>CM076584.1:1005483928-1006093693 GCA_034641835.2 Pinus albicaulis | reverse complement strand
TTGTTTTTTTTGTTTTCGGTTTTTGCAAACATTGTATCAAGGTCAAATATATCATAAAATACCATTCAAATTAAGGCATGTATATCAACAATTGAATCGTGCTTCTAGGTCTATTGTGCCTCATTTTTTTGATAAAAAATTGATGGATGAGACTAATAATTACTATTTTTATTTTTTGAATTGTATAGTTTTGCCACGAGGGCTTGGATTTGTATTCTACATTTAGAGATGACCAATTTACCAGTAAAAATATTTATTAGATTTTGGAAAAAATTAGCAGGCCATTATGGACAAGTTAGTGGAACATTAACACTTATTTTCCATCCTTGAGCTCTTCTTGAAAGTTCGTTCGTATGCGAGCTACAATTTTTCCTTGATCTCCTTCTGAATTAATTAAGAGTTGAATTTGCACACCTTCTTCCTTTATATATGGTTTTATCTTTTGGGGGAAAATTCTACTAATTTTCATCTCAACTCTTGCAATTTATTCTTTGCTAGGAAATTTATTCAAAATTGTGCACCCACCATTTTTTGAAAAAGACTTTGTAACCCTTTTGCATGAGATGCCCAATGTTTATGAGATTATGCTTCAAACCTGGAACAAAATAGGCATCTGAAACATACATCTTCACCCCTTCTTTGTTGGAATGTTGAATCTTCCTTTTTCATTGATAGAAACTTTATTATCAGTCCCTAATGTCACTTCAAATTTCACACTTTCATATAGATGAGAAAAAAATTATATGTTCCCTTTCATGTGGTTGCTACAGCCTGAATCTAGAAACCATACATCTTTTTGCTTCTCTTGTGCTACTTTACATGCTAAGAACTTGTTGTCTTGGTTCTCATTTTCTAGTGCGAAATTTTCATTTGGTTTGTTAGTAAGAACATGTTGTTTCTCTCTAAATTCATTTGCATAATGTACATACTTCTTACAATAATAACATTGGACTTGAGATTTATCATACCCCTTACCTTGTGCTTGATTTTGAATTGTAATTTGAATTGGATTTTGATTGTTGCCTCTTCTATTTGAGATTGAAAGGCCGCCTCTTCCACCTTTGTGTAGACTTCTTTCTCTTACTCTAGAATTTGATCTTCCTCTACCTCTATCTTTACTAATTGAGACTTGTGTCTTGAAGGCATGCTCCGTTGAAGTATTTGATGTTCTATTCAATCTATCTTCATGAAAAAACAATGATGCATGAATCTGATGCACTAAGAACTATGAGAGATCCTTTGTATTTTCTATTGCCACAACAATAGGGTAAAATCTTGATGGTAAAATCGTTAAAATTTTCTGAACTATCCACCTTTATTCAAGTGTCTCACCATGAGAATTGATTTGGATAACCATTCCAATTACTTTTGTGAAAAATGAGTCTATTGTGTAATAATCCTTCATACATATGGTTTAAAATTATGTTCTGATAATTTGTAACTTTGTTATTGTTTCAATCCTTGGAAATATGTTCTCATGAACTGCTTGAAATATTAGAATAGGTCTTTTGAATCCTTCTTCATGTTGTTTCTCAACAAATCATTCTCTACTTATGTCAAAGTAATATATTTTGTTGCATATATTTTGAACCCATTCTCCACCAAATCCCATATGTCTTGGAAGAAAAAAAATCCTTCATTGTGATAGGAAAATAATGATAATCTTTGCCATTAAATTGTGATATTTGAGGATTAGTTAAGCTTGTGGTTGATGCTATCATTTATGATTGTAGAAACAACTTTCTCCTATTATATATATACTCCATTTTTTTTTCCCTAAAAGCAACTTTTGACACATGTTAAAGCCTTGCAGTAAAAGCTTGCTCTTTAACATCTGGAACCCACTTTGACACCATGTGAGAGATGAGGATAGGGTTATCCTTTGGAAAACACTGCACATGTAATTTTAAAAACAATATTTTCATAACATGGGTGAAAGAAAAATAACTCAATTTTTTTGGAAGTAATGCTTCCATGTGATGTGTGTCATGTGTGTTCCAAGTTGTCATGAGTTGTAATTGTGTGAGTTGCAAGGTTAATGGTTGTACTAGTTATTTTTAGTAATCTACATCCACCATTCTTGGATCTATAAGCATCATTTATTCCTATATATGTAATGTTTGTGATATCAATAAAATTATAGTGTGATTTTTATTTTGTGAACAATCACTCACTCTCTTCATATTTCTAGCATGGTATCAAAGCATGTGTTGTCTTGATTCCCTTACGAGGAGGCCAAAAAAATGTGAGATCTATGAGAATAATTGACAATTAGATTATTAGTAGATTAGATGTTCACTTGTATTTTGTATTGTTAGTATAAACTTGTGTGTGGTTGTGTGTTGTTTATTTGGCTCTAATAATATCCCCGTTATCATTCATGGTGGGTCAATTATCTTGATGGTGGTTTTTGAATGGGGGATGACATGGAGATCTACAACTGCTCCAATATGAGCATCTAGGGTTTCGTTTGATTCACCCCGAATGGAGAAAAAGGAGGGGCAATGTCAAATTGGATTTTGAGTGTGTGGAGATTCGTGGTGATCAAATCATTGCTGAATCGAGAGAGAGGATGTGAGCACTGTGGAAATCATTGTTGTGAGTTTGATTTTGTTGGCTCTTGAATGATCGAAATAAATCATTGCATCTAAGTGGATACAACATATGAGGTGAGAGCCCTTCCACCTTTTCAAATGAGGTAGAGAATATTTCATTTATGATAGTAGATCAGCGTTGTTGTGTTTTGTGTGATTTTCGACTCTAAGTTCAAGGGTAACTGCATGACCTAGATGGCATGGAGAGACTAGTGGATCAAGTCATCGGGTGTTGAAATATTTGAAGATATTTGTTGCGATATAGTGCCATGCTTCAAAAACGTAAATATTTGGATGATATTTTGAGCTAAACTACTTCAAAATGTAAAAATGGCATAGAATTAGAGTCTGTTATGTCCCTATATTACTAGTGTAGTCCCTTATTGTTGTTAGTATAGCCCCCTTATTTTTATTGTTGTACCCATGAAACTCCCATATTGTTAATATTGTGCCCTTACATTATTATTGTTAGGTCAGCTAGGACTAAATTTTGACCCCATGTACTCCTATATATAGAAGGAGGTTTTGTCATTTTTATCATCCAAGAATTTTTCATTTATGTAATGTAAAGGAGGTTTCCCCCTCAAAGTGGCTAATTTCTAAGGCATTGATCTCTCTTTTCTTCTATTTTTGGAGCAGGTTTCACAAATTTTGGTATCATAGCTTTGGATTCTAGGGTTTTGCTACTTAAAACGGGTCACGTGGAATTTTAGCTATAACTTTTCTTCTACGAAGGTTTAGAAGCTAAATTCTTTACCACGCAAAGCCAAAATTTGGAGGATCTTCGTGTAAAAATTTCAGATCTGTTTCACAATATTTTCAGATATATGATCTGTGGAAATTAGGGTTTTTTCAAGCTCCCGAGTTTCATCTAAAATAGGTGACCATGGGAATATCGTCACAACTCTCTCTATGGGAATCAGATTGAAATTCTATAAAAAGTGGATGAAAATACATAGACTGTAGCTTCCCATGTGTCAATTTTAGATCTGAAGGATGAAACAGTGATAAATTACATACTGTACAAGTGCACTCTACTGCACTAGTACATAATTAGGTCATTGTGGGAGATTTGGCATAACTTTGCCTTGAAGCATCCAAATCAGGTCAGACCTATGGCAATTGAAAGAAGCGTCAGAGGGATACTACAGGACCATATTTTAGATATTGAAGATTTGAAATCATAGAGATAATTCAATTTAAATATCGAGCTCCTCAAAGCAAGAAAGATATGTGTATTTTTTTTTTCAAATTGCAAAAGTCTTGCTTGAAAAATTAGTTTGATGTCATTACAAGGGAGTATTGAAGCATAGATATTAGTATTGGGTTGTAAAATTCCCCCTAAAAATAATTCAGCACCTATTAAGCCCTTATAATACTCTAAAATGACTCATAAAGATGAAGAAGTGCAACATGATATATCAAAATTACAAGAGAAAGTACACCAAATTTTTCTCGCGCAAAGAGAAACAAAAAATAAAATGGAAGTTTTGAAGAAAGGCATGGAAGATAAGATGGATGGTTTGAAGAAGGGTGTGGAAGATAATATGGATGGTTTTAAGAAAGGCATGGAAGATAATATGGATGGTTTGAAGAATGGCATGGAAGACATGGAAGAAAAAATGGAAGGTTTGAAGGAAGACATGGAAGGTTTGAAGGAAGGCTTGTCAAAGTTCATACACGAAATGATTCCTAATGGAGAAAAGATAGTAGAGGAAATTCATTATGAGAATAAAATAAATTTTAATCATGATTTCATAAACTCGAGTGTTGGATGGAAGACCCATCATATTCCAAAGATCGATATGAGGAAGTTTGATGACAAGGATTCTGTAACATGGATACTACAGATGGAGCAATATTTTGATCTCAATAATGTGCAAAACACACAAAATTAATGCATTGCAACTTTATATGAGAACAAAATAAATTTTTTTGGTATCGATGGCTTTGCTGCCGTAAAAAAATTATCACTTGGTTAATATTTTTCGAAAGGAAATGAAGTCGAATTACGGGGTATTGCAGGGAAAACGAAAAATATAATATGCTTTAATGTCATGACAAAGCTTCTGAAGAAATAATAACAAGGCGTAGTTGCAAAAATATGTTCACTAGAAGTTCCAACATCAAAATAATCTATTTCTCCATATCTCCGAATCAACCTAGTCAAACCTCTTTCTCTAGTCTAGTAGTATTGGTGCATAAGAAGGATGGATCATGGCACATGTGTCCAGATTATAGGGAGCTAAATAAGCTCACTATTAAAGATAAATTTCCCCTCTATGTGATTGATGAATTATTTGGTGAATTACATGGAGAAATTTATTTTACTAAGTTGGATATTCATTTTGGATATCATCAAATTAGAATGAATACTGAAGATATTGTGAAAACAACTTTTCAAACTCATGAGGGTCATTATGAATTTTTCGTCTTACCTTTTTGCCTTACCAATGCACCTTCTACATTTGAAGGGTTGATGAATTCCATTTTCAAGCTCTTCCTTAGAAAATTTGTCTTGGAATTTATTGATGATGTACTAATCTACAACAAGTCTTGGAAAGATCATTCTCAACATGCTGACAGGGTGCTCAAACTATTGGAGGCAAAACAATTATATGCAAAAACCTCCAAATATTTCTTTGGAGTAAAAGAGGTGGAATATCTGGGTCATATTATATCTCACGAGGGTGATAAGGTAGACCCTAACAAAATTAACACCATTAAGAAATGTAAAGTCAACACAATGATAAAGCAATTGCAAGGATTTCTCAGGTTAACAGGGTATTATCGCAATTTTGTTAAGAATTATGGGAGAATAGCAGCATCTCTAAAAACATTATTGAAGAAAGATGCATTTTCATGGAATCATGAAGCAACGAAGGCCTTTGAACATCTTAAAGGGGAAATGTGCCTAGCACCAGTCTTAGCTATGCTAGACTTCATAAAAACCTTTATTGTGGAATGTGATGCCTCGGGAAATGGAATTGGCATTGTCTTAATCTAAGAAGGAAGACCCATTTATTTTGAAAGTCATCCAATCAAAGGAAAGTATTTACAAAAATATATTTATTAGAAGGAGATTTTAGCCATACTACATGCACTAAATAAATGGCGACCTTACCTAAAGGGAAGACACTTCAAGGTAAAAATTGATCATGATAGTATTAACCACATTTTGGAAGAAAAACTATCTTCAGAAGAACAACAAAAATGGGTCACAA
This sequence comes from Pinus albicaulis, assembly GCA_034641835.2. Classification (NCBI taxonomy): domain Eukaryota; kingdom Viridiplantae; phylum Streptophyta; class Pinopsida; order Pinales; family Pinaceae; genus Pinus; species Pinus albicaulis. The sequence continues at coordinate 1,006,087,875 of CM076584.1, read as the reverse complement.
ATATGTTGGGTTATGAATTTGAAATCATATACAAAAAAGGGAAGCTAAATGTTGTTGCAAATTCATTCTCAAGAAAGGATGAAGCGGTGGAAGCATTTCTTTGTGCCATTTGTGTTATCCAACCAGATTGGATAATTCAAGCAAGGGATGAATGGAAGAAGGAAGAAGTCTGGAAACTCATTCAAAAGTTGCAACAATATCATAGTACACATGATGCATTTAGTTGGAAAAATGATTCCTTATGGTACAAATATTGCTTATATCTTTGTAATAATTCCCAACTAAAACAAAATATTATTTTGGAATTGCACACTCCTCCTTTAGGAGGACAATCAGGATTTTTAAAAACTTATCATAGGGTGAAGAAAGATACTTTTCGGGATGGCCTTAAATCTAATATTCAAAATTTTGGGGTAGAATGTTTGGTTTTCCAGCAAAGTAAAGTTGAGACAATTAAGGCCCCAAACCTTCTACAACCTTTATCCATTCCAAGTCAATGTTGGGGGGAGATTTCAATGGATTTTATCATAGGTTTAGCTAAGTCTGAGTGAAAGAGTGTAATCATGGTGGTAGTTGATAAAATTACCAGGTATGCACATGTTTTTGCATTATCTCATCCATTTAGAGCAAGCACAGTTGCTACTGCATTTATGGAAACTATTCAAAAGCTACATGGAAACCCAAATATTATTGTAAGTGAAAGAGATCCCATTTTTATTGGAAATTTTTGGACAAAATTATATTCTTGTTTGGGTACTCGATTATCTCATAGATCATCTTATCATCCTTAATTTGATGGTCAAACTGAGATTGTGAAAAAATGTTAGGAAGGATATATTCGTTGTTTTGTATCTAATAAACAAACACGATGGGTCATGTGGTTACCTCTGGTTGAATTATGGTATAACATGTCCTTCCATAATACACCAAAAATGACCCCATTTATGGCACTTTATGGATATCATCAACCATCCATCACATCATCAGATAAAATTCTAAGGTTCAAGCAGCAGAAGATCACATCAAGCATCAACAACAAGTCCTCCAACTCTTAAAGGATAACCTAAATTTGATACAAAATCAAATGAAACAATAGGTAGAAAAACATCGTAGCGAGAGATGTTTTGATGTAGGAGATTGGGTATCTTTATGGGTACAACCATACAAACAAATGTCCCTCAAGCAAGCTAAGAAGGATAATAAATTATCGCCAAAGTACTATGGTCCTTACAAGGTGTTGCAAAATATCGGTACTATGGAATAAAATTGGAGCTTCCTGCTTTTTTGTGAGTGCATCCAATTTTCCATGTTTAATGTTTAAAGAAGGTTATAGGTGAAAAAATTCCAGTTCAAATAATATTTCTAAGACTTGATGAGAAATGAAAAATAATATTGGAACCTAAAGCAGTCATGGAAACAAGAACTCGACTGCTATGAAATGAATCAATTTGAGAGTATCTCATAAAGTGGAAGAGCTTACACACTGAAGATTATACATGGGAGGATGGGAATTTTATTCCAAAGCATCGAGAAATACTCAAGAGTTGAGGACAACACTTTTTTGAAGGATAGGGGCGTTTTAGGTCCCTATATTACTAGTGTAGTCCCTTATTTTTATTAGTATAGCCCCCTTATTGTTGTTGTTGTACCCCTGTAACCCCCATAATGTTATTATTGTGCCCTTACATTATTATTGTTACATTGGCTAGGATTATATTGTGACCCCATGGAATCATATATATGAAAGGAGGTTTTGTCATTTCTATCATCCAAGAATTGTTCATTTATGTAATGGAAAGGAGCTTGACCCTTGAAGTGGCTTATTTCTGAGGCGTTGATCTCTCTTTTCTTCTATGTTTGGAGTTGGTTTCGTAACAGAGTCCTTTATAAATGTGGAAATTGTCTTGTCATCGATGCAAATTACATATTATTACATATTATTCTAATAACCTTTGAATACCATCATGTCAGATCATGTCATCACTGAGATAGTCTCCATATCATCTATTTAGGGATTGAAAGCCAGGTGGCTTCAACTTTGAAATATTTGATGGTTGAGATTAGGGTAAAATGGTCTCTATATTTTTTTGTTAAAAGGAAGCACAAATGGATTGAATTGGCTACATTTTTTTTATAATGTTTGATTGATCGAAAAATCTATTATCATTTTTAAACTTATTTTAAGGTTATTTTAATAAGTGTTTTGAGATATATTTTATTTTTTTGAGGAGTTTTAATTTATACGAAAAAAAGAGTAGTAGTGGGTAGAAGTTTTAATGGAGAAAATGAGTTATTGGTAAGAATCAAATGATGCAGCACCGAAAAGAACATGCTAACTATTCAACAGATTAATGTGACCCATCGTGCTCCAGGAGAATTTGTCACAGGTATTTCTTAATAAGGTCAATATGGTGTCACCCGTCTTGCTCCGGGAGCATCAGTATAGGTTGTTTTATAAGGTCAAGTTATAGAACTATTTTTTGAATAAATTATGTATCTAGAATTCTATCCTAGATAACTGATGAAGGTTGTGGAGGGTCATCGATTCACAGATGGTGGGAGTTCCCTAGGATGGTTCAATATCAAAACTGACCCATTGTGCTTCGTAGATTGAGAAGTGTCAATTTTTCAAATCACATCAACGATGGTTTGAAGTGGTTATGTCTTATATGGATCAGGTGGGAAGCTCAAAAGTGTGGTGAAGAAATAAGCAGAAACCGTGATATTTCATGGTGGATATGGGTGCTAGTGATGACCATATCAAATTAATCGACAAAGGTTAATTTATTGATATAATGTGTGCTTCTTATATTTTCTACATGTAAGCATTAAGGGAGGGTGTTGGAAGTAATGCTTCCATGTGTTGTGTATCATGTGTATTACAAGTTGTGCTGACTTGTAATTGTGTGATTTCCAAAGTTAATACTTGCACTAGTTATTTTTAGTAATCTAGATCCACTATTCTTGGATCTAGAAGTATATGTATTCCTATATATGTAATTTCTGTGAGATCAGTAAAATTATAGTGCGATTTGTGTTTTGTTAAAAATATCTCTCTCTCTTCATATTTCTAACAAGATTTGATAACCTTTGGAAAAAATTACGCAAGTTATTTTGAAAACAATATTTTAATAACATGGGTGAAAGAAAAATAACTCCAATTATATTTCGTGAAGATAATAACATTTTTGAGGGGTGAGTAATTGTAAAACATAGTAACTTCTTGTTTTCACAGTCCCAACTGTTTTCTTCACGATTTTCTCCTCAAGACCTTTAAAACTTGCTTCTAGAACGAAAAAAACATCTTCACACACACATTCAAATATACAATTTTTTGATATATTAATTCATAACTTGTCAAAGTATTTAAACACACAATATGAGCTTATACAACACACCAAAGATTCACAAAATATGAATTAAGTACTTCTATATTCTTAATTATCAGATGTGTTGGAGAATGGGGAGTTTGTACCCTATTCAAATTTTCATTTATGTTTTTATCTTTGAACATGAGAAACAAAATCTTCATCCTGTAATAAAAAATAGTTTTCTTGATTTACTTGTTATACTGCGAAGAATTGTTGTTGCCATCTTATTTAATGTGGTGGTTGGAAGGATATGACTAGAAATTTGTTGACATATTTCGGAAAGGTATCGATTTCACTTAGGTTTCAAAACAACGAGGTAGCTTCTTTTTCAAAAAAAGGATTCTAATCATTTGAAGGTGGATGCATACAATGATGTGGAAGAATCTGGATATGATGGTATGATGGGAAAACTCATAGTTCTGGTTAAATCTAAAATTTATCCTCTCTGTCCCAAAACTTGGGATAACAATTTTCTTTTTTTTTGTTAGACAGATTTCCCTTGTTAATTTTTTTTTTTTTCATTGTGGTCTTATCAAACAATTTACTATGGAAAAAATTTACTAAGGACATATGGAAGTCATTCAGAGTGTCATAGAGTGTTTTAATATGGTATGTTAAGATAGTCTTTTTTTTCTTCAAAATACTTGTCAATCAGTAACATGGTTGTGTTAGGAAAACATGATGGAAATAGGAATTAGAAATATTGTAAATGAATCTCCCTTTTTAATGAAAGTAGGTGATTTTTTTTTTTGAAAAAAACTTGAATTGCAATGTTGTCGAATGTTGCAATAAGTTTTAAAAAATATCCATTAAACAGGTTAACCATGGGTGAATGTTCATGATAGTTTTGTTCATCTATGGTTGGTAAATGGACATTTTCGCAGTTGTTAAATTGAGAAAATGGATGTGCCAGATCGTGCAATATGGGAATAATCGTTCAAATCATGGGTACACTAGAAATTTTATAAACATTCATCCAAATAATGAAATAATCATTGAAAGAATTTGGTAAAAGGGTGAAATGGAAGCATAAACACATATTTAACAAATATATAGAATTTTCAAAATGTGGTTTAATGAGGGAGAATATGGAGCAATAGAAGAGTGAAGTGAAATAGAATGGGATGAGTGAAATGCATCAGAAATGGAGATAATCCCTAAAGTCCCAAGTTAAACGTGATAATATGAACTTACTTCATTCACTATACTTGTGGATTTTTACAGAAATGATCAATATGTCAAAATATACAATTAACTCTCACATGGAGATTTAACTATATTTAGAGAGTCAGTTATGTAACGTTCAAGTCGAGTTATGTGATAGATGAGTTTGGTAAGTGTGTGCATGTCAATCTAGTCATTAGTCAAAAAGGATAAATACCATTGATCGGGTTCATTGTATTCATAGATATTTAAGTTCATGTGATTAATGGAAGAGCCGTAACTCGTGTGTGAATTATTTGTGTGATTTTCTACCTTTACTCTTCTTCGTTTCCAAAAAATTGGTATCAAAGTGAGGTTAAAATGAACCAGGGAAATATGGATTAGAAATCATACGTGTGTGAGAAGAGATTTTTTTTTTCTCTCTTATTTGAAGGTATAATGGAGTTGTTATGTTATAGTGAGAGCGTTATAACGTTGGTCTGTTTAGGAAATAACCGTTTTACAAGGAGAAAAATTAGCATGATTTGCATACAGACGAGAAGTATTGGTTTTTGGGTTTGTTAGTGGACTAACGCGGGACATCGCATTGAGAGAAGCATTAGCACACTATCATATTGAATTTTCTATGCATTAGTGCCTAAAAAAAGGACAACAGTTTGATACACTTGATACACGTTAGTGCAAAGAGTTAACGAAATTTTAAATGGTTTTATTTTATTTGAAAGGAGTACATTCCAACGCGTGAGTATTTTAAAGGAGATTTTAAAAATGGTTATAAGGTTTTTTCATAAAGGTTTTTCATAAAAGCATTTCAGTATTCAAAGGATATTTTAAAAAGTTTTTTTTTATAAGTGGAGATATTATAATAAGGTTTTAAGTGGATATTATAAAAGTATTTTTTTTATAAAGAATTTTTATAAAAGAATTTTTATGTAAAAATAAGAACTTCTTGTTTTATTATAAGGGTTATTTTTGGAGCTTTACAATTCATATAAAAAGATAAACTTAGGTTTTCATAAGATAAGTCAATTTTTTTTTTTAAGATAGATGGCAACAAGCAGTTTCCAGCCACAACTTCCTTCTTTCACAAGGAAGGATTATGATTTGTGGTCCATTAATATGGAGACCATGTTAAAAGTGCATGATTTTTGGGATCATGTGAAGTTTGGGTTTACAAAACCTTAGAATGACGTAGAAGAATGGGCTCTCAGCAATGTAGAGAGGGAGTAATGGAATAAATACAAAAGGAAGAATGCACAAGCATTGATTCTTATTGAGCAAGGAGTGGACCGAGCAGTGTTCCAAAAGATAAAAATCACGTCTTCAGCAAAGGAAACATGTGAAAATTTGGCAACAAGCTATCAAGTTATGGCCAAAGTCAATATTGTTAAATTGCAGAATACTAGGAGAGATTTTGAAACTATGCAGATGAAGGAGAGAGATGACATAGATTCTTTCATGAATCGGGTCATGTTTTTAGTAAATCAGTTAAAATTTTATGGTGAAGAAATTAAACATCGAACAATGATTGAGAAGGTCCTTAGATTTTTTTCAATGAAGTGTGATGTTGTGGTAGTAGTCATAGAAGAAGCCATGGATTTGGAAAAATAACAGTGGATGAGTTGATGGGATCAGTTATATTGCATGAGGAAAGGATATACATAAAAAATGATTCCACTTGAGAAACTGCTTTCAAAAGTCAATTTTCTATTTCAAGAGGTCGAGGGTGAGGCAGAATATATGGTGGTTAGAGAAATGGCCGAGAAGAGCATGAACATGAAAGTGGAAAAAAAAACATCAGAAGCTTCAACAATAACCAAAGGTATGAAAAATAAAAGACGATATGTTATTATTGCAATAAATTTGGTCACTATGGTCATGATTGCAGGAAGAAGATAGCTGATCAAGGAAATCAAAGAGATAATGTTTATATAGAGAATACTAACTCCATGTTCCTAGCATGCAACAACATGCATGAACCATCTGATAAGGTGTGGCTATTTTATAGTGGTTGCAGTAACCACATGATCGGCAACAGGAGTTTGGTTGTAAATTTGGATCATTCTGTGAAGATCGAGGTAAAGTTGTGAACTGACAAGACTGTGGATGTAGATGGCTAATGAGCGGTCAACATTATGAACAAAAAGTGGGAGCCAAAGAAAATCTCAAAGATATATTATATTCACGGTATCAAACATAATTTTATAAGTGTTGGTAAATTGACACAGAAAGGATACAAAGTTATCTTTCAAGGGCAAGAGTGTGTTATTTATGATAAACCCCCAAGAAAGCAGTTGATAGCAAAGGTGTAGATGACGAGGAATAGACTATTTCCTCTAATTATGAATTACAATGATCAGGTGAGTTCTTTTACAGTTGCACGTTGTAATGAGTATTGGTTAAGGTACTTTCAGTTTGGACACTTTCACTTTTATGGTGTAATATTGTTGCATAAAAAGTAGATGGTCAGAAGATTACCTCCCATAAAATAACCTGCTAGTACTTGTGAGTGTTTTTGTTGAACCCTTAGTTAAACTAAGAGGGGGGAGGGTGTGGGTGAATTAGTTTAATACATTCATGGACTTTTAAAAATTTCTTTTAAACTTAATTAGACCTTCATTTCATGATTGCCTCATTATAAAATGAAGCAAAAATATTAATATGTAAGCAAAAAGTATTAAGAATATTACATAGATAACATCAACACATAATTATCATGCACATGGACAACAGAAATAAGTGGAAACCCATAAGGGAGAAAAAAAATCTTATTATTGTTGTGATGCAAAGGCAAGCTCCAACTCCCTCTCTACACTGATTTTCCATAAGCAGCTCCAACATATAGGAGGCTACTACCTCAAATTCTACAAGCTAAAACTTGCAAGGAAGCTCCAACTCCCATCTGTTTTCTGTATGCTACAACCCATAGGAGGTTCCTACCTCAACTAGCTCCAACTGGACATATATCAAGCTACAACTTGAAATGGAAGCACAAACTCCCATGTATTTTTTTGTAGGCTACAACCCACAGGAGGCTCCTAACTCAACCAAATACAACTGGACATCTATCAAGCTACAACTTCATATGGAAGCACCAACATCCTCACTCTACAATAAAATCATATGTTGATTTACCTAAATATCAACTCTATTTTACTCCTTCTTCACTACTGCCCTTCCAGCCTTCAAATTTGTTTCATATCATATTTGGATCCTTATAGCATCTCTATCTTCTCTCTCTCATCCTTCCTCTTTCTAACATTCTACAACTCTCTTACATTCTTCTGCTCTTTTCAATTCTACATCTTTTTAACTTCTTCTGCACTCTTCGAATCTGCTGCATCCTCTCTCTTTATTCTTCTAAATTTCATTCCATTATGCACATGGATATTACATGTTTTATACAGATAGCTTCATGATTGTTTTCATTCTCTATGGGAATATGAAGTGAACAAACATGACTCTTTCCTTTCACCCACTCATTTCTTCACTCAGCATATTCCGAATGTTACAACAATATGTAAAATTATTACAGTATCAAATGAGTTTTTCTTTGCTTGGGAGACTTGCCTTTGCATCACAAACAATATAAAAATAAATAATACAGTTACAGTTACAATCAATTATTTTAATCATTCCTTTCAGTTTCTTAGCTTTGCTGTGTGTTTTTCCTCTTCTTCTTGTTGTCCTTTTTTCTTTTCTATTCTCGGAGTTATATTTCAACTATGTTGCACAACTGCCCTTTTTGCTCGACTCGACCCATGTTGTTGCACTGTTCTGCACAAGCTCCGAGTCCTTTTTCTTACCCGAGCCTTTCTTTGTTGTGTTCAAAATTTTCTTCTAACACAACTTCACCTGCATAACACTATTCATCTTGGATGGCTTCTTTAACCAAACCTACTACAAAATAGCAGAATACGCTGCAGAAAATAATTTTTAAAACTCCACATAAAATTTCCCTTTAAAAGAAACAGGGTTCAACCTTGGAAGGTCACAACATACATACGCGTGCGAATCAAACAACGGAGTTTCATAACATACATAGACCATATATAAGTCCAAAATAATGCGTAAACCCCAAACCAATGCAACTACATGGGATTTTTCTACCGGAGGGTCCCACATAGTTCTGATCAATCGCGTCCAATCACACTTCGCAAACTTTACAACGTAACCTTCAGAGTTAAATTCTATTTCTTCTGGGATGCAATGTTGCGTAGGGTCAAGACATGTCCCTCCACTTCGCCTCGCAAAAATTTAAACCTCCCTTTTGGCCACCATAATGTTATCCCTTAAACATTCCAATGTGCAATATCGCTTCCAGGCTACTTCAACCTCTACGGTTGCCTTGTCCAGGATTGGACGGTCCACACAATGTCCCTACCAAATCACTTCGCATTGCAAAACTTTAAACTTCCCTTGTGGTCACCTTAATTATATCCCCTAAACATTGCGATGTGTGATATCGCTTCCAGGCACCGCACTCTCCTCCGTTGGCTTGTTATGGATCAGAAGGTCCACACAATGTCCCCACCTATTCACTTCGCATTGCAAACTAATAATCTTAACTTGTTAAAACTCTTAACCGATACTCCTATTTTCTGTGATGTGTGAAAACGTTGTGGTTAGGATGTACTTTATCACCGTTGATCGGTTTTGTATATACGTTCCCCACTGAGCTTTCAAATCCGATTGGTTTCATTCTGCATTAACACAATATACAAGGTCTATGGCCTCACTTGTGCCTACAAATCCCATTAGTCCTCTTGTCGTGCGATAAAATAAAAATGTTCGGTTTCAATAGAGATTTGAAACAACTGACTCAAAATAGGGAACCTGATCAAAGCACAAAACACTCAAATTTTTTTTGGAAATGAAGTACTTTTCTAAAACAGAGATCCTAATCAAACAAAAAACACTTGGAGCTAAATTTGAAATGGAAAACTCATAGCCAAGCCCTCAGATGGATAGATTTTACATTTACTTCTACTTTTATGTTGTTCACTTCTGCTTCTTTGTAACTCTGTTATGATTTCTCACTGCATTGTTTCCCGATCTACTCCTTTTCCTTATTGTTGGTTTTGGTGCTACTCCTTTGTGCTCCTTTGCTTCAAGACTCTGCCTTTTCTCCTTGGGCACCTTAACTGATTTTTATCTTTTGCTTCCTTTGCTTCTAAATTTGCTCCTCTCCACTCCTTTGTATTTGCTGATGGTCTAATGTTGTTCCTTACCTCTCAGCTGCTCCTCTACCTTTATTTTATGTTTTAATACTTCATTGTTTCTTCATATTCTTCTTTGCCTTATTGTTGATGCTTCTTTGCTTATTTTATTTAATGATAGTTCAGGTGGTTCTCCACTGTGCTCCTTTTCCGTCAATGACAATATTTACAAAAGTTTCACCTTGGGAAAGAAACATCTTGAAAATTTTCCGAAGGAAGTTTCATACAAAGCAAAGAAACCACTTGAGTTGGTGCATACAGACTTGTGTGGACCTATGAGGATAGAGTAAATTGGTGGAAGTTGTTACTTCCTCACTTTTATTGATGGCTATAGTACAAAGACATGGGTTTAATTCTTTAAGAAGAAGTCTGAAAATTTTACAAAGTTCAAAGAGTTAAAATCCTTAGCAGAGAACCAAAGTGATTGGCAGATCAAGGTATTGAGATCCGACCGTGGTGGAGAATATTATTCGAAATAATTCCATGATTACTATAAAAAACATGGAATCAGAAGACAATTTACAACCAGATACACACCGAAACAGAATGGTGTAGAAGAGAGAAATAACAGAACAATTATGAACATGACAAGGAGAATTTTGAAAGCAAGAAACATGTCTAAGGAGTATTGGGAAGAAGCAGTTGCATGTGATGTTTATATGATAAACATATCTCCTACAAAGAGTGTGATAAATAGATTACCAGAAGAAGCATGGTTAGGAATGTCATGCAACGTATCTCATTTCAGAGTTTTTGGGTGTGTAGCTTATGCACATGTGCCTAAGCAGATAAGAGTAAAATTGGATGATCAAAGTGAAAAATGCATATTTATTGGTTATAGTGATCAGTACAAATTGTATAACCCTATCACCAAGAAGACCATAATCAACAAAGATGTTGTGTTCAAAGAAAAAGAGTCATGAAATGGGACTATAGACAAAACAGTTGATCCACAAGTGCCATTGATGGAAGAAAATGATGTAGTAGAAAAGGAGCAACAAGAATCAAAAGAGAAGATGCCAAACAGAGTCACACCGACAAGGACTCTAAGATTTTCAGAGCATCGTGGATCTTCAAGTAGATCAACATTCCATAATTTTCCAAGCAGCCAATCAGGTGATGAATCAAACAATGGTAAGAGAAATATGTGAAGTTTTTAAGATATTTATGATGATTTGGATGTTAGTTCAAACTTTTCATTGTTGTTATTTCCACCTTCTTTGTTTGAAGAAGAAGTTAGAGATGAAAATTGGGTGCAAGCCATGGATGAAGAGATTGATTCTATTGAGAAGAATGATACATGGGATTTGGTTAATTTTCCAAAGGATAAAAACATCAGTGGTGTGAAGTGGGTGTACAAGACAAAGTTGAATGAGAAATTTGAAATTGACATATTTAAATCAAGACTTGTAAAAAAAGGATTCTTGAAACAAGCATGAATAGACTTTGGAGAAATGTTTTCTCCAGTGGCTAGATTGGATACTGTAAGAGAATTTCTAGCCACAAAAACTCAGAACACATGGAAATTATATCAAATGGGATAGCCTTCATGTGAAACTGCTCATGATATGGTTTCTGATGAGGGTTGGATGTCGAATCAGCCTTCTTGAAAGGAATTCTAGAAGAATAAATTTATGTGCAGCAGCCTTGAGGTTATGAAGTTGAAGGTAAAGAAGATAAAGTTTACGAGTTGAAGAAAGCACTCTATGGACTTAAGCAAGTACATAGAGCATGGTATAGCAGAATTGCTAACTACATGATTAAGAATGGGTTTTGCAGAAGCAACATTGATCCTACCTTGTACATAAGGGTAAATGAGCACGAAAAAAATTTGATTGTTTGCTTATATGTTGATGACATGATTTTTACATGTAATATTGAGTTAGACGAATTTAAAGCAACCGTGATGAAATAATTTGAGATGAAATATCTTGGTCTCATGAAATATTTTCTTGTCATAGAAGTTGAGAAAAATGAAAAAGGAATTTTTATTTGCCAAAATAATTATGCCAGAGATTTGCTGAAAATATTGAGGATGGTTAATTGCAAACTTGTACCTAAACTAGTTGCAACAAGTACAAATTTAAGCAAGGACAACGAAGGATTAGATGTCAACCCAAATCTATTCAAAATATTGGTGGGCAACATCCTGTATCTCAAAGCTATAAGACCAGATATTATGCAACGAGTGAGTTTGATTTCCAGATTTATGGAGACTCCAAAAGACACACATCGGAGTGCAGGAAAAGGAATTATGAGATACATATCAAGAACTAGAGATTGTGGAATAATGTATGCAAACACAAGAAATAAATATATGATTTGATTTACATATAGGGATTTTGCAGGTAGTTTGGATGTGATCTGAAATAGATCTGAAATAATACCGATGTAGAACTGAATATTCACCAAAGTGAATTGATTGTTAACTTGATCCCTTAGTGTGGAAGACTAAAGGAAAGAAATTGATTTTACGACTTAATCTAGAACTTAAGAAGCACAATTAAACATGAATTTGCAACAAATACAAGATATAGAAGACAAAAAACATTGATTACGAAGCTTGTCCATGGTCTCCGGGTCCACTTTCAATATGGGTGTTTGTTTTATTAAGGAATGATCCAAGGAAGTCTTTACAGAGAAATTCACCACACTGAACGTGCTCGTAGGCACCTATGGATTCTGTCAACATAAATCTCTCCCTCCTATATTTCCAACGTTTGTCTGAACGCCCAATTCCGCCTCTGGACGACCAAGATACACTTGAGAGAAAAAGTGTTCCTCTCTTATAGAATCTTGAAAGAAGCCTTCAAAAACACTCTCTTTCTCATTGTGGTTCAAAGGTGAAGTTTAAATAAGTTCAATCTCAAACTCCTTGTACCCAAAAATGATATATGAGTGAATGCAATTAAATGATGAAGGTTATCAGTGTAATGGTGGTGAATCACCTAATACATTGTTACATGGTGGTTGATACATAGCGCTCATAAAAAATAAAACTCATTTTTAAACCATACAATATAAATAGACCCCTGATAGTTTTGCAAACGACAACGAACAAATCTAGGTGGGAGTGTCCCATGTGACACGTAGGCAGTCAATACCCGAGTGGCCACCTTGCATGTTAGGTTCGAAGGTTACGCTGCAATATACTATCCATGCGACAACACAATCCTCGACAGTGGTATTCTCGGTGGTCAGTTCCGAACTTACGTGTTAACATCCCATTGTTCACATGATGCAACCTGCCCGACAGCCTCCTCGACTACGGTCATATCTGACAGTTAAAATGATATGTAATATGGTATTTACATAGGTGTGAAAAATTATTACGTTCCATTTGCACTTATCATATGGTTTAGCATAGGTTTTTTTTAACATAGCATTGTTACATATGATTTATGTTATCACCACATGTTTAAGCGCTTAGGTCTTATCATAGGATTAGGACCATAGTACTTAGTATTTACCACCTAGGTTACACACCACGACATAATGACATTTCCACACAATGATTGAAGACTCTCACCAGATCACTAAAGAACTAAAGACGATACTGTCAATCTGAAATGATGCAATATCCTCCTGGATCAATCCTCTCCACTTGAAAGATTTTGGACCAACAAAAGTTTGATTTAAGAAGATATCAGGTGACAGTACAACTCCCGCACTCTTTTTATCTCCATCAACCTCACCTTGCTAGGATTCATGCTCTTGAGTCCCACTCGAAGATATTCAACATCTCCACTCCTTAAAGAGCGAACCTTCTTTTCCTAGATGGAATATTCCTGAAACACATTCATATACTCATGTACCAAATCATCAACGGTAGGAATCTGTGTATCTTCCTCTGGATCAATCATCATCAGAGGTTCATACAGTTTCAAATTTTCTACATTTACAACTGAATAAATATGCATGTAAGGAGGTAAATCTAACCGGAATGCATTATTTACAATATTTTCCACAATCTCAAAAGGACCATACCTCATGGGTTTTAGTTTATTACATTCACATTTCAACCTATCTTTACTGATATACAACCATACCTGATCACTGACCTAAAAATGATGATTCAGTCGATGCTTATCATGCCACATTTTGTACTTGGGCTGGCTCATCTCTAACTGACGTTGCACTGCTTTAAGTATCTCTTGTATCCATTGAATTAATTTAACTACTTTATTTGTGTCTTCATTTACATCAACTTTATCTTCTTCAACAAAAATGAAATCCATTTGTGACTTTGGTAGATACTCGAAACATGTTTCAAACGACGATCGCTTAATCAAAGAATGTAAGGCTCGATTGTAAGAATGTTGCACATAAGGTAAATATTCATCCCATAACTTAGGATGTTTGCTGCAATAACCTCAAAGAATATGTATCACTGTCATGTTCACCACTCATGTCTGTTCTTCATTCTATGAATTAAAAGTTGTTCTCTTCTTGAGCTTTGTGTCAATGAGTCCCCACAAAGTGGATCAAAACTCTCCTACAAAGTGAGTGTCTCGGTTGGAAATGATGGAAGTAGGTAACCCAAAATGAACCCATACCTATTTAAAGAACATTTATGCAATCTGCTCAACAATCACCTGCTTTTTCCATGGAACGAGAATGCACATCTTGCTGAAAAAATCAACCACGAGATACATGTAATCATGCCCTCTCCTGGTCATAGGAAGTCCTCCAACAAAGTCCATGGAAATGCTGTCCCATGGTCGCCAAGGAACTGGTAGTGGCATATACAAGCCAATCTTTCCATTGCTTGGTTTTCTTGTCGAACATATAGCACATCCTTTAATGTACTTAACAACTATTTTATACATGCGAGGCCAGTAGCAATACATTTTAATTTGCGTCATTGTCTTGCTTACACCAAAATGTCCTGGAATGTGAGTAGAATGTGCTTCCTGAATAACATGCGCACTTTCTATCTCTGGTATGCACAACTTACCGAGATGATATAACAACCTTCCATGAACATGAAAATTGACTTCTTCCACCTAAGTACCATGAGTTAGTGATTCATACATATTTTTTTAATCAAAATATGTACTATATTTTTCTAAATAACATTCAAGTTTTAAAGAACTATTCTGCAGCACTACTGAAGCATTCAAAGATTGTCTAGACAACATATCAGCTATTTTTTTTGTTAAAACTTTCTTGTACTTAATTACTAAGTGAAATTGCTGAAGATATCCCATCCATCTATAATGGAAATATTGTTGCAACTTATTCTGAGACTGAAGGTACTGAAGCAATTAATGATCTGTGTGAATCATTGTTTCCTTACCCATTAAGTATCATTTCCATTTCTTAACACTTTCAACCAAAGCAAACAATTATTTATCATATGTCGGATGATTTGTAACTATATTCTATGAATAAAAACAAATAGGTTTCCCTTTTGAAGTAAGATTGCACCCATTGCATAACCACTAGCATTTGTTTCAATTTTAAATGTCTGTTGAAGATCTGGTAAAGCTAAAATTGGTGACGTGACAATTTTATGATTAAGTGAATCAAAAGGTTTTTGTTGTTTCCCTCCCCACTGAAACAAAAATTTAGAACATGTTAAAGCATGTAACAGTGACACAATCAGAGAAAACTGAGAAATGAATCTTCTCCAATATTGAACTGCACCTAAGAAAATCCTAACTTCAGTCACATTCTATGGTCTTGGCCACTTAACAATCACATCGAGTTTAGCTGGAGCTATTTTCAAATAACCACCTCCAACTATGTAACCAAGGTAAACCAATGAATTTTTCCCAAACTCACATTTGAATAGTTTAAGGTACAATTTTACCCTTTGCAACATATCGAAGACCTATTTAACATGCCTAACATGCTCTTCCATACTGGAACTAAAAATCAAGATATCATCTAAGTATATTATGAAAAATTTGTCAATGTATGAATTAAATACATCATTCATAGCCTGCATGAAAGTTGTTGGAGCATTACACTAACCAAAAGGCATCACTAGCCATTCAAATAGCCCATGCCTAGTTTTAAATGCATTTTTTCAGATGTCATTTTCTGCAATGGGAATTTTATGATAGTCACTACAGAAATCCAACTTAGTTAAATAGACAACATTTTTCAACTAGTGAAGTAAATCATCTATCGTGGGAAAAGGATACCTGTTCTCGATTTTGATTTTGTTTAAGGCCCTAAAGTTGACACACATTCTCCATGTCCCATCTTTCTCAAGAACCAAAATTATTGGATAACCACATGGAGATGAACTTGGTTGAATGAAGCCTTTCTCAAAAAGTTCTTAGATTTGTTTATTTATTTCTTTGTTCTCTATGACTGGCATGCGATACATTCTGACATTAGGAAGAGGGGAATCAGACAACAATTGTATCTCATGTTTTATTTCCCATTTAGGAGGGATATGTTTTGGTTATTTACATAGACTTTGAAAAGAATCTATAACTTTAACCAAATTATATTTAAACGTAGATTCATAACCTGAAAAATAATCATTTTTATCCTTATGTTGTTCTTTTACAACCATGAGTACATATATTTTACTTGACCTTATTAGCCTCTTCATCTCGTTAGCAGTAACGTAATCCAGGTGTGTTTTGATTTTATGTGGCCTGACAATGTATTCGATCCCATCTTTCTTAAGATGATATTTATGTTCTTTCCTATGAAACACAACATTACTATAATAGAGGTAAGGACTTCTTAGAACTACTCCCTATATGTCTAATCAAATCACATCTAAATCCACTTCATCACTGTGATTAGCTATGATGGAAAATTTTAAACGACACTGCTTTGTGACATTAATCTAAGCCTTTTATTTTAGCCAACCTAATGGGTATGGTCTTGGATGATTCTCTGTCTCCAAACCCAATTTATTCACTATTTCTTCATATATTAAATTTTCCTATGATCCACTATTAAATAATGTTTCTACTTTTCTATGCTTATGGGTTATCCTAATGTGAAATAATTCAAATATTTTATCCGCATTGATATGATCTATGTTTGAAGAAGATGAAAAAGTACTAGAACTTGAACTAATGTCAGAAATTTTACCTATCGAAACCATTGCGGTTGTTTTCCTTTCATCACCTGAATCAGAGCCCAAACATTATTGGATTTCTATATTAGCCTTCTTTTCACCTTTATTTTTATGGAACTTATTTGGTTTGAGTTTTGGGTGAATTTTCCAACATCTGGCTTCATCATGTCTAATTCTATGGAAGTGAGTACAAGTAGGTATTTCACTTTGCTTCTGAGCTGTCGTTGTTTTCTTTTCCTTCGAACTGCTCTTCCACTTGATATCTTTGGAATCCTTGATTTCCAACTTTTTGGATTCTTTGTGTGAATGCTTGAACAGTCTAACACCTAATTCAATATGTATGGCTTGAAAACACACTTCATTAAAGTCAGTGGGATTAAACATCAATAACGTATGTTGTAAATAAGAATGCAAATTGCTAATGTACTTTAATAAATTTTCAGATGTATCCAATGGAATTCGAAACGTCAAATATTTCTTCCTAAACTCCTGAGTAAAGTCCTAAAAATTCTGCCCCTTACTTTGCCTCAAATGATTTCAATCAATAACAGCTTTCTTCATGTATCCTAAAGGATATAATTGTTTTATCAGGGATTTTAATAACTTAGGCCATGAAGATATGAATTTAGCTTTCTGCTTTTAATATACTTGAGTTTTACATTCCTATGAGATTAAATTTTTCCCCCCCATTCAAAGTGTACCTAATTGAATTTTTATTCTTTTATCAGAAATTCTCTGAATTCTATAATACACTTCTAACTTCTTAATCCAGTTATCTAAATTTTAAGGATTCATTTCGCCATCATAAATAGGTAGTTCAAATTTTACATCAAGTTTCAAAAGAGATGATTTATCATGTTTCTTTTCTATTTCAGAATTTGAACTGGAAGAATACGAAGATGATAATGAAGATGATGGAGGAGAAGAAGGTTTATCAACTTTTCCTTTTCCATTTTCCTTCTTTGTTTCCTTTGAAGAAGATGATGCATCTCTTGCCTTCTTATCCTCATAGAGTTCTCCCAACGTCACCGATGACTTTCACTTCAGGAGTTTCGCCTCCATAGGATCCTCCCATTCTAGACCATTGAGCAACTTTATGCTTCCCAACTTTTGAGTCTATCTCCTCGAGCGTTCCTTCACCACGTCGCAACCTATACCTGGTTAACATTCACTAGAAAAAATACTACAAAATGCAATCTACTCTGATACAAAAATATATGATCTGAAATGGATCTGAAATAATACTAAAGTAGAAATGAATATTCACCAAAGTGAATTAATTATTAACTTGATCGCTTATTTTGGAAGATTGAAGGAAAGAAATTGATTTTATGACTTAATCCAGAACTTAAGTAGCACAATTAAACATGAATTTGCAGCAAGGAAAAGAGATAGAAAAGAAAAAACATTGATGACGGAGTTTGTCCTTAGAGGACTACGTCTCTAGGTCTGCTTTCAAGATGGGTGTCTGTTTTATTAAGTAATGATCAAAGGAAGTATTCACACATAAATTTACCAGAATTAACATGCTCGCAGGTAGATGTCTTCTCTGTCAACAAAAATTTCTTCCTCCTTCCTTTCCAATGCATGTTTTAGCGCCCAATTCTGCCTTCGCATGACCAAGATACACCTAAAAGAAAATTTTCTCCTATCTTACAAAATTATGAATACAAGCCTTCAAAAACACTCTCTTTCTCATCATGGCTCAAAAGTGAAGTTTAAATAGGTTTAATCTCGAACTCCTTGGGCCCAAAAATGGCATATGATTGAATGAAATTAAATGATGAATTTTCTCAATGCAATGGTGGTGAAGCACCCAATACATTGTTACATGGTGGTTGAATTAATACATAGCACAAATAACAACCAAAACCCATTTTTCAACCATATAAAATAAAGAGATCCTTAATGGTTTAGCAAACGGTAGTGAACAACTCCAAGCGCGGCTGTCTCATGTGATAGTTCCGCGGTCAATACCCTGGTAGCCACCTTGCAGGTTAGGTTTGGTGGTTATGGTGTGGTCGATTGTCAATGTGATAGCACAATCCTCGACGACGGTCTTCCTAGTGGTTAGTTCCGAACCTATGTGGTAACATCCCGCTCTTCACATGCTGCAACCCTCCTGACGGTCTTCTCCGCTGCAGTCAAATCATATAGTTAAACTAATATGTAATATGGTATTTACATAGGTCCAAAACATTATTACATTTCATTTTCCCTTATCATATGGTTTAGCATAGGTTTTTTTTAACATAGCATTGTTACATATGGTTTATGCTATCACTATAGGTTTAAGCGCTTAGGTCTTAACATAGGATTAGGACCATAGTACTTAGGCTTTGACACTTAGGTTACACACCACCACATAATGACATTTCCACACTATTTAACCACATAAGGAAATTTCCACACCATGAATGAAGACTCTCATTGGATCACTGAAGAACTAAAGACAATATTGTCGGTCTGAACTGATGCAAATCCTCTTGGATCAAGATAATAGGAAGAGTACTTCCATTTATGTTTCCTATCTTGGTTCAAGTGTGATTTCATAGGCATCTAACAAGCAACCCATTGTAACACTATCATCAATAGAAGAAGAATACGTAGCAACAACATCAAACCCATGTCAAGCAGTATGGTTAACAAGAGTATTGGATGGACTCAAGCAGAAACAACAAGGATCAACAACAATATATTGTGGCAACACTTCAGCGATTACACTATCCAAAAATAATGTGTTCATCAAGAGAGAAAGCATATTGATACTAGATATCACTTTATCTGAGAACATGTGAGAAATGGAGAAGTTCACTTGAAGCCTTGTAAATCTAGTGATCAATTGGCTGATATATTTACCATGCCATTAGCAAAAAATGTGTTTGAGTTTCAAAAAACAACTTGGGTGTTGTAAGCCTCGTTGAGACATAGACCGACAGACATGTTTGAATTGTCATGAGTTATTTTTTATTTTAGCGATCGTAATTAAGGAGGAGTGTTAAAATATATAATTAACTCCTACGTGGACATTTAACTATATTTAAAGATTCAGTTAAGTGAGCATTGAGTGAAGTCGAGTTATGTAATGTTCAAGTCAAGTTATGTGATAGATGAGTTTGGTAAGTGTGTGCATGTCAAACTGGTCGTTAGTCGAAAAAGATAAACACCCTTCACCGGGTTCATTGTATTCAAGGAGATTAAAGTTTGTGTAATTAATAGAAAAGCCACAACTTGTATGTATTTTTTTGTGTTAATTATTTGTGTGATTTGTACCTTTAATCTTGTACCTTTCCAACACTATACGAAAGAGAATGATGTATTTTGTTACTATAAAAGCCTTAGGATTCGATGTATAATTCTTCAGAAAAAATATTCGATGGATACTAAACTTCATCGTACGATTCTCCACTACACTTTGAGTTTGACATTGTACTACATGTTTTTGTCTAAATGTGCTTTCAAAAATATGTCATTTGAGAGTTATCACGTTTCGAATTTCGTTTTAATGGATGTAATATGTTTGAATGGATGTAATATGTTTGAGGACGTGGGTTTTCTTTTATGGTTTATAGGTTGTAAATATAGAGATAAGTTTTACTGCTCGAAGTATCTAATATGTAAATTTAATGTTGTTAAATCATATATCATCATTACTAAGTATTAAAATTGAATATAAAAAATCATTTAATCTCATCTTTTTAAAGTGGCCCGAACTCTATTTATATACCAATGTATTTTATAAGTTAAAATAAAATAAAATTGACATATTAAAATATAATTAATATATAACATAACACAGTAATTAATCTGATCGTTTTAAAACTTCTTTTAAATTATTATGTGCGAGACTCATTTAAATGGCTATATATTTTAAATTATATATAGACTATTTTTTGGCAAATTTTCAAATAAATAATTTATACAAATTTATCTTCCTCTATTTCTAATTCTATAATACGAAATAACAGCTTGTATAATTGTATGATATGTAAAGAAAGGGAATAGTATTCCAAGGATTCACAACAGGTCATGCCAATTGAAAAGTCATGATGCTCTTTAAAAGAAAAATGATTGTAGATATCTCTTTCATGAAAATACCTATCATATCAAAGCATGTCTCGATTTTCATACTGATGGAAATTTCTGAATATTTCGAACAAAATAGAGGAAGCAAAGTTCCTCAACTCAACACAAAGAAATGATAGAAATTTGGACAAACAGAGATGGAGAAAAGTTCTTTTTCATTAACCATTAAAATGACTTAAAAAAATACAAACTTCTTCAGAAATACAGTTGTGGAATAATCGAAACACTCCTTACTATGTTTTACAGTTTATGTTTTTACACAGATTTGTGTTTCAGTAACACACAGACAGTTGCTGAAACTCCACACAGTATGTTGCTGAAACACAAAGACAGTTGCTGAAACACTCTGGAAAATGAATTGTTTCTCCAAAACACAACGACTCTGTTTTTCCTCTGTTTTCTCTGCTCTGTCTTCTTCTCTATCTTTTTCTATTTCTCAAACTCTGTATATGTTAAAAATCTACTTCTGTTCATTACATTTATATGTTGAAAAACATATTTGACTTAAAGTATTAAAAAATAATACAAATATCGTTTAAACTTATCAGCGTCTTAAATGCAGTAAGCGGTGGGAGATAACGTGATGATTTTTGGAAAACAAAATCGGTTGTTTGTAGGGACATTAACTCTGAAAATTTAATGCGCAACTTTGAGGCATCCATTCTTCTGAAATATCCACAAAAATCTGATTTTTGTCCAGCTGTTTCAGTTTGCAGTTGGAATTAAATTCCAACACTCCCCCTTAATTTCAACTGCTGGGTTTCTCTGCATACCCAGGCATTTCCTGAAATGACCAAATCTTTTATTTCCCAATGGTTTTGTCAAGATGTCAGCAAATTGCTCCTTTGTTCTGCAGTGCTGCAAAACAATCTCACCATTGTTAACCAATTCACGTATGAAGTGAAACTTGCTGTCAATGTGCTTTGTCCTTTTATGAAAAGCAGAATTTTTAGACAATGCTATCGCTGAGCTATTGTCATAGTAAATGGTTGTGCCCTGTTCTTGTTCATGACACAAATATCTGAGAACTCTTCTCAGCCATACTGCTTGGCATGTCGCTGTTGTTGCTGCCACATACTCTGCCTCTATTTTTGACAAAGCCACAATTGGTTGCTTCTTGGAAGCCCATGGATCGCTCCCGATCCAATATGAAACACATATCTCGATGTGCTCTTCCTATCATCAACACTTCCAGCCCAATCATTGTCAGTGTAACTTGTCAACATGAAACTTTCAAAAGAGGAGTATAAAATACCAAACCCCTTTGTTCCATTCACATACCTTAGAATCCTCTTGGCTACCTGTCAATGAGTCTCTTTCGGTTTTTCAATAAATCTGGAGATTAAACTCATAGCGTGCATAATGTCCGGCCTTGTTGCAGTCAAGTACATGAGGCTGCCAACTATGCTCTTGTACAACTTTGGATCAAAATCCTTGCTACTGTCTTCTTTGCTCAATTTCAACCCCATTACAGTTGGAGTCATAGCTGCCTTGTTGTTCTGCATGTTAAATCTCTTCAACACTACTTCTACATATTTAACTTGGGAAATGAAAACACCATTTTCACTTTGGTCTACTTCAATTCCAAGAAAATATCTTAAGAAACCCAAGTCAGTCATTTCAAATTCACTTTTAATGACTGCTTTAAAATCAGCAATGAGAGAAGCATCATTGCCAGTAAAAATTAAATCATCTACATATAAAACAAAAATAAGAATATTACCGTCATTCTCCTTTATGTAGAGTGTGGGTTCACCATCACACTTCTCAAACCCATTCTCAATCAAGTAAGCATCTATTCTACTGTACCATGCTCTTGGAGCTTTCTTCAACCCATAAAGAGCCTTCTTCAGTCTGCATACTTTATGCTCTTGGCCTTCAACTTCATAGCTTGGAGGTTGTTCAACATAAACCTCTTCTTTTAACACTCCATTTCGGAATGCATATTTAACATCCATCTGATAAATCTTCCATTTGTGTTGTGCTACAATAGACAACACTGTTCTGACTGTTTCCATCCTTGCTACTAGTGCAAAGGTTTCATCATAGTCTCTGCCTTGTTGCTGATTGTAGCCTTTCACAACAAGTCTTGCTTTTTGCCTGTTGATCTTGCCTTCAGCATTGCTTTTGGTCTTATAGACCCACTTAACTCCAATGACATCTTTGCCTTCAGGGAGGTCCACTAACTCCCATGTTTTACTCTTCTCAATTGCACCAATTTCTTCATTCATTTCTTCAATCCATTTATCTTCATTTAAAGCATCTTCAAAATGAATTGGGTCATAAACATGACAATATAAAGCGAATAGTGAATTTAGACCAATATTGTTACTTACCTCTCCTTGTTCATAAATCTCACTTAGATTTCTGAATCTTGGTCTTCTTGGTGTGCTTGGAGTTCCATTCGAACTTGAGGGTATTTATGATCCCTGTGGTGTGCCTGGAGAAGCACTTCCTTGACTTCTCAAGGCTGTTCAAATTCCAGCTTGTGGTGTGGTTTGTTGTACTTGCTGTGGTGGAGGAGGAGCCACCAAGGAAAGATTATTTGCTATTGTCCCTTCCTCTTCTTCTTCGTGAGACACAATTGTCTTCACATTCACTGTCTTCTCTAAGCTTCCATCCCAAGCTTCATCTTCAATGAACTGCACATCTATGCTTACTATCAATTTCTTAGTAGATGGATTATAGAGTTTGTATGCTTTTGACTCATCACAATAACCAATAAAGACACACTTCTCCCCCTTACTGTCAAGCTTCTTCCTTAGCTGATCCGGTACATGTGCATATGCTACACAACCAAATACTCTCATATGAGTGACAGTTTGCTTTTGTCCACTCCATGATTCTTCTAGTATTTTGTTCATGACAGCTTTAGTTGGGCATCTGTTCAGGATGTAAACTATGCAAGTGACAGCTTCAGCCCAATACTCATGCGGCAAGTGTTTTTCCTTCAACATACTTCTGACCATGTCCAGAATGGTCCTATTCTTCCTTCCTACAATACCGTTTTGCTGAGGTGTATACCTCGTGGTGAACTTCTTTTGTATGCCATTCTCTCTGCAAAAACGCAAAAAGTCTTTGGAGATGTACTCTCCACCTCTATTTGTTCTAAGCACTTTGATATAATGCCCACACTGTTTCTCAACAAGATTTTTGAAGTGGCGGAATTTCTCAAACACTTCACTCTTCTATTTCAGCACATACACCCATGTCTTTCTGGTGTAATCATCAATGAAAGTTAAAACATATTTATTTCCAGCAAATGATGGTATTTGCATCGGTCCACACACATAAGAGTGAACAATTTCCAAGGGTGATTTTGCCCTGATACTCTTTCCTGCTAGAAAGCTTTCTTTTTGTTATTTTTCCAGGATGCAGCCTTCACAAAGGTTGTCTAGCTTCTCAATCAATGGTAATCCTTTTACCATTCCCTTTCTGTGCAACAGATTCAAGCCTCCGAAATTGAGATGTCCAAATCTCAAGTGCCACAACCAATTATCATCTTTCACTTGTTCTTGAAAGACTTCTTGTGTTACAGCTGCAATAGTTCTTCCTTCCTTCAAATATGCCCTGAGTTTGAGAGGAAACATTCTATTGTTGGTCATCTGCACCTTTGCAATGATATTCTTACATGGAGGTATGTCTCCGACTGTACACACGTCATCTTGGAAGAACACATTTTAACCTTTGTTAATGAGATGTCCAATGCTCAAAAGATTACATTTCAGACCAGGTACATAGTATACCTCTGGCACAATCATATGTTATCCATTTCTTGCTTGGATACTGACTCTGCCTTTACCCTTGACAGATATCTTACTATCATTTCCTATTGTTACCTCATATTTCACATTTTCATCCAGATTGGAAAACATTGCTATGTTTCCAGTCATGTGATTACTACAACCTGAGTCTACGAACCAAAAAATCTTCTTGTTTGTCTTGTGCAATGTTACATGTTAACAACACAATCTTTGGATTCTTATCTTCTTCATTTGCAAAATTAGCATTTTTCCTATTATTCATGTCATTTTTTTTTTTCCTACATTCATTGGCATAATGGCCATATTTCTTACAATAATGACATTGGACTTGGGATTTCTCCTACCTTCATCCATGAGCTTGATGTTTGCTTGAACCTTCATCTTGGTTCTGATTGCACCTCCTTCCGCTTGTGCTTCCAGGATTATTTCTACCTATGTTTTGGCTTCTTCCACGAACTCTGTTATCTACTCTACCTCGACCTTTTCCTTGGCCGAAATACATTTGAGTCTTGATTGCTTGCTCAAAAGAGGAATTTGTTCCTCTACTCAGTCTGCGTTCATGAGACATAAGAGAAGCACTGAGTACATCTACTGTGAACTGTGAGAGATCCTTTGTCTCTTCTATTGCTACCACAACAGCTTCAAATATTGAGGGTAAACTTCTCAATATCTTCTCTACAATCCTTCTTTTTTCAAGAATTTCACCATGAGATCTTATCTGAGTTATCAACCCAATTTAGTCCTTAAGACTTTAATATCCTTCCCACTTTGATTATCAACAAGAGCTTTAAAGTGCCATAATTTCCCAAACACTTCACTCTTCAATTTCAAGAAATATACCCATGTTTTTCTTGTATAATCATCAATAAAGGTCAGCATATAGTGGTTGCCTGCTAATGATGGTGTTTGCATTGGTCCAAAAAAATTAGAATGGACTATTTCTAAGAATTACTTTTCCCTTATGCTCTTTCCTGATGGAAATATTTCTCTGTGTTTTTTGCCCAAGATGAAGCCTTCACATAGGCTGTCTGGCATTTAAATTAATGGTAATCCCTTTACCATTCATTTTCTATGCAACAAATCCAGAACTTCAAAGTTGAGATTTCCAAATCTCAAATGCCATAACAAGTTTTCATCTTTTACTTCTGTTTGGTAAGTCTCTCGTGTTATTGATGCCATTGCAACTCCTTTCTTCAAATCTGCTTTCATCTTGAGAGGAAACATTCTGTTTCTTATCATATTCACTTGTGCAATCCTTTGTTTTCTTCGTGGTATGTCCATGATGGTACATACATCATCTTCAAAGAATACATTGTAGCCTTTCTAAATGAGCTGTCCAATGCTCAAAAGGTTACACTTCATACTAGGTACATAGTATAAACCTCATATGGTTCTTCTTGCTCCTTTCTTTTTCAAATCACTTAATCTACCTTTTCCCATGACAGAGACTTTACTATCTGTCCCCAATGTTACTTGAGACTTTACATTTTCATCTAACATTGAAAACATAGAAATGTTTCTAGTCATATGGTTGCTGCATCCTGAATCTACAAACCATATATCTTCACTTTTCTCTTCAGACATATTACATGCTAAAAATAAATTCTCTTGACTGAGAATCTCTTTAGTAAAGTTAGCATTGTGTCTACTACCCATGTCACTCTATTTCTTCCTACATTCATTGGCATAATGCCCATAATTATTACAGTAATGACATTGGACTTGGGATTTATCATACCTTTTTACATGTGCTTGATTTTGTCCTCATTGTTGGTTGTTGCCTTAGCTTTGATTCTGACTTTGAATGCTGCCTCTTCCACTTGTACTTGCAAGGTTGTTTCTTCCTCTTTTTTGGCATCTGCCTCTTCCTTTTCCTCTGTATTTTGATCTGCCTTGACCTTTTGCTCTTCCAAAGGACATTTGGGTCTTGAAGGCATGCTCTAAAGATGGTTTTGTTGTTCTAATCAATCTTTGTTCATGTGTCATTAGTGCTGCGTGAAGCTCATCAACAGTAAACATTGAAATATCCTTTGTCTCTTCAATGGTTGTTACTATCACATCAAATCTTGAGAGTAAGCTCTTAAATAATTTATCCACTATTCTTTTTTCTTCTATTGTCTCTCCATGAGATCTCATTTTGTTAAGAAACCCAATCAACAATGTGAAGAGTGACTGTATTGTATCAGACTCTTTCTTGCAAATGACCTCAAACTCTCTTCTCATTAATTGAAGTTGTGTCGTCTTTACTTTATCCATACCTTGGTAGGCTTTATGGAGCGTATCCCATGCATTCTTGGACTTCTTTGCTGCTACAATTCTTAGAAATATGCTTTCATGCACTGCCTGATAGAGATAGAATAGGGATTTTGAGTCCTTCTTCCTATTACTCTTCAGTATATCTTTCTCTGCCTGTGTTAGGGCATTAAATGCTTGTTCATCTGCTAGTTCTTCTAAACCATCTTCAACTAGCTCACATAAATCGTGAGATGCAAACATGGCTCTCATTGTGATTGCTCAATAGTAATATTTCTTCCCATTGAACTGTGGGAGTTTAGTATTTCCCATACTCATGCTTGTGCTAGCTCCTGTCATTGCTAGCCTTAGAGAACTATTCTAAAACTTGACAATGTTTCTTAAACAAACTTTCTTAATGATGAGAGATAAAATATGTCTCTAAAAGACTTCATTTTACATTTCTCTGGACTGTATTCTCTAAAAAAAACAAACAATAACTCTGTTTTTGATAAATACCTAGCTTACTAAAATTTCACACTACTCGAAAAAAGCCTTAATAAATTTTTTCTTCCTTCAACTTCTTCAACAACTGCTAAGATCCTGGACTAGCTCTGATACCATGTTGGAATTTATGATAATTCCTTAACAGACAATGAGGAACAAAATTTCCTCTATCAACACAGATATTTCAAACAAAAACTTTGCACGTGAAGCATAAATATACACAATGAGAACAAATATTGTCTTTCATTAACAAGAAAAATGCTTGATATAGTCTTGAGAATCTTCAGTTCTAGATTTAAAAAAAATATTTTCTTGGCTGCTATATACACAACGCTCTTCACTTTGTCTTACACAGTCTCACTTGTTTTGACACTCACTGTCTATTACACAGTCTTCTGTTGTTTTTTTCACATGCAACCTTTTTCTTATATATATATATATATATATATATATATATATATATATTGTAAACATTCCATGTTTACAATATATATGATAAGACATTTTAACCTAAGTTTTAGACTTGAATAAAACTATTGTCATGACATATACAAATTAAGAAATTAAACCAAAGTTTTTAACCTTTATGAAATAAACTATAACGCGAACATTTTCAAAACAATGTGATGGGATTTATCGCATCGATTAGCCCACCGGATGACTGTACACCCAAACCTTGCAGTGGATGAGCTAGTGGAGATGGGTCCTCCCTTATCACATAGTTTTGGAGAGGTGGTGAAATCAACATGAAATTGTGTGATATGGTTTTGATTGGTCGAAAGGCCTATGACATTGCATGGTGGGGTTCGGTGTATCATGTGAGTTGAATACGGATGATGTCGGCACAGAGTTCATGCGATGAAATCCTTTTTGCTGCAGGGATAGTGACGTGGACCTGGAGGGGTCCACATGAACTTACGTGGGGTGTTTGAATACAAATCAAATGGCGGGAGTACAGGAGGTTGGTGGAGCGTAATGGCGCAAGGCTATAGAGGTTTAAATGGAGGAGGTAACGTGGTGAAACCATAGTTTTTATATCAGTGAAAACGGCTACGACCTGCTGAAAAAAAGTTGGTTTTGCAGGGTTCTTAAACACATAATTGAATACATGGTGGACTGTAAAACACACTAAAACTTTGCTGCTGCTTCATCCTTTACATTTCCCATCAACATTGAAGTTTGTCCTCCTTATGTTTAGGTTTTCATTTGGGGTTATTTCCAACAGATTCTTGTACTTTTTGATGGAAGTTCTCACATAATTTCTTCTCTTTTTACAGGACTTTCTAGACAATTTCTTCCTGCACTTAATGCTGGCCAACAATTTTATTTTGTTTGCCTTCAATTTTGTAGTGTTTACCTTATGGGTGTTGAACTTGTCTCAATTGCAGAATTTTGGGAATATTCAACAAATTTTTTTTTTGGCCTTCTATTTTGTAGTGTTTACCTTATGGGTGTTGAACTTATCCCATTACAGAATTTTGGGAATATTCAGCTAAAAGTGGGTAGATCAAACAAACAATATACTTGGTTGTTGTTTATCAAACTCTAGAATAATGTCTCAATGTAAAATATAAACTCAAATGCCCCTTTTGGATACTCATCTTAACTTATTTTTCCATTTCATGTATCGGTTTTCCACCCCTACAAGGTGATTTGGATTTCTTGTTCGGATATCATGATTTTGTGAAATGTGGAAAATTGGTTGCAGTGAGTTAATTAATGGAATCTCGCTAATTGTTCCATATTTCTTGCCTAATCCTAAAGTGATAACCATAGGAAGGTTAACTAGACATTCCTATTGGTCTAAAGTGTGCACTTCATCGAAGGTTTATATCTCGTTCATGAGTGCTTTGTTGATAGATCGTCCCTGTGCCCTTATGCAAACTGCGATGTGAAAAATGCTCTTAATACCTTTCAATTTCAAATATGTTCATAAAGAAGTTTCCATGTGAATACAAGTATCTGCGTTCATCAGTAAGGATCAAAGGACATCGAAAGCAGTGATTTTTCTAAATCTCATTAAAATTATACTATAAAGCTTTATACAACAAAATTGAAATAGAGAAGCCATCGCTGCAAACTAGCAAAGACGATGATAGAGAGACGGATGAGGTGCAGAGACGAAATCACCTAATGTCATGTCAGCTAACAAATCACTCTAATTTAACAAATCACTGTATAAATTTAGATCAATGGTCACATTTGAAATTTAGTTGTATCTATTAAATATTTTTAATAATATTTATAAGATAAAAGACTATTATTATTATTACTATTATTTTATTATTATTAATTTAATTCTATTTATTATAAAATGAGTTAGGGTTATTTTTAACATGTAATATTAATTAATTATGGTATTTCAATAAGATTTATTTACAAGTTCAAAGTCTCCATTATAAAGTGGATGTGAATAACCATGATTAGTAACCTTATCACATATTATTCTAAATGTATACATGTTTAATTTATATATTAACTCATCTTATAACTATAATAATAATAAAAATAATAATAATAATTCAAATAATAATTATGGCTTAATCATGCGACATATTTTTCTAAATGTATATGGATATAATTTATATATTAACTTATTTTATGATTATAATAATAATTATGGCAATGTGAGATGGATTACGAAATAAGTTTTTTGATGCTTATTGAAGTTTATCCATAATAGATGATTTAAATTTGGAATTATTCTCATTTAGAATAGCCATATAAATTAAATTGCATTTCAAACACAATAAACATCGATTTACCAACCATTTAATTTATAGAATTCTTCAAATTATAACATTAGGAGTTGCAAAACCTAATTTACACCACTTTCCATTTAAAAGGTGTATATTCCACTACCTTGCACATTAGGTGGTTGCATCTCAGGTAAGAATTCACTTACAATTCATGGTTAGGTGGTTGCTATACAAATTCAAGAATTTTTTATGTTAATGTATGTCAAATCCCTCGCGTGACTGCTAGGTCACTGCATGTGGGTTAGTAATTTCATTGCTATGTCGCTAGGCTATGGATTACATAATGTTTTATGATAACGTATATAAAATTCGTTAGTGAATATTGATTTACGGAATTATGATTCATTGTTCACAATCAAATTAATTGATCGTGTAGGTTGTGCAATATAAAGTCCACTAGCTCGCTTGAGCAGTGAACCCTGGTTCAGTTGGTCATTGTGTAAGATGGATTCAACTTCTTGGTGTTAGAGTAATGAGTAACTATTACTTTTTATTCAATACATGGAGTCGGTTGGATATGAATAGTAGGGATGAACCATTATGTCATCCGTTATAATGGAATAATTGTGTTTAAAATGGCTCATACTTTGTTTTGTAGTTACGTCTATAGGTGTGGTATATATCATAATCAAGTTTTATGAATTTAATTTCTTTAAATAACGGATGAAATTAAAGATTGTGAAACGTAACTATCTCATTTTTCAATTTAAAAACCATTTCCAAGTGTTTTCAACTGTTACGATTTTACCAGTCTTGTGTTTTTCCAATTTTTTGTTGTTCGTTTCCATTTATTCACTAGCATATCGAATCTTTATCCAATTTCGTTTGATTGAAATAAGGTTTACCATTAAGCAGTTGCATTGATGGATGCTCAATCATGGATTACCATTATCATACATGAAGACTCAGCTCTAGAGCTTGTTTATTTCATTAGCAAACATTATTATTTATACATGCATGAGCCAGAGAATCATTAGTGATATCCACTGACTGAAATTTATTTCTTACCGAATATTCTTGAATATTGATTATGAATGATCTACTTCCAACTAGGGAACAATGATCGGCATCGTCGTGATTGATATTTTGACACCTCTTCTTAATCATCACCTACATTTTAACTTGCTTGCTCGTCTAAGTCTCAGCTAGGCTTACAACATAATTTGGATTTTCTATAACACACAACTTACTTCTACAAATTTCAAATTTACCCTTTCCAAGGGGCTTGGGAAATATGTCAGCCACATTTTCATTTGTATTACAATATGATAAGTCGGTTTATTTTTATTGCACTTTTTCTCTTACAAACTGATGTTGTGTGTGTATATTTTTTGTCCTTGCATGTTATATAGGATTGTTTTCCAATTTTATGGTGCATCGATTGTCACATCTGACTAATGTAGGTTCTTGTTATGTTTCTCCAACATTTCCATGTATTATTCTAAGCCATATTGCTTCATAGGTAGTAATTCTTAATGTTATATACTCAACTTTAGTGGATGACAAGGAAAAAATTGGTTGTTTCTTACTGCTCCATGATATCTCTCGTGAACCTATATTGAACACATATCTAGTAGTAGATTCCATGTCATATGGATTTCTAGCCAAGTTAGAATAATAATAACCTGCCAACTCAACATAAAATTCATTATTATACATAATATCAAAATTAAGTGCTCCTTTTATATATCGAAGGACTTTCTTTGCCTCTTTCCAATGGATTTCACAAGGCTTAGCCATGAACTTACTAATTATGCTGAGAAAATAAGTTATACTTGTCCTGGTAGTGGTGAGGCAGTTCATACTTCCCAGCAATTAACGATACAAGGTTCCAACCACCTTTTTGGTTCTATCATCGATGTACAATTTAAAATTTTGCTCTAAAGGAGTAAATACTACCTTGCATTCAATTATATTGAACCTTTTAAGTATTTTCCATATATATATATATATATATATATATATATATATATATATATATATATATATATTAGTGTATTGTCATGCCATATTCCCTCCAAACTTCAAGACCTAAAAGGTAACGAAATTCACCAAGATCCTTCATCTCAAATACTTGTGACAATGGGATTTTAATTTATTCAATCAACTTGGATGCATTTCCTCTTATGATAAGATCATAAACATATACATACATCAAATCAACATTCGCATATTCATTTTTTTTGGTGTACAAGTTGGGATCAATTTTTATTCTCATAAAAGAGAAAATCTATTTTTGCATACAAAGATATTAGTGCTTGTTTCAAACCACATAAATATTTCTTTAACCTGCAGACTAGATTCTCCTATCTCGATTTACAAACCCTTCACGTTATATCAAATAAACTTCTTATTTTAATTCACCATTCAAAAATCCATTTTTGAAATATAACTGATGCATTTTCCAATTATGTTTTGTAGCTATTGCAATCTTGATTCTAATTGTGTTCATATTAGCTACAGGTGCAATAGTATCTTCATAATCAATTCCATCTATTTGTGGATAACCTTTTTCAACCAATGTAGCTTTATACTTATCAATACTTCCATAAACATTAAACTTGGATTTATACCATTTGCATCATACGTGAACTTTATTTTTAGGAAATTCTATTAATTCCCATGTGTCATTCTTCATTATAGAGTTATATTGTTCATTCATTGCATCTCTCTATTCTTCATGTTCTTTAGCTTCCTCATATATTGAAGGTTCTACAACATTCATTACAAGAGAAATTAATGAATAATATTTATACCTTATAGGTACCTCACTTTGACGTGACGGCCTTCTTGGTTTTTTATTTCTTTAATCTTTATTTCTGCTTTGTGGAGTCTCCGTTCCTCTTCATGGAGTGTCATGATTGCTTGATGCCATTTTCTCTTAATCATGTACCTGTTCCAGTGTGTGTTCTTGTTCATTTTCAACAATTGTACCTCTTTTTACATAATTATTAGTATCATTCCATACACCAAGATTATTCATTTTATCACCTTCATCTGCATTTTTATGAACACCACATCTGTACTCGCAAGCAATCTATGAGTATTAGGATCAAACAACTTGTGTGTTTTTTTATCACCAAAACAACCAATAAATATGCACTTAATTCACTTTGCATCACGTTTTCTTATTTGATATTTTGGAATATGAGAAAATTCCTTGCAACCAATTTTTTTTAAATTACTCACTTTCGTTTATACCCATAAGACTCCAAAAGTTGTTTTAAGATCTAAACTTTTGGTTGGACTCTTATTTTTCAAATAAACAATATTATTAATGGCTTCGACCCAAAAACCATTAGAAATATTTTTACCTTGAAACATATTACGTACACATTCTACTAATGTTCTCTTTTTCCTCTTAGTAACTCCTTTTTGTTGAGGTATATGTGACACTATAAATTGTTGTAGAATATCATTTATTTTACAATAATGATTAAATTATCTTGATTTATATTCTCCTATAATTAGATATAAGAATTTTGATGCATTTTCCAGTTTGTTTTTCCACCATACTCTAGAACTCCTTAAAGTACTAAAAAACATCACTCTTCTTTCTTATGAAATAGACCTATCGTAAAAAAAATTAAGAAATACCATGCTACACCAAGAGATCTAGTTTTCGTACGTCCACTTACATTAGTATGAATTAATTCAAGTATTTCACTTTGCCTTTTTTCTTTGTGTAGGAAATTCCTCCTATGTTGCTTTCCATGTACACATGTTCCACATTCAACATGATAATTCTCCATAACAGGAATAACTTCAACCCTTTTGTTCTTTTGAAGTAACATTAAATAATCATAATTAAGATTCACATACCTTTAATGCCACAATTCTACAATTGACATCATTGTAAATTCCAATGATTGATGACTTTTCCTGGTCACATCCATCTTATACAACCCTCAAACTATGGTACCCGTGGAAATAAAGTTGTAGTGATCTTGAATATCTTTCACAAAACACTGTGATTTAACAAATTCCGCCATCAAATCCTAGTAAACAATATTAGAAACATAAATTAAATTAATTTTTATACTAGGAACATACATCACATTTTGCATCGGTCTCCCTTGTACATTAGGAAAATTCACACATATTACTCCATAACATTGAAATTTAAGTGATATATTATCTCCTAGATAAACATATGTTCCATCAATGTTCTCATAATATCCATAAAACCAATCCATATTACAAGCCATATGGAGTGATGCACCAAAATCAATGAACCAATGATTCACATCATCAGTTTCCACAGACAATGCAATATAAAAAAAAAACAATTTAAGATTTTTAAATCCATCACTCATTGAGGTATACTTATCCACAAAATTTACTTTCTTCTTTTTTTTTTTATCTTTTTCTCGACTTGTTATATTTTATTTTATAGCAATCTTTAGAGTGATGACCAGGTTTTCCACAATCATAAAAATCATAATTTCTCTTATCATGAGTTGAAAATTTAGATTGTGCCATACCTTTTTGTTTTTATTGAAACTTTACTCCTTTGTTCTTGTCCCATGGCCTTCGTTTGTATGGTTTTTTACCCTTGGCTACCAACTCCAAATATGAAATACTGTAGCCACAAATAAAGCTCTTCCTCCTTTCCTCCTCTTATATAATAATTCATATCAATTCATCAAATGTAGGGGGCTTATCTCTAGCTGAAAAAATTTAAACAAAATTTTTATAATCTAGCACTAAGACATTTAATGTGATGGTGACTACGGAAGTACTAGACACCATTTCACCAATATCTCCTAACATATCATTTAAATATTTGACACGAGATATGAAATTTCTTATATTTTCATTTTCTTTCATTTTTAGAGATAAAATGTTAGTCTTCAAAAACAATATCGAGTTTCTATTTGTTGTTTCATACAAATGCTTGAGAACATCCCATGTTTCCTTGGATGTCTTACCATTCGATCCTAGCATATCAAACTCGTGCATGATTTGTAATTATCCATCAATACGTTCGATTTGGACACTCTGATGATGATGCTACAAGTTTATCTCTTATATGTCTCTGAATATATCTGCCAGAGTTGAGGCTGCATGCGGGTCTCCCCCTATGTATTGGATTGAGACAATTGTCTTAACAAAGAGACATTTCAGGATCCAGTTGGTGCAGATCGAATGATGGAACATAGACAATCTGTGGCGGGTATTACCTGGGTCAGTTACAATAGGGTCCAATCATTCTTCAACCAATTTAGCTTCTGCTTCGTCTTTTTCCCTTGCATCAATTTGTTCCCACATGTGAATCAATGACTTAATATAAGAGGGAGTACCATTCGAATAGGACTGGAATAATTTGTACATTATCTCTTTATCATACTTCTGGCCTTGTTTGGCTGGTGCAACTTTGGGAGATTTGCCTTTCCCCTTAGCGTTTCCTTCCTTCATAGTCGATTTGGATTTCACCATTGTCTTCAGAGCCCGGTCTTCCATAAAATTTATGTGCAAGTTAGAATTGCTAGGAAGACTTGTAATACTATAAAGCATGGAAATATTAAAGCTAGTTGAGATAGAAATACAAACATGGTGTTGTCTGGGAGAAACCAGAAACTGGTTGTCTTTACTTGGAGAAATACGAGCTTGCGCTGGAACCAACCTTGAAAAACAGGGAGGACACAACCTTAGAACATTTGAAAACGCCTTGATAGACTTGCAGGACACAACATATATCTTCAATTTATTGGCCATAAACCAAATGCGATGGACCAGACTCATCCGAACCATAGAAATAGCCCCGATTGTAGAGAAAACTCCCATTCTTAATAGGATAATGCCATCATAACAACTAACAATAGACCATATAACCCCAACAATGGAACATTTAAAAACATTAAAAACCAACGAGCTAAATTGACCCAGTGACCACCCAAACCATTTCAACTGAACTTTAAAGACCCAGCACACACACGAAAATCATTGTAGGCTATATGTTCAATTTTCCATAACTTATGACTACAATACGAATTAGTGACATGCAAAGGCCAGGAAAAGGAGGGGTACCCAAGAAGGTCAGAATAGAATCCCTTGAAAGCCAAAGACGGATAGGCAGGACCATGGCGATGCGATGCTGGGCCATTACGGCGCCATGTAGAGCCAATACAACACCAAGTGAAAAAATCGACAGGCAGATGGAGATTAGATAGGTAAAACCATGCAAGGCCAGAAAAGAAAACATAATATAAAAAAGAAACAGAGACGACCATGAAATGAGGAAGGCACCTCTGACTTGCTCCCTTCACAGGAAGGTAAGTGGCCAATGTACCCACCAAAACCTTATCACTAAAATGCAGAACAGAAAAGCTGCCTTAGGACCTTGTTTTCCACAGACTAAGAACCAAAAACATGCTTCATGGCAAAGGTAAGAAGAAAATTTTGTACATACCCTCATAGAAAACACGTTGAATATGGCAGAGCTCTCCCTCGATCGCATAGATTCCTTCTGGTGCTCCGCGCTTGACCGATTATCATACACTAGAAAATGGCAAAGAGAATGTTCATATGTTTCTTACACGTCACTTGTCGGCTCTTTCACCCAAAATTTCCTAACAGACCACGTGTCGTGCCTTTTTGTTCGACATTCATCATTAATGTCATCATTAAGCTATATGGGTGGAGTCACCCACCGATGTCAGCTTGCATCATCATCGATGTGGGTGTGATGGTTGTCGCGTGCGCCCTCCATGTCCACACATAAGACTCCTTGCATCGCTAGTTGGCACCCCGATTGAGGGATATTTTTGGTATATATTATAGACATATATTGGCCATATTTATTGGTCCATCCCAAGTAGAACTCTAGAAATAAAATTTCCTCTTGATCACTATAAATTTATCATTGATCATGACAACTTCTAATGTTTAACTTTATAAATCATTAAAGTAGTTTTTTATTTTATTAAAAATATAATTTTTTAGTATTTGATTGGCTTATAATTTTTTTTCTTATTTAAGGTTTCTTGACATGTATCCCATGTCACCCATAATTTTATTTTATTTTTCTTGGTAATATGGGTCCTTACATGACTTCATGTCAAGCCTGTTGTCTGAGAAACCACGACCGAGGGGCATCTAAGTCATCAAAATCACTTGGGGATCGCAACTAGCCTCGACCACACCAATCCTTATCATTCCTAGAGTT
Source organism: Pinus albicaulis (assembly GCA_034641835.2). Classification (NCBI taxonomy): domain Eukaryota; kingdom Viridiplantae; phylum Streptophyta; class Pinopsida; order Pinales; family Pinaceae; genus Pinus; species Pinus albicaulis. The sequence goes on along the minus strand of CM076584.1, from coordinate 1,006,050,554 downwards.
GTTTTGCCTTCGGGGTGATTGGAACCGGTGACCCTTTCATCACGAGTGTCTTAACATCACACTCTTCACCGTCTAACAAAACCCTCGTTGGCATGTCACCCATAAATTTTGGTCACCCTTAGAATTTATCAGTTTTCATGGGGATCCTGTTTGGCATCTTTTAATAAAAATAAAACTAAAAATATATTTAATTAAATTATAATAATATTTATTAAAAACGAATGAAATTAATAATATAACCAAAATAAAGAATAAAGTTAAAAAATCAATGATTCAAACTAAACTACAAGCTAAAAAGTAATAATATAAAATTATATTAACTAAGAATCATCTTCACCAAAGTGCTTGGAAGAGAAAATTTTGAAAGATTTAGAATGATGCTTGGACTCACCAACATCCCTTCATATTAAGGGGGCAGATTTTGACACCTAATTTGAAAGGATTGGGATCATTGTAAATAATGTAAATATTTTTAGTTATGCAGTAGAGAAAACCACGAGACCTTGGAATTGGAATCAAAAGAGTTTCTCCACTCATGTATATAGTCATGATTTGAGTAATGCAATAAACAAGTTAATTCGTGAAGTTACCCTTCTGGCGTGCCATTTATCAATATGAAAAATGTAATAATTATTTTGTTACAAAATGGTTTTTAATATCAGTCCCAAAAACTTGTTACTATAACCTAACGTAAAGGATCTAGACATCAAGCAGTTCTAAAGTCATAGAATAAATATTTGTTATTTAGACTCTGAGCTACATTATTTAGAATAATCAGAGATATCTATGTTGCAAGTCTATAGTTTCTTTCCATCATGTGGGATTCAAGATACAAACATCCAAACAATGATTAATTAATTAAATAAATATTATTTTCTTTACTTAATTTAAATTTTTTTGGTATAATTGAAAATATTTTTTAATCTTAGCCAATAAATGGTATCTATAGTAGCTTCATCCTAATATTACCTTCTTATTCTTTTTTAAATAATTTCATATAATTTTACTTTTCAATAAATTTTATAAATTTCTTTATTTTTAAATTAAATTTATAATAATAATAATAATAATAATAATAATAATAAATTTATAAATAAAAATAATTGAATATTATTTAAATTTTTTGATTAAAATAGAAACTATGTTTTTTATTTTTTCTTTTAAATTTGGTGTATAAAAATTTATATCTCTATTTTAAATTAATTTATAATATTTCATTTTATATTTTTATTATGTAATAATTTCATATATATATAAATTATAAATTTATATATATATATATATATATATATATATATATATATATATATATATATATATATATATATATATATATATACTCACACACATAACTATACTTAAAAATTCATTAAAATAATGAAACACTTCGGTAATTATCCAAATTTTTGTTCTTTTCACCATCTTGTAGTAGTTATCTACGGTGTATCATATTTTATTATTTCTCTTTGTGTGTGTGTGTGTGTGTGTGTGTGTGTGTGTGTGTGTGGAGAGAAAGAGAGAGAAAGAGAGTTGCATGCAATAACACGTGTTAATATGGTTGTCTTAGTTATATAAGAGATTATTTTTACATTAAATATACTATAGGGGATGTTATATATTAATTAATTTCCTATTTGAGGGTTTAATGCATCGTGTGTTCTTTGTTCTTATTCCTCATGTGTATTTGGGTGTGTTTGTAGTATCAATGATGGAAAGGAACATGAAGAAAAACAAATTGACACAAAAAAACACTTATTTTCAAAAAATTCTCACAGATATAGTTACCAAGATATGTCTCTTCGCTCCTATGGCCTCATTCATCTCCCAATGACCCAACCACGGGTATATAAAGACCTTGTTTACCAAATATCGAATCTTGGAAACTCCAACTAGACCCGACTGAAGTTCGGCTAACTTGTTCATCCAAACTCACACTAAATTTAAATTTTCAAAATATAGATTGAAATCCACGTAAATCACACACTCATAACTCACACTCTTAATATAGATTGCAATGCATCTAGGAGTAGTTATTTATTCCCAACATTTCCCCTTAATTACAATGGTATGACTCAACCTAACTCTACTATGCCTATTAGGATTATATTAAAAACTAACTCAATCATAACTTGAACATTACTGCTATTCTAAGTGTCAAGTAGGCTTACAATGGCCCGAAGTTTTTACAATGATGGATTTTCTTTTTCGTTTCTTCCAAATTCTATACCCTCAAAAAAATTTCATTCTCTATTACGCTTTCTTGCTGTAAGCTCGACATTTCTTCACTTGTTGCTACAATTTTTCTTTAACTTCTCTTGTATTTGTTATGATTTTTTCTTCTATAGTTTCCTTTTCAACAATTCTTTCAAACGTGGATTGCTGCCACAACTCTTCATCCTCAAATTGTTGTGTTCACTCTGCTTCTTGTGCTTCATATTATTGGTCTACTTTCTGGCATAGTTGTTGATAGAAAAATATGATTTCTTCTTGAATCCACTACTTAAAATTTGTTTCGCTTCTTTCTTCTTTGCCTTCAGAAACTTCCCTCTTTATCTTCACTCTCATAGTGAGGTACTATTATTTTTTTCTTATAATATGCGTACCCAAGATCATCATTAAGCTTAGATGTAAAAGCATAAATAATCTTCCTTTTCTTAATCACCATTTCATTAAATTCATTTATTTTAGATTTTTCTTTTAGACTATCACCAATTTGTTCAATTAGCTTCTTAATCCATTGTTCAATGAGTTTCAAATATGCATCAAAATTTTCAATAAATTTGTTTTCGTTTTTTTCTCCGATACTATTTTGAACACCTGCATATTAAAAAATAATGGTAAAATCATGTTCATTATGCTCTACATGAATAGCTTCCTTCTCTTCCTCTTCCTGCTTTGTATCCTATTAAATTGCATTATTAATATCTTCCACTATTATGTGGTTAGTGGATATTATCATAAAAAACTCTCGAGTCACCTTATCCACTTCTTGATCATCACCTACTGCTAGACCACACACTATTTCATGAGTATTTCCAACTACTTCATAACTTATTGCTACAGTGGCAACTTCAATATTCAATTTTTCATCAAACATGACACTTACTGTATTGTCACAATCAATATCCATTTCAAAAAAAAAACACACACACATACTATCAACATAATTTTCATCCACCCTATGGTCGGATATATGAGCATGCATGCGCTCATTAAAAATTTAATCTTCACCAAATTCACTAGTTGCGTATAGATTCACAAATTCACATATCACTTTGTTGTCATCATCCACATGTCTCTCACCATAGTGTTATTCACCATCAACTTCACCATCCACGTTACAATGCAGTTCTTGAGCATCTATATGTTCTTTCTATGCTTCACATAAAAATACTTCATCTTTTCTCTCTACAATATTTGTTGTGAGTTCTTCATCCATATGCACGGATTCTGCAAGCTTTGTTGTCCTCCCAAAATCTTGCTCATCATACCTGTGGTTGACTTCTCTATTGTCTCTTCAACAAATTTTGCACAACTTGTTGTTACATGCCATTTTTCTTTGTACCAAATTATGATTCTAGGATCTTCCATGCTTCTTTGGAAGATGTAGCTTTTTCTACCTTGCGCAAAAACTTCTCATCCAATGTCTGTTTTATAAAAATAACACAAAATAATTTCATACTTCACCATATGGGTTAGTAAACCAATACTCAATTAACTCTTTATGTCAAGAAAAGTTGTCATTTTAATAACCCAAAAATCTAAAACTTTACCTTTAAACATAGGAGTTGGTAGCAGGTCCATGCTACACTAATAACACTTGATTTCTCTTACGTCTTCTGCTACACTTCTGGGTTCCTCAGTTGTGGCCTAAACCTCTCTAAACATGGTACTCATCTTTGACTCTTGTTTTCGATTTCGTCTTTTGGTCTGCTTGAGCCATCCTTTCCAACCCATGATTGTTATATTTCTTTTGTCATCTCCTGTCTTTTCTTATTGCATGCAGCTTCATTCAATGTCACCCAAAAATCAAATATATATGATTTTTAATATGCACCCTTGTAAGACACAAACTTCACTAAATTCACATACAGAAAAAAAAAAAATCGAACCCAAAACAATATCATGCTTGACACCAATTTTTTTATTTTATTTTTATTTTTATTTTTTTTAAACAAACATACCTTTACAAAGTACAAAGTCCTAAACTCTCGATTTTTTAATTCTCTATAAACAAACACTTTATAAAATCTTCCTTGTAACCAAATTTATCACACCAAATAAAAGCCTTTATAAAATCTTCCTTATAACAAACTTTATCACACCAAAAAATACCTTTTACCAAACCGAAAAAACTATGTATAAACTCTTTGCAAACCTTTTAAGCTTCAAACTTAAATAAACAAACCTCCAACTTCAAATAAAAAATATAAAACATATTTTCGTTTCATGCAAACGTGCCTTCTAAAACTTCAACCTAAACATTTTAAATCACTTTATAAAGCGCTTGATGAAAAAACTTCATTTAACAAAACCCCCTTTTCAATATATTCGGAAACGGCTTTGAAACATTCGAAGAGGTTTAGAAGTTGAGCATGTGACTTTAACTCATTCAAATAAAATAACTTCAAACCTTTCGCGGTATTAACGGTTGTAGTTTTGATCTTTCGGTCTACTAGCAACAGCGACGGCTGCAGGTATTTCTCGGCTATGATCGACTCCAATTCCGTCTATGCTAACGTAGGCCTTGCATTGGAGATATCTCTTGGGTGTGAGAAGCATGACAAAATTTATGCAGAAGGTACAAAAATATTTAATAAAGCGAAAGTCCTACCTAAAGTCAAATCATATGCCCCCCACTGAGCCTTTAATAATTTACTGTGAAACCTTCATGCTACGTCCAGAGCCAAAGGGTCCAAAAGCGGTCAATGTCTGTTTTAGAAAAAAAAAATTGTTAACATATAAAATATCGGGATTTGGAATTTAAAAAAAAATATATATATATATATATATTTTTTTTTTTTATTAATTTTTTATTTTTTATTTTATATATATATTTAAATTTAGTAGTGTTTTTCTATTTATTCATATAAACACAATAGCCGTTTACATGAATTTATAACTTCAACATGTTAAAAAAAACAGATTTGTTGATGACGTCAAAAGTTAAAAACGACCAAAATTAAAACAATTTAATCATATCTCTAAATCCTTTAAAAGTTAGAGTATTAATATATCTTTTAACATACTAATATTAGCAATTGCACCAAGAGGTGCAAAGGAACGTTGGAAGACGGTAGATATGTAAGGGAAGTAATTTTATGAAGATAAAAAGTTTGTGACGATATGGAATATTGGATTTTAAACTATCAAATATATATATTTTTTGTGTTATCCCTAGTTAGGTAATATAAACTGTGTATGTAAATATGAGAATGTCTTGAATTTGTGTCTATGTAAATATGAAAATGACTTTGGAATAAAATTATGTGAGTATGAGGATCGTAGTTGGACATAAATAATGAGTGATGTAAATAGGAAATGGGGCCGAAAAATGGAAAGGAAAGCGCATATTTTGAAAGAATGGATAATATTTTTCTGAACAAATTATAATTAAGTCATTCATGATAATAAGTATGTATGCCATTTAAATTTTCTGAAAACATGTAAATGAGAAGAAATTGGGCTAAGCAATTTCCTATTGAAATGTATAGAAATGAATATCGTTGTCCTTCATGAAAGGAAACTTTATTTGACAGCAGAATAAAATGTTAAAAGCGACTTATTGGATTTTAAACTGTGACTAAAATCTTTTTGTGAAAATCACATCAAAATAGATTAGGTCGACATGTTTTGAACCAGCCAATGTGGTTCATCATCAGGAGAAGATGGAAAATATGATCAAGTAACTTATTTAAATAGAAAGTATAGCTCCTACTAGCCGTTTGTAAAATAACGGTTAGTTTGACTCAAATAAATAAAATTAATTTATTTTATTTTAGAAAGAGTAAACCAAATGATTAAAGTTTATAATTTGAATTTCAAATATTTATATTTATTTTAATAAAAATAATAATTATTAATTTGATATTATTAAATTTTAATTTATTATATATATATATATATATATATATATATATATATTATTGTTTTAATTAAAAAATTTATTTATCTATTTATTTCATCGCACATAAATCATATGTATATGCCCCTTGTTATGACTTCAGTGTTTAATACTATAGTGCAGCCTTATATTAAACACGCCCGATAGACCCTTGGTAAATTTAAATAAACCCTTGAGCTATATCTCCTTATATATATAAGTCTTGGTCGTTTTAATAAAACACTTTGTATATAATCAGATCTTTTCCTTTGTATATTGTATCGAATGTCTTAACTTGACAAACAACCTTCTCAACGCGCTTTCTAAGGTTTGAACGTAATATAATAAAACACGTTCATACTCTGGCCTCATCACCTAACACTATACAACGGTTCGACCCCTTTTTACCGACCAGAGCTTATAACGAGACCTTAATATAATGCAACCTTGGACTTGTAATATTACTCCCAATCACGTTGTCAACACAACAATTCATAGCATACTACGTCTACGAGCCCCACACACGAAGACTTGTTAAATAAGAATTAAATTAATGTAAAAAAATTAGTCATACCTTGGACTAACCTTCGTGCAATTCCCCGCGCAAACGCCGTCGGATCGATCACCCGCCAGATCGGACGGACCGGGCTATTCTCGCGTTTTTTCCTGGGTCGACGGATAGTGTTCTGAAAAAACGCGATATCGGTGGTATCATCTCAGTGATGTGGAAAAATATAATAGGATTGGGTTTTTTTTCGATGGTTTCGCCCCCGCCAAAAAGCGGTGCTAAGTAAGCTATAATGGTTTCAGAAACCACTCCTGGATTTGGAACAGTAACTAACCAGAATTTCCACCATGATTAACTCTTTCCTTCGTATGAGCCCATCTCATTAACTCTATGGTTAATGCTTCAACAATATCATTCAAAAAATAAAACGTAAGGTTAGTTCCTCCAACAAACTGGTTATCACTATCGACAAAGTTCGATGTTCTTCGGGCTAGCAAAGTATGACAGGAGTTTTGTTTCAATAGAGATTAAATATTCTTTGGCAGACATAGTACAATAATGGGTTCACTCCTCGACGGAGTCTATATCCGACCCCTCTCAAGATTCAACATAACTATAACATGTTCAATTTTGTGCGCTGAGCGCATGCGCCCGAAACCAGACAGAGATAACCAAAAGGATATTTTGGTCAGAATTTGCTCTCAATCATAATCCTTGGACTGCCCATGGGTTTCCCTAAATACTGTTGCCAGTGAAATTTCTGATTCATTCAAACACAAATTCATGCTAATACTTCCCTTACCTAAGCCTATTTTCCATTATCATATTGGTTTGGGAATTGCATGTGGTTATTTTTTGTGATATTTATAATATCTGTAAGTAATTATCTTATTTCAAAAAGCTTGATTTTGGTAAGGTATTAATATACTGTGAAATTCATTGAGAAAGATGAGGCCTGTGCTGTTGGAAAAAATTTTGAATGTGAAAATTTAATGTCAATAGCTTGTGCGGTGCTTATTAGGATAATGATCTAGATTTTGTTACTAGCTTTTGATCTGAATCTAAGTACTATAATTTTGACATGGAATTTTACATTATCTAGTTGTCGTATTACATGTTTACAATAATAACAGTAAGAGTAAAAGGAAGGATATTTAGTAGGAGAATAAGTTTTGTGATTTCTAAGCGGTTAGAAGGTCACCTCAAAAATAATATGCTTGAGAAGAATTCCTTTACTGTATGAAGAGTAACACTGAATTTTAAATCTAGGATTATAGTAAAAAGGTAGCATATAACTAGAACTTTGCCTATTAATCACGATATGATCGGATATTTCCTGAGTGCAATTTAAATATTCACAGGTGGAAGTGAAATTACAATAGAAGATTCGTTATAGAGGAGTGAAAAATCGGAACAACGCACATATGAAGAAAATTTTTGGGTCTGTGACCTTAGTCACCTTAGTTACGAGGTTCAAGGGAATTATCCGCCACAAAACTTGTTAGTAACGTATTAAAATTTTCATTGAGGGAATTAAACTATATATTCTGGTGGATAAACTGTAGGGATCAATATACTTTGAACCTTAATTAGCATTAACATGATTTTTTGATCTAGTGAGGAACAATATGGAAGTAATAAGCGTTAGTGTGAAATTGTTATGCTACCATCGTAGGTACTCAAACCTTTAAGGATATCAGAAGCTACAAATCTATGAAGACTGGTTTAAACGAGAACATTGATTATCAACTCCAACAATACTATTGGTTTTTAATTAATAAGGCAAGTAAATCCCGTAGGAGGAATGTTAATAGGGGAAACTGAAATCATGTACCTGTTCGCCAAAGCACTATTTCAAATACCACATCCGATACATTTATTTAAATGCTCTAAGTTCATATTTCAAGCACATACAACACTGTAAACGCTTCAATATAATATAAGTAAATGAACGAAATTGTATAAGCCCATTGGTCGTAGATAAAAACTGTTACACTGCCCTTTCGGGTACATAGACAGTAGAAAAAAATACTAAATCTTCATATTAAAATAACAGTCACACAAAAAGTATTTAAGAAAATCTAACACTATCCGAGAATACAATTGTTGATATATTCAGAGCATAAATAAAATCAATATATATATATATATATATATATATATATATATATATATATAACCCTACAGGTCATCATGGTTGACACATACGCAGAAGAAAAGTGTAGAAAGGTTTGGACATCAATCTCTTAAGATACACAACTTTATAAATATTCTTGGCTCAACGAAAAGGAACAGAAAACATATATATCTAGATTATCCTACAGTCAAAATTCACTGAAACAAAACTCTGCTACACTTGACCATTGACTTATTAAGATAATTACAATCCTTTCCTCAAGTTTCAAATAGGCAATAGTAGTGATGCGAATGTACTAATCCAGGTAGACCAAGGAAAATACCTCGTGAATAATAAAACATATAACCAAACTAAAAATATAAACAACTAAATTGGGTGTCTATTGGAATCCATAGAAGCCATTTTGGAACCTCACACTGGAACAAAAAACCCAAGAGGATGGTATAGCACAGAGCTCGAAGTCAATGTCATAGGTGGTGTACCTCGCCTTGATAATGAAAATCCCAAGAGCTTCTCAAGATTCTCAGGACCAGTATATGAAATACAAACATGAGTGCGAGGAATATTCTAGAGATGTGCGCGAGTCCATTCAATGATTCCATTCGAATTTCATAACCCCGAACTCCATATACACTCGGTCCCACATATTAATTAACTTATAAGTAGTGATCAAATTAATCAATGTTAGGCCATACCTTGGATTATTCTCTATTCAACTCCCTGTGCAATGGTCGTCCGATCCATCACTCTCCAGATCGAATGCTCCTTGACAAAATCGCATTTTTTCAACGGGCGAAGTTTAACACCTGAGAGTTGTGCGATATGGGTGGTATTCAAATACTGCCTCTACCTTACGTGTTACGCCAAGACACACATTGCATAATTTTGACAAAATTTAATTACAGCTTTCCTGTCACGCGATACTGCCTGTATTGTTCTCCGAAACCACTTCAATATTCAATGTCATGGTTCCACCGTATCTTCAGGATTCCGGTTCATTTCTTCTGCGTTTATACATTTCCTATCCACGAATCATCACATCCTCAATTACTTACCCATAGAAGCTTAGAACAGTCCTTATGCCTACACTCTAGATATCAACTCCAACACGAGATTTCACCATACTCGCATATATGATTCGGAATCCTTAGAAGGGACCAAAGTCCTTCCTCGAATAGCAAACACCAGATTTCAATCTACTACCTATGCTTCGCATAGATTTCAACTCGGTCCATTTAAAACACCCAACACTAGTCAACGCACAGTTTGTTTCTATATCCAATTTCAGCATTTATGAACACAATAGACCCCCTTATGTGGCCATAAGGTCAGATCCTCCCTCACATAGAAACGATTATATATATAATTCGAGCTGGCCCATACTCTCAATGGAAATTGGAATGGACAGGCTTCTTCCTTTTCATGGATGCAAATATACATTAAAGTGGCATCTAAACTAGCACAGGTTGTATATATTCCAGCAATTCCACCTTCTTCACGAAGATCGATCCTTTCAGTGATCGATCTTCCCCAGGTGTTGTAAACGCAATTTGTATCAATTCTCTATTTCCCCTAGAGTGTCTAATGTGCCCCATTATCAAAGAATTTACGCATTGAATGGATGTTGGGTGAATATTTGTACATTGAAAGAAGGTTCTGGGTACATTGATGGTAATCAATGGCCTGGTTCATACTCTGATACGCGTAGAGGATGTTATTACCATCGCACAAGAAATACTGCTTCCGACATTTCCATTCATGGTCTTTGCAACAACGAGAAATGGCCACAGTTCTGCAAAGTTCTTCTAGAGAATTCGATTACTCAAAGGTGACTCTAATTCTGTTTATTCTGACAACGCACAAGTTTGTTTGGAGTTTTTCCTTGCATGCCCAGGATGGAGTCACAACAAAACCAGTAGTAGTTACAGTATCTCGCTCAGTGGACATAATCATAGGTGAGTGTTTTCTTGCTTGTCCGCCCAGGGTCGAGATGCGGCAGTAGTAGCTATGACGTTTGGTTTGAGCAGCAGCTATGACATTTGGTTCGAGGCTACCGACCTAGAAATAACAAGAGAATGACAAGAAGAGAGAGTGGCGAAGGAGAATTAGGAGGTGAGAGCAGCGAAGGTGAATCTCGAGGTGACACTTGGAAATTTTTTATTTGACAGAAGGGCGATGAGAAAATGATTTGATTGGGTGGGGTGAATAGTGTTTACTCACCCCAAGCCAACAAAGAAAATGCCTCCGGTGTAAAAATAAATAAATACTATCAACAAATTTCATGCTCCAACAAAATACATTTAAACTTCTATAATTACTCATATGAATATTCAAGATTTAAAATGTTTAAAAATAACTATGATTTAAAAATGTTAAAGTAATCATATAAAAGTGATATAATGATATCAATTTATTATAGTAATTTATTTTGATGTAAATTAAGAGGTATAAGGAAAATTTAATGAAATTTGGCATAAAGGAATTGATAGAAATATATGCCAATGAGTTGAGGGGTATCAAATCAGTGGCAAAGATTGTGAAAGTGAAAACAATGAAAAAAATTGATGGTGTTTCAAGTCTGTAAAAGGATTTGCAAAACGAAAATGAAAATGGATAATGAAAATTAACACAAAGGAAATTACATTACTTTGAATATATATATATATATATATATATATATATATATATATATATATATAAACAAGAACGACGTATATGAAGTGAATGGTGGTTGCATCAAATTACTTTGGAACATCAAGATATTTGAAGAATTATTTTAGTCAATAAAATATGTTGGGGAATGCTATTTATTAACATAAATTAAGTTATAAAAAATGAAAATGGTAAATTTAAAAAAAAAAAATGTTAAATGAAGGAAGGTTTCATTTTTTTTATTCTTTTTTCACATAGAGTAAATGTTGTGTAATAAACTAAATTTGGAGCTAAAAGTGATATTAAAATTCCAAAGCAAGTAAAGCAAGTAGATGTGCAACAATTATTTTTGAGGTTTTTCATATTTAATGTCCACGAATTATTGAATTCAATTTGTAATTTTTCAAATAATATCATGGAGTAATGGTGACATTGTCAGTTATACTTGTTGTACCTTACACCCATAAAGTTTTGGTCATGTAAAAATATAAGTATAGACAAGTTGTTGTTGTCCCCTTATCCTATATGCTCTTATGCAAAGAGGGGAGGCGATATCATGTTGTGGAGTTAACCACTAGGAGAGATAAAAGTATGTTACGTATGTTCCTATGTTAGTTTAGTGTGAAATCAAAGCATTTGAGTCTTCCATTAAGGGGGAAAGTAAGGCGGATTAATATTAGAAGGTTGGGATAATGTCATAAGGTGAGGACGAAACTATAATGAAGAGAGTTTAAGTTAGTGAATCATGGAACTGAAAATTATTCCAATGAAGTATTTGATGTTCTATTTAATCTATGTTCATGAGAAACCAATGATGCATGAATATCATCTATGGAGAATTGTGAGAGATCCTTTATCTCTTTTATTGCCACAACAATAGGGTCAAATCTTGATGGTATTTTGCATTAAATTTCCTCAACTATCCTCCTTTCTTCAATTTTCTCACCGTGAGACTTTATTTGGGTAACCATTCCAATTACTTGTGTGAAAAATGAGTCTATTGTGTAAGAATCCTTCATACATATGGTTTCAAATTATTGAAATATTAGAAGAGGGATTTTGAATACTTCATGTTGTCTCTCAAAAAATCCTTGTCTGCTTATGTGAAATCATTATATGTTTTTTCATTTCCTCATTCTTGGAACCCATTCTCCACCAAATCCCATATGTCTTGAGAAGAAAACAAAGTATTCATTTTCATATCCCAATAATGATAATTTTTTCCACTAAATTGAGATATTTGAGGATTATTCAAACTTCTTCTTGATGTTATCACTTCTGATTGTAAAAAAAAAACTTTTTCCCTCCCAGTAAATATAGTCCAAAAAAAATTGCCTTAAAAACAACCTTTGACACATGTTAAATATTTGCACCAAAAACCTACTTGTTAATATCTTGAACCCACTCTAATACCACTTAAGAGATGAAGCATAGTGTTATCCTTTGGAAAACAATATGCAAGTTATTGCACAACATTTATCTTGCACAACAAAGACAAAGACAAAGTCAAAAATTCGGAATTTAGGCAGAGTAAAACATAAAGAAAAACAAAGGTTGAATGGTAAATGTAAAAGAAATATTTTCATAACATGGGTGAAAGAAAAATAACTCATATTATATTTCATGAAGAAAATAACAAAAAATTACAAATAAAAACAACATATTGTAAAATTGGACTGTTACAGATATTTACACATTTTTGAGTGGTGACTGCCTCTAAAACACAGTAACTTCTAGCTTTCATGGGTCCAACTATTTTCTCCATGATTTTCTCCTTCATACCTCTGACTAGTTAAAGTACTAAAACAAAAGATAAGTGCTTATACAAAACATCAATACGATTCACCAACATGGCATTAAGTACTTATTTTTTCTTAATTATATGATGTGTTGGAGACTAGGGAGTTTGTAATCTTTTAAAATTTCCATTTATGTTCTTATCCTTGAACCTGAAAAACCAAATCTACATCCTTCTATAATTTTTTTTTTGCTTGACGTACTTTTTGTATTGTCGAGAATGGTTGTTTCCAGCTTATTTAACGTGGTGGTTGGAAGGACATGACTAGAATGTTGTTGAGAGATTTCAGAAAGGTCTTCATTGCACATATTTATAGGTTTCAAAACACCGAGGCAGATTATTTGTCAAAATAAGAATTCTAAGAATTTGAAGGTGGATGCATACAGTGATGTGAAAGCATCTCGATATGATGGGACAACTCCTAGTTCTGGTTAAATTTGAAATTTGGCTATCTATCCCAGATATTGACATAACAGTTTTTGTTTTAATTATTAGAGAGATGTCCCATGTTAAAATATTTTGTTTACATTGTGGTCTCATCAAACAATGTACTAAAGACATATGTGTTACGGGATGATGTACCCTAGGGTCTAGGTTGGGAACCCAAATAGAGAAAGAATCATAAGGAAATAAGAAGCATACAAATTTACAAATTGTAATGCTCAAACTAGTAAAATGGGAAGAAGTGATAGTACTAATAGGTCCTATGTTTGAAAGTGATCCCGCAGGTTTCAAACCTTCTGCTTCTCCTAGTGCTCCAAAGCCTGCAACTCACTCAAGGAAAGCACATACACTACTAATAACTGAAAGCATGTTCAATATGTTAGTGTTATATCATATAAGAATATAAGAATAAAAACATGAAATCATTCATAATATGATCATAATATGTATAAAGCATTAAGATCATGAACATAAAGAATGAGACATAGCTTCTTTATTAATGAATGCAAAGAAATGTGGAGGAGTACCACCTGATTTAGTCACAGCTCCAAGTGAAACTGCCCTCCGGATATGTCCATCCCAAGCCTCAACAATCTCCTTCTAGAAGCATACACATGGATTTCATATAAGAGGAATGAGCATCTCTATGAGGGAAATAAGGGTTTCCACAATCTAAGAGTGTAGGAGGCACACAAATAAATCAGACTTGATCAAGGACTAAATGGATATAATATCAATACCTATCTATTTCTCCTTTAAGGCCTTCCCATGAGGTGTATTTATAACACCCCAAAATAATTGTTTGAGTTGGGATACAGTTAGGCCAGGAGCTTCTATAGGTAGGCTTCCGGTGTAGCTCGTAAACCCCCCCTAGAAAGAGGGAATTTTGTATTTTTTGATATTTCAAATTATATACACAGGTTGGGTATAAATGGACTCGCATGTGCACACACACTTTTGAGAGGGAAAATTCGTGTATGGAATTTAAAATAATGTTTTATTTAGATAAAGGGACAAGTCTAAAGGGAAAGGGTTGCACAAGGCCATAACTCAGAGCATCAAGTATACATAGGTGGAAAATGACACTATACCAGATGCCCCCTAATATACGAGGTCAGAAAAGGTACATGATGGCTGAAATATATTTTAAGTGTATAAGAATAATGATGGGAGGAATTGGAAGGAGTTCACCAGATTTTAGCCTGCCAAAAACCAATGGAAGATATCATAAATTAATTTTGTGTCTTAGGCTGGCATACCCATTCTTAGTGAAAGTAAATCATGTCTGAATATCAAGTATGGAGTGGATCCATTATGTATACAAGTACAAATTAAACTACTAACTACATGGTGGATCATCTCATCATAGCCTCAAAAGTACATATCAACGTCATGTCATAGTATCACATATAGAAGAACAGATCAATGATATCAAGAAATATATATGATCAATGAAGTCACATAACTGAATCTCCAAGTACCAAGCCATAAGGAGTGGAATAATGGTACTGCACACAACTTGGGTGCTAACATATAAAATGTTGTTGTGATGAACTACAACATATAAGGTGGATGGTGTCACTGGCAGAAAACCGCGGGAGCTATAAATTTAAGAAAAAACATGTTGATGCAAACTTGAGGTCTTCACCGATCACCATTATAAATTTCTACACTATGGGAATAAATGAGCTGAGGTTGACCATGTGAGAAATATTTGATTACCGACCATTTAGGTATACTGTTAAAAAATGGGAGACAACTCACCAATAATGATGATGATATTCAAGGTACCTCAGTACAATCTAACAAGTGAGAATAAATGAGTTGAATTCGAACAATTGAGAGAATATAACAATCAGGAGACATTAATTTATTCTCACTATCGATAGTGAAGGAGTCTGCCACTGATGGCTACAAACGCTAAGGTACTGAAAAGGGACTCTAGACCTTGTTCCCAGAGCAATGAGTTGGAGTCGATGGGAAAACATCTGCTGAAAGGAAGGTATTAAGGCATCCCACATCAATCTAACACAAGTGTAACTTGTAGGCCAATAATTTCGAAGGAATCAGATGAAGAAAGATGAAGTAACCAACAAAATAAGAAGTATGTTTCCAGTGTACATGAAATGTGGCTAGCACAACATAGAAACCCTCTGAGCCAACCAATAATGAAAGTTGTCACAAAGGCGAGAGATCCACCAATAGGGTCAAATGAAAACAAAGGTACTACATGAATCCCAATCTGTGATAATGAAATCTGATGTCAAACACAATGGAAACCACTTAGTCAAATACCCATGATGTTGATCGATGTTGAGAAAAAGGTCACCTATAAATGATGGAAATATGGACAGGGTGTGGCTCTAGGCCTACTCTCAGAGAAATTTGTCGAAGTCGATAAGAGAAAAGGCTCCAGCAAGAATTCAATTGAGACCTTCTTAAGTAGCACAAGAAAAGGACCAAATAGTTGATGTGATAGAACATAACTCTGACAAACTCGGTATGGTCGACTGAAAAAATGAGTCAAGAGACACCACAGAAAGGGCGACTCAGGTTTACATTCCTTGAAAAATAGTACGACTCAAATGTGACTATATGGCAGCATATGTTAACTTTGTATAATTTTGTCATGCAGGAGACATAAAAAAACCCTCCATATAATTAGAAGAGATAACTAACTGAGGGAGTACTGACTCAATAACAAGGTTATTGCCCTCCAAAGTCAAACTAAAGCTCATGCCAATGGAGAAAAGACTTTGAGTATTACTGTTTTGTTAAAGGGAGACACAACTGACTGTAACCACCATCAATTATGGAATTAATTTCTCATTCCCGCTCTTTCTGAAATATATACTCTCTTTTTTTTCATATTAAAATCCTAAAAATGAATAAAAGAATGCATATATTACAATGTAAAGAACAAGTTTTGGGGTGTCTATGCCCTAGTTCTTGGGATCAGAACATTCCTATGCTTAATGAAAGGTGGAGAAATGGGTGAATGGCACTCAAGGGAATGTTCTTTCCATGGGAGAAGGTTGTCAAGTTGTCATTGCTAAGTGATTGCAAGGTTGATTTTGTAAACAAGCATAGTCAAAAAGTGGCTTATACATGAGCCGAAGTGGAGTCGGCTTAAGGCCAAAGGATAAAAATAGTGAACATGCAATGCAACAGAACAGCTCAACAAGTGGGAGCCTCTAGGGTATAAAGCCAGAAATATATAAAATAATTAAGAGAATGAAGCTTCATTGCAAAGGTCATGGCAAGACTAAAGAGGAATCCCGAGTGTATGAAATTTTTGCAGCATGGGAAAAATTTTCTAGCGAGGATCTAACTAAGAAGCCCATGTAAAGGATGGCTCTACCATTATGTCATGATTTTATAATTCGACAATTAAAAATGGTTTTAATAATCATAACATGATGGGATCGACCCTACCAAAAAATATCACAATATGGAGACTAGAATGCAAAATGCAATGGAAAAGTGGTTTTCCCTAACCTATATGCCACTATTGAAAATGATACCTGCCATGACAGGTCAATGATCATGGAATATAAGTAGAATAAAATGCCTCAAAGTCTTGAATTTGTCCTCAAAAACAATCTATCCCAACACTTGAAACCAAAAAGGTCATAAAGTTGAAAATTTTCTAAAAATAGACATTAGCTTTATAAAAGTGGGTTTTTGAAAATTTTGAAATTTAAATACAAATAGACCTTTTTGACTTACAATTGTGATTTGTGTTTTGGTAATTTGGAGAAAAGAGCTCTGGAGAAAAAAACTGACACTGCGAAATTTCTTAGTTGGATGATCGTGAATCTTCCAGGTAATCCCCTCAATCACTTTCTCAATGGATTTTTTAATCATTTCAAGTGATTTCCATGTGATTTTACCATAGAAATTTAATTTTTGGATTTAACCTTTTGATATACATGGGCTGAGCATTATTGAAGTCATGTGTACACGCGACTATGTATGAAGTTAACCCACGTATGCACAACACAATTTTTTGAAACACGATTTTAATGAAATGAAAAATCTTGAATGACACAGGATGTCTATGAGCTAGAGGGAAAGGGAATGTAGTGAAATTAACAATGAAGTGATCAAGGATCCATTGGCACTGGATGCCCTTAGACGATTTGGTTTATTGAAATTATTCAAAATGTTGAGCGTGAAAACAAATACAAGGTTGTTAGAAATGCTTGTAAATTACTGGGATGCAGAAGAGGATTTTTTTATGATTGATTATATGCCCCCATGGATCATGGTAGAGGATATATATTTCATCATTGGACTTTCCTAAAGAAGAGAGCCAGTTAATTTGCAAGGGAAGGCCCTGGGAGGTCTCAATGTCGATGACTACATTTGCCTTTACTATTCAGTAGATACCGAGAAGGTAGGGACACAAATCCTGATCAGAGATGTAGAGAGACTACACATGAGAATTCTCCTTTCTAGAATTGTAAGGGTAGCTATATCATCATCTTTTCATCAAGTAACACGTGCTACAATGAGTTTGGTGACATATTTCCTAACCACATTATATGACTCGTGCATAGTTCTACTGACAAATCTGAAAAATAGATTAACTTCTATTCAGAAGAAAAAGAACAAACAATTTGGATATGGTGCAGTAATTTGTACTTTTGTTTTCGAGAGATTACCAGGTCTTTGACCAAAGGTGATTTTTACTATTAGCAGCCTAAGAGATCCGTGCATAGCAAGGTGGGTTAACTTGATGAAAATACTAGGGGGTGACGAAGTCCCTAGGAGTACCTTTGATGATGAGTTTTTCCTTTTGTGAGGAGAATAATTCATCACCATTGAGGACTATCCCTATGCAGGCATGGACTTCAAAGCAGATCCAAATATACCGCTTCGACCGGATATTGCATGGGGAGCCATTGGTTAGACTTTTTTTAAGATTTTGATATCATTTGATTTTCTTGGAATTTTCAAACTATGAAATGAAAATATTTTCGACAAGAAAAAATTCTTACAAAATTGTTGATCACGACACAAGTATGGGACCAGTAAGACCTCGCGGTTAGCCTAGGCATAGGTGTCGTGGAAGAGATGTGTAAAATGTTGCTATTGATACTAAGAGATCCCTTCATGTTGTACAAAGGAACCTAGAGGGTTTAACTCACCAAATGCCTATGTCGACAGTAGAGGATATACCAAAGGCTATGCAGAGGTGTGTGGTTGGTGTACCACCGGAGTGGGTACAAATTTTCCCACGTCCGGCAACTGCTATAGCATTTTTCCAGGATGCACATCTAGGGCGAGGCTCTCATACATAGATTAAGGATGACTTGATATTTTTTGTGATAGAAATGATCAGGCTTAAACCCTAATTTTATAGGACATTTTTGTCCCAATTTTGAACATATGACTCCTATTTATATACAGACAATTTCATGATGTAACACTCATATATACAAATGATGATTTATTATTTTTTATTTTTAATGCGATGAACGAATTATATTCCAATATAATGCTTGATTATCTATATGGATAAATGTAATAAAATTAAATGATTTATGTAAAAATGCACTGGAAAAAATTGATGATATAAATAAGGATCCCTGACACAGTAGATTTTATTTAATTGAGACACCACCAATTGTGAATCCAAGTATACTAATAATGAACCAACACTAAGAGATATTTCTTCAGATAGTAGATTAACAACAATAGTATATTCAGAATGAATATTTGAATCAGGACCGATACATATTCCCCGTAATACTAACAACTAACCGGATAGATAGTGAATTACCCAAGTTGTGGAAGCCAAATTCTAGGTATGTCGACTAGCACCATCGAAAAATAATAAATATACAATATCATCCATAGATACCTGCCAAGGAAAGTCAAAAACATCAATGTCATAATGAAACCTATAGATATATATGAAAAAACATATACACTATGTACAAATCCAAAGTAAATGCTAGGCACATACCTAAGCATAATAATTTTTAAGATAGAGCCCATTTCTAGGCTCCGCCAGCTCATTTCCATTAAAATAAACTAATTCGTAAGCTCCCTTTTTCAAGACTCTTTTAATGATGAAAGGACCGTACCACATGGACTCAAATTACCTACCCCCAAGGCATCCTTGTCTTGATCATAGACCAGGGAAAGGTAGCCTTCAAAGAAAACCCTAGGGCATACACTCTTATCATACTCAACCTTCACCCTCTTGTTATGAGCTTCGTTAATTGTAGCTACGTCTTGACACTTCTTATCAAGACATTCCAAATAAACGAGGCATTCTTCAAGACTGGTAGTGTGTGGAAGAACTTAAACAACTAGATTAAGATAATGAATTTTGAAATTTCACACGGAAGGTTGATTCAAACTCGTAAACTTGTTGAAAAGGAGTGAAAAGAGTTTTAGTCGTAACTGACATTTGCTATGCCCAAAGCACAAGATACAACATAATGTTCCTATTGGATTGAGAGTTATTAATTTTCCTTTGCAGGATAACCTTCAAGGATTTTGTCACGGCTTCCACATTCCCATTAGCCTGAGGATAATAAGGATATTAATTCTCCTATCAGAAGCCTAACTTGAGAGCCAACTCTACCATAATGGTGTTCTGAAAACGACTGCCATGATCGGTGACAATCTCCTTGGGAATACAAAAATTAGAAATGAATTGGCTGAAAAGAAACATGGCTATTGTTTCACCATCGTTCACGAAGGTAGGAAGAGCCTTGACCCACTTAGTGAACTAGTCCACTACTACAATGATATAGTTATAACCCTTTCCCAAAGGTGGGTTACACGTTGTAAAATTGATTCCCCTCTTTATGAACGGGCCGACGGTAATAAAAGGGAAGAGTGGAGTTGGATGAGCATGCATATTTCAAGTATAGACTTAACAAGGATGACATTTCTTGACCACTTCAATAGAATCATTGAAGATCGAAGGAAAAAAATATCCAACACGCAAATTTTTTTGGGGTGCAGCAAGCCCTAATAAATGACCACAACAAGATCCATTGTGGCAATCATTCATCACTAACTAAACTTTTTATAGGGTTAAGAAATTCCTAAGGAATGAATCAACCTCGTGATGATATAAAGTTTCACGAATGATAACATAAATATTAGCCAAGCGACATATATGTCTCCACTCATCCTTCAAAAAAGTGAGGGGAAACTTCGAAGTTTGAAGATATAAAATAATATCCCCATACCAAGGATCTTGTGAAGAAATAAGGAAAATATGTTCATTAGGGAATGATTCCTCAAAAATATTCCTTCTTCACAAGGAAACTCCAAGATTAATTCTGTGAATATTAAATATTTCTTGAATTTAGCAGACAAGAACTCGAGATCAATTTCTTATAGAATAACAATCCATCTATTATATTTTCCCCCAATCACTTGCCTACTGACAGAAAACTGATATGGATTGAAAGTTGCCAACAAAAAAGTTTTGCGAAGTATAATGTAACAGAACCATACCTATGGTTCATTATGTTGGAGCGACATACAAGAGGAAATCCCTTGTATCTCGCCAAAAGAAAAGAAGAAAGGGAGAGAAGCAAAAGACTGACAACCTCGAAATATCCCTAGCCACTAGAGTGGGAGGGAAAGCCTCGCAAATCAATTTTTCATCCCCTTCTTCTTCTCGATGTTGTGCCATTTATTCTGAGATGGCACGCATGTGGCAAGGACAATCTGATTATCTGCCACCTAAGTTCTGTTGTCCTTGTCTGAATCTGAATTATCTAATGAATGTTGTCATTTAATCCCTCCATTTCTCGTGTCCTCTCGATTCCTATCTGATTGGTTCAGAAGAGTTTGTTGATAAATGTCTACTGTTGTAGAATTCCTTTGTACCTTAGGTTCCTTTATAGGCTGATTATTTTCCACAGGAACTGTATCATCATCTTCTTCTAACTCATCCTCCTATGACTCAGATGGGGGATATTGCCAACCTTTTTTTTGTTTCCCATTTATTTATTTTTTTCTATTTTCTTTTTTGGTGTCAGGGCATATGTTTTTTAAATGTCCTATCATCCTACAAACTCTACATTTGAATGCATTGTTTTCATAATCTAGTGACTGCAGCAAGTTTTTTTTATTGTAGATCATCATGATATTCTCCAGTAAGCCTTTTCTTAGATCTACTTCCATTCAGATTCCTGCGAAAGTGTAGATCCTCTCCGCTAATCTCTCAATGTTTTTTTTGATGTATTTCCCGATACTATTCCCAATAAATTTGAAAACCTAGTCATTCTAGAAGTGAAGGGGGAGATTGTATAATCTGACCCATACCGGCATTTTGATGATTGTCATAATGTTTTGTGCCAAAATACGTGAACCATGGGGTTATGAAAAGGTCAGTAGATCCCCAAAACGAAGGTATGTCTCTGATAATGATATCTTTTTCCTTCGAGGATTTAAATTTAACAATGAAGAACCCCATGAAACAGAGGTGGATTTCATAGTTTGTGGTCCACTATGTAAAAATCCAAAGGAAAAGCTCCATCAGTTTAGGCGAGAAGCAATTAAAACGACATATTAATGCTTGAGCTATAGAAATTGAATAATTTGTTGAATTATTCACGGAGGTTATCCTGATTACACATTATTTAAGCTTCATGCATAATACATAACCTCTTCTACAATTGATCATCAATATGCGGAAATAGAAAGCAGTCGCATGCACTCATTAAAACATAATCAAGCACACATATCAACACAGGATGTAATGGGGAAAGCAATAGCTGAAAACCCGCAACTATCTGTATAGTATAATGATAGAGAACATGTAACAATACATAGCACAATACTCCTCACAAGTACTCAGTACTATCTCCAAAAGTTACACACAAACTAAATGAGAATTGAACAAGTCATGGGTTCAAATCTTCTCCACAAGTCTGCCTGCCTCTACTGCGCAATCCAAGTGAGTAATAAATGAGATCCAAGTTCGAATCCCACTAGCTCCAACTGCACAATCCTCATTGGAAATCTCCATCAATGTGTGTGCAAATCTCATGCACAGCCAATAGTCACAACTGATAGTAGACTCACCCTTTCACCCACCTCTAACACTAGTCTCCACTGAACTGTCCATGCATTTCAGTTAAATGATGTGTTCTTTAGTTGATTTATTAGTTAATAATTAGTGAATTAATTAATAATTAATTCACACTACTCATTACTAGTGTATTTTTCAGTTAGACTAAATACAACTATTTCAACTAAGTTAAACAGAACACAACTCCACCAAACTCTGCCACATGAGTTCTAACCGAAGTCAACCATGCAATAGCTCAACTAACCCCTAAGAATAGCGTAATTCCTTCTGTCAGCTGCATGTGCCACATCCAAGCATCAAACTGAAGTGCTCCAAGAGGATAAGATAATGTTTATAGTCTAAATATTATTAAGGGTTAATAATATTTAACTGTTCTATTTTTAGCTCGACAGTCTAAAAATAGAAACCGCCCAATGTCTAAAAATAGAGGTCCATCTATTTTTACCAACTCGACCAATCATCCATAAATAGCATCCAGCAACTCATAGACCATGATCCATATGTCTAAAAATAGACATAGTCTAAAAATAGACTTTGCGCCAAAAATAGCCTGCGGGCCCACTTAGTGAAGGCGACTTCATTTCACTAAGCTCCATCATCTTGTTGCATTTTCAACACTCCCTCTCAACAAGATATGGATTATCTGCAACCCCTATCCTGCCTCTGTGGTATTCAAATTTTCTCCTAGTGAGCGCCTTCGTCAAGATGTCAACATCCTGATCCTTCGTGGGAATATATGAAAGTAACATGATTCTCCACTGCACACAATCTCTGATATTATGGTACCTGATGTCGATGTGTTTGGATCTATCATGAAATAATGGATTAGCTGAGAGTTTAATGCAGCTCTGGTTATCACAATAAATCATAGTAGGATCCTAGTGTGACCCGAACAAACCCGACTAGGATCTTCCTCATCCATATGGCCTCGCATGCAGCCAAGCTTGCTGCCATATACTTAGCCTCTTTTGAACTGAGTGCAACGGATCTCTACTTCCTTCTGTACCAAGAAACTGCAGTCGACCCGATACTGAAGATCCCTCCAGATGTGCTCTTTCGGTCCGTTGGGCTCCCTGCCCAATCTGCATCAGTGAAGCCACATAGCTTCACCCCATCCTCCTATCTGTACCACAAGCCATATCCCGATGTGCCTCTAAGATAACACAATACATGCTTGCCTGCCTTCCAGAAGAGCTTGGTAGGCTTAACCATAGCTTGCAAAAGCTGGTTAACAGCATAGCATATATCGGGTCGTGTATTGACCAAATACATAAGCGACCCCACCAACTGTCGATAAACAGTGGCATCCACTACCTCCGCTGAAGTAGCATCCTCCTTCCTCCAACCTTGAGGAAGAGGAGTATCAACATGCTTGCAGCCATGCGTGTTGAACTTCTCCAGTATCTCCCGGGCATACTTACCCTGAGAAACATGCAGTCCACCACTGCGCTGCCAAATTTGCAATCCTAGGAAATAATGAAGGAGGCCCAAGTCCTTCATCTCAAACTCTCTAGGAAGATCCTCCTTGCATGAAAGTATCAACAGCTCATCCCCTGTCAAAATCAGATCATCTACATATAGTACAATGATCAGCAACTTACCCTCCACCACAATCTTGTACAGTTTAGGATCCGCCTCACTCTTGGAGAATCCAAGTTTGGTGAAATAACTGTCTATCCGTGTGTACCAAGCACGAGGTGCTTGTTTCAACCCGTACAGTGCTCTCTTGAGTCTGCACACATGCGACTCACTGTTCAAGATCTTGAAACCTTTGGGCTGCTCTATGTACACCTCCTCCTCAATGACTTCGTTTAGGAACGCAGTCTTCACATCCATCTGATGGATGTGCCACCCCATCTGCGCTGAGAGAGCTAGGATGATCTGTATGGAAGAGTACCTTGCGACAGGTGAAAAGGTCTCCTCATAATAGATCCCCTCAATCTGCGAGAAGCCATGGGCAAAAAATCTTGCCTTGTGCTTCTCCACACTCCCATCAGCCACCTGCTTCACTTTGTAGATCCATCGCGAACCCACCACTGATTTCCCCTCCAGTCTTGGGACAATCTCCCATGCACTGTTTCTGAAAATCGAATCATACTCTTCCACCATGGCATCTACCCATGCAGGGTCCTCCACAGCTTCCTCGAAAGCGGATGGCTCTGTCTCGACACATTTTCTCATAAGAGCCATGTATCCAGTGTACCGATCCGGTGATTGTCTCTGTCTGCGCTATGCTGTAGGTGGTCCTACAACCTTCTCTGCATCTTGAGCCAGTCGCTCAGCTTTTGTAGTGTGCTTGCGCCCTCTGATGGTTGGTGCTGGATGAGTGGTCTCTTCCACTCCATGAACTTCCTTATGTGGCTGATCCACATCCTGAAGCTCATCCTTAGGAACTAATAGCTCCTCATCTGCATGCAAGTGTGGCTCCCTCTCAAGCGAACACTTCATGGCTTTCTCCTCCTAAAATTTGATATCCTGTCACACAACAGTCTTGCGACTGTCTGGAAAATACACACGATAGTTGTGGGGCGTATCAGTGTACCCCACAAATATCCCAACCTCTGCGGTCGGCTCCAGCTTCTTCCTAGCATCCTTAGTCACATGAATGTAAACAGGGGAACCAAAAATCCTCAAATGGGAAATATCAGGCCTCTTGCCAGAAAATGCCTCCTCGGGTGTACTCATGCCAAGTATCTTGTGAGGACAACGGTTCTGCACATATACTGTTGTGTTGCATGCCTCAGCCCACAAATGAAGGGGTAGGCCCTGATCATGCAACATCACCCGTGCAGCACCCACGATCGTTCTGTTCTTCTGCTCAGCTACCCCGTTCTGCTGTGGGTTATGGGGAGCAATGAGCTCTCTTCGAATCCCTTCTGCGTTGCAGAAGTCCTTGGTTCAAGAGCGCAACGACCACTATTGTCGCCCTCCGAAGAGACTTCTGCGCCCCCGATTCCTTCTCTACCAGCGCCTTGAACTCATAGAACTTTGAGTATGTCTCGCTCTTCTTCTGCATGAAGAAGATCCAACACTTTTGAGAAAAATCATCAACAAAGATCACATAGTACTTGTGCTTTGCTGTCGAAGCTACTGAGAAAGGTCCACACACGTCTGTGTGAATTCTCTCAAGGATCGTCATGGCACGACGATCCTTCTCATGAAAGGTGGCTTTCACAAATTTTCCCAAGGTACACCCCTTGCACTGATCTGACTGCGCAAGAGTGCCCTTAGGAAGCCCAGTAGAAATCTACTACAGTATCTTCAAAGCTCCATGGTGAAGGTGGCCCAATCTTTGGTGCCATAGCTCGCCATCATCTCAACTCACCACTCCTTCTGCGTTGCATGCCATTACTGCGCAGCCATCTACTTGCAACTGATAAAGGTTCTTGATTCGAACCCCTATCTTCCGGGTTTCTCAAGTTGTCTTACTGCGCAGGAAAGCCTTTCCCTCGATGAAGACAACATCGTACCCATTGTATTCTAACATCGCCACAGAGATTAGATTCTTCTTCAATATTGGAACATGCATCACTTCCGTCAATACAAAGGGTTTACTGTATTCTCTCAAAGGAAATGGTACCGACACGGCCGATCAGATTTTACGAACACGCCGTCTGAAGGCACTCCAAGATCTTTCTCATCCAGATCTGAAAACAAATCCTGATCTCCAGTCATGTGAAAAGACACACCACTGTCCAAGAACCATACTGATCCCGTCACACTTGAGACCAAGCATGCGATCAATGAAAAATCCAGCTCAAACTGTGAGGCTAAGGCCTCTCCCACTGCAAATCCAACATCATGCTTATTTTTCTTCTTCTGCGGACAATTTGTGGCATAATGTCCGTGCTGGTGATAGTGAAAGCACTTCACCTTGGACATGTCTTGCTTCTTGCCTTTCGCACCGGAATGAGAAGCTTTATTTCTCTTCCCCTTCTTTGCTTTGGTAGCCTAAGTGCAATTTTCTTCATCTGGTGCCTTTGATGAAGATTCGTCCTTGGTAGTCCGCCTTATCTCCTCTTGCATGAGATCCGACCAAAGTCGCTCCCATCCCGGCAACTTCTCCCGACCATTGACAGAGTCCTGATAGGAATTCCAACTCTTCGGAAGACCAAGGAGAGCCAGGTCCACCAAGTCGTCATCATCGACAGTCACCCCCACACTTCCCAGCTCATCCCTGCATTGGGTGAACTTCGTGAGGTACTTGGCGATACTGTCGCCTTTCTCCATCTTAATGTTTCTAATTTTATCCTTGAGTGCCAACTTCCTTTGGTCGCTCTTGCTTTGGAATAGATCTTTCAACGCTTTCCACATCAAGTATGGAGAAGCCTTTCCATGCAGGCTGGATACAATGTGATCCTTCACGCCCTCCAACAGAATCCTTCGACATTTCGCCATCTTCTTTTGCCAAGCTTCAAATTGAGCAGCATTAGTAGGCTTTGGGATCTCATCATATATGAACTCCTTCAGCCATTATATGAAATACATTTCAACTCTAGCACCAAGAAAACTGCTGCGAATTTCAAATTTCAAATTCTGCTGCAAATTCGAATTCCAAGCTCAAAACTCAGCTGCTTCTGGATCTGTGAGAACAAATTATTTCTAGCACAGAGATCGACTGTAAGGGTATCTACTGGATATATCACCTTTCAAAGAAAGGATGGATCCAGAGGCTACCTAGCCCGTTACAGACTCTGTCTACCGAAATAATTGTAATCACTGTAATAGATCCGATGATCAATTCTGCTTTGATACCATGTAGAAATTGAATAATTTTCTGAATTATTCACTGAGATTATCATGATTACACACTATTTAAGCTTCATGCATAGTACATAACCTCTTCTACAATTGATCATCAATATGCGGAAATAGAAAGCAGTCGCATGCGCTCATTAAAACATAATCAAGCACACATATCAACACAGGATGTAATGGGGAAAGAAATAGCTAAAAACCCCCAACTATCTGTATAGTATAATGATAGAGAACATGTAACAATACATAGCACAATACTCCTCACAAGTAGACTTTGCGCCAAAAATAGCCTACGGGCCCACTTAGTGAAGGAGACTTCATTTCACTAAGCTCCATCATCTTGTTGCATTTTCAACATGAGCTTCATATGTCTTGCAGTGCTCCTATGTTCCTAGATTTTCTATCTTTAGTGATGGTGTTTGGCCCAGTTGTTCTACAATGTATGGCCGTAGGGAATTTCCAAATTTATCTGGAGGTATTACTGTCACTTTTTTCCACTGTAAAATATTTCTATAAGATGGGCCACCGTTTCTTTGTTCTTGATTTGTGGGTTTCTTCCCGTTTTCCCCCTTGCAGATCTGGAAGTGCCAAGTTCTGCAACACCCCCTCTCAGTCAGAGGTTAAGGGTTATGGACGCCTTGGAACCAATAGAGTGGTCCTTCAAATAGCAGCAGCCCTAAAGAAACCGGCTGCCACTAGACAGATATTGCAGCCGAACAGGGTAACCCATCAAATCCTAGATTTTTTGTTTCAGATGAAGAACGATGTTTGATTCCTATACCTATACTAACAGATATTTGCCCACAGGGGGTCTGATAAAAATTTGAAAACTAGAAAGGTTTACCTGTACCTGGGGTTTTGCATTTGTTGGTTTTTATTCACATTGTTCCGTGTCTACAGTCAGAGATGAGAATAGGTTCGGCACATTTTTGTATCATTCCATTAGGTTTTGTAGAAGCGAAGAGCGGCCTCCAAGAGGAGGACAAAGAGCCCTCTCCCACTCCCACCCCAAAGTATCGAGGGCATTTCTAAAGTAGGAGAGGGCAACAACCCCCATCCCAAATTTGTGCACAAGGGCTGAAAATCCATGTCCTTGCCCAAACCAGAAGATCTACAGAGCCGCCATGAGAAAAAAATAAAAATTGTGAGATGAGGGAGGAGGGTCATGTTCCAACTGCCCATGATCGTCTTTGCCTCTACCAACATGCAATGACACATAGCGATCAGATGCGCTAAAAAGGAGGTCTCACATCCGTGAAGGTAAAACATCAAGATGAGGACAGTATGGGTGTCTTTGACAGAAAGCCCCTTGCCCTAAATGCTGGAGTGTGTATTTCAGAGTCCAAGATCCGTTCATCATTTCAGATTCCCATCCTTCATAACTCGGAGACTATTTCTTCATTTGCCCATGAAAATAGAGCTTGTTGTTTGTACTCAGGGATAGTCGACTGCTGGAGAAAAGTTAGATGGTTGAAAAATGGAGGATACCTACCTGTGAAGGTGAGCCATCCCATATCCATTCTCGCACATCCCCATTCCCCATTGTCATCTATACCGATGAGATGTAGGTCCCTGGAAATCCCAGCGGCACCATTTTTTGCCCTTTTTCCCACTTACTCACTTCTCATCGATAATATGATTGATAAATGGTGTCGGGAAATTATTTTTAGGACAAACATTATTTAAATCTATGAATTATATGCACACATATATCATTCCTTGATTCTTATCAACCGACACTATATTTGAAACCCATTGAGTCAAAGTAATGGGGTATATAAAACTTTCCTTAAGCAACTTTTCAACCTCGGCTTTGATAGCTGCTACTTTCATAGGGTTTACTAGACGAAGCTTTTTTCCGTATAGGCTTAGCATTTTCATAAGTCTTTATCTCAATCCGAACAATAAATAGATCAATTCCATGCATTTCCTCACAAGGCCAAGCGAATAAATCAGGGAATCATTTGAAAAGATTGGTATAGATTTTGATTTCTTTAGGGGAACACTGGGCTCTGATGAAAACATTCTCTACTATATTGGGATCACTGGAGATATTCATTGGAATTATTTCTGAAATTATAGGACATATTAACTTTGGCAAAAATATATCTTGGAGCCAAGGGATTTATAATTTTATGGACATTACCAATTGACGGAAGGCTAGACAAACTTGACTGTACTTCATGCAAGTCTTCAAGAAAGTATGATCGATGATTCAAATCATGCCATGGTCTTTCCACACCCATTATCGCTTCTAGGATTACCTCCTCAGATGGTAAACTAGTATCAAGGCAATCCAAAGGATAAGTTGAGTTAAGAGTCCAAGACAGAGACACTTCTACATACAAATTGTTTGGGGAAAGAGGAATCAGATCAGAATATGCATTGTTAATAATAAATTGATAAGCAATTTCAGCTGTAGACATAGGATATGCCATTTCACCCACTTCTTTTAATGTCATCGTAGAAGAGGGTAAGGGCCAAAGATTCAATAAATAATGATTTCAGAAGAACTCTATTTTGGAAGGAGCCTTGGATGATGAAATATAATTTATCTGGGGAATAGGAGACAAAAGAGCAAAAGTACCAATCAACAGAAAGACATACAAACTCCTAGATTCTCAACGCGTTTCTTGGAATTCTTCACCAAGGGAACCATAGAATCATAGGAGGCATTGCAATATTTCACCTAGTAATCCATATAATCAATAGTAACGATTCTCTATTGATGGGGGAAGCATAGGATGAAAAATAATGATCATACAATGAAATCCATTTCATAAATCCAATTTTGTCACAATATAAGGTTATCGTCGAAATTAGGATCGACTATTTCTACCTCAATATTGACCACCTTCCCCCCAGCATAGATGGGCAAGGCTGGAACAATGCCATGTGGCCTATGAGAATGACCATCAAATGCAGTCAAGAGAGTAGGTGAAGTAACGGCTTGGGGAGATCTGATCTCTTTCCAACATGAAATGGAAATGACACATGTGGAAGCTCCTCCATCAACTATAGGTCAAAATATGTTCATATTCTAGTGAGTAGATTTAATTTTAACAGCCATATGATGAGGAAGTCTCTTCTGAATATTTGACATGTAAAATGTAATAAAATGAGAGTTTTTTTGGATCTATAGCCCCGATCGTAGTGAGCGGCGTACTCATTTGTGCTAGGCAAGACTAGAGTACATCTAACACAGATATTGAAAAAGGACTCTGAGCCATATCTTCTACAATGGAGTAGTTCTAGGCTACCTGTGCATTACTGCTAATCGTCGAATGTTTAGCAAAGCCTTTTGGCATCCGAAGTATAAGCTCAATTGCGGGCCTCTGAATATGTAGTGCTCTGAAACACCAAGAGCGGCCTTAGCCTTAGAGGATTTTTGCTCACCATAATCATGTGACCCTTTTGCAAATGAGTTGTAGCAATTAGTAATCTATTGAAGTTGCAATAGTTATCAATTACAAACTGCAACAATTAATAATTTGGAGTTGCAACTAAAAAAATAGAGTATATACAAAAATGAAATAGAAAAATAAATTATAAATTTATAACTACCACTATGAAGTGAGTGTAGAGAATACCTACATAATGGGGGAGGGGGCGGGGGGGTGGGGGGGCAGCTACTTCTTTAGTTGGGGCACTAGTTAGAAAAGAAATAAAATGTAAACTCTCAACATACCATTACTAGAATAGGAGAAATTATATTGCGGAAAGAAAATATTCAATTATGATTACAAATTACTACCTTTAAGATTATAACTTATCTCCCATAGTTAAAGGTGATTAGGGTTTTTATACAATATATATTTTATATAAGAATACACAAAAAAGGTGTATGGACAGACATGAAAATCATATTTTTCATTTTGTTACATAAATTTCTTAAAGAAACAGTAAAATAAAGCATCTACTGACTCAATTCAATTATGCAATAGGTGGTCTCTAAGTTTTCTCCTTTCTTCGTTATCCACTTTTCACTATCATTTTCTAGTGTTGAAAACTATTTCTCAACTCATTTTCTCCTTCCTGGTTGCCTTGTGTGGGAGCTCCATTATTCGCATTTGCACGAGAAAGCTTTTACTTCCCTTGGGGAAAAGGGTTAGTCAGGATAGCCTGACAGCTAGAAGAACCCTGCTGAGCCAACAAGCATTGAGCATCTCGAATGTTAGGGAAAATATGAGTTAGATGGTATCTACTGCATAATTTTCAAGGAAACTTAACTTTGTTTTTTGACTATTTTTTACCCTCTCGAGCATTATTGTTGGGTTTGCTTGCATTATCCTTCCCATCATTATATTTTTTTTTATTACGTCCTTTCTTCTTCCCATCAAATTTCTGGTTTCCTTTCAGGTTAGAGTATTGGATAACATTAGTAGTTGGTGGTTGGGAAGGCATAGATGTTGATGAAAATGCCTAAATAAAAGAAGAATTTTGTAAAGAAAATTGCTGCAATTGATTTAATATATTAGTCGTATTGTTATCGATCGAGTCGACTAGCCTGTCGGCATGGGGACATGGGTTCAATTTGGCTAAATCTATATTGGTTCAAGGAGCATCGAGAAAAATCTTCTTAATAATCCCATACTGATAATATATAAGTTCTAATTTTTGGGCTCTAAAGATAGCTTACTCTTCTGTAAATACTTCAAAAAGAGATACATCCTTCGAGATTTCTAGCCGTAAAGATTTTAGTAACCATTCCTGAAGGAACTCATTAGGAACCTAGGCTTTAATGAGCCTCTTCCTTCTTTTCCATTCTTGAATATGGTCAAAAATGTGAGTTTCCTTATCTTATTGGAAGTTAGCCAATAGCTCGGTTCCAGCATCATACCAAATAGGAAACTAAAAATGATTGAAGAACATAGTAGGCAATTCGCCAACTGAAGCAAAGGTATTCCTAGTAATATCTATGTACCACTTGATAGCATTTCCAGTCAAGGAGCATTGAAAGAATATCAAACTAATTGAATCATGAATAAGGGAGTTAGATGATCACCATAAATGGAAATTTGTTACATGGTAACCTAGATCCTCTCCAGTCTTTCCTTCAAATTTTGGAATGTTCGATTAAAGGTTGGTAGGAACCGGAGGCCAAGTTAGGCTATATCAAATTAGATCGTTAGTTAATTTTGAAATATCTGGAAAATTTAGGGTTTCCAGGAATGGTAAGCATAGAGGACCTTGAGAATTCCACCCACCATGAGAGGGATTCCCAAAATTTTGAAAAGAATAACTTGGATTTGCTGAGGCATCAGGTTGCCATGGATTGTTCGTAGAAGACAGTGAACCATAAGGAAAACCTTTTGGTCCACAGAAATTTAGAGTAGAACCTCCTCCTATGAAGGGTTACCATAACGAGGAATGTTTCCCCCAATGAAAGTATTAAAATGACATGAGAGTCATTGGTAAGGGTTCCACGCATTAGCGAAGGAAGAAAAACCCTAAGAGGTTCCTATAGAGGACAGAGGCATGTTACCCTATTGACCAAACAAAAATTGATTCTCAGTTCCTAAAACACCAAAAGCAAGGTTCCCACCTTGAAAAGGATTGAAAAATTGACCTCCTTGAAAAGGATTGAAACCCTGAACTCATGTGGAGAAAGGAAAAGAACCTAAAGAAGGGTTAGAATAAGGGATATGACCACTTTGAAATGGAAAACCCTGAAAATATGATGAACCACTAGCCACAGAAGACATAGGTGTGGAGACAATAGATGAAATGGTGAAAGGAACTAAGGGAATTACACTAGAATTCATCCCAAATGGAAATGAACCAGTGTGGAATGAAAAAACTTGGGTGCCCCCACTCGAAGATGGAATGGAGGAAGAGCCAAAGATTGCAGTACTAGGACTAAAAGTTGACGTAGAAATTGTACATCCTCCTTCTATGAAAGAGGAGTGTGTACACTAGAAGTACTCATAGTATGCCAGGATAAGGACTCTTCTTCAGGTGAGTCCAGTGTTGAAGTTAGCACAGCAGAAATATTAAACTACGAACACACACAGCAGAAAACACACATAAAGAACACAGTTTTTAACGTGGTTCACCCAACCAATCTTGGCTACGTCCACCTAACAGGGCATCGGCAATCTCATTAATCAACTAGAGAAAATACAATTGCAGATTTTCTCATCTGCTTAGCCTTCCTCACTACACATTCCTCCTTATGCCCACTTGCCTCTACGGGCTTACATTTTATAGCTGTGAATGAAAAAAAACTCATAAATTCTCTCACAACAAATATAGGATGCATTAACTCCTCATCAGAAACTGATGGAGCCAATGTCGCAACAAATCCTATTGTTGTCACCTACATGAGATTTTCCTCCAGATTTAATTAAAAATAAGAAATAAAATCTCAACAATCTCCACCTTGACAACAATTAGCCTGATACCCTGTTTCATTATTATTTTTACCTTTTCTGCAAGCCAAGATAAGCCAGACACCATAGTAGCTTCTCTAACAAAACTAGTTTCATGAACATGTCTGCACAGTTTTCCTTTGTATCCACCTTTTGAAGAGACTCCCTTTCGGTGAAATAACCTATCTTACAAAATGGTATTTGGTCTGATGTGCTTTGATTTACTATGATGGGCGGGATTTTTAGCCAAAAAGCTGAGTATGAATTGCACACTTTGACTATCACAAAATAACTTGATGTAATCACCTTAACCACCAAACAAAATGACAAACCCAGCACAGCCAAAGGCCCTTGCAAGCATGCGAAGAAGCTATGTATCTGTAGTGGATAAAAGCAGCAATGATGCAGCATGCTCCATTGTACTCCACCTACAAGTAAATACATACCTAAAGTTAACTATTCTCTTATCCAAATCACACCAAAATCGAATCAACATATTTGCATACAAATTCAACACTCCACCCATACTCGTGATACGATGTCCTTGTGCCTCTCGGTGCAGAAGCAACCATTTCCTTGCTGACGGTGTTCTTTTCTGGTATTTCCATATACTGTGACAACCCCAACTGCATGTGAAATATCTGGTCGAGTACAAACCATCGCATACATCAAACAGCCTGCTACATTGGCATATGGAATTCGAGACATATATTCCTTTTCTTCATTAGTGTTAGGACATAAACTTGAAGAAAAATTAAAATGGGAAGCAAAAGGGACTGAAACAGCCTTCACATTGTTCATACCAAACCTCAAGAGTATCTTCTCAATATACTTTTTTTGTGATAGCCACAGCTTACCATTACTCCTATCTCTGAAAATCTCCATGCCCAAAATCTGTCTTGCTGCTCCTAGATCTTTCATATCAAACGTCCTAGCCATCTGAGCGTTTAACCTGTTGATCTCTGTTATGCTTTTGCTTGCTAAAAGCATATCGTCAACATACAACACTAAGATAATGAACATGCCATTACTTAATTTCTTAAATTAAACACAATGATCATATTCACTTCTTATATAATTTTGACTCGTCATGAAAGAATCAAATTTCTTGTACCACCGTCGAGGCGACTGCTTCAGACCATACAATGATTTCTTGAGCCTGCAGACAAATTTCCTGTTGCGATTTTGAACAAACCCTTCCGGTTGTTCCATGTAAATCTCCTCATCTAAATCTCCATGTAAAAATGCAGTTTTAACATCTAGTTGCTGTAATTCTAAATCAAGTAAAGCAACTAATGCTAACACAATCCGAATTGAAACAATTTTCACAACTGGTGAAAAAATCTCATGAAAGTCAATGCCTGCTTTCTGAGAAAAACCTTTTGCCACCAGCCTCGCTTTGTACCTGTCTTCTGTATCATCAACACCATTCTTCAATTTGTAAACCCACTTACATCCCACAGTTTTTCTATCTTTAGGAAGTTCTACCAGATCCCATGTGGCATTCTTCGCTAACGCCTTCATCTCATCCTTCATAGCCTCTTTCCACTTACCACTGTTTGAACCTTCTATAGCTTCTTGATAGCACAAAGGTTCATCATCGTTAGCAGTTAAAGCAACTGATGTAACATAATCATCATACCTTTTAGGAAGTCGCCTGATTCTTGTAGACCTCCTTTAAGATGTTTCTGGTACTTCCACAATTTGCTGACTATTATCTGTAGAAACTTTTTCATGATCATCATCTGAAATACGTTCATGATATGCATCTGAAACTTGTACATGATCTGAATCTGAAACTTGTTCATCTAGACTATCATCAGTATTTGAACTGGTTTCAAACTGAATGTGTTGAATCTTAGGTTCATTATCCTGTTTCAATTCATCATCTACATTTGGATTTTCAAGTGAGGATTCATTAAATTTAACATCTCTGTTAATGATGATCTTGTGAGTAGTAGGATCCCACAACCTGTATCCCTTAGTCCCATCACCATATCCAACAAATATATATCTTTTTGATTTAGGATCTAACTTAGAACGCTGATGTTTCGGAACTAGAGCATATGCATCACAACCAAAAACTTTCAGTTTAGAATAATCACATGGATAACCTTTCCATACCTCTTGAGGAATTTTGCATCCTATTTCAGTTGATGGTGATCGATTTACCAAGTAACAAGCTGTAGAAACCGCTTCTGTCCACAATTCCTTCTGCAAATTGGCGTTACTAAGCATACTTCTTGCTCTCTCTAAAAGAGTCCTGTTCATGCGTTCAGCAACTCCGTTTTGATCAGGAGTATATACAGGGGTTTTATGTCTTTTGATCCCAGCGTCCTTGCAATAATTATCAAATTCCTTTGAAGTGAACTCACCACCATTGTCAATTCTTAAACATTTAATGGTTCTTCCAGTGATGTTTTCAACTAATGCTCTAAACTGTTTGAAAACTGTGAACACATCAGACTTCTTCTTTAACATGTAGACCCACACTTTTCTAGAGAAATCATCAATAAAAGATACAAAATATGATGATCCTCCATATGAGGTTGTAGGAGATGGACCCCAAACATCAGAATGGATATAATCAAGAATTCCCTTACTAGTATGTTTTCCAGTTTTAAACTTCTGCTTGCCTTGTTTCCCAAACAGACAATGTTTGCAGAAATCTAACTTAGAAGATTTTAAACTAGGAAGTAACTTACGATCAGAAAAAAAATTTAATCCTCTTTCACTCATATGGCCCAACCTTTGATGCCATAAACGAATAGAATTACTGTCGTTTTCAGATACTGTAGAAGCATGATCTGACTCTGTTCTTCCTTCTAACTGGAAAATATTTCCAACCTTCTTTGCTTTCATTACTAGCAAAATTCCTTTATAAACTTTCATTACTCCACCTTGAATAAAGGTTTTATATCCATTAGTGTCTAGTACTCCTAGTGAAATGAGGCTTTTTCTTAGTTCAGGTACATGTCTTACATCAGTTAGAACTTTATTTGTCCCATCAAACATTTTAATCTGGACACTTCCAATTCCCACAACATTACATGAGGCATCATTTCCCATATAAACCACTCCATCATTGATTGATTTATAGGTTTTAAACCACTCTCTATGAATGCACATGTGATTTGACGCACCAGAATCTAATAGCCAATATTGATCATGATTAGACAAACTAACTGATAACACTTCATCACTCATACCTGAAATCGATGCCGTACCTATATCTGTCGTGTTTGCTTCTTTCTTCTCTGTCGAAGAGTCTTCTTTGGATGTTTGTTGTCTCTTCCAATAGTCCTTCTTCAAATGTCCTGATTTGCCACAAAACCAGCACTTTACCTTACTCTTCTTCCCTTTCGATTTTGAACGCGAGTTGTTGTGCTTACTGAAGCGTCTTTCTTTGGAATGACCTCTGACCATCATTGCTTCTGATGTAGAGGTTTCTGAATTTGACCTCTTCCTTGTTTCTTCGGACAACAAAGCTCCAACAACATCATCAAATTCAAGGGTTTCTGATGAACTAAGACTTATAGAAGTAACAAAATGATCCCATGACTCGGGCAACGAGCATAATAAAGTGACAAATTTATCTTCTGATTCAAATTTTACTTCTATACTTTCTAACTGCACCAGGAGAGTATTAAAGGTATTCAGATGATCAGTTATCGTCGTACCTTCTTTCATGCGCAAGCTGTACAACTGTCGCTTCAGAAGAATCCTATAGGTTAAGGATTTTGTCATGTACATATTTTCAAGCTTTGACCACAAACCAGCAGCAGTTTTCTCTGACACGATGTTAAGCAAAACATCATCCGCCAAACACAGTCGAATGCCTCTCAGTGCTCTTTCATCCAGATCACTCCATTCATCATCTGTCATGGTGTAAGGCTGTTTGGATTTTCCCAACAGCGCCTTCGCCACGCCTTGTTGCACAAGCAGATCATACATCTTCACTTTCCAGATCTCGAAGTTGTTTTTTCCATTGAACTTCTCGATCTCAAACTGAGCATTTTGTGTTTTTGCCATGTTGTGTCACAAAAAACAATCTCCAATTGCAACTTTTAATAAATGAGGTTTTCATTAAAAAAGCCCTTAGCCTTTTAATATCATGGCATATTACAAAAATCCTATATACAATAATCGATATTACAATTCTTATAACTCCATATAAAATATCGATTTATCATACAAATCGATTTAATGAAATGCCTCCTTATTAAAGGACTTCATAAAAAAACTTGACCCTTCACCTTCCTTTAAAGTGCCTCTCACTTCCTTTAAAAAAAAATATATATCCTTCACCCTTCTTTCATACCATATGCAAATGGTATTAAACAAAAATTTACAAATCATTTTTTTTTTCTTAAGAACCACCACTTCTAAAATCGATTTATTCTTTTTTAAAAACACCACTTCAAAATACCATATAAAAATGGCAATTTAATAACATCGATTTTAAATTTTACGAACTTCAAAGTGAGCATTCCAATGAATCGATTTAAAATGGAACTTGCATACCATTAATACTCCAATATAAAAAACGATTTTAATAAAGAACTTTCAAAAAAACAATGGCAAACGACTCACATTTTTGTTTTTTTATCAAACTGTGCTCAGCAATCACCGTTTGACATTGAAACAGGGCTCAGTCTTCGGTCAACGGAGCAGCGCGGAGGTCACATCCCTCAGCGTTCAAGCAATTTCACGCGGAAAAACTTCAACGCAAGGTTACGTTGCAGATAGCTTACAGAGCTCCAATGCCAGCCTCACGGCCTCGGATTCCACAACGTTTGCTCAGCCGTTTCTCTGTACGCAGCAATTCGCTTCAATGCAGACACGACCACTGGCTATCTTTGCTTACAACGTTGTGGGCTACCTCCAGCAGCCACACGGATCAACAACAGCTCACAGACTTGTCCTTTCGGAAATTTTAGTGTTAATTCCTGCTCACATGAGATTAGAAAACGGAACAGTGCTCCTCGCTAGGCAGCGTATACATCTAACTTTGTGCTCTGATACCAAATGTTGAAGTTAGCACAGCAGAAATATTAAACTATGAACACACACAACAGAAAACACACATAAAGAACATAGTTTTTAACGTGGTTCACCCAACCAATCTGGGCTACATCCACCTAATAGGGCATCGGCAATCTCATTAATCAACTGGAGAAAATACAATTGCAGAGTTTCTCATCTGCTTAGCCTTCCTCACTACACATTCCTCCTTATGCCCACTTGCCTCTATGGGCTTACATTTTATAGCTGTGAATGAAAAAAAACTCATAAATTCTCTCACAACAAATATAGGATGCATTAACTCCTCATCAGAAACTGATGGAGCCAATGTAGCAACAAATCCTATTGTTGTCACCTACATGAGATTTTCCTCCAGATTTAATTAAAAATAAGAAATAAAATCTCAACATCCAGGGGATCAGATGCAGATGCTTCTGGGGAGCAAGAGAAGTCATACAAAGATGATGACAGTAAGCTAG
The DNA here is from genome assembly GCA_034641835.2 of Pinus albicaulis. Classification (NCBI taxonomy): domain Eukaryota; kingdom Viridiplantae; phylum Streptophyta; class Pinopsida; order Pinales; family Pinaceae; genus Pinus; species Pinus albicaulis. The sequence goes on along the minus strand of CM076584.1, from coordinate 1,006,011,206 downwards.
AGTTGTATTCTAGTGTGGAGGGTGAGCAGTCAGAGGACTCTACGAGAGATACTCAGGGTGATGAGTCACTTGTGATGATTCAGCTGAAGCAGCATATGATGGAGCATGAGTCAGCAAAGGAGGATACTATGAACATCATGCATGATAGTCCTTTAGGGGAGAGTCAGATGGAGGCTCACATTAATTCTATGATGGATGTGCGGCTAACCTTGGGGTCAGCCATTGAGGAGGAGTAGTCAGATGCACAAATACCGAGTACAGTGACAGCAGTTGTAGATCCATATCCTCTGGAGATGTTGGAGGTTGATGGGATAGTTATGCAGGGGGCTAGTAGACAGCAGGAGCATCACATTCCCGATCAGGAGAGGGATGAGATTTTGGAGATGGTGGAGCATCCATCGTTGGGCCGACACACTGATGAGGTATAGATAGTTGCACATGCAATTAGCAAAGCTGCAATACTTCCAAGGAGTAGAACTCTCTAGGAGTACATAGATGGGGCTTGCAGTGTATCTTGCCCACTTTGGCCCATTATAGAGAGAGCGACTTTCTTCTGTAGGCAACTTTCATTGTTAGACGAGTAAGAAAAACATGAGTTGATTATGAGCTGGCGATAGTTCACTCAGCATATTTCGTATGCAGTTGACACTACATTGGATTCCTCTTTCAGGATAGATTGGTGGGAGATCATAAGTTGGTACCCTCTTAATGGTACGATTCTCTTCGTAGGGAGCACAACAAAGCAGGGGCCCTTAGACATAGCAGATGTTACAGATTCCAGTTAGCAGTGGGGCGCAGGTGATCATTTCTTCAGCACCCCATCCCAACTTTAGGAGAGCAAGACCAGCATGGGATTGATTCATGAATTGGATTAGAGAGAGGTGATGAGTTGGTATGTAGTTTGTGGGGCAGCTTATACAGTTAGAGGTACAACATAGTAGGAGCCATGGAGCACTAATGCTTGTTGGCGAGCTTCACTTCATGGGGCATCAGCTATAGCCAGAGGCAGTGCACAGCCCAATCCGTGGGACTTGGGTGATGATTGGCCATGGTGGCATTGGGATCCGGAGGATTGTTTGGTGACTGGTAAAGTGAGAGATCAGTTTGGGATCCTATCATTGAAGGGTCTATTCCGAGTGGTTTGACACAGGTGCATAGCAACACCCAGAGGTTTGTATGGGATTCAGGCATTGGGTCTGAGATGGGGCAGGCCAACAAAGTGGCTCACATATTTCGATTGCTTAAGGGAAAGAAATCTTGGGGCAGAAGGTCTGTAATATTCCTTTTTTTGGTGTCACCTATGACAGGGCTAGGAAGGACTTCCAGAGTTAGGATCAGACTGATCACAGGTACAGGTTGGTGTCATAAGTGGGGCCTAGGGGATTTTTGGAGGAGTTTTAAGGAGTTTCTATGTGGTCGGGTTTCATTTGCTTGATATATTCCATCATCTGAGTAGTTTCGCTTTCATTTTGGTGCATTTTGGAAACTTTTAGAAATTTGAGTTATTTATGGGCTTAACTCAGCTACTTATGCTCACGGTGGAATTCTAGGAGGCATACATGACAAAACACCTTAGTGTAATATCTCATTGGAAGAGGGACGAGGATACTTCCATGATGGGACAGTTGGCCATGATTTTTAGTGACCAGAGGAGACGTGGTAGCCAATTTACTCTTTTTTGTATTAAAAAGGAATATTTTAATAAGAGGGAAAAATGCTCTATGAATAAAATAATAATAAAATAATGCTCTAGAAGGCTCCAATAGATCTATAAAATAAAGGGAGGAGGTAATTGAGGGATACCTTGGGATCATGTTATTTTATTGTATGAGATGTGTGAGACGTGGTTCTCTACTTCAGCCGTAGCCCTAGGACAGAAACCCTCGGGTGATTTGTGAGTGTTGGACTAAAACCCAACTCTCTTTGAGGAGACTTCATTCAGAAGTTTCATAGAGCTTCAAGGATTTGTGTGAGGATCATTCAGATCTTCAAATTTTGTTTCATTATCTTTACTGGGTTCAGTGACAACTATTACCAGAGGGAGAGTACAGTAGTTCAATTTTGAGGCCAGCGCAGTGTAGCAGCTCATCTTGGTGGCCAGTTTTCCATCTCAACTATTTTGGGTTTGATTTATATGTAACCCCAATTATTACTTATAATAAAATGCTGATATTCTTCATGTTCTATGTGTTAATGGATTGCAGTGTTTTATGTGTCTTTATTTTACATAGCAATCTTATGTTGAGTAAATAGTGATTTTACGGTATATTGTGGAGTTTATTTATTTTTTTGCATTTTTAATTAAAATATCCCATCCGAGATATTACAGTGGTATCAAAGCTTCAATCCTGGATCAGCTTGCAGGTTTCCATTTTTCAGTTGCAACTATTTTGGTTAGAAGGGCCTACGCAGCCATTGGAGGAGGCTCATTTGTGGGAGATGCATTCCTGGGATTTTAGATTTGGGGTGTTGGGAGATTAATAGGAGAGCCATTTGAGGAGGTTGGCAGGAATTTTGGAGAGTAGTGATTGACAGTGGTAGCTGTAGTGCCAAAAAACGAAATTGGAAGAAGGCCAAACTACAAAGGGTCATATTTTGAAGGTTGGAATTAGAGGAAATCCTTTCTGGGTTTTTCTGGGATTTGGGCAAGGATCACCTTCCCAAATTCCTAGAATTTTCTTGGTAGTTTTCAGAGGGTAAATCATAGGCTAAATTCAGGCAACAGTGTAGTCTTAGAGCAGCAATTACAGAATTTCCAGAGTCGGCACAGAGCTTGACGAGAGATAATTTCCTTGCATCTGGGGTAACATTTTTCTCACTTGAGATTGTTTAGATTTATTTGCTAGGATGAATTCATATTGTTGTGAAAAACTGATTTTGCTAGAGCCCAATTTGTGCAAAAATATTACAAAAAGCTTTAATGACTTAGAAATAATTCAATACTAGCTACAGTTTGAGAAATCACTTGCACAAGGTGCTTGGAGCTATAATGGTTCCTTGGATCAAAGAGAAAAACCAAACAACAAACACTTTTCAAAGGGGATACATGCCATCCTACAGCTAGAGCAGATAAGGGATTTTCAAAAAGAGTTTGAGGTAGGGAATTGGTTCTTTGTACTTAGATCTTATTTGAAGGACCTAAAGATGACCGCAAAAAATTTCTTTAATTTGGAAAAGCTAGAATCACATCTTCCTAAAGTGAGCCAATCAGATTTGAGTGTCCTAAATTGGGCACTCAAACCAACAATGCTTGCTTTAATTCATCCAAGATTCTTGGAACATGCTTGTGAAGGAGTCAGACTTATAGTAGCTTCTTGTCTCAGTGAGATTATCAAAATAACTTCACCTATGCTTCCTTATAATGATTACCTTATGCGGAAATTTTTCCAACTAATGGAAGAGAATCTTCAGGATCCACCTAACATCTGGGGTCTTTCCATTGAGAAGAGGATTAAGATCTTAGAAATCATGGCTAGAGTCATGGGTAACAATGATGACATTTTCAGGATGCTACAAACCAGGTTGTTGACAATTTGGAGGAGAGAACAATTGGTTTCACCTATTGCTTATAAACTGGCTGAGAGTTTGGTTGAGAAAAACATTTGGTGTTTCAGGAGAACGTTGACCAGGGAGGAGCTACTCCAATTTGGTGGATCAGGCAGTAAGAACGAGTTGAGGAGGAAGTGACTTTGCTTCATCTGCAAAGAACCTTAGGGGCCTGATCACTCACGCTTGAGTGATGCAGATGATGTGTCAGAATAGAAGGGAATTCCTTCTGTATGTCGGGATGAGGACTCTTCTTCAGGTGAATCCATGGGATTAGATGCAAATGCTTCTCGGGAGCAAGAGTAATCATACAGAGATGATGAAAGTAAGTCAAAGTTGTATTCGAGTGTGCAGGGGGACCAGTCAAGGGACTCTACGGGAGATACTCATGATGATGAGTCACTTGTGACGATTCAACCAGAGTATCATATGATGGAGCATGAGTTAGTAAAGGAGGATATTATGCACATCATGCATGATAGTCCTTTAGGGGAAAGTCATATGGAGGCTCACATTGAGTCTATGATGGATATGCAGCTAACCTTGGGGTCAGCCATTGAGGAGGAGCAGTCAGATGCACAGATACCGAGTATGGTGATAGCAGCTGCAGATCCATATCCTCTGGAGATGTTGGAGGTTGATGGGATAGTTCTTCAGGGGGTTAGTAGACAACAGGAGCATTACATTCCCGTTCAGGAGAGGGATGAGCTGTTGGAGATGGTGGAGCATTCATCGTTGAGCCGACACACTAACGAGGTATAGATAGATGCACATGCAGTCAAAAGAACTACAGTACTTCTAGGGAGTAGCACTCTCGAGGAGTACACAGATGGGGCTTGCAGCGTATCTTGCCCACTTTGGCCCATTATAGAGAGAGGGGCTTTCTTCTACAGGTAGCTTTCATTGGTAGACGAGATAGATTGACACTGCACATATTCCATATGCAGTTGACACTACATTTGATTCTTCTTCGAGGATAGATTGGTAGGAGATCATGACTTGGTACCCTCTTGATGGTGCAATTTTCTTCGTAGGGAGCACAACAGAGCAGGGGCCCTTAGACATAACAGATGTTACAGATTCTAGTTGGCAGTGGGGCCCAGGTCATCATTTCTTCAACACTCTATCCTGATTTCAGGAGAGCAGGATCAGCATGGGATTGAGTCAAGACTTGGATTGGAGAGAGGCGATGAGTTGGTATGTAGTTGGTGGAGAAGCTTATAAAGTTAGAGGTACAACACAGTAGGAGCGAGGGAGAATTGATGCTTTTTAGCAAGCTTCACCTCATAGGGCATCAGCTATAGCCAGAGGCAGTGTGCAACCCGAGCTGTGGGACTTGGGCGATGATTGGCGATGGTGGCGTTGGGATCTGGGAGGATTTTTTGTTGACTGGTACAGTGAGAGATCAATTTGGGATCCCAGCATTGAGGGGTCTGTTCCAAGTGGTTTGACACAGGCAGCACCCAAAGGTTTGTATGGTATTCGAGCATTAGGTCTGAGATGCAGCAGGCCAATAGAGTGGCCCACATATTTCAATAACTTGAGGGCAAGCAATATTGGGGCGGAAGCTCTGTAATATTCCCTTTTTTGGTGTCACCTATGAGAGGGCTAGCAGGGACTTCCAGAGTTAGGAGCAGACCAGTCACAAGTACAGGTTGGTGTCATCAGCAGGCCCAGGGGATTTTTGGAGGAGTTTTGAGGAGTTTCTATGTGGTTGGGTGGCATTCACTTGATATATTCCATCATCCAAGCAATTTGGCTTTCGTTCCGATGCATTCCGGCAACTTTCAGAAATTTGAGTTATTTATGGGCTTAACTCAGCTAGTTACGCTCACGGTGGCATTCCAGGAGGAATACATGATAGAACACCTTAGTGTAATAGCTCATTGGAACCGAGATGAGGATACCTCTATCATGGGATAGTTGGACACAAGTTTTAGTGACTAGAGGAGACGTGGTAGCCGATTTACTATTTTCTGCATTAAAAAAGAATATTTCAATAAGAGGGAAAAGTGCTCCATGAATAAAATAATAATAAAATAATGCTCTAGAAGGCTCCAAGAGATCTATAAAGGAAAGGAGGAGGCCACTGAGGGATATCTTGGGATCATGTTATTTTATTGTATCAGAGGTGTGAGATGTGGTTCTCTACTTCAGCCGTAGCCCTAAGACGGAAACCCTCGGGTGATTTGTGAGTGTTGGATGGAAACCTAACTCTATTTGAGGAGACTTCATTTAGAAGTTTCACAGAGCTTGAGGGATTGGTGTGAGGATCATTCAGATCTTCAACTTGTGCTTCATTATCTTCAATGGGTTCAGTGATAGCTGTTGTCAGAGGGAGAGTGTAGTAGTTCAGTTTTGAGGCCAGCGCAGTGTAGCAGCTCATCTTGGTGGCCAGTTTTTCATATCAGCTATTTTGGGTCAGATTTATATGTAACCCCAATTATTACTTATAATAAAATGCTGAGATTCTTCATGTTCTATGTGTTAATGGATTGTAGTGTTTTATTCATCTTTATTTTACATAACAATCTTCTGTTGAGTAGATAGTGATTTTACGACATATTGTGGAGTTTACTTATTTTTCTGCATTTTTAATTAAAATATCCCATCCGGGATATTACAGAGTGGCTTGGGAGAGTTAACTCTCCACACACCTATGCCAAGGCCTTAATGACCTAGACTAGATAATGTATTTAATGACAAATCAAAAAATTCTAGTAAATTTTAGTTTTTATCGCTTTATTTTAAAGGTGGTTCTATAAATCAGGGGTGAAATGGAGGTGCAATTTATGGTTTTATGGATGCAAGAAAAAATCAATAAAAACCTGGCCGCATGAAAAATGCAACTTTTTCTTTGATGAAAAGAGAGTTCTACAGAGGGAACTATGAACAAACTAATGAGATAATTTTTTTTTTCTTTTCTGTGAAAATACACGCTCACACACTAAAAATCTTACAAAAACACTAAAAATTCTGACATTGCAGCTATTCTAATGAAAACTACAAATGCTTAATGCAAGATTCTAGGATTACTCTAAAAAATAAGCAAATGTGCTTCCCAATAAAGAGGTCAAAAACCTGACACAAAGAGGGTCAAATTCAAACAAGAACTTCTCCCAAAAAAGAGGTAAAAAAAAATTAACACAAAGGACAAAATTGAAAAAGAACTTTCCCCAACAAAGAGGTCAAAAGCTTGACACAAGAAGGGGAAAATTCAAACAAGAACTTCTCCCAACAAAGAGGTCAAAAACTTGACAAAATAAGTGGAAAATTTAAACAAGAACTTTTCCCAAAACCAAGAAAATTCGACCAAATGAAAAACTTTGGACTTGCTAAAAAATGACAAGGAAGCCTTGAAAGAAAACAGAAAGAGGAAGAAGAGGCAATAAAAGATTTTTTGTATGTCTTTTTCTTTTTAAGGATGCAAGGAATTCTTTGAGAAAGCAAAAACTTACTCAAAATCTCAATATCACCAAATTGAGAAAAAAGGGCCTCAAGTTCCTTAATCCATAAACATCATTTGCATGAGAAGAATTAATAAGCGGATAGAGGTTACAAACTCAAATAAATGACCTGATGAGCAACAGAGAACTTCAACAGACTAGAAAACACGAAGAAAATCAAGAAAACTCTTCAAGATTATGAGAAGTACCTTTCTAAAAAAACCAAGAAAAATCAAGAAAGCCAATGAAAGAAAATCAAAGGTGAAGCAGTAAGAAAGGCGGGAATGAGAAAATTAACACTAATTCACTGTTATGAACACTCATAACAACCAATAACTTCAGCAAGAAGCCCTGGTACCAAACACAAAAAGTGAAACTTCACAAAAAGGGAAAACCCTAGGTTAACTGGGTATTTCACCAAGAAAGATAGGAAATTGACAATTTGCAAAAGGCAACACTTTCCAAGAAAATCATTGATTAAAGAGAAGCAATCAAAAGCAAGAAAATGGATTTACTGGACTCAAAATCTAAAAATTTCAATTGAAAGTGGAAATACACAGCCTGACAGTAATCAACATCTGTGTATACACTACTGTTTATAGGGAAACACACATATACTCATATTTCATTGGATAAAAACATGTGCATACATGACTTTGTAAATTGGAAAGCGCGTATAAAAAGGGCAGTAAAGAAAAAATTAAAAATCCAAGTCTGATCCAAAAGATCAAAATTTTTTCCTAAATTGATAATGAATCAAAGAAGCTGGAAAATGATCAAACCAAAGAGAAAGATGAGATCAAGAGTGAAACAAGCCCAACTAGGAATTACAAGAATGTAATCTCTATTGGAGTCGCCAATTATGTTCCGAGATGAAATATCCTACGGTCTAGGTTGGGAAACCCAATAGGGCAATAAGCATACAACAAGAACAAGAATACAAATTAACATTCATAATGCTCAAACTAGTGAAATAGGAAGAAGGGGTAGTACCCATAGGTTCTACAATTAAAGGCGAGCTTGCAGGGTTCGAACCCTATGCTTCTCCTAGAGCTCCGAAACCTGCAACTCGCTCAAGAAAAAAACATATACTAGTAATAATTGAAAGCATGTTCAAGATGTTTTTATGAGATCATATAAGCATATAAACATAAAAACATGAAATCATTCATAATAGGATCATAAAATGGATAAAACATTAAGATCATGAACATCAAGAAAAGGATAGAGCTTCTTTATTGATGAACGAAAGGAAGTGTGGAGGAATACCACCTGATTGAGCCACGTCTCGAAGCGAAATCATCCTCCGGATCTTTCCAATTGAAGCCTCAACAAACTCCGTCCAAAAGCATACACGTGGATGTCATATAAGAGGAATGAACATCTCTGTGAGGGAAACATGGGGTTCCACAATCTAAGAGTGCATGACGGACAGGGATGAATAAGACTTGATCAGGGAACAGATGGTTATAATTTCAATACCTATCTCCCTCTCCATTAATGCCTTCCCATGAGATATATTTATACAATCCCAAAATAGTTATTTCTGTTGGGATACAGTTAGGCCACGAGTTTCTATTGGTAGGCCTTCTGTGTAATGTCTAAACCCTGTCCAAAAAATAGGGAACTATATATTTTTTCATATTTCAAATTATATGCGCGGGTTGCGTATAACTGGACCAGCGTGTGCACATGCTTTTGAGAGGGGAGAGTCATGCACGACACTCAAAATAATGCTTTTTTAGACAAAGGACCAAGTCTGCAGGGAAAGGATTGCCTAAGGCCATAACTCTGTGCATCAAGTATACAAAAGTGAAAAATGATTTTCTCCTCGAGACCTATTAAAGTATTAAAACACAAGATAAATGCTCATACAAAACACGAGTACGATTGACCAACTATGCATTAAGTACTTCTCCATTCTTAATTATCTAATGTGTTGGGGAATGGGGAGTTTGTACTCTTTTCACATTTTCATTTATGTTCTTATCCTTGAACCTGAAAAACAAAATCTGCATCCTACAATAAAAAAATTGTTTTCTTGATGTACTTGTTGTACTGATGATAATGGTTGTTGCTAGCTTATTTAACCCGGTGGTTGGAAGGACGAGACTAGAATGTTATTGAGAGATTTCAGAAAGATCTCCATTGCACATATTTATAGGTTTCAAAACAGAGAGGGAGATTCTTTTTCAAAAGAAGGATTCTAAGCATTTAAAGGTGGATGCATACAGCGATGTGGAAGCATCTCGATATGATGGGACAACTCACAGTTCTGGTTAAATTTGAAATTTGTTTGTGTCCCAGAACGTGTCATAACAGGTTTTGTTTTTGTTATTAGACATATGTCCTTGTTAAAATATTTTCGCTTACATTGTGGTCTGATCAAACAATGTACTAACGACATATTGTACTATGGACATATGGAAGTAAAATATTCTCGCTTACATTGTGGTCAGATCAAACAATGTACTAACGACACATTATGTAAGTCATTCAGAGTGTCGTAATATTGTATGATTGTATGTTAAGATACTCTTGTTTTGACTCAAAATACTTGTCAATCACTAACACGTATATATAGCTGTGATAGGAAAACATGATGGAAACCGGAGTTAGAACTATTGTAAATGAATCTTCCTTTTAATGAAAATCAATGTTTTTTCTTTCTTGAAAAAACTTGAATTGCAATGTTGCCGAATGTTGCAATAAGTTTTAAAACAAATCCGTTAAACATTTTAATCATGGGTGAATTTTCAAGTTTGTTTTGTTCGTCTAAAAAGAAAATGTGAGTAATACGGTCATATGAAAAATGTGTCAAATCGCGCAATATACAAATAATCCACATAGAAACATTCATATGGTTGGTAAATGGACAACTTCGTGGTTGTTAAATTGAGAAAATTGACGTGCGAGATCGTGCAATATGGGAATAATGCATAAAGCGTTCAAATCGTTGGTACGCTGGCAATTCTGTAAACGTTCATTCAAAAGCAAATGTTACAGATCGTACAATATGCAAATAATGACATCACCATTGAAAGCATTTGGTAAAAGGGCGAAATGGAAGCATAAACGCATATTTAACAGATATATAGAACCGTCGAAACGTGGCTTAATGAGAGAGAATATGGAGCAACAGAAAAGGGAAGGGTGAAGTGTAAGAGAATGGGACGAGTGAAATGCATCAGAATTGGAGATAATCTCGCGAGTCCTGAGTTAAACGTGATAATATAAACTCACTTCGTGCACTGTACTTGTGGATTTTTGCGGAAAGGATCTATAGTAAAGGACATATTTTGTTACTGTAAAATGGATACTAAACTTCATCGTACGATTCTCCACTACATGTTGAGTTTGACATTGTACTACATGTGTCTGAATGCGTTTTCAATAATAGGTCATTTGAGAGTTATCACGTTTTTAATTTGGTTTTAAATGATGTAATATATATATATATATTTTTAATTTAATTGAGGTATCTAATATGTAAATTTAATGTGGTTAAATCATATATCATCATTAAACTAATTTTTGGGCTAGTTTTCTAATTAAGATAAGTTTATATTCTTTTTATATTTCTATAATACGAAAATAGCAGCCTGTTTAATTTTATGTTATATAAGGAATTGGCAGAGTATTCCAAGGATTCCCTATTGATCATGTCAATTAAAAGCCATGGTGACTTTTAAATAAAAAAAGATATTGGGTATATCTCTTTCATGAAAATACCTATCGCATTACAGCAGGTCTGGAATTTCATACCTATCTCATCAAATTACGTCTGGAATTTGGAGCCGCATGTTTAATCCTACCCAGATATGTTGGGTATATCTAGCCAGCGCTATCTTCTTTCAATGTGGAGAGCAAAGCCGTGTTTGAAGTGGAGTCCTCTAATTTTACAGTCCAATTGGACCTGGTAGTTTTTCAATTTGACTGTTCTACTACAATCCAAAAATTACCAGCATGCCCGCCGCCCCCAAAATGGCCGCTTTTTAGAAACATGCATGTACTAGCCAATAGAATGAACAGGTTACAGGCGGGTCCATGCACCTGAAATGTACGTTATAAGTATTCACATCCCTTCCCATATTTTCTCATCCAACTCTTTCAGCACTGGGAGTTGTAGTTTTTCCATACTCACTCTGACATACTCTTTCGCGCAGCAGTCGGATTTCAAATCGTTTGTGGGTAACGAGTGATACCCTATCTCATATCATATCGTTCGTCAGATAACAAGCGTTAAGATGAAGAGCGGTATGACGGATATTCTGATTATGGTCTCGTTCCTGCTCATTGCAGAAAGTATCAATGGCAGGTCGCTTGTGAAGAATAACCAATTCGGTTTCCCAGACAATCTGTCCGGCGTAGATCCCATTCTCGCTTCCCTTGTTGACGATGGCTCTCGATTACATTCTTTCGGCAATCATGTGGAAAAAAATGCGGTGCAGTATGATCATCAAGAGAGAAGCCCTAGGAGCAGCACGTCTTCAAATAGTGCCACAAAGCGCCAGAGGTTATCATTGAGGCTTAGCGTGGGTGGTCAAAAGACCTCGAAAATCAAAGCCAATGACGTATTCAATTTACTACCGAAGGGCAGAGTAACTCCATCCGAACGCAGTGCTATTGTAAATTCCATGGTGACCGAACATGAGTTCTCCACATCGAAGGATAGTCTGGGGGTTGGTCACATGCAGATGATCCGGCCTAAATCCCAAATAATAAGAGCTCACTTCCTGAAATCCGAGCAGAGACAGGTAGATCATCACGTGCAGCGGAAAACGAGAAACAAGCGGAAGCTGGGTTCTACTCCAAGCCCGGGAGACGGGAATATATAGCTTTCAATGTAATACACAATATTGAAAACAAATGGTCTCTCTTTGTATAATGAATTCATTTATGACAAAGCCTAATCCTGGCAAAGTATAGAACAATATTTGCCAAAGTGAATGTCCTGGTTCGGATGCAGGCAGCGGATTCTGAGTTAGCCGCAGTTCTGATTGAGGTATAGATTTTGATGAACAATATTTGCCAAAGTGAACGTCCTGGTTCGGATCCAGGCAGCTGATTCTGAGTTAGCCGCAGTTCTGCTTGAGGTATAGATTTTGATCAGCGTCTAACCTCTTTGAAGAGGTAGCTTCAACGGGATGATGCCACACCAATTTAACTTTTAAAAGGCTTCAGCAATCCCCAAATCAAGTGCTTCTTGGCACACTCTACACCAATTTTGTATGGATACATGTAAATTTTCTCAACTGATTGGCATTTTAGAAATGCAATTTTGATTTCAAACTATGTATATTTACAGATCGTAATGGTCAATAATATTTCACTCGTCTTCTTGTGTATATATATTTGCTTCCAAAACAAACAAACTTGCCTACCATTCTCATCAAATTTCTGTCATGGATGCTTTACAGATATCGAAGACTCTAACTTCATAATAATTAATGTGTGTTCAATATCAGCAACTTCAGATTATGCTCACTTACATGATTCCTATAATTTTTGACGGAAGTTCACACACAATTGCTTGCTGTTTGATGGGATTTTCCATACAATTGCTTCTCCACTTATGCTGGTCAACAATTTTGTTTTGTTCGCCTTCAATTTTTTAGTGTTTACCTTATGGGTGTTGAACTTATCCCGGTTGCAGACTTATAGGAATATTTAGCTTGCAGAATTTTTGGAATATCCAACAATTTTGTTTTTGTTGGCCTTCAATTGTTGTGTTTACCTTGTGAGTGTTGAACTTATCCCAATTGCAACATTTTGGGAATATTCAACTAAAAGTATCGAGGTCAAACAAACAATTTACTTTGCTGCTGTTTATCAAATTCCAGAATAATGTAGGAAGGTAAAATCTAAATTAAAATGCCCCTTTTGGATACTCATCTTAACTTGAATTTTTCCATTCCATGTATCGGATTTCCCGCCACAATGAGATTAGGATCTCCTGTTCGCATATCACGGTTTTGTGAAATTTCGAAAATTAATTGGAGAGAGTTAATTAACGAATCTCGCTAAATGTTCACATATAACTATAAGCCCGAGTTTTCATCTTTCTTGCCCAATACTAAAGTTTCCTATTGGTCTGAAGTGTGCACATCTCTTCTGTCAGTGCTTTGATGATAGATCGTCCCCCCTACCTTATGGAAATTGCGATGTGCAAAATGCTTTTAATACCTTCCCATTCATTGGATAAAGAAGTTTACAAGTGAATACGGGTATTGCGTTCGTCAGTAAGGATCCGATGACAACCAAAGCATTATAAAGTTTCATACAGGGAAACGGAAATAGAAAAGCAATGGCTGCAAACCAACGAAGCCGATAATAGAGAGATGGACAAAGCACTGAGACGAAATCCCATAATGTAAGCTAACAAATCACTCTCGAAAGAGGTTCACAATTTAAATTTAATTTAATTGTGACAATAGAAATTTAATTCCATCTATTCCATTTAATATTTAATAATACTATTAAATATTATTAATAATATTTATGAGATAAAAGATTAAAACTTTTGTATTTATGTGTTTTTATAAAAAGAGATATGGTTTTTTTAACCTGTAATATTAATTAATTAATTATAGTATCGCAACCAGTTCTGTTTATAAATTCGAAGTCTCTATGATAAAGTGGATGTGAATCAATATAATTAATAACCTTATCAGATATTATTCTAATTATATAAATGTTCAATTTATATATTAACTTATTCTATATTTATTATGATAATAATTATTATAGCTTAATCATACCACATATCATTCTAAATGTACACATACATAATTTATATATTAACTTATTTTATAATTATAATAATAATAATTATGGCAATACAAGATGGATTAAGAAATAAATAATTGAAGTTTAACAGTTATATATGATTGAAATTTGAAATTATTCTTAGTCAGAATAACCATATAAATTAAATAATTTGTAAAATCCAATAAGCATTAATTTACCAAATCATTTCATTTATAGAATTCTTCAAATTATAACATTAAGAGTTTCACAACCTAATTTACACCACTTTCCATTTCAAAGTGTCTCCTCCCCTCCGACGTGGCGCTTTAAGTGGTGCGTCTGGGGTAAGAATTCAGCAGATGGCTGCTTTACAAATTCAAGAATGTTTTATGTTTAGTGTATATCAAATCCCTTAGTAGCTATTGATTCACGAAATTATGATTCATTGTGCACAATCAAATCAACTAATCATGCAGGTTGTGCAATATCAAGTCCACTAGCTCGCTTGAGCGCTGAACCCTGGTTCGGTCGTTGTATAGGATCAATCCCATTTCCCGGCGTTTGAGTAATGGGTAATTATTACTTGTGATATGATAAATGCAGGGATGAACCATTATGTCATTCGTTAAAATGGAATACATACTTTCTATATTTTAGTTACGTCTATAGGTGTGGTCTATATCAGAATCAAGGTTTGAGAAAGTCTATATCAGAATCAAGTTTGTTATGTCTATAGGGTAAGGGCAGTTATCGGGCAGTTATGTCGATAAGTGTGGTCTATATTAGAATAAGTTTGAAGAATTTAATTTATTTAAATAAGCGATGAAATTAAAAATTGCAAAACATTGCACAACCTAACTCTCTTATTTTTCACTTTGAAAACCATTTCCAAGTGTTTGTGATGTGTTACGATTTTACCAGCCTTGTGTTGTTGCAATCTGTTGTTTGTTTCCATTTATTCACTAGCATCTCGATTGTTTCTTCAATTTTGTTTGATTCTAAGAAGGTTTACCATTAAGCGGGTGCACTGTTGGATAGTGGATCGTGGATTACAAGGTCGGTGGATCAGCAAGCATTAGTGGATCGCCTAGATTGCCGGAATCGTTGGAATTACTTGATAGAGGGTAAGGGGAAGTATTTTCCATGTCTAGATCAAAGTTTGTTGGATAATAAGTTGACGCACACATGTATTTTAGGTAAAGATACGTGCATTTACACACATTAAATTTAACATATTCTTAATTTAGAAAGAAAGGTTGATAGAATTTATCAACCATCACCAACAACTCATAAACTAACATTACAAATATAGAATGTAAGCATTAACTCTAATTGCCTTTCTTAATACTTATATTACATTATACACAATCATTTGGTTTACAAATTGCATATACACATCATTAGAAAACCACTCCCATGTCTTCAACAAATAAGAGATCTTTTCTTATATCCACCAATACCATACTATCTAGACAACCATCCATATTAAGTCTTTTCACTAAAATGTAATTATTCTAAAAAAATTTGAGCGGTTCAAATTCTTTATTAAATTCATAATCAAAGTTCAATCAATATTCATCTGTACCAAAATTTTCTAAATACACAAAGCTGGAGGTTGCGTGGGAATGACGTTTTGCTTCTTACACATCTGCAAACCTAATCAATCCATCAAATTCTTGCTCCTTTGACGCGATATTACACATGTCCTCACACAACCACATGCTCTAATCCTTTCCCCAATGTGATGCAACATTCACACATGTTTCAAGAGCAAGCATGTTCAACACATGTCTCTTTCATGTTCTCCACAACCAGATATTACACATATCCTCACACAACCACATGCTTTAATCCTTTCACCAATGTGATGCAACATTCACACATGTTTCAATAGCAAGCATGTTCAACACATGTGTCTTTCATGTTCTCCACACCCAATAATTACGCCCTCTGCTCCGATACCAAGAAAGAATGATTGAAAGAATCCATATATTTTACACACACCTATGTGCATTAACAGACATTATATTAATCTATTACTCTATAATATAGAGTTTTTGAAATCTAACTTATTCTTAATTTAAAAAACAATTACTCTATAATATAGAGTTTTTGAAATCTAAGTTATTCTTAATTTAAAAAACATTTATATAAAATTTATAAGATTTAATTTATTTCTAATTTAAAAAGAAAAATGGAGAGAATTTCTTAACGTGTTGAGTGATCTTCCTTTGCCTCTTGAATGTCTAGTCGATATATCTAAATGATGTATGTCACGATGCTTTTACTCTCTCGTCTGATGATGTGAGGTAAGGTCTAGTATTTACATAAATCGTTTCCATCCATTTTTAAATATGATACAACAAATGTTGAATAGTCAATAAGTGATCAAGAACATGTCCATTTAATGTATTTTTTGTTCGAATAACATATGTTATAACTTGCATAGATTAATTTCGATAGTGATGCCAGAAATGGATTGCCATAGAACTAGTTTGTGAAATAATGAAATGCATGATCCATTTTGAGAGGAAAAACAAATGATTTAGGAGCTTATACCGGATGCAAAAAATTAAAACACTTTTCTTTCTGGTCACTTCTCTGTCATCCAAGTCCAATGGTGTTATCCAAGTCCAACTCCAGGAATGGTCAGACCTTTGTCGTGTAAGAACAACTTCTGCTAACATTTTTTTTAAAGAGCATTTTCTTATTCTCTTAATCATGGTGTGGGTGATGATTCATATTTTAACATGTTGGTCTGATATTTTTACGAAACGAGACATGACCCAAGTAGTTTATTTATGCAATGGAAACCAAAATTGTTCGATCTCTATTATTTTTGCGATATATGTTAATTGTTGAGATGAATGTAGAAGTACGGAAAATGTGTTGGTAATTTTTATATCAATATATATTTTATAAGATAATGATAATGAAAAGATTATAGAAGATAGGGATAATGTAACGAAAATTAAAATGAATAACATAACAGTAATGGAGAATTAAAACGAAATGAAATATAATTAGAAGTAATTTAAACTATTTAAAATTTCAATATTAGTTATATGTACGATGTGATACATTTATCTTTATATTTTTGTAGAAGTTTAATCTTTAAAGCAGATTTGGGCAGTGCTCATCATATTTGTGTCTGAAGAGTGAACTATAAACCAGTGTCAGATCACTAAAATTAGATATTTATACTCTCAAACCAGTGTCCATGCAATTTTATACTATAAATTACAGTGGATTTATTTCGATGGATTTCAGTATCGGTTGATGCTTACTGGGATTGCAATTCATTATCTGTAGTCTGGATTAGGGTTAGTAGTTTCTTGTGCTAAAATATTATTGTTTATCAATGTTCTAATTTGGTTTAAGTTTTTAATGGATTCCAATGTAATAATACTGGTTATTTCTTCTTTTTTGATAGAATTATTTCCTATTCTTTGATAGAATTGTGATGGGTTTGAATTTATCATTTTAGGTAAATAAAAGATTTTGGAAGAAAATTATTAATGTGGTTGTTTTCTTTTTTTAATTGAATTGGAAGTAAATTACTAATGTGGTAGAGATATATCAACAATATTTATTAGTGGCGGTTTAGGTAGAAGTTTAGCATTTATGGCTAACAATAAATTTGCTTCTTGATGACTATTGCTTTTGCATTGACCATGACAATTTCTAATGTAGTTAAGAACACAGGTTTACTGAGATTCACAGGAATCACATATAATTAAAATGATAATTGAATTATTGTTCGCCTCATCAATAGATGTTACATACGTATATATAGTTGAACTAATTCTAATCTTAGAGAGAAGTTGAGAGAATCTCTCAACTTCCTCAACAACCTAATCCAAACTGAGTAAACATAATAATTGAGGCATTATCTCAAACACCCTCCCTTAATGCCTACATTACAGAAACATTACAATACTGAGATCAGAATTACAAAATTTGTATTTGTTTTTGTCTAGCTGGTCTTCATCAGCAACTCTACCCACTCTGTGGTCTTCTGGATTCTACTCTTTCTTTCTCCATATCTTCGAGCTTACCTTTCAACCCATTTAAAGTACACCTGCTTCTAACCATCAATGCTAAGTTTGTAAGATTAAAGATTCTTGGCACTCCCGAAGAAGAGTCTCGACACTGAACTACCCTATGGAAATATTTCCATCTGTGAAATAATCCCGAAGAATACATTTCAACAGTCTATAGGAAAATATTCTAGGTACAGAATATGATCAGCGATTAATCTTACAAAGTGACCTTTACACATAAGGATCTTATTGTATAACCTGTAACCAATGCTCTTGAAGCCCCGAGGAACAACAAGCCCCATCAGCATATAACAAATTCACACAATCAAATTAGCCAATTGTTCTCTCGGCACCGAAGAACGTTGAGAACGACTAATTTAGATTATGTTAAAATGTTCAATGATTGGTTTTGTACTACACAACTCTCACAACAACAAACTTAAACCCCACACTATACACCACACCACACACTTTCAAATCATATTACAAAACATGTTCTTAGAAAAGTTTAAGAGATGGATCAGGAGGTTCATCCTCACTTGAATAATCTGCATCAGGTGAATCTTCTGAAAATGTTGCATAGGCTGATTTTTTCAATTTTCCATTTAAAAGATGTTGAGCCCAAATTTTGCAATTGAACGCTGTATGTCCATATTTATGACAATAGAAACATTCAGTGTTATTTTTATTCATCCTTCCCTTGGAATATAGTGCAAGTTCATTATGTGAACTAGCCTCTGCGCCACCTATCCTCTTTTCTTCTACCATAAGAGCTGCTATCATTTCATCAAGTGTTTGACGTGGCATTTGACTTAGAGTAAATATGGCATTATCATATTTTGAAGACAAGCTATTTAATAAAATTGCCTTTACATCATCACCATCTACTTTAGAATTAATTTCTGACAATTGTCTCATCAAAGCTCTTAACTCATTTATGTGTGTTGACAATGATGTCTCACTATCCATTTGAAGTTTAAACAATTGTAACTTTAAGAAAAATTTTGCATTAACAGCTTTTGCCCCAAATACCTTATTCATTTCTTCCCATATTGCTACAGAAGATTTTTGTAAGTCAATTAGATGTAGTTGAGAATCTGCAAGTGATAGTCCAAGGATAGACTTGGCTCTTTCTTCTCTTTTTTCCCATTCAATTAACTGTCTAGCATCTATAGGTGCTTTTTATGAGCCTTCTACAATATTCCATAGATCTCTACTCATCATTCGCAACTGAATTTTAACCTTCCAAGTGTAGAAATTAAAGCCATTAAACTTTTCCAGTACAATAGGCTCCATGTTGAAAAAACTTTAGCCCTTTTTTAATCAACAAATATTTAGCCGATTAAATTTAAAAAAATAATAATATTATCCCAATGTAAAAACCGCCAAATGTTAAACCAACAATATGAAAACGCACCTGAGGACAGGAGCTATCATGGCCAATTCTGAGCTTTCTCCTTAAACTTCACAGCTATGCACCGGATTCAATGTCTGCATACGAATTAAAAAAAACTCTACATACGAATTACTATATATTACTTCATGGCTGTGCACCGGATTCAATGTCTGCATAGGAATTAATATAGATATAAATCCTTATTCAAGGTCTGCATACGAATTTCCGTGGGTGCATCGGATTGGACCTAAATGGTTTTTGATCGGCCTATAGCACTGTAGCCTGTGATTGAAGTAGAGGAGGGGCTGACCAGGAACCGAGTTTTGTTCTGTGTGGCTACGCTGAATGGAGAACTGATGTTGCTGCGGCTGCGCTGAATGGAGAACTGAGTTTTGTTGCGGCTGCGCTGAATGGAGAACCGATGTTGCTGCGGCTGTGCTTACAAAAACTAAAGTTTGACCTGGAAGTAGTGCGTACCACTGCATTTGCGATTGCTACCTGGTGCGCCACTGTGCTCCGATACCAAGTTAAGAACACAGGTTTACTGAGATTCACAGGAATCACATATAATTAAAATGATAATTGAATTATTGTTCGCCTCATCAATAGATGTTACATACGTATATATAGTTGAACTAATTCTAATTTGAGACAATTATCTCAATCAAACTAAGTAAACATAATAATTGAGACATTATCTCAAACAAATGTTTAACTTTATAACTCATTAGAGAATTTTTATTTTAATTAAAAATAGTAATTTGTTAGAATTGTTTTTTTATTTTAACTAAAAATAGTAATATGTTAGAATTTGGTTGGATTACAAATTTGTGTTTTATTTCACAGTTCTTGACATGTATCCCAATTCATTCATGAACTTTGGTCATTCTGAGAACTTGGCAGTTTTGATGAGAATCATGACATCTTGTTATCAAAATAAAACTAACACTATATTTAAGTAAATTATAATTATATTAATTAAAACTAAATTAAATAAATAATACAAGTAAATATAAAATTTAAAAATCAATCATTCAAATTAAATTATAAACTAAAAGATAATAATGTAAAAATATATTAAGTAAAAATCAAAATAAATTTATGAAATTAAACTAAATAAATCTATTATAAAAATAAAAATAATAAAAATAAAACTAAAATAATAACTAAATCTGACTGAAAACTAAATTAAAACAACTAAAAATTTGTTTCCCTAACTAAAAATAATAAAAATTAAAAAATATCCCTTGTAACTTTATAAAACCACCACAAAGTGCACAACAGCTCTGGAAGGAAGTAACTCAGGACTGCCAAAACCTAGGAAGTAGGAGTCCTTCAAGTTTGATAGTTGCCCAAACTGACCTGCTGCTTCTGGGGAGCGAGTTCATGCGGTGGACTGATCAATTTTAAAAGGAGATTGAAATAAGGAACCACTCATTTGATGAAAAGTGAGCTTTGAGATTGCTGCGATAAACAGAGAAACATGAAAGCATTGACATTGCATGTATTCATTGTGTTAGTGTCTTTGTTTTTTTTTTCAATAATCATAACAGCACGGGAGTCCAACTATGTTATATTGTCATCTATTTCCTGGTACTCTATCAAGGTCAAATATATCGTAAAATACCGTTCGAATTCAAGCATGCAAATCAAGAATTGATCCATGCTTATGGGTCTGTTGTGCTCAGCGATTTTGTTATGTGCATGCTATGATGATTTAGGTAGATGATCATCATATTCGTGAGAGCTGGGAAAGAGACCGTGTCTCATTTTTGGGTCAAAAATTGATGGATGAAACCAATAGTTACTATTGTTATTTTTTGAATTATATGGTTTTGCCAGGATGGATTAGATTTGTATCTTATATTTAGAGATTCTCAATTTACCAGCATTATTTCAATGTGTTACATAGATGTCAGAAATATTTGTTTATTTAATATAAAAAGTGTTATATATATATATATATATATATATTTGGTAGAAAGATAATGATTTTATGTTTTCTAGAATATATTTTTTTAATGTATGAATGGGTTCATTTTCGGCATTCAAAATTTGTTGATTAAACAACTTAAATTTAAAAATTAAATGACTCAAAACACATGATTAGTAAAAATATTTATTAAATTTCGGGAAAAAATAACAAACGATGGTTGAAAAGTTAGTCTATCATTAACACTTATTTTCCATTACTTAGAGGTGAGCATAATAATTGTTCATCTTAAATTGTTTATCCTAAATTGTAGAAATTTGAAATATACATTAAAAGTAAAAATAAATTTTTATGATTGTTATGCATATTTTGAAATATTATTAAAAAAAAAACTCTCTAAGTTCATCTTGATTTAGGATTATACAGATTCTCAATATAATGAAAATTGGATGAATATGACCAAATTTGCTTTAATTTTAATACATTTAGGACTATACCGATTTTAATATAATGAAAATTGGATGAATATAACCAAATTTGCTTTAAGTTTATTACATTTACAAAATATGCAATTAAATTATCATTTCAGACTTTCATTTTATTGACTTTCATGACAAAATTGTTTGAAATAGGTACCAAAACAGTTTATTAAGTATTTCAGTTCAATTTTTGTTTCTCTAGTTTAATTAAATTTCACTATAATCATTTATCACTAATGTCTCCAATGTAATTTTAACCCAATAATAATATTGATAAAAGAAATCCTTGACTCCACTATTTTCAATGTTGTCATGGTATTAGAGCTCCCTCTGCCTAAGACTCCTTGAAAGTTGAGAGAGCAGCGGGGAATGTGAGCGAACATGGGAAGCCCTCCAAAATTTACCTCGCAATAGTTAAAAAAAAATCGCGATAAAGAGAGATGTGAAGAAGGCCACAGAGCCACTGCGTAGTAGGCTAGCACGAAGCTTGAAATGTCAGCAAAAATTCGTGAGAATGGATTTTATTGTGGAGTTGAAAATAATTAATATTATTGTATATTAATGGAAAAATGGTTACAGTGTTGTAACATAGCTCTTTAAGTTAGGATTAGTTCCTAGGAGATAGGAGTTTGTTTACAATTTCCTACTCCTTTGTGATGTACTTATAGTTGTATCATTTGATTAATGAATGTAGAGTGTACTCTCCAATTGTGTGCAGTCTCCAGGTGCAATACTCAATTGTGAGTTGCAGTTTATATTCAATTCAGTCTTTATCTTGTTATCAGAGCTCAGATCAGGTGAGCTTGAGTTTTTCTTTAGAGCCCTAAGTTGCTACAGGGCCTTTGCAGCTACAGAGCCTTCACGGCTACATAGCCTTTGTGGCTACGGTGCACACAAGAGCTTCAATGCTCACAGGAGTAGGTGGAATGCAGTAAACACCTCACTCACAGGTCTCGTTTTTTTTCTAAGCACAGGAGGGTCGGCGCATTTGTCTGACAGTCATGCCAAAAGGCACAATCAACGCGACTGTTAGGGCCATACCCGTGCCAATTTTGAGACTCGCACAGATTTTATCTTGGCACGACTATTTGGCTCAGAAAAGCGCTTATCTCTTTTTTTTTGCAGTATTGCACATGGGATTCACCCGTTTGTGGTGTATCTGAGTCGCAGACATTGTTGCCAGTTCTGCACATGGAATTTTCCCGTTTGTGGTGGGTCTAAGTCGCTAACAAATTTGTTGGCAGTTCCGCAGATGGGATTTTCCCATTTGTGGTGGATCTCAGTCATAGACACAGTAACCCTCAGATCGGTGTTGGATCCGAGTTCTAGTCACAAGATTGGGCCAGATCAGTGGCAGATCTGTTATTAGGATCTGGTATGTATTGAGTTCTTATTAGTGTAGCTTGTAAATATTCAGTTGGTTAGAATCATCGTAGGGTCTGGAATCTAATTAGTGCATTATGAATAATACCATAGAAATGTATCTCAATGAGTCTGGTAAACTCGATGGGTCCAATTTCACCAATTTTAAATTCAAGCTACAAACACTTCTTGAGGGAGAAAATGCATGGTCGATTGTCACAAGTGATGAGTAGAAATAGAATATTGTAACAGGAAAAAATGCACTTATACAATATTGGGATAAAAGGGAGAACAAAACAAAAGTCACATTGAAGATGTATGTCAAGGATAATATTATCCCACACATCAGAGATGGAAAATCATCCACTGATATATGGACGATGCTAAGGAACTTATACCAAACACAAAATACAAATCGCATCTTGGCGCTCAAAGGAAAGTTTTTTTCAGTGAGGATGTGGGAAAATGAATCCATTGTTGGATTCGTTGCAAGGGTTAAAGACCTGAAGGATAGGTTAGGTGACATCAGAGAAAAGGCATCTGATTCCAATTTAGTCACAATCACATTAAACAGAGTGAAGAATGAATATCAGATGTTCATCACAGGATTGGCACCAAGGGATAAAGCCCCTACATTTGAATAATTGACAAGAATTTTGCTACAAGAAGAAAAGTGACGGTAGAATTTATGACCTCGGAGTGACGATCTTGCTCTAATGATGAAGAGGAGACAATTTAAAGGGAAGCAACCATAGCAACAGCAACAACAACAGAGAGGAGGTAGCATGTTTCAAAAGAGACCACTTATATGTATGTATGCAAACAATTTTTCTGGCATTAAATGTGTTTATTGTGGGAAAAATGGCCATCAAGATAAGTTTTGTTTTAAGAGGAAGACATATGAAGCAAGCAATAAGCAGAGTAGGTATACAGGATATGTTGTCGATGAATATCACAGTCGTGATCTTCAACTGTTTGTAGTTGATTCTATTGTTTCGACTTCTAAGGAAGATGAGGATGACATATGGTATGTTGATTTTGGCACATCCTCACATATGATTGGTAAGAGAGATTGCTTTGAATTTCTTGAAGAAACTTCATGTGGATCTAAAATTGATTGAGGAGATGACAGAGGATATGAGATCAAAGGGTACGGTGATATTCCGGTAAGGTTCCCTAGAAGTGATGTCAGACATATTGAGAATGTGATGTACATGCTCGAGATTAAGAAAAACTTAATCTATGTATCTATGATAACATATTAGGATCTGCTAGAAGAATTATTCAAGACATGATGTGTTATAAAGGATAGCAAGATGGAAAAATTTGCATCAGGAGTGTGTATGGGGAGCCTGTATAGATTAAATGTCAAAAGCATGCCACAAAAATCCATTGTCACAACAGGGTTGACAGTCGAAAACCTCTGGCACCAAAGATTCGATCACCTTAATTTACAAGACCTCATGCTACTTCAAAGAAAATGTATCGTCGATGGAATCCCTGCTTTTCATAGTGTTCAGTTAGATTGTGATGTATGTGAATTAGGGAAAATTAATAGAGAATAATTTTATCTGCATATTGATAGAAAGGAAAATGATATTCTAGAGTTGGGGCATACAAACATATGCGGACCTATGCACATTAGGTCACTAGGTGGTGCATATTATTTTCTTCTATTTACTAATGATTGCTCTAGGTTTTCTTTGATATATTTTTTAAGTAAAAAGAGTCATACCTTTTAGTTCTTTAAAGAATTTAAAACTTTTGTAGAAAATCAAACAGGAATATGCATAAAAATTCTCCGCTCTGATCAAGGGGGAGAATACAGGTTGGGTGAGTTCATGAATTTTTGTAGATATCATAGGATTGTTCAACAGTTTACAGTGCCTCATACTCCACAACAAAATGGAGTGGCAGAATGAAAGACCATAACTCTAGTGGAGTGCGCAAGAAGTATGCTTCAAGGTAAGGGTCTATCAAATGGTTTTTGGGCTGAAGCCATCAACACTATTGTTTATTTAAATAATGGGAGTCCTACTAAATGTCTCAGCTTCAAAACTCCTTTTGAAGCATTATATGGATTCAAACCAATAGTGAGTCATTAAAAGTATTTGGGTCAAAATCCTTTTCCCATATACCAAAGGAGGATAGAAAGAAGTTATATCCTAAAGTCATGAAATGTATCTTTGTAAGATATGGCACTGAGTTTAAAGCATACAAGTTATTTACTCTTGTGACTCATAAAATATTTGGTAGTTGAGATGTCATATTTCATGAACAAGTTGAGGAAGGAAAGGAATATAGTCATAAAGAATGGCATATTCTGTTATTGATGGAAGAAATCCATGAGGATAATCAACAACAGGAGCATAAAGAAGTAGAAACAAGTGATACAGTGAATAAGGAAAGCCCATACAAGTATGAAGTAGAAAGATTTAAGTTGAGTCCTCTACCGAGAAGATCAGGTAGGTAGACTGAATTACCAGCCATATTGAAAGACTATTCTTTAATGACAATTATTTTAAACATTGTAGAACCCACAAACTATAAAGAAGCAAGTCAATCCGATGAATGGAGGGCTGCAATGAATGAAGAAATTGAATCAACTACTAAAAACCATAGTTGGGATCTAGTTGAACTGTATGAAGGAAAAACACCCATAGGTTTTAAGTGGTTGTAGAAACCTAAAGTTAATGCAGATGGGAGTATAGAAAAGTTTAAAGCTAGACTGGTAGCAAAGGGTTATTCACAACAAGAGGGAATATATTTTGATGAAACCTTTGCCCCTGTAGCCAAACTGAATACCATTAAAATGGTAATTTCTTTAGCTAAAAAATATGAGTGGAAGCTACACCAATTAGATGTTAAGTCTGCATTTCTGAAGGGTGATTTAGAATAAGGGATTTATTTAGTCTAGCCTGAAGGGCTTGTCAAAGAAGGGAAAGAACATCTAGTTTGTAGGTTGAAAGAGGCATTATATGGTTTAAAACAAGCACCTAGGTCATGGTATGAGAAGATCAATTCATTATTCTTACAAAATGGTTTTCATAGGAGCATGAATGATCCAAATCTGTACATCAGTATAATAAACAGAGGCAAATTATCATGATTTCTTTGTATGCATATGATATGATTATAATAGGTAATGCAGATGCTCTGATCAAAGAAATCAAACTGCATATGTCGCAAGTCTTTGAAATGAAAGATCTCGGAAATCTCCATTATTGCTCGGGCTTGGAAATATGGAGATATTCTAGACAAAATTTTCTTACTCAAGGGAAGTATGCTAGAATTCTACTCGAAAAATTCAGGATGGAGCAGTGTAAGTTAGCATCAATACCATTGTAGAAGAATCTAAAGTTGTGTAGTGACGATGGCACTAAGGAGGTGGAAGCCACTATGTATAGACAACTAGTTGGTAGTCTGATATATCTTACTACACCTAGACCAGACTCGGCATATTCTGTGAGTGTGTTGAGCCAGTTCATGTCTAATATTCTCGAAAGTCATTAGGTGGCAGCAAAAAGTGTGTTGAGATATCTTCGTGGTACTAGTGATTATGGTATTTTATACAGTAACACATCCGAAGTTACTTTAGCAGGTTTTTTAGATTCAGATTTGGCAGGTAACTTGGATGATCGAAAATCCATCACAGGTTATGAATTCAGCATTGGATCCGAGGTCATAGCATGGAGCAACAAAAATCAGAGTATTGTAGCTTTATCTTGAACCGAAGCTGAGTACCAAGCATTGTGTGTAGCTACATGTGAAGCTATCTGGTTAAAAAGGCTTCTCCATGATGCAGGAGATGAGAAAAAAGAAGCAACTACCATCATAAGTGACAACCAAAGTACCATTAAGCTAGCATACAATCCAGTGTTTGAAAAAAACACCAAACACGTTGATACTCAGTTCCATTTTGTTCGAGAAAAAATTCAGTCAAAAGAAATATTTGTTGAATACTGTAAATCTTGTGAAAATATGGTAGACATTTTTAGTAAGCCTCTTGGTAGAATAAAGTTTGAATTTTTTAGAAGGATGTTAGGAATTCAGGACAATCCTTTCTCCATTAAGGGGGAGAGTCAAAAATAATTAATATTATTTTATATTAATGGATAAATGGTTACATTGTTGTAACATAGCTCCTTAAGTTAAGATAAGTTCCTAGGATATATGGGTTTGTTTACAACTTCCTACTCCTTTATGATGTACTTATAGTTGTATCATTTGATTAATGAATGTAGAGTGTACTCTCCATTTGTGTGCAGACTCCAGTTGCAATCTTCACTTGTAAGTTGCAGTTGTTATTGAATTCATTTTTTATCTGTTGAGGGTTACCAGTTACCGGAGTCATTCTATTATGTGTGTTTGCTGCAAAAATGTACAAATACAAAGTTACATTTTTTTTTGAAAAGTATATTTAGCAGCACGAATGTTTGGAGAACGAATTCAAAGCAATGGCTTGAAATTTGATTTTTTTTCACACGCTTTTATCAAAAAATAACCACGAAGAATGGTTTTATGTAAAATCCTAAAATGATAGTATAAAAGTATATTAAATAAAAGGCATGAAATATGAGTTATTAGGTATGTGTAAAATACCTTATTAAAAGAATGGTTTTCTTTAAAAATGTTTCGTTCCTCATAAAATATCTTCTTATAATATACAGGGGGTTGTCCTTTTTTTAGTAGGCCCTTTAAAAAAAAGGGAAGTGGTATATTTGAGTGAAGGGAAAAAATGAATGTAATGTTTTAAAAGAAGAAAATTTAAAAAAGTAAGTGGAAGTGATGGCAAAGTAAAGAGTATTCGACAATTACTGTTTAATATTAATGTGAGGCAAAGATCATGTAGAAATGGGAAAAACTAAGAGTCTAAGAAGGTAAAAATGACATTAGGAGATGTTTTATTTATTTTTAATATTTGGAAACGAAAAGAAAATTGGTGTAAGGGGAGTGATCTAGTTGAAGATGAAGAGTTTGGTGAATCCCATTGTGCTCAGCCACAAGTGTATGATGAGTGAATAATTTGCAGAAGAAGGAAACAAAGCGCACATAGATGCTCGTAAACCTCACTATGCACAGCCACAAGTGGACGAATATTTGTTGAATCTCGCAAAAAAGCTTGCTAATGACAATTTCGTGAATCCAACAATAGCGCTTTGTGATGAATATTTGGTGAATCTAGCAATATAGCTTGTTGATGACACTGAAGCTGCCATTGGATCAGTCAATTCTATGGTGAATCTTGAAATTAATATTGTTGATGTAGACTTTGATGAATATTTGTTGAATAATGATATGGTTGCAGATGATGCAATAAAAACATGATATTGACATGATCCTATTTGGTGAGATAATCCCACTTGATTCTAAAAACCAAGTGGAACACAACCTTTCTGCAACAACACAACTTAGTAAATAAGTGGAAGAGACAAAGTCGGAGACAAAGACAAAGATGGAGGCATTAGCAGATAATGAAATGCAATAGGATAAATATCTCATTGCATAGAAGAAGGAACAAAACCAATGTGGTTCTGCAAATGTTTTTAAACGTACCATTGATTTCTAATGTGTACGAAAATAGGACAATTATGAAGAATAATTAAATTTCCTTGGAACATGAATTGCAACACCATGTCTAGATGAGATCTACATATAAGCTACATAAATGAATGTTGAAGATAGCATACATGATGAACACATCAATGAAATTTTGAGGTATTAGAGTGTTGAAGTGTTAAAATTTTATTATCATCTCATGTTGCTATAGATTTATGATGAAAAACACACTACATAATACAATATGTTGTAGCAACCCACAGACAAGTTATTTTTTGAATAAGTCCAGAACGTACTTAGGAAACATAGAACAATTAAGGTCATACACTAGAAAATGATGAAACTGAGATTTGAAGGATACAACAAAAAGAAATAGATGAAACAATTTACAGGCTATAGTATTTCGAAGAAAAGGAAAAGAAGAGGGAATCCAGATGATCTCAATTTTTAAAATTGTAAGTCTAACACAGT
This sequence comes from Pinus albicaulis, assembly GCA_034641835.2. Taxonomy (NCBI): domain Eukaryota; kingdom Viridiplantae; phylum Streptophyta; class Pinopsida; order Pinales; family Pinaceae; genus Pinus; species Pinus albicaulis. Next base: position 1,005,982,221 of record CM076584.1, on the reverse strand, counting down.
CATAGACCAACATGCATCTTAATTAAATTTTTGTGTGGTTTTAATTAAGGGGGATTATTGGAGAATCTAATTCCAGCCACCTTCTAGGTGTGAAAGCCGTCCATATATATATAATAGTCCAGTTTTAGTTAATCAAGTTTAGTTCAATTTCATTGTAGTAATTTATCATGTATATCTCCAATGAAATATTATTTAACTAAATCATAATATCGATAAGAGAAATAATTTTCTCCATTGTTTTCATTCTTTCTCAAACATATATTTTCATTTTCATGTATGGAATTTCCTTTTAGACATCCAACATGTACAGGGAAAAAAATAATAAAAAAATTAACTAGTACAATAATCAAAGAATTAACCAGTAGTTAGTTGTGTAGGTGCATTTTTTTTAGCATGAATGTCTTCTTAATGTCTTGTGAAATCATTCAACGGAAAATGGATGTTTTAATTGTAATTGGATGTTTTAATGGTATGAGTTTGTTTTTTCAATAAAATGGTCATAGTTATTCTATGATGTTATTTAATTCTAATTAGATGTTTTAATCGTCTGAGTAATTATTATGTTATGTTATTTAACTATAATTCGATGTTTTAATCATATATTTTTTTCTCAATAGAGGCAATGTATAAATGAGATTTTGGCCTGTGAGATAGTCCAAACAATTTCATTACCTATGGTTTTCACGTTGCGCACTTATAATAAATACTATGATTTAGGTGAGATGTGTGGTCCCAAGAGTATGAGTTGGTTTTGTAAACAAATGTGATGGGATTCTCCAGCCCACACGCCAAGTCAATTTAATAAATCAACAACTATTTAACACAGTAACCAAAGAATGTGATCACGTGACTTTACAATGTGTGTTTGTTTGGTTTACACATCGGACTCGCGTCTTTAATCTCCACAACAGGCCTCGAGCATCTCAACTCTCCGCGGAATTTGCTGTAGTGTCCGGTGATATGCAATTAATTGCACAATAATGGCATCGATCGGATCGATCGATCCACTTGCCAACGCATGTGATCACACGTCCTTCGCCCTCTTTCTCGGGATTATTCTTTTAGTCGGTCATTTGCTCTCCTGTTCCACGCGGTGTGAGAGGGTTTCAACCCTGTGATTCTGTTCCGAGGGTTTTCACTTCTCTGTGGGTTTCCTGCCACGGTAACTGTGGCTACAACGGCGAACCGGAACTGTTGTAATGGCATTTGGTTATTCAACCTCCTTGATAGTTCGGCTCCTTCTCACTGTGACTGGTTTGTTTCTCTGTTTCTCACTCAACACCTACAGGTTTTTCGATATGCCAATTTCTCTGGTTATTTCTCTTTGCGGCTTGCTTTCTTGCCTAACTTCTGTTAACAGCTGTGCACAGGTTTTCGCTTCCAGTTCTGGCTTCCTTCGGCTATCTCTGCTCCAATCGGCGAACAATGATGGTAAGCCACCTCTCCCTGTTTCAAAACCCTGAACTTCTTGTGTCCATACTAACCGTGAGGCTCCTGGCGAGCAGGCTCAACTGGTTCCCTTTTCAGTTACTCAGCTCGATAGAAATCAGAATCTTCCATCTCTGCGCCAGGTAAGAAGTCAGGTTTTCTTCTTTTCCTATTTATCTCACTAGTTACAACAACTGGTCTCACAGGTTTTGAATTGACTTATTGTTTTTCTTGTACAGGTGTTCCGAACCCTACCGGTTTCCCAATCTTCCGTCCTAGACTTTGTTCAGCTTCTGGTTTCCAAAGGTCGGTTCTCACCGAACTCAAACCCTTCTTAATACAGCAACTTGTTTAAAGGTTTCGTAGGTGATCTCGTGCCAGTTTTTCTTTCAGGTTCTCTTATGGCGTTATCACGCTACTGTGGTTATATCTTTTTACAAATACTGTCACTCTGACAGAATTCGTTTTCCAAGTTCGTTCGGGTTTTAAAACCCCACCTGTAACCTTCGGTTGCTTTTGGAGTTACTTGCCTGTGACCGTAGGGTTTCTGGTCGAAACCCCAAGCTATAAATCTTGATTTTCTTACTGTTGTTTCAGAATGTAATTTAATACACTCCAGAGTCGGACTTTCGTTCTACTGTTAACCTTTTACAGAGGGTTTATACTATTCTCAGTTTGATTATGAAAAAAATGGCACATCTTTATGAAAATACCTGTAGATTTAATGTTCAATGTAATGGGTTTGCTGCTTGAATCTCACCGTCAGTGTGTATCTTCTCGTGTTGTATTCCCTGGTATTTCTTTCAGTTCTTGAGTGCGTTGATCAATGCCTTCGTAGCTGTAACACACCTACACTTTGATAGCAATATTTATTTAAAGAAAAAAACACAAATATGTCTATTCCTGAATTTGCATGCTGGTAATTTGACAGTGAATTTTGTTATCTGAAACACACTTCAGTAGTATTAATAAAACAAAGATGGTATATTTTCTGATAAGTGTCAAAGCTCTATTTTCATTTCTCTATTCAATGTTGAAATTTGCAGAACCCCCGTACAGTAACCTTTTGGTTCTTTTAGTAGCCCCGTGGAGGCCAATTCGTTGCCAACTGGTAACTGTATCAAATTGGTTACACAGTTATATGTTCCACATTATTACTATTTTCACTTTTTCACTCATCGAATTTTTACACAGCCTAATAATCTACTACAGTTGCTTAAATAAAATAAAAATAAAAAATTCAGTTACACTAGAACAACTCTACTGACAACTAGTCCCCTATCCTAAGAAGAAATAAATTAAAACAGGAACAGGTTCAAAGACCTGTAGGATAACACTTCACTGAAAAACATGAAACACCTGCTTGTCTGTTTGCCACCCTAGTCGGATGCTCCTTCGTCAGGCTCCCGGGGTAGCAAAAAGTCATGGCTCCGCTCCATGAGGTCATCCAATGAATAGCCAATTTTCTGAATCTGTGTTGCGTCAAGACAGGTACTGTCCTCAATAGGACGGTTCTTCCACTTGACCAGGTACTGTAGATAGTCCTTCCTGCATGTTCGTTTGGCTACTTGCGTGTCGAGGATACCCTCGATCTCGAGGGGCTGCGCTGCAGGCATCTGCTTTAACCAAACATCCTCTTCATTTGGGGTATTCCGTTCTGGCCTTGTTGCCTCTTCTTCTCCGGGACAGGTAGTGTAAGGAAACAAGTCTGCCACGTTAAAAATGGGCGAAATGCCTATTCCGGGTGGCAGTTGTATTTCATAGGCATTGGATGAAAACTTGCGGAGAATTCTGCAGGGGCCAATTTTCTTAAACTTTAACTTGTTATACTGCCCTCTTGGAAACCGTTCCTTGCGCAAGTGGGCAAGGACTTCGTCCCCAATATTGAACTGAACTTCACGCCTTTTCAAATCTTCCTGCTGTTTATACCTCTGACTGCTGTCTACCAACTTCAATTTTACCTGCTCATGCATATCATTCATTGCTTGAGAGAAATCTTCGCCATCGGTGCTTCTTTTCTCAAGCTTTCCCAAATCCCACAGTTCATGCACTCTGCGAGGATGCATGCCGTACAGAACCTGAAAAGGACTGTATCCCGTACTATGATTTGGAGAATCATTGTATGCAAATTCCGCTTGGGCAAGTACGTGATCCCACATCCGCTAATTTTCTCCGATTAAACTTCTTAGCAGGTTCCCCAAACTCCTATTTACCACCTCTGTTTGCCCATCAGTATGTGGGTGATAAGCGGAGCTGAAATTTAGTTGGGTGTCCAGCTTTTTCCACAGGGTACGCCAGAAGTGTCCTGTGAATCATACATCCCGGTCTGAAATAATGGACCTCAGCAAGCCATGCAGTCGAAAAATTTCTATGAAGAACAAGTGGGCTACGTGAGTAGCATCACTGGTTTTTGGACACGGTATAAAATGCGCCATCTTCGAGAATCTATCCACCACTACCATCACTGAATCGAATCCCCGCTATGTCCTAGGTAAACCCAGGACAAAGTCCAAACTGACTGAGTCCCATGGTCTACTTCGTATGGGCAATGGCATATAGAGTCCTGCATTCTGGCTGTGGCCTTTTGCCAACTGACACATTTTGCACCTGCTCACATGCCTCTGCACATCTCGCCGCAACTTTGGCCAATAGTAGAAATGCTCTATCTGAGATAACGTCTTGTCTATACCGAAATGTCCGGCTAGACCTCCACTATGTTTCTCTCAAATAATGTTTTCCCGCATTGAACAATCGGGAATACACAACTGTCCTCCCTTGAACAACAATCCCTCTTGTAGATTGTAGTCCAACCATGGACTGTGATTCCGCAGTAAAGGGTTCTGACATGCTTCATGTGCCTCCTTAAAGTCTAAATCTGTTTGATATAGATCCCTCAAATGTTCAAAACCCAGTACCTGCACTGTACTTTCCTGCAAAAGCAGAGCTCTTCTGCTTAATGCGTCTGTCACCTTGTTGGATTGTCCGCTGATATGCTTCAATACGAAAGTAAAGCTCTGCAGATATTCCACCCACTCTGCATGCTTGTGATTCAAATTGTGCTGCTGCATAACATACTGTAAAGCAGAATTGTCAGAAAATAACACAAACTCATTGCCTAGCAAATAGTGCCTCCAGTGCTTCAAGGATTGAACAACCACATAAAATTCTTTGTCGTAAGACGAATACTTCTGCCTGCTTTCATTCAATTTCTCACTGAAATAAGCAACTGGTCTATCCTCCTGGCTGAGTACTGCTTCAATGGCTGTACCGCTGGCGTCGCAACGAACTTGGAAAAGTTTGTTGAAATCTGGCAATCTCAAGATCGGCCTCTCAGTGATCTTTTTCTTCAGAGTCTGAAAACTGTTTTTTGCTGCTTCAGTCCAACAAAAAGGCTGATTTTCCTTCTTAATTGTGTCCAACATAGGTGCACAAATCCCACTGAAAATTTTGATAAACATCCTGTAAAAACTCGCTAAAACATGAAAACTTCGAACTTTGAATAAGTTCCTTGGAGATGGCCAGTTTACTATTGCTGCAACCTTTTCCGGATCCATCTTCAATTCGTGTTCTGCAATCACAAATCCCAAATAAAATAATTCTTTCTGAAAAAAGGTACACTTTTTCAGATTTATCAGCAGCTTGTTCTACTGCAAACTTCTCAATACACTTCGAACATGTCGAAAGTGTTCCTCCTTTGTTCTGCTGAAAATTAGTATATCATCTAAATACACAATCACGAATTTTCCAATGAATTCCTTCAGTACTTCATTCATTAAGCGCATGAAAGTACTGGGAGTGTTGCTTAGTCTGAATGGCATCACCAGCCATTCATACAGTCCTTCATTTGTCTTGAAAGCTGTCTTCCACTCATCCCCTTCTCTGATTCGAATCTGGTGGTAGCCACTTTTCAAGTCAATCTTCGAAAAATATGCTGCCCCACTCAAACAGTCCATCATGTCATCCATTCTCGGTAATGGAAACCTGTACCGAATCGTAATCTTGTTGATGGCTCTCGAATCTGTACACATTCGCCATTCACCACCTTTCTTAGGAGCTAATACTGTCGGAACTGCACAAGGACTCATACTCTCTCTGATCAGTCCTTTATCAAGCAATTCCTGCACCTGTTTCGGAATCTATTCATGATCTTTCGGACTCATACGATAAGCTGCCTTGTTTGGTAAGCTAGCTCCTGGTATAAAATCAATGCAGTGGCTGATGCCTCTCTTGGGAGGTAATTCGTCTGGAAGATCATCCACTACAATATCTCCAAATTCCTGTAACATCTCTTGTATCTCCTCAGGTAAATCTGAAATCTTAGTGTGCAGTACCACTGTTCTTGGTCTCCTCACAACAGCAAAATTCACATCACTGTCTTCAATCTGTTTCAAGAATTCCTTTCCACCCATCAGCAGCGCTTTTACTCCACTAGCTTCTGATGTACCTTCCTCCTTGATGGGAACAAGTGTGTGCTTGACTCCATCTTTAACAAACTTATAACAGTTCGTTCTTCCGTCATGAACCACTTTTCTATCAAACTGCCAGGGCCTTCCTAACAGTATATGACAGACATCCATTGGCATAACATCGCAGACAATCTTGTCTTTGCTCTCTGCCTTATAAGACTCACCATTAGGTTTACTTGACCAGGTTGAGGATGCTCTACGACCCATTTTGTAGGGGAGTGGGATGTTTCCTGCTTTTTCAATCATTTCTCACCATTTAAATGCATTCACCAAATTGTCATTGCTCATTCTATCAATAGTCGGTTTACGTACTGTGATTGCAAAGCGTAAGACAAAGCATTCCTTTGATCTGGGTCCATAATCTCCTTTGGTTTTTACATATTTCCCCTAGTCTCTGAGGCTTACCACAACCTAGAGTGACATTTTCCACTTCACGAGAGTGGATTTAGCTTTCCTCGGGTGATAACATGACTCCTCTTCCACTTCTTTGGATTCGCCTTCAGGACATTCATACGATTTGTGCCCCCACTTGTGGCACCTGTAGCACTGGACAGTTCCTCTGCCCCGACCATTTCCTCTCCCTCGCTGGGCTGGTCGTCCTCCTCTAGTGCTGTTGTCCTTTTCTGCTGTTCCTGCAGATTTGGAACTGCTGCTTTCCTCATTGGAACCTGTTCCTCTGCCTTTACCAAAGGCCTTCCCCTTTCCTCTGCCAGATCTGCCTCCTCTTCTGGCATTTTTCTTCCTATTTATTTTCTCCTCCGCCTTCAGAGCAAACTGGTATGCTTCGTCCAAAGTTCTGGGCGAGAGGATACCGATTTCATCCAGTATCTCCCCTCTCAGCCCATTCACGAATCTCACTGTCTTTTCTGGGGTAACTTCCATATACCCTACCCGCAGATTTAATTTGTAAAATTCTTCAGTAAATTCCTTAATTGTCATTCCCCTTTGTCGCAAGTTCTGCACTTGCCTGTACAGCATAATTTGATAATCCTTAGGCAGAAATTTCTCCTTCAGTTTTGCCTCCATTCTGGCCCACTTCCTTATGGGCGGCTTGTTTAGCCTTTTCCTTTCTGCCTGAACGTTGTCCCACCATAAGGACGCATGTCCTTTCAGCTTGGTGGCAGCGAACTTCACCTGTTTGTCCTCACTGGTTTCTTCAAACTCGAAGTATTTGTTTACTTCGCTCAGCCAATCTAGTAACATATCTGCCGACAAACTCCTGTCATAAGTGGAAAGCTCATGCTTTGGCTTATGACTTTATAAAAAAATTGATTTCAACAATCTGAGTTCAGGTGTCACCCCTTCAAACTCATCTTCTGGTTCTGCAATATCTTCATCACTGTCATCTGCTAGGTTTCTCCTTCCCCCAGCTTCCACTGCTGCCAATCTTTGATTCAAAATTCGAATCTCTTCTCGCAGTCCTTCTTCTGCTACCCTCCGGACTGCTCTTCCTCTTCCTCTTCCTCTTCTGCCAACTTCCATCTTCTTATGACTTCAAAACTCTGCTCCGATACCACTTGATGGGATTCTCCAGCCCACACGCCAAGTCAATTTAATAAATCAACAACTATTTAACACAGTAACCAACGAATGTGATTACGTGGCTTTACAATGTGTGTTTGTTTGGTTTACACGTTGGACTCGCGCCTTTAATCTCCACAACATGCCTCGAGCCTTTCAACTCTCCGCGGGATTTGCTGTAGTGTCCGGTGATATGCAATTAATTGCACAGTAATGGCATCGATCGGATAGATCGATCCACTTGCCAACGCATGTGATCACACGTCCTTCGCCCTCTTTCTCGGGATTATTCTTTCAGTCGGTCATTTGCTCTCCTGTTCCACGCGGTGTGAGAGGGTTTCAACCCTGCGATTCTGTTCTGAGGGTTTTCTCTTCTCTGTGGGTTTCCTGCCACGGTAACTGTGGCTACGACGGTGAACCGGCACTGTTGCAATGGCGTTTGGATATTCAACCTCCTTGATAGTTCGGCTCCTTCTCACTGTGACTGGTTTGTTTCTCTGTTTCTCACTCAACACCTACAGGTTTTTCGATATGCCAATTTCTCTAGTTATTTCTCTTTGCGGCTTGATTTCTCGCCTAAATTCTGTTAACAGATGTGCACAGGTTTTCGCTTCCAGTTCTGGCTTCCTCCGGCTATCTCTACTCCAATCGGTGAACAGTGTCGGTAAGCCACCTCTCCCTGTTTCAAAACCCTGAACTTCTTGTGTCCATACTAACCGTGAGGCTCCTGGCGAGCAGGCTCAACTGGTTCCCTTGTCAGTTACTCAGCTCGACAGAAATTAGAATCTTCCGTCTCTGCGCCAGGTAAGAACTCTGGTTTTCTTCTTTTCCTATTTATCTCACTAGTTACAACAACTAGTCTCACAGGTTTTGAACTGACTTATTGTTTTTCTTGTACAGGTGTTCCGAACCCTACCGGTTTCCCAATCTTCCGTCCTAGACTTCGTTTGGCTTCTGGTTTCCAAAGGTAGGTTCTCACCGAACTCAAACCCTTCTTAATACAGCAAATTGTTTAAAGGTTTCGTAGGTGATCTCGTGCCAATTTTTCTTTCAGGTTCTCTTATGGCGTTATCACGCTACTGTGGTTATATCTTTTTACAAATACTGTCACTCTGACAGAATTCGTTTTCCAAGTTCGTTCGGGTTTTAAAACCCCACCTGTAACCTTCGGGTGCTTTTGGAGTTACTTTCCTGTGACCGTAGGGTTTCTGGTCGAAACCCCAAGCTATAAATCTTGATTTTCTTACTGTTGTTTCAGAATGTAATTTAATACACTCCAGAGTCGGACTTTCGTTCTACTGTTAACCTTCTACAGAGGGTTTATACTATTCTCAGTTTGATTATGAAAAAAATGGCACAGCTTTATGAAAATACCTATAGATTTAATGTTCCACGTAATGGGTTTGCTGCTTGAATCTCACCGTCGGTGTGTATCTTGTCCTGTTGTATTCCCTAGTATTTCTTTCAGTTCTTGAGTGCGTTGATCAACGCCTTCATAGCTGTAACACACCTGCACTTTGATAGCAATATTTCTTTAAAGAAAAAAACACAAATATGTCTATTCCTGAATTTGCATGCTGGCAATTTGACAGTGAATTTTGTTATCTGAAACACACTTCAGTAGTCTTAATAAAACACAGATGGTATATTTTCTGATAAGTGTCAAAGCTCTGTTTTCATTTCTCTATTCAATGTTGAAATTTGCAGAACCCCCGTACAGTAACCTTTCGGTTCTTTTAGTAGCCCCATGGAGGCCAATTTGTTGCCAACTGGTAACTGTCTCAAATTGGTTACACAGTTATATGTTCCACATTATTACTATTTTCACTTTTTCACTCATCGAATTTTTACATAGCCTAATAATCTACTACAGTTGCTTAAATAAAATACAAAATAAAAAAGTCAGTTACACTAGAACAACTCTACTGACAACTAGTCCCCTATCCTAAGAAGAAATAAATTAAAACAGGAACAGGTTCAAAGACCTGTAGGATAACACTTCACTGAAAAACATGAAACACCTGCTTGTCTGTTTGCCACCCTAGTCGGATGCTCCTGCGTCAAAATGGAATGTGAAAATGGGATATTGTTTGTATGTTATCTTGTCTTTATGTATAGTTACTATGGATATCTAACTGATGCATGTATCAAATTAACATTTTGAGATAGGTATTTCTCAAACATTGTCAAATTAATGGTTTTGTTAATCTTTTCTAGTCAAAGTTTTAATTATTTTTTTTTTGAAGAAGTTAAAAGTGCTTATAAATCTTCCTTTTTTTCATTTTTAAAGTTTCAGAACATTCCATAGTTTATCCTAACAAATTTGGAACAACATGATTTTAAAAATAACTAACTTATCCACATGTTAAGTTACTACAATATCATAAAATATGGAATTTCTAATGGTCTTGATTTTGTTAATTTAAATAGTTTGGTGCATTGTTCTTTGTGCTTTGAAAATTTATTTATCAATATGGAAAATGTAATCATGGGTTTGCTACAAAGTGGTTTTTAATCATTCCAAAAACTTGTAAATATAACCTCACATAAACGATCTTGGAGGCATCCAAGTACTTTGAAGTCATAGAATAAATATTTGTATTATTTAGACTTAGAGTCATAAACATTGGACACGCTTTGGAAATATATGGAAATGAGTTCTTTAAAACCAAAATAGTTTTTTTTTTTTAATGACTTAACTAAAAAAAAGATCTCTGAGTTTTGACACACTATAACGGTTTGGAAGATTCGAATGAATATTTTCAACCTATTTTTCCAATAACACATGAAATTCACAAAATTATTTAGCCATGAAAAACTTATAAGAATTCAACGCACATGAAAACTTTTAAAAATTCAATGAAAAAAATACTTAGTCTTTTATGCACGAAATTCAATAGAAGTTTTCTCAACTAATAATCTTGATCCTTTATTATATGAGTTTTTCCTAGAAAATAAATTCAATTCTTATTTCATTATGCACCACATGAAAACACAATATTTTTCAAAGAACATTATTACTTATCTTTTGATGCATGCTTGGAATCCCTTTTTCATCTCTCTTTGCTCCATTCTCCATGTATTATGTCATTCCTTCCCACTATTTTCTACATAGGCTTACAAAAAATAGAATTAAGAAAAAGGAAAATATTTTCTAAACCTTAAAAGCATTCCATAAATCACTCCATAAGTCTGATTTTTCCTAAATCACAAAAGCACTCTATAAATTTGTCATGTTTTTCTTTTCAAGGTATATTTTCTTTTTCCTTATGAGAAAAATATCTCTTGTTCATATTTTTTTTCTAAAACTATTACTCATTATTTCCAAAACTCATAAAATATGCCAACTTAGAAATATAATTTATTTATATAGAATAATATAAATTCTTCTAAAATAAAAGAATTAAGAATTAATTCTTGTAAATTTCTTATCTTTAAGAATTAAAAGAATATTTTTCGTGTAATATCAATACAATAATTAATAATATTTAATTATTCAGCAATCCTTATTTTACGAGAGTTTTTTTTCGGTAGATGATGCCAAGGACATTAGAATGGTGACCCAGCTAATTGCCAGGATTGTGACCCAATGAGTTGCCACAACTAAAACAACTCCCAACTATAAACTAGGGTGTTGCCACAGTGGTAAGCCAACGATATGCCTCAACCATCAACCAATGAGTTTCCACAATAGTCGTACAGCAAGTTGAGAGGCCATTTAAATAGTAAGTCAACGATATGCGTCAACGATCAACCAATGAGTTGCCACAACTGTCAAACAACAAGTTGTGAGTACAGTTAACCATCAAGTTTCTGCAATGGTTAACAGGGGTTAACAAGCGAATTGCCACAATAGTTGACAACAATGGTTGACCCCACAATGGTTGACTAACGAGTTGACATGTATTTTTTGCAATCAATATTGTTGTTCTCCTCACCTTGACATGCAACAAGAAGCTGTGTGCAACCCATAACAACATTTCCTTTATATAATAGGGTGGATAAATCATGTTTTAATAATGTGGACGATTTCGGTTTTAAAAACTAGGTTGTATTAATGTACATTGTGGAGTATTTCGAGTTTTAAAAATTAGGTTTTATTAATGTGGAGAATTTAGCTTATTAAAAATTGCATTTCTTAATGTGTAAGATGAAGGCTTTAAAAAAAAAAGTTTATTAACAACATAAAACAAATAATATTCTTATTAATCAGACCTAGAATCTGCGTAGCTGTTAACATTTCTTATTTTGAAACTACAATATGAACTAAACCCCGGTAGAAACGTTTGTGGCAAATTTTTCATGCTCTTTACAGAATTTAATCTTCATTCTCGTTGGGCAAATATTTTCAATCTTGGTAGGGTTTGACATCTCTTATTTTGAACATTGTTGCTCATCCCCCTACGATTTTTGCATTTTCTCTCTGCAGGTAGTTGAACGCTGAATGTTGGACCTCAATCTGCAAGAAAAGTTTGCATGTTTTCTCTGTAGGTAGTTGAATGTTGAATCTTGGACCTCAATTTGCAGCAAATATCAAAAATCAAACTGATCCCGAATCGAATGGAATTCAAAGTAAGAAAAGTGAGAATTCAGTGCAGTTGCGTGACTCAGTGAGAATTCAATGAGCTATCTAGTGGAGGCACGAAAGGAAATAGAAGTTTGGGGACGGAGCACGTTGGGGGATGGATGCAGTCGTAGTAAGGGCCTAGCCATTGGCGGGGGGCCTCAAAAACCAAAGGGTCTTTCGTACACTAGTTAGTTGTACTATGGAGAATGGTTGTTGCCAGCTTATTTAACGTGGTTGTTGGAAGGACGAGACTAGAATGTTGTTGAGAGATTTCAGAAACGTGTAGATTGCACATATTTATAGGTTTCAAAATAGCGAGGCAGATTATTTGTCAAAATAAGAATTATAAGGATTCTAAGAATTTGAAGGTGGATGCATACAGCTATGCGGAAGCATCTGGATATGACGAGACAACACACAGTTCTGGTTAAATCTGGAATTTTTTCTCTCTGTGCCAGAACATGACATAACAGTTTGTTTATTGTTTTTGTTGTTAGAAAGATGTCCCTTGTTAAAATATTTTGGTTCACATTGTGGTCTGATCAAACAATGTACTAAGGACACATTGTACAAAGGACATATTGAAGGCATCCAGAGTGTCGTAATATTTTATGTTAAGTTAGTCTTCTTTTGACTCAAAATACTTGTCAATCAGTAACAAGTATATATAGAGGTGTTAGGAAAACATGATGGAAATAAGAGTTAGAACTATTATAAATGAATCTTCCTTTTTAATGAAAGTCATTGTTTTTTCTTTCTTGAAAAAACTTGAATTGCAACGTTGCCGAATGTTGCAATAAGTTTTAAAACAAAATATTGCAATGTTGCCAAATGTTGCAATAAGTTTAGAAAAAATCCATTAAACATTTTAATCGTGGGTCAATGTTCAGGTTTGTTTTGTTCCTCTAAAAAGAAAATGTGAACGATACGACCATATGAAAAATGTCCCAAATCGTGCAATATACAAATAATCGATATAGCAGCAGACATATGGCTGGTATTTGGAGAATTTCGTGCTTGTTAAATTGAGAAAATAGACGTGCCAAATCATTTAATATGGGAATAATCCTTCAAATCGTGGTTACGTTGGAAATTTTGTAAACTTTCATCCAAAATAAAATGTTACAGATCATACAATATGCAAATAATGAAATAATAATTGAAAGAATTTGTAAAAGGGCGAAATAAGTGCATAAATGCATATTTAACAGATATATAGAACCATCGAAACGTGGTTTAATGAGAGAGAATAAGGATCAAGAGAAGAGTAAAGGGTGAACTGGAAGAGAATGGGACCAGTGAAATTCATCAGAAAAGGAGATAATCTCCACAATCCCGAGTTAAACTTGATAATATTAACTTACTTCATTCAATGTACTTGTGGATTTTTACAGAAAGGGTTGATAGTAAAGGACAATTTTTTTTAAAAGAATTGTGGTTCCAAGACTATGAGCTCCAAGAAAATCAAACTTCACTGTAACAACCATGCGAGGCTAGGGTTCTGAACAACGCCTACCTAGGAGTCACGAGAAGGCGAAGTAGAGAGAATAGGGCCTAGAGGGCCAAATGGCAACAACCTTGGGAGGGGGGTCTACCTCCTCCTACTGAAATATTATTACTGGGGAACATAGTAGCAAGCCCAAAAGCATGCAAGGTGGGGGCAACTCCAAAAAGCAGACCAGTTCGTGGCAAGCCAAGACCAGAACACAATGCCTACCTCGGGCATTGAAGAAACCAAGGTTCATCATTCCGCAAAATAAATTGAATGAGTATAGAGGCTACATGAAATACCATGCTCTTATTTTTAAATTCGTTGTCATCTGGCCAACTGAAAAGGATTTATTGAAATGGAATCAGGAAAAGTGGCAACCCAAAGGCCATCTTGATCTAAAATTTGGACAACGAGGATTCTTCAATGTCATATTCACCAATATTTTGGAAAAAGAAAGAATATTTAAGGGAGGTCCCTACTTTTACAATAGTGTTGTTCTCTTCCTTAGACAATGGGAAGAATGCTACAACCAAGATGAAGAACAATTTCTGGCCGCACCAGTATGGGTAAGATTATTTTCTCTTCCAATGGATTTTTGGGATCCAAACATATTATAAGGAATTGGAAATTCCTTAGGGAGTTTTGTGAAAATTGCAGAAAAATCTCGTCGTGGTTGATATACCTCCTTTTCTTGAATCTGCATGTATATGAACATTTCCGAACCACTTCCAGAATCTATAGAACTTGAATATGATGGAAAGATTTGGCAGAAAACCCTAGAATATGAACATATTCCTTTTCGTTTCCGATGATGCAATGAGTACGACCACCTATAAAAAACATGTCCACTGAATATCCCAGAACAACAGGCAGGAAAATCTGCAATGACCACTGAAACACATCAAGAAAAAGAAGACGGCTTTATAACTATCACCAATAAAAAAAGACCAGGAGGCAACATGTGAGTCCAAATAATACCATAAAACAAAAGAGTACCCAGAATCGCTATGAAATCCTACAATAAGAGGGGTAAAAATCGAAATATATGGAAGAAACTTCGGTTCCATGTCAGGAAATGGTGCAGTAGAAAACATCAGCAACAAAAATAAAGGCACAACATGAACAAATCGAAACAAAGGAAATAGCTAGAATGGAGCAAGTGCCAATGGACATTAAACAACCTAAAGAGGACTTAAGTGCAAAAGAATAGGTGCTAAGATTTCTACTGCATGAATGGAGGAACTTAGAAGATAGATTCATCCCAGAAGATCGAAAGAAGCTATACAAGGAAAAATTTTAACACAACCTGCTATCCTAGGCTAGAAAACAAGTAAGTACTACTGATACTCATTCCCCTGAAGATACAAATACCCAAACAAAAGGGGCCAAGAAAAAAGGAAGAAGAACTTTTCATGATTCAGTCCAATTAGCGGGAGAAATGTTAGTTAACACTGGTAAGATAATACCATTAACAACGATATTCCAACAAATTCCAACAAGTTAATCAATGAAAGTGCTCTCTTGGAATATAAGAGGCCTGAATAGCCAAGGTAAGCAAAGATATTTAAAAGAAAGACTAAAAGTTGAAAAACCACAAGTGATGTTAATCCACGAAACAAAAGTGTTGCAATTATCCCTTCTCTAGGGCCAGATCATTGGCCCATACAATTGGAAATTGATATAAAAGAAAGCCCAAACAATCGACCATTCAGATTTGAATTCATTTGGTTACGGGATCCAACCTTCTTGGAAAAAGAAAAACAATGGTGGGAATCCAACATTATTCAAGGAAGGAACATAATGTATTCATTCTAGCTACCATTGGGAAATTTAAAAAGAGAAATAAAAAAGTGGAACAAAACAGAATTTGGAAACATCCATTCTAATCTACATATATTACAAGAATATATGAAGCGGAACCAAGAACATATGATTTTAAATGGCCGGACAGAAGAATTAGCCTTAGAAGAAGGAAACCTCTTAAGTAAACTGGAGGAGAGGAGGAAACATGAAGAAATATTATGGAAACAAAAATCACGTGTATAGTGGCTTAAGGAAGGGGAAAGTAATTCAAATTTCTTCCATAAATCATTGATCCAGAGAAGACAACATAACAATATTTTATCATTGAAGCATGCAAATGGAAATCTAGTTTTCCATCACTTAGAAATGGAAGCACTATTAGTGAATCACTTCAAGGATATTCTTACTAAAACAGATCCAAATAGACTGGTAGCTATAGACAGAATTACTCGCCATATCCCTTCCATGGTTTGTAGAGATCAGAATTTATCTTTACTGAGAGAAATTAACTTGGAAGAGGTGGAAGAGGTGGTTAAAAATCTCCCTAAAAACAAGGATGCAGGACCAAATGGGTTTACAACAGAATTTTATCAAGTAACATGGAAATTCATGGGAAAGGATATTTGGGAGTTGGTGGAGGAATCCCCACGCTTACGATATGTGTACCCAACACTAAATTCAACTCTCATCTCACTCATCCCCAAGCAAGATAATACTAATATTCCTGTTGGATTCAGACTAATTTCATTATATAATGTTATCTACAAGATTCTCTCAAAAATCATGGTCAACTGACTAAAGCCAATCCTCCTTAATATTATATCACAAGAACAAACATGATTTGTGAAAGGAAGACAAAATTATGGATGGGATTGTCACAGTTCAAGAAGCAATGCATTCTCCACGCACTCTAAAGGTTAAAGGTATGTTGATCAAACTGGATCTCTCAAAATCCTATGATCATCTAAGCTGGTCTTATCTAAAGGTAGTTCTATCTGCTTTTGGTTTTGATCAAAGATGGATACAATGGTTGATGTCATTTACTTCCTCCCCAAAATTTTCAATTCTACTAAATGGTGCCTCCTCTCAACCCCTTTAATGCTTGTAGGGGACTGCATCAAGGAGATCCAATATCGTCATTTTTTTTCATTATAGCAGCAGAAGGTCTTGGTCGTCTCATAAAATCTCAAATATCAATAGGGCACCTAAAAGGCCTGAAGTTATTGGGACGAGACCTCACCCTCTCGCATCAATAGTTTGCAGATGATATAATGTTATTTTGCTAGACCTTATTAAGGGAAGCTAAAGCCATTCTAGAAATTCTTAAAATTTTCATGGAAGCCTTAGGAACTTTGATAAATAATGACAAGTCAAATGTCTATTTTTTCAATGCCAACAATGCCACTCAACGATTCCTAGCAAGATCTCTGGGCTTTATGCTGGGAACATTCCCAATGAAGTATTTGGGTTTTATGCTCAACCTCTCCTCCCTCAGGGTAGCAGGATGGAAGGAACTTCTCACTAGCCTCTAGAAATGCCTTCAGAATTGGGCTCTTTGAATGCTCAATCCCCCCAGTCGGGTTATCCTCTTTTTATCCATCCTTCAAGACATCTTCGTATATCAGCTGTCAGGTAGATCAGCGCCGAAAATAGTCTGCAACAATATGGTGAAATTTTTTAAAAAATTTCTCAGGAAAGGAGCAGAAACACTCGTAAAAGGGCTCTCCTTTCATGGGAAAAGCTCATTAAAACAAAAAGGTGGTGGACTTAGAACTTCGAGATCTGTATGTGTTAAATCAGGTAATGGGTGTGAAGCTATGGTAGGGATGGCTCCAAGGTGGAACTAACCTTGGGAAGCTCAACTGGGAAAAAAAAATGATACAACTACAAGAATTACAGGGAAACTAAAAGCAGATGTCACTCCTAAAGGATAAAATATCTACAACTTCCCTACGATTAGCAGAGAGCTTATAATACAACATAATTTCTGGGGTGTTCGAGGAGGGAGGAAGACTCTTTTTTAGGAGGACTCTTGGTAATAGAGGGAGAAATTATTTAGCCGTTTACACTTGGGAGAAATTTTTCTATTCAAAACCTTACCCAACCAAATATCAGTTGTTAACTACTGGTGTCGAGAGGAGGAAGGGAAATGGCAGAAATGGAATGGTAAAGGGCAATGACGAAATGCCCTAGAAACATTACAATGGAACAATTTTGAGAAGGAAATGAAAAACAAGAAATTGGTTTCGACAAATGGGGAAGATATTTTGAGATGGGGCTATCAAAAAAAGTCATTTTCACAATAGAAGGAGGCTACTTTATCAAATCTGACAATCATCAAAATAGGACAGTGCCTATATGGAAAAAAATATGGGGAGCCAAATTTTGGCCAAAAGTAGAACACTTCCTTTGGTTGCTAAGCCATCGTAAGATTCTTACATGGGATCAACTGTAGCACAGAGGAATATAGGGTCCTTCACTCTGCAAAATGTGTAATGAGAATGCTGAAAGTATAGAACATTCATTTAATACTTGTCCCCCGGCAGGTAATCTATGGCAAAACAATGTTGCGATCTTTCAGCAAACAGATAGAGGCATTATAAGTATAAATGAGACAATCATAAAATGGAAAAAAGGGGGATAAAAAAGTTAAGTTTTGAATAAAGCATGGTGGTCGTCGATGATATTTCTTCTTTGGTAATATGGAAAGAAAGAAATCATCGAATCTTTAGAGATGAAGCGGGGGATATAAATCAGATATGGAAGGTGATTGTGGATAATATCCGGGAGACAATATTAGCAGAAAAATGGACTGAGGAATATTGGAGGAAATAGGTAATGAAAAACGGATCCTTGCTATGTTGAACTTAAAATACCAAAGGTTAGCAAAAGCTTTATGGAAATTCAAACCGGAAAGGAAAAACCCCATAGAGATCTTCCAGTTTCCCCAAGCAGGGTTTATGAAGCTAAATTATGATGGGGCTTCCAAAGGAAACCCAAGGCAAGCAGGAATAGGAGGTTTATTTCGAAACTCTCAAGGATCAGTATGTAGAGCATATGTGATGGACGTTGGGTTTGCAATGAACAATGAAGTTGAATTAATGGTGGCATTTCTAAACAGTATTAGAACACTTAGAAACTTGTTTCAGGAAAAATATTGGTTGATAGGTGGAGATTTTAATATGATCTTGAATCTCACAAAAAAAAGGTGGAATTAGACAAGAAGAACTGAAAATGGATTTATTTAGGGTCTTTCTAACAAATCTCAAACTAGAAGATATTCCAATGGTGAATGGTACATTTACTTGGAATAATTGGAGAGGGGTGGCACACCAAATTGCATCCAGATTAGATAGATTTGTAGTCTTTGTGGACCTTGTTAGTTTAGAAGTTTTTTATGAAGCTGCAATTATCCCTTCTCTAGTGTCAGATCATTGGCACATATGGTTGGAAATTGTTATAAAGTAAAGCCCAAAAAATTGGCTATTCAGAATTGAATTCTTTTGCTTACGGGATTCAACCTTCTTGGAAAAAGAAAAACAATGGTGGGAATCCACGATCATTCAGAGAAGGAACATAATGTATTCATTTCAGCTACCGTTGAAAAATTTAAAAAGGGGAATAAAAAAGTGGAACAAAACAAAATTTGGAAACATCCATTCTAATTTTCATATATTACAAGAAGATATGAAGTAGAACCAACAATAGATGATTTTAAATGGTTGGAAAGAAGCATTATCCTTAGAAGAAGGAAACCTCTTAAGTCAATTGGAGGAGAGTAGAACAGATGAATAAATATTATGGAAACAAAAATCACGTGTAAAGTGACTTGAAGAATGGGAAATAAATATAAAATTTCTTCCATAAATCATTGATCCAGAGAAGAAAACATAACAAGATTTTATCATTGAAGGATGCAAATGGAAATCTAGTTTATCTGCACTCAGAAATGGAAGCACTATTAGTGAATCACTTCAAGAATATGATTACTGAACCAGATCCAAATAGAGAGGCAAATATAGACATAACTACTCGCCATATCCATTCCATGGTTAGTCGAGATCATAAT
This sequence comes from Pinus albicaulis, assembly GCA_034641835.2. Taxonomy (NCBI): domain Eukaryota; kingdom Viridiplantae; phylum Streptophyta; class Pinopsida; order Pinales; family Pinaceae; genus Pinus; species Pinus albicaulis. The sequence continues at coordinate 1,005,962,875 of CM076584.1, read as the reverse complement.
TTAGCTTTACTGAGAGAAATTACCTTGGAAGAGGTGGAAGAGGTGGTTAAAAATCTCCCTAAAAACAAGGCTCTAAGCCCAAATGGGTTTACAGTAGAATTTTATCAAGCAACATGGAAATTCATGGGAAAGGATATTTGGGAATTGGTGGAGGGATCCCGACGCTCATGATATGTGTACCCAACACTAAATTCAACTTTCATCTCAGTCATCCCCAAGCAATATAATACTAATACTCCTGCAGGCTTCAGAAAAATTGCAGTATTTAATGTTATCTAAAAGATTATCTTAACAATCATGGTCAACCAACTAAAGCCAATCCTCCTTAATATTATATCACCAGAACAAACATGATTTGTGAAAGGAAGACAATTTCTGGATGGGATTGTCATAGTTTAAGAAGCCATGCATTATCTACACACTCTAAGGTTAAAGGTATGTTGATCAAATTGGATCTCTAAAAATCCTATGATCTTCTAAGCTAGTCTTATATGAAGGTAGTTCTATCCACTTTTGGTTGTCATCAGAGATTGATACAATGTTGTTTATTTCCTCCCCAAAATTTTCAATTCTACTGAATGGTGCCCCCTCTCAACCCTTTGATGCTTCTAAGGGACTGCGTCAAGGAGACCCAATATCACCATTTTTGTTCATTATAGCAACATAAGGTCTTGGTTGTCTCATAAAATCTCAAATATCAACAGGGAACCTAAAAGGCCTGAAGTTATGGGGACATGACCTCACCCTCTCGCATCAATAGTTTGCAAATGATATAATGTTATTTTGCAAGACCTCGTTAAGGGAAGCTAAAGCCATTTTGACAATCCTTAAAATTTTCATGGAAGCCTCAAGAACTTTGATAAATAAGGATAAGTCAAATGTCTATTTTTTCAATGCCAACAATGCCACTCAACGATTCCTAGCAAGATCTCTGGGCTTTAAGCTAGGAACATTCCCAATGAGATATTTGGGTTTTCTACTCAACCTCTCCTCCCTCAAGGTAGCAGGATGGAAGCAAATTCTCACCAACCTCTAGAAATGCCTTCAGAATTGGGCTCTTCGAATGCTAAATTCCCCCAATCGGGTTATCCTCCTTTGAACTGTCCTTCAAGCCATATTCATATATCATCTATCAGGCAGAGCGAAGTCAAAAAGAGTTTACAACAATATGGTGAATTTAAAAACAAAAACTATCTAGCAAGAAGCACAATACACTCATAAATGGGCTCTCCTTTCATGGGAAAATCTCATTAAAACAAAAAAGGCAAGGGGCTTAGGACTTTGATATCGCTATGTGTTAAATCAGGTAATGGGCACGAAGCTATGGTGGCAATGGCTCTAAGGTGGAACTGACCTTTGGAAGCTCATCTGGGAAACAAATATGATATGCCTACAACTATTTCAGGGAAAATAAAAGTAGATGTCACTCCTAAAGGATCAAATATCTGCAACTTAGCTGCGATCAACACAGAGCTTATAAGACAACATAGTTTCTAAGATTTTCAAGGAGGGAGGACAACTCTTTTTTTGGAGGACTCCTAGTAACAGAGGAAGAAAATATTTATCTATTTGGACTTGGTAGAAGATTTTCTATTCACAAACTTACCCAACCAAAGATAAATTGTTAACTACTGGTGTCCAAAGGAGGAAGGAAAATGACAGAAATGGAAGGGAAAAGGGAAATGGCAGAAATGGAAGGGGAAAGGGCAATGGCGGCATTCCCTAGAAACATTACAATGGAACAATTTTGAGAAGGAAATGAGAACCAGGAAATTGGTTTTGACAAATGGGGGAGATATTTTGAGATAGGGCTATAAAAAAAAGAATGTTCACAATAGAAGAAGGTTACTTTATTAAATCTAACAATCATCAAAACAGGAGAGTCCCTATCTAGAAAAAAATACGGGCAGCCAGATTTTGGCCAAAAGTAAAACACTTCCTTTGGTTGCTAAGCCATCGTAAGATTCTTACATGGGATCAACTGCAACACAGAGGAATGTAGGGTCCTTCACCCTGTAAAATGTGTAATGAGAATGTTGAAAGTATGGAACATTTATTTAATACTTGTCCCCTAGCAGGTAATCTATGGCAAAACAATGTTGCAATATTTTAGCAAACAGATAGAGACATTGCAAGTATAAATGAGACAATCATAAAATGGCAAAAAGGGGGATACAAAAGTGAAGTTTTGAACAAGCATGGTGGCTGTCGATGGTATTTCTTATCTGGGTAATATGGAAAGAAAGAAATCATTGAATATTTAGAGATGAAGCAAGGGATATAAATCAGATATGGAAGGTGATTGTGGATAATATCCGAGAGATAATATTAGCAGAAAAATGGAATGAATAAGATTGGATGGAAATAGGAAATTAAGAGAGGATCCTTGCTATGTCTAACTTAAAACCCCAAATGTTAGTGAAAGCTTTATGGAAATTCAAACCACAAAGTCAAAACCCCATAGACATCTTCTAGTTTCCCCAAGCGGGATTTATGAAGCTAAATTATGATGGGGCTTCCAAAGGAAACCTAGGGCAAGCAGGAATAGGAGGTTTATTTCAAAACTCTTAAGGATTCGTGTGTAGAGCATATGTGATGGACGTTGGGTTTGCAATGAACAATGAAGTTGAAATAATGGCGGTTAAACAAGGACTTTCAATGGCAGTTTGGGAAAATTATCATAGAATTATAGTGTTTCAGTGATGGTTACAGGAGTATTGCAAAAGCTTCAACAAGGGACCCCCTGGGAAAAGATAAGTAAAAGTTGGCACACAACGAGGCTAATACGAGAAATCGGCCGAACAATATAGGATATTGGCTACATGATTCCCTTACATGTCCACAAAGGGTTGAACGAAGCTGTAGATTATCTAGCTAACTGGGCCTGCAAGAATGAAGGCTGACAATTAGACATCAAGCAAGCCAATCCGACATGGAAAATAGAGCTCCACCCATTATATCTCATTATATAAAGAGACAAAAAATGAGCCAATGACCCCTGATCGGGGTGCCACATTGCCATGAATGGACATAGGTCGGTGCCATGGGGAGACGCATGCCTGACCATCCATCATATCCAATAATCGAAAAATTTGGAAAAGGCCAGAGAAGGTGTGCATTTACACACTTAACCATTATGCAAGCCTGCAGAAAAGAAGGACGCTAGCAAATCATGTCAGGAAGTGGTTGGAAACATAGCCTATGAACATGGTTAAGGCAGGAAAGGGAGCCTCAAAGAGGTAAGGTTCTCAGCAGGCGATTCCCAGAGCAGTCTGATGAAACGGAGGCAGGGCTACGATGACGTCAGGTAATTTGGTATGTTATGGATATTGCCATCTTTCTCTTTCAATTTCCTATTCTTGTCATGAGTTATGAAGGAGACATCAAATTGGAAGATGGTTGTAATGCCATGTAGGAATTTTTTCATTCCTATAGCGGGTTTTCTTGCCAGTATGGAATTTTCTTTGGATTTTTCTGTTAGAATGTTAATGAGGGGTATTTAGCTATTGAGCCCGGTTTTATAAGCCCATCCTTAGTCCTCAATGCAGTTCAGTCAAGTCCTTGGTTTTGTGACAAAAACCAGTTAAAACCCTATAGGTTTTTACATTATAGAGCAAATCCAACTGATGGTCTCAGCCCTATTGGTCTATGCCCACAATTGACCTCCTCGCTTCCCTATGAGCTTCACATGCCATTCCTATGGAACCCTCCTCAGCTAGAGATTTATCCCACGGTTCGGGGTCCTTGTACCACCAACAATGAGGAATCCTATCAAGCTTATGAGTAGGCTTCCATTCTTAGTAATGGCAACCTACGAACCCATATACACCCTTCTTAACATAATTATTTGTTGTGTGGTGTTAGGATTTCCTACCTTCAATTTTTGTGTTCTAAATTTCTTAGTAGTAATCTAAATATTAATTGTTGCAAATATATTTTATATGTCTCTGTATTTTATATGTTTACCACTCATGATGCTAGTTGCACCACAACGTCTAAGGATCCACTGATATATCATGGTGTAGTGGGATCCATCAAAGTTCACCTGGAATTTGTTATTGATTTACGTTTCCATATACATGCCTGTTCCATTGTTTTATAGGGATATTATAAGAGTTGTCGGGGTCTTCCTGTCAAACCAAAAAAATGGCAAAAGGACAATATCGGAAACATAAGGGAACTAGAAAAGGGAAGTAGAAGCAACCAATCCAGAATGAGGGCCCAAGTAAGCACGGAAGGAAAACTAATAAAGAATTTATGGAAAATATCTTCGATATTTATGAATTTGGAAACCCAGCTCAGATCCAAAATACCATTCAAGGTTGGGATAGAGAGAGAAACCACGATGGTGAAGATATCAAACAGCAGGAGGCCACCATGGAATTCCTCTGCAACCTGGGGAATACAAGAGGAAGGTTATCACTTTTCCATCAATCTGTTAACACCTATTGGAAAATCAAATGTTTTTTGGCGAATGCCATGACTAGCATTTAGGAAATGGAAGCAAAACCAACTATGGTTTCAGAATTGTAGCAAATCAAATAGGAAATATGAGAAATTACCATGTCTCAGTATCATGTCACGGCAAGAATTGGGAGAATTGAACGACAACTTCAAGGAATGAAATAGGTAGAGGTGTAGGGTTCCACTACAAAAGACCCAACTCTTATTGAATCTTCTGATGGGTGACATTTTCTTTTAATAGCTTTTAATGATTTTTGTAGGAAGTTTTTATAGATTTTGGTTAAACCGTAACTTTTATGGACATAGTAAAGTAGATATAGTGGCAAGTAGAAGGAAAAAACAATTCCAATACTGGTTTGCGTTTAATTCACTCAGGTGGCCAACAAACCTGGTTCCTTTCGGGCAGGTTGAGGCCACTACTTACATCAACATATGTATAGCAATATTCTTTTTTGATATATAGAAAATAGCAAGCCTCTGCAAAATTAACAAACAAAAAAAGGACATATTTTGTTACTATAAAAGCCTTAGGATTCGATGTATACTTCTCTAGAAAATGGTATTCGATGGATACTAAACTTCATCGTATGATTCTCCACTACATATTGAGTTTGAAATTGTACTACATCTTAATGTGTTTTCAATAATAGGTCATTTGAGAGTTATCATGTTTTTAATTTCGTTTTAAATGATGTAATATATTTCAGGCCATGTGTTTTTTTTTTTTTTTTAGTTTATAGGTTGTAAATATAGATATAAGTTTTATTGTTTGAAGTAACTAATATGTAAATTTAATGTGGTTAAATCATTTATATAATTACTGAATATTAAAATTTAATATAAAAAATTATTTAATCTCATATGTTTAAGGTGGGCCGAACTCTATTTATATACCAATGTACTTAATAAGTTAAAATAAAATAAAATTGAGATATTAAAATATAATTAATATAGAATATAACACACTAACTAATCTACATGAAATAACCTAATTTGATCATTTTAAACCTTAATTTAAATTATTATGTATAATTCTAAATATGATTAGAATCGATGCAATGTGCATAAATGGTTAAATATTTTAAATTTTATATAAACTAATTTTTGGGCAAATTTTCAAATAACTAATTAAGATAAATTTATATTCCTCTTTTCATATTTCTATAATACGAAAATAGCGGCCTGTTCAATTTTAAGATATATAAGTAAAGGGAAGAGTATTCCAAGGATGGGTCATGTCAATTCTCATGAATTTTAAAATAAAAATGATATGGGATATCTCTCATGAAAATACCTATCACATCATAGTATGTGTCGATTTTCATACCTATCTCATCAAATTAAATCTGGGATTTCAGGTGAGCCAAATGTTTAATCTTATCCAAGGGTGAAAATGTGAAGTTGGGTTACACTTTTTTCCCTTCTTTGAGAAAAAACTTTCATTTTTTTCAGTTCTTCAAATTTCTGCAATCTAAAACAAATTTTCTGTTTAGAATTTCATTTTGCGATAAAAATAAAAGTTGTCAGAAATTTTGCTAAATTTTTATTTCTTATTTTTTAGAATTTTTTTATCCACATTTTTTATGTCAACTTAGCAATTCTTTGAGTGTGTGTTTTTTAACAATCAACGGATTCCTAAGAAGTCATGTTAATACGCAATCTTGTATTCTTTGAAATTTTTTGTTTTTGAGAAACAAAATGTGTTACAACAATCTAGACAAAGTCTACCTTAATTTCGTCATATTTACAAAGCCAATGGATGCATATCATAATTACTAGAATTTTTTGAACTGGTACAATATGAAAAATTGCATATTTTGAATACATTTCGCGACGCAAGAAATTTCTAAACATATAAGTTATAAACTAAAAATCTAAAAGCTACCCATTAGAGACAATGGACCAATGTAATGTACGATAATTTTTTCAATTTTTTTACAATGTATTCTGGAAGATACAGAATTTTGATTTCACTAAATCACAATGACCTTAAAAAATTGTTTGCATCCATTTTATTACAAAATTAATTAAAATTAGTAAATATTTATGAAATTCCATGAAAGTTATATTTCTTGAAAGTAGATTCAATTTCGAAAATACTTGTCTTGGTTTCAACAGTTAATTCAGAATGTTTCATGGAGTTTAATCAGTCCAATGTTGCACAAACGTATTCGGGGCTTGGCTCTGGGTAACTAGTGATACGTTAGTTCGGCCGAAATCTTAAACAAAGTTCGGGTGAATTATTTTTTGTGCTGACGGCACGTTAAATCAAATGACAATGTAGTCTAGCTGAACTATTTATTAGAAGTTCTATTGAACTTTTACTTATCTTTCCGTTAGCCGGAAAGTACCACTGAGCCCCTCCACAAACACATTTCGCGGCAATATAAATTTCCGCGAAACCATTCATTATTTTCACATATTTTCGCACTTTTGGTCTGATTTTACAAAAGTCTTGATCTGGTTTTGCAAAGAATTGTTTTGGGTTTAAGGACTTTTCTTGGAGGTACATTCAAAGGACTTCAAAGGACTTTTCTTTGAGACCCATTATTTTTGTACATTTGATCTGATTTTGCAAGGAATTTTTTTGGGTTTAAAGAATTTTCTTGAAGGTACATTCAAAATTTCTTAGAGGTACATTCAGAAGGCATTTCTTGGAGGTATCTGATACATTTTTTTGGGCTTCATTTTTTTTAAAGTATTGATTTGGGCTTAATTTCGAAAGGACATTTTTTAGTTTTGGGTTGAAGTAAATCTTTTATAATGATTTTTTAAAATGAGTTTTTGTGTAACTTTTTAGATGAAATTTTTTTGTAGGACTTGGAAGGAAATATTTTGAACTTCATTTCATTTTTATAAGACATTTTTTTCTTGAATTTTTTAAAGTAAGTGTTTTGGATTGGAGTATGTATTTTTTGAAAACAATTTAAAATGAGTTTTTTTTTAAATAAAATCTTTTATGATGGTTTTTTTAATTGAGTTTTTGTCTAAATTTTTGAAGGAAATTTTTTAAACTTTATACTCTATTATCATGGGAAATCTAAGATATTGTACAAGAAAATATGATCGAAAAAGAGACCTTGAGGAACGTAGAGAAGAGACGAGACAATCTCACAAAAGAGAGATAGAAGCACTCTCAAATATTGAAGGGGGAAATCAACCTCAACTAGAAGTTGAAATAGGTATGTAAATGTAAACATTATGATTTTGATATATTTAAAATTTTCCTAGTGTAAAATGTGAGGCTTAATTTTTATTTGATGAACTAATTTGAAAAATATTTTGTAATGTAAACAGAGAGAGGTATTCCTCAAAAAATTTATGATGAGATACAAAATTTTGAAAGAGAAAGTGAAAGAGATATTGAACCAATGATTGAAGATGGTGAAAATGATCAAAGAAATTCAAGTGAAGAAATTGAATCACAAGGTACACACACACACACACACATATATATATATGTTGAACACATGCAAGTATTATTGAAATTATACATATATTTAGTAATTTAGTAATTTAATGAATATGTAAACTTATTATGTACTATTCATTGGAATATGTACACTACTCGAGAGATTGATTGAATTGTAGGGGCATTTATTGTTAGGTTAAAATCTATTTTTTTTATCAAATAACTTATGGTTTCGATGGAAAACTTTTATAACTAATTTGTGTTTTACATGTTGAATATAAAAGGTTTTTTTCTCTCTCATTGTTTGAGACCATGGATATGAAAATGAAAAACTTCTATTTAGGTATATTCTAGAGATATGGCTAATTTTTGTTTTACAAACATTGAACATAAAATGTTTTTTCTCTCTCATTTTTTAAGACCATGGATATGAAAATGAAAAACACTATACTTGGTTAAAACCTATGTTTTGTATCAAATTACTTTTTTTTTCTAAATACTACATACATGTTGACTATAGGGGCATTTACTGTAGGGGCATTTAGATCTATTTTAGAGATTGACTATAGGGGCATTTACTAGATATGTCACCTTTCATAAAAGATAAGATCCAGAGGCTACCTGGCCCTTTACAGACTCTGCCTATATAACCACCATGGATATGAAAATGAAAAACTTCTAATTAGATCTATTCTAGAAATTGAATGTAGGGACATTTACTAGATTAGGTTAAAACCTATGTTTTGTATCAAATCACTTTTTGTTTCAATGGGAAACTTTAATGGCTAATTTTTGTTTTACATGTTTAATATAAAAGGTTTTTTCTCTATCGTTGTTTGAGACTATGGATATGAAACTGAAAAACTGTATAATTGGTTAAAACCTATGCTTTGTATCAAATTAACTTTTTCTTCTAAATACTATATACATGTTGAATATCAATTGGATGCACATAACATGCAAGTTATGTGCAAATGATGGATGATGAATGACCCAAGTGAATCTCCATATCAATTGGATGGAAGTTATGTGCAGATGATGGATGATGAATGAGGTGATGTTGATCATAGCCTTTACATCTATATGATAGGAAGCTTGATATACATAACAAGGTTTAGACTAGATATAATTTCAGAATTCAAGTTATGTGTAGATGATGGATGATGAATGACCTAAGTGAATCTCCATATTAATTGGATGCAAGTTATGTGCAAATGATGGATGATGAATGATGTGATGTTTACCATAACCTTTACGTCTATATGATAGGAAGCTTGATATACATAAGAAGGCTTAGACTGGATATAATTTTGGAATTCAAGTTATGTGCACATGATTGATGATGAACGACCTAAGTGAATGTCCATATTAATTGGATGCAAGTTACGTGGAGATGATGGATGACGAATGAGGTGATCTATTGATCATAACCTTTACATATATATGATAGGAAGCTTGATATACATAATAAGGTTTAAAGACTAGATATAATTTTGGAATTTATATTAGTTGGAATATTTCAATCAAAAACTAAACAGAGTCATTTATTACCAAAAAACACCAACAAACAGATATGAAGATACTTGAAAGAGACTACAAACAATGCACTATAGTACCCAAAAGGTGAGAAATTTACATTGACAACATATAGAGATTCAACTAGGCTTGTGTAGATGACATGAAAAGTACGAGTGGACAATGTATAATTCTACTTAGGAAAATTCTTTGGTTTAATGGTTAAGAAAGAAAGAGTTATTACTTTCTCTATTTAGAGTAGAAGTGGAATACATAGTAGTTACTTCTTTTTCACTGTTTTGGATGAAATGGGCTCTACAAGATATTAAGGTAAATTTAAGTGAACCTACATATCTATTAAGTGTTTCAATACAAGTGTAATAATAATTTCAAAAATAAAATATTCTACTTCCTTCAATCACTAAACATACCATCGTAAAGTACCACTTCTTCACACAACAAACATGTTCCAAAATATTTATAAATTATATATGTATATATAAAGTACATATATATATATATATATATATATATATATATATATACACAATTTATATAAACATGTTCCAAAATATTCTCAAATGTACACATTATTGTCATAAATTTTCATATCCAGTTAAGAGATGTTGAAGATGATTCTAGCTCATTATTTATTGGCATTATCATAACATTCTCAAAAGCTCCTCCTGAATCTAAAAATGAATATGGAATGAGTTATTGTACATTATGATAAATCAGCTCCTCCTGAATCTAAAAATGAATATGGAATGAGTCATTATACATTATGATAAATCAGCTCCTCTTGAATCTAAAAATGAATATGGAATGAGTCATTGTACATTATGATAAATCTTGTATTTGAATGAAATTTGATCTATGACTAATATGGAATGAATCATTGTACATAAGGTATAGAACCAAAAAAGTAGAGAGCCAAAAAAATTAAAGACAGAGCAAAAAAAATAGAGACAGAGCCACAAAAGCAGAGACGGAGCCAAAAAAAGCAGCGACAGGGCCTCTCTCATTCATAACCAATTTCTCTTCTACATAGATTTTGTACAGGATAAAATGGATAATGTTAAACATACCTAGAAATTCGCAGCACAGGACGCTGAAGACGCTGAAGACAACAATCCCTGAAGACGACGCGGAAGACCTTTGCAACAAAAAAATTAGATTAAAACCAAACTCAAAAAAACAACAAAAAAAAAATTACATAAATTTAAAATTTGGTATATCTTACCTCCTTTAGCTTAATTCACGTGTGTAAGAACTGAGCGCGCGAGAATGCTAAAAAGTAATGAGCGCACGATAATTCTCGATAGAAATGAGTGCGCGATAAATATCAGAAATGAGCGCACAAGAATGATGGATAGAAATAAGCACACGATAAATGTGAACAGAAACCTAGAATAGGTTACGGGAAATATATTTATAAAATAATAGTTCGGTCGAACTTTGTTTGCCGATTTTCCAAACTCGGGAGAAAAATATATTTGCCATTGCCATCAGTACGCCATCATTGTAAATAAAAAATGAATTTCGGCCGAACTAAATTCAATAGTTCGGCCAAACTATGATGAGTTCTGCCGAGCTAGGGAGGAAAAAAAATTTCCGCCCCGAATTGTCACAAAAGTGTTACCCATCTTCGCATTTTCACCCCCAAGTAGTTTGGGAATATCTAGCAAGTGCTTTCTTCTTTCAATGTGGAGAAAAAAGCCATTTTAATAAACATGCATGTACTAGACAATAGAATGAACAGGTTATAGGTGGGTCCATGCACCTAAATTCGTTAAATCCTAACTAATTTCTGTTGAAATATCCAATGACAAACTATGATACCATGTTGAAGTTTCCAATGGCAAGCTCCGGTACCATGTTGAAATTTATAAATACAACAGATAGAGGAAATGTGTTTCTCCAATCACAAAGAGTACAAAGAAATGTGGAAATTAATAGTTAATACACTGACGACGATAAAACACAGGAGAGGAACAAACTTCAGATTTCTGTTCCATGACATTTTTAAAATGAAATTACATTTATTTTAATACAAATTGGTCGAAGCCTAAAAACCTAATTCTAAGCAATTTTTTTCAATTTTGAACAGATGTTCAACAAAAATCTGTCCTTGGGCCATCGAAAGACCCATTTCTCCATTTTTAATCGGCACGCAAGTCATATTCTTCTTATACACAAAAACATGCGAAGACACGTTCAAACACAAAAACTAGCGGACTTCAAACTTTATGTGATTCGGCTTGAGTCCTCATTGCATCCGGCTCCTCATCGCAGATCGCAATTCGGTGAGCTTAACTTTTATCTGGCGTGAACACAGATAAACATAAACGGTTGTGGGCGTGATGTGCGATGTCGCAATCACGTTGCAAAACAAATAACATATGCTACGTCAGTTTATCGTAAAACATAAACAGCTGCAAATGCGATGTGTGATAGCATGATTGCATCGCATGTCAAATAGCTTAACTTGCAGCTACTGAAAGGTAAGTCGTAAGTAATGCAACATGCGCTCTACAGGTGGCTTAAATAGTGGGAAGTGTGTGAAGAGAAATACAAAAAAATGAACGTAAAACAAAAGGTTTGGTCCATGTGGTAAGGTATAAGGTGGGTCCCTCTAGATATCACATCGGCTGTAAAACAACATATGGAGAATGGCTTAAATGGTAAAACAAAAGACTTGCGATTTTCGCGCTGCGGGAAAAAGGTAAGTCAATGCGGTAGATGGAATTAAATGCACAGTTTAAGGCTGGGTACTCTGTTTTGATATTTTTCATGAATTCATGAAAATGCCTCCAGTTCTCGGATCTGCTACTTTCCTTCTTTGTTGTCCAAAAATTGATGAAATTGTGGGCTGCTCCACTGCTTATTCATGGTGGTGGTTGGGAGTTAAATTCCAACACTCCCCCTTAATCACAACTGCCACCATCGGTTATTCCCATATATCTTCTGAGATTCTCAAAACTCTTCTATGCTAATGGCTTTGTGAGGATATCAGCGAATTGTTCCTCTGTCCTGTAATGCTGAAGAACAATCTCACCATTCTTAGCCAATTATCTTATAAAATGATATTTTGTATCTATGTGCTTTGTTCTCGTATGGAAAATGGAATTTTTTGACAATGCTATTGCTAAGCTATTATCACAATAAATTGTGGTTCCTTTTTCTTGCTCGTGACATAAATCTCTCAGCATCCTTCTCATCGAAATAGCTTGACAGGCTACTTCTGTTGCTGCCACATATTCTACTTCTGTTGTTGATAATGCAACTATTGGTTGCTTCTTGGAAGCCCATGAAAGGGTCCCCGATCCTAAATAAAACACATGCCTAGATGTTCTATTTCTATCATCTACACTTTGAACCCAATCACTGTCAGTGTAACCAATCAACTTAAAATTATCAGTTGAGAAGTATAGAAAACCATACTCCTTCGTTCCATTTACATACCTTAGAATTATTTTGGCTGGTTGATAATGTGTCTCCTTTGGTGTCTCCATGAATCTGGAAATTAAACTTACATCATACATAATATGAAGCCTAGTTGCAGTCAGATACATGAGACTGCCAACTATGCTCTTGTACAATGTTAGATCAACTTTCCTGCTGCAATCTTCCTTGCTTAATTTCAACCCCATGACATTTGGAGTTACTGCTGCTTTGCTATGCTGCATGTTAAACCTCTTCAAAATTTCTGCAACATATTTTACTTGGGAAATAAAAATTCCCTTTTCATTTTGCTTTACTTCTATGCCCAATAAGTATCTCAATAAATTTGAATCAGTGATTTCAAATTCACTCTTCATGACTGCTTTAAAAGCAACAATGAGAGAAACTTCATTGCCAGTAAATATTAAATCATCTACATATAAAACAATGATAAGTATCTTACCATGATTTTATTTTATGTAGAGTGTGGGTTCACCATATCAATTTTCGAACCCATTTTCTGTCAAGTAAGCATCAATTTTGTTGTACCATGCTCTTAGTTCTTTCTTCAACCCATCAAGAGCTTTCTTCAACTTGCACACTTTGTGCTTGTGTCCTTGAATATCATAGCCTGGAGGTTTTTCAAACCTCCTATTTCAACACTCCATTCAGAAATACTTATTTCATATCCATTTAGTAGGCTTTCCACTTTTGTTGTGATGTTATGGAAAACATTGCCCGCACTGTCTCCATCCTTGCAACTAGTGCAAATGTTTCTTCATAATCTCTTCCTTGTTGTTGCTTATAGCCTTTCACAATAGGTCTTTCTTTGTGCCTTTCAATCTTTCCTTCAGCATTGCTCCTGGTATTATAGACCCATTTTACTCCAATGACATATTTACCTTTTGGGAGGTCCACGAACTACCATGTGTCATTCTTTTATATTGCACCAATCTCTTCATTCATTGCTTCAATCCATTTTTCTTATTTTATTGCATCTTAAAAATTAGTTGGGTCATCAACATGAAAAAAAATGCAAATAAAGAGTTCAAACCATTACCATTATCAGCTTCTTGCTCATATATTTCACTCAAATTTCTGAATCTTGGTCTTCTTGGTGTGCCTGGTGTTCCACTTGAACTTGAGGGAGTTTCTGATCCCTGTGGTGTGCTTAGAGAAGAACTTCATTGATTTCTCAAGGCTGTTTTGTTTCCTACTTGTGGTGTGGTTTGTTGTGCTTGTGTAGGTGGAGGAAGAGCCACCGTGGAGGAATTATTTGTGGCTGCATATTCCTCTTTCTCTTTGTGAGACACACATGTCTTAAAATTCACTGCTTTCTCTAAGATTCCATCCCAATATTCTTCTTCACTGAGATGCACATATCTACTGGTTATAAATTTCTTGGTGGATGGATTATAGATTTTGTAGGCTTCAGACTCATCACTGTCTCGAACAAATATACACTTCTCCCCCTTTCTGTCTAACTTCTTCCTTAGTTGATCTAGGACATGTGCATATGCCACACATACAAATACATTCATGTGAGTGATGAACTGCTTCGTTCCACTCAATGCTTCTTCTGGAACTCTGTTCATAACAGCTTTGGTTGGGCATCTATTCAAAATATACACTGCACAATTGATAGCTTCAGCCCAATACTCATTTGGTAAATGTTTTGCCTTCAATATACTTCTGAACATGTCCATGATGGCCCTGTTCTTCCATTATGCAACACCATTTTCCTATGGTGTGTACCTTGTGGTAAACTTCTTGTGTATGCCACTCTCCCTAAAAAATTGTAGGAAATATTTGGAGATATATTCTCCACCTCTTTCAGTCCTCAACACTTTGATGTAGTGCCCACTCTGCTTCTCAACGAGAGCTTTTAAGTGGTAGAACTATTCAAACACTTCACTTCTCTATTTCAAGAAATACACCCTTGTATTTCTAGTGTAATCATCTATAAATGTCAAAACATAAAGAATTCTAGCAAAAGATGGCGTTTGCATTGGTCTAGACAAATTTGAGTGGACAATCTCCAAGGGCGATTTTGAGCTTATACTCTTTCCTGCTGGAAATGATTCTCTATGTTGTTTTCCAAGATGGAGACTTCACATAGGCTGTCTAGTTTTTGTATGAGCTGTAATCCTCTTACTATCCCTTTTCCATGCAAGAGTTTCAAACCTCCAAAATTGAGATGTCCAAATCTCAAATTTCATAAACAATTTTCGTCCTTCACTTCTTGAATGACCTCTTGCGTGACTGTTGCTACCACACCTCCTTCCTTCAATTTCATTTTGAGCTTGAGAGGAAACATCCTATTCTTTTTCATGTGCACTTCTGTAATGACCCTTTTACTTGGAGGTATGTCCATGATAGTACACACATTATTCTTAAAAAATACATTGTAGCCTTTATTCATGAGCTGTCCAATGCTTAGAAGGTTAGATTTTAGGCCAGGTACATAATAGACATCTGGCACAAAATTCTTTTCTCCCTTCCTTGTGAGTATAGATGCTCTTCCTTTTCCCTTGGAAAATAATTTGCTATTAGTCCCCGTTGTCACTTAAGACTTCACATCTTCATCCAGATTGGCAAACATTTCTATGTTTTGAGTCATTTGATTACTAAAACTTGAGTCTAAGAACCATACATCTTCATGTTTTTCTTGTGCTACATTACATGTTAAAATCACATTACTCTGGTTCTTATATTCCTTTGCAAAATTAAAATTTTGCCTATTATTCATGTCATTTTGTTTCTTTCTACATTCATTGGCATAATGCCCATACCTTTTACAATAATGACATTGGAATTGGGATTTATCATCCCTTTTTTCATGTGCTTGACTCTGTCTTAAGCCTTCACTTTGATTCTGATTATTTCCCCTCCCACTTGTGCTCGCAGGGTTGTTTCTTCCACTTGTCTATGGGCTTCATCCTTTTCCTCGGTAGTTTGATCTTCCTTGACCTCTACCTCGACCAAAAGACATTTGTGTCTTGAATTCATGCTCCAATGAGGAGTTCACTATTATGTTCAATCTATCTTCATGAGACATCAGGGATGCACAAATCTCATCCATTGAAAATTGTGAGAGATCCTTTATCTCTTCTATTGCCACTACTATGACATCAAATATTGAGGGTAGACTTCTCAAGGTTTTCTCCACCATTATTATTTCGTCAATTGTCTCTCCATGAGACCTTATTTGGGTAACCAACCCAATCACATGTGTGAAGAATGAATCTATGTTGTCAGACTCTTTCATACAGAGAGTTTGAAAATCTCTCCTCATCATTTGTAGCTTTGTTGTCTTCACCTTCTCCATGCCTTAATAGGCTATTTTGATAATGTCCTACACATCCTTAGACTCTGTTGTTGCTGCAATCCTTGGGAAAATACTGACATGTACTACTTCATAGAGATATAAGAGGGATTTGGAGTACTTCTTCTTATTATCTCTTAACAAGTTTCTTTCTTTTGCTATCAAAGCGGCCAGCACTACTGCCTTTGCTGGTTCTTGGAAACCTTGTTCCACCAGATCCCATCTATCTTGTGAAGAAAACATGGCCCTCATTTTAATGGCCCAATAATCATAAATCCTTTGATTAAACTGTGGTAGTTGGTGATCTGTCAGGCTTGTGCCAGTTGCTACCATGGTGACTATGTTAAACAAACAATCTTCTTGACTAGATAAATGAGAAACCTTCCCACTGTTGTAAAATATTTCTCGCTGCTGGAGACTTCTCCTTCTACAAACAAATGTTACAGCTTCCTTAGAAAAGAGAGCTTGCTCTTTTACTGAGAGCCTAGACCTGCTCCAATACCATGTTGAAATATCCAATGGAAAGCTATGATACCATGTTGAAATTTTTGAATACAAGAAATAGAGGAAATGTGTTTCCCCAATCACAAAGAATACAAACAAATGTAGAAATTAACAGTCAATACACAGGCAGCGATAAAACACAAGAGAGGAACAAACTTCAGTTTTCTATTCCATCACATTTTTAAAATGAAATTACATTTCTTTTAATACCAAGTGGTCGAAGCCTGAAAACCTAATTCTAGTAAATATTGTTCAATGCTAAACAGACGTTCAACAAACATTTTTCCTTGGGTCTTCAAAGACCCATTTATTCATTTTAATCGGCACGCACACCATATTTTGATTTTACACAAAATCACGCGAAGACACGTTCAAACACAAAAACTGGTAGAATTCAAACGTGATTCATCTTGAGTCCTCATCGCATCCGACTCCTCATTGCAGATCGCATATCAGCGAGCTTAACTTTTATCTGACGCGAACAAGGATAAACATAAAAGGGTGTGGGTGCAATCCCGTTGTAGAAAAAATAACATATGCTGTGGCATTTTACTGGAAAACATAAATGGTTTCAAATGCGATGTGGAATAACATGATCACATTGCATGTCAAATAACTTAACTTGCGACTACTGAAAGGTAAGTAGTAATTAGTCCAAACTGTGCTCTATAGGTGGCTTAAATGGAAAGAAGTGTGAAAAGTGAAATAAAAAGAAATGAACCAAAAACAAAAGGTTTTCTCCATGAAGTAAGGTATAGTGTGGGTCCCGCCAGATATCACATTTGTGGTGAAACAACATATGGAAAATGACTTAAATGGTAAAACAAAAGACTTGTGATTTGCACGTTATGGGAAAAAGGTAAGTCAATGTGGTAGATATAATTAAATGCAAAGTTTAAGGCTTGGTATTTTGTTTTGATATTTTGCATGAATTTTTTAAAACACCTCCAGTTCTCGGATCTGCTATTGTCCTTCTCTGCTATCAAAACATTGATGAAATTGTGGGCTGCGCTACTACTTATTCATGGCAGTGGTTGGGAGTAAAATTCCAACACTTTCAGGTTGTCATCGGACTTCAATAGGAGCAAGAAAAAAAATAGGGAGCATTATATCTGTCGCAATCTTCCTGTTTAAAATAAAAATTTTGTGGCCACATAAAACTCTGAGAAAGGTAAGACCGATAGAATTGTGAGGAGTGCACGTTATAAGTATTGACGTCCCTTCCCATATTTTCTCATCCAACTCTTTCAACTCTCGGAGTTGTAG
Organism: Pinus albicaulis; assembly: GCA_034641835.2. Classification (NCBI taxonomy): domain Eukaryota; kingdom Viridiplantae; phylum Streptophyta; class Pinopsida; order Pinales; family Pinaceae; genus Pinus; species Pinus albicaulis. Next base: position 1,005,944,945 of record CM076584.1, on the reverse strand, counting down.
CTTTTCCATTCTCACTAACATACGCATCGGTCGGATTTCAAATCGTTTGTGTGTAAAGAGTGATACCCTATCTCATATTATATTGTTCCTCCGCTAAAAAGATTTATGATGAAGAGCCCTACGATAGATATTTTGATTATGGTCTCGTTCCTTCTTATTACAGAAAGTATCAATGGCAGGTTTCTTATGAAGAATAACTAATTTGGTTTCCCATACAATCTATTGGGTATAGATCACAATCTCACTTCCCTTGTCGACAATGGCTCCCAATCATAACGTATTGTCAGCAATCATGTGGAGAAAAATTCAGTGTAGTATGATGAAGAGAGAAGCCCTATAAGGAGCAGCATGTCTTCAAATAGTGCCACAAATAAACAGAAGTTATCATTGTGGCTTAGCATGGGAGGTCAAAAGACTGAGAAAATCAAAGCCATTGGCATATTCAATTTACTACCGAAGGGCAGAGTAACACTATCCAGACCCAATTACCACATTTGATAGAAAAAAATGGCCTCTGCTAGAGTTTCGCAAAACCTTGCTGTCGAAGCTGACGCCAACCTTGCTATTGCATCTCTAGAGAATGTCTCACTCAGCTCTGCTGCGGTCTCCACTGACGAACATGCTGTCTCAGAGGTCGACGCCAGCAAAAAGAACCTCAATGCTCCATAGGCTACTATGGCTGCTACTTCCCTCGACTCCAAGATATGGCTCTGAGCTCCGATACAATACGTGGCTGCCGACAACGTTGAAGGCAAATGTAGGGAGAAGACCACCATTTTCGTTGCATATTTCAAGACCGACTCAGCAAGGAATCAAGTTACGGCTACCATCTGCAGTAACGATGTGAAACGAATAGGAGGTGAAACTCTCGTCCACGGAAAAACCATGCACAAGACTGATCAACAAGGCATAGGAAATCATGTTTCCTCCTCCGCAGCAGAGACCCTAAAGCAGGAGAGCTCCTTGGATATGCAAGCTTGGGGTGCTGAGGTAACACTGCCGTCTAAAAATACCTCATTCAACACCCAGTTTGGCTTGATGAATCTAGATATAAAAGGATTAAGCGAGGTACAACCAAAAATTTTCAACGACAAGTAGGGGATTTTAGGCTATTCCCCCCATTCCTATCAAATCTATCTCTTTCTTCTCTTAGGAAAAACCCTACTGCATTGGCCACGTGCAGTGGATCTAGTGCAGGACCTCTCACGCAATCTTGAACTCAGGCTGGGGATCCCCTCAGCTCTTCAATGACTACTATATAAAGGTAAATAGCTAGAGGACCCTCATCCCCTATCTTTTTATAGTATTAATAGAGATGCTTCGATTGTTCTTACCCTGCATCTTAGAGGGGGAGCATCTGGGAAACCATCCTTTTCCCCTGCTTTCTCCTACAAAGATGCGGTCCATGCACATCCGCCCAAGAAATCTACACAACCAGCTGAGGCTCCCAATCCTTTCCTAATGGATAAAATGGAGGAAATCACCTCCATCGAAATCTCCCATCCACCGCTCGATGATCAATACTAAGAGTTTACAGAAACAACTATCATTTACAGATTTAATGGCCTATGGCCTCAAAAAACAGATCTATATCAATGGATCCACACCAGCTAGACCAACAACATAAAATTCTTCCTCTGCTGGAAGGGTTTCTTCATTGTGGTATTTTATTTCAACGAATATTATCAGAAAGCCTTAACAGGAGGCCCTTGGTTCTAGGGAAGGACATGGTTATTCCTCACCCCCTGGTTCCCAGACTTCAACCCCACCATAGCAGTCATCACCAAGCCTCCCATATGGGTCATAATTTCGAACCTCCCTGCACATCTATGGCACGTCTCTATCTTCCAAGGGATTGGAAACACTTTGGGTTGTTTCTTGGCAATAGATACCTCTAGAGGGGAGAAAGGCATATACACCTTTGGTAGAATCTATGTGGAAATAGACATAAGAAAAGGTCTACTTGATCAAATCAACCTCAAAGTTGGGGATTTTCATTGGAATCAAACCCTAGACTTTGAGAACACCGCATTCCAATGTCGCCACTGCCATCAAATAGGTCACCTTCAGAACACATGTGCCACGTTCACTGCCAAAAATAAGAACAACATCTACAAGAAAAAATATAAAGGATGGAAACCATGTGATCCACCTACCATGGATGACATTGAGTCCTTCAGCTCGGATGAAGAAGAGATTGAAGCGAAAGGGGAGGAACTTGAGCATACAAAGGACTTGCCTTCAGCTAGTCCTGAGGCACCCTCTGAACCTTTTATTTCGCAAAAACACACACATGATTCTTCCTCATTCGATTCAGATAAGGATACTCCACCATTAGTGTAGAATAGTCTGCAAGTGGTTCCTGCCCATTCACCCCACAACGGATGGGTCAAAGTCTGTAAGAAAAAAGGGAAAAAATGTCGTTTAGAAGTATTGACCCATTCTGGGTAGACTCTTCTGTCTAGCCCACTATTTCATGTTATCCTCTGTGATCATTTTGTTATCTTGATGCCTAGTCCATGGTTTCTCTTTAGGACCGAGGTTGATAGTTTATCTTTTCCAGCTCCTTGATATTCAACTACACATGATTTTAATCTCACTTTCTACCATATGCTTTCTTAATAGAATTAGTATTATTTAGAAAAAAAATGAAACACTATCCAGACCTAGTCCTATTGTAAATTCCATGGTGACTGATCATGAGTTCTCCACATCGAAGGATAGCCCTGGGGTTGGTCACATGTAGATGATGTGGCCTAAATCTCAATTAATAAGAGCTCCAAGCTCGGGATGCGAGAATTAATAGATTTCAAATTCATACAAAATGTTGAAAAAATATGTCCTCTATTTGTATAATGAACTCATTTATGACAAACCATAATCCAAAGTATACAACAATATTTTCCAAAGTGAACATCCTTGATCGGATCCAGGCAGGGGATTCTGAGTTAGCCGTAGTTCTACTTGAGGTATAGATTTTGATTTTCGTCAAACCTCTTTCAAGAGGTAGCATCAATGGGTTGATGCCACACCATTTTAACTTTTGAAAGGCTTCAACAATCCCCAAATCAAGTGTTGCTTGTTAGACTCTACACCAATTTTTTATTGATACATGTAAATTTTCTCCTCATTGGCATTTTAGAAATGCAATTTTGATTTAAAATATATATATTTATAGATGGTAATGGTCAATAATATTTCACTCTTCTTCTTCTATATATCCATTTGCTTAAAAAAAAAACAAACTTTCCTACCAATCTCATCAATATTTTTTGTCATTGAAGCTTTAAATCTTCCTTTGTAATAATTAATGTGTTCAATATCCACAACTTCATATTATGCTCACTTACATTCAACAACCGGAATCTTCAGAATGAAGTACACATGATTCCTCTACCTTTTTATGGAAGTTCTCACATAATTGCTTCCTTTTTTATGGGATTTTCTAGACAATTCCTACCTCCACTTATGCTGGCCAACAATTTTGTTTTTTTCTCCTTAAATTGTATAGTGTTTACCTTATTGCTAGAATTTAATTCCCACAGCCGCAAAACGACAGCAGGATGACGAGTTTAAATGCTGATGGGAAATTATGAAGGACACTGCCACATGCTTGCAGATTTGCAAATCGTGGTTTTGATCTCCACGCAACCTCCACCTTAAACACTCATCTACCCACCATGAATTCTGCACCAATTTTTTTTTTTGAATTGATCACATAGTAGCACATTCTAGGGGGCAACAAGCATGAGCTGTGAAGGCTTAAGGAAACCCACCGGAGGAGGTGACTTCACCTTCCTCTGGAGCAATCAAATCGTTTTTGGGGGGGGGGGCATAGAAATTGGCTCTTCCATAATGGTTGAACCCAACGCTTTTTTTTTTTAATGTTTTTGATTTACCTTTTATTTGCCGCATTATGTTTTAAAGTTTTCACTTTGGGTAAATTTTTTATTTACTGTAGAACATTTCATTTTAAAATAAACTTTGGTTATACATATTTTGATATATATATATATATATATATATATATTATAAGTATGCAATATATATATATATATATATATATATATATATATATATATATATATAATTTAATTTTCCGTGTGGAGAGTATTGACTATGTAATGTAATTTTTCTTTCTCGAAGGAAGAAACAATGAAAAAGACAGAGAGAACTGTGTGCGTAGTAGTGAATAGAAACAGAGAGACAGAGAAGAAAAATTGAAGTGATGTGTGTGTGTGAAGTAGCCAGAAGTTTTTTTTGTGATTCCAGAACGCCAGAGTTCTGATGATATTTTATTTTATAATAATCCAACAGTTTATATTAATGAAATAGGATTTACATTTTATCTCTCTTTGTCTGCAATCATTTATTTATTTTATCTTTGTGTTGTAAAAGAGGAATTTTATTTTCCTCTGTGTGTTCAGAATTGTTAAGAAATTCCAACATGGTATCGGAGCTAGTCTAGGCGCTCAGTGAACAAAGAAGAGGTCACTCTTCACTGCAGAAGCTATAAGAAGGTGTTGAAGTGGATTTCTCTAGTAGAGAGAAAACTTCTTTTTGTTTACACAGTCAAAAGATTTTTCTTGTTTCATTTGTTTTTAACATAGTCAAGAAAACCACGGTGTTTTCATAGTTACGATGGCAGTAGCAGGCACCATCCTGACGAATCCCCAACTTCCATAGTTTAACAGGAAGAACCATGAATATTGGGCAATCATGAAGAGAGCCATGTTTTCTTCACAGGACATATGGGATCTAGTTGAGAATGGTTACCCAGATTCAGCAGACGCAGCAGCGTTGGCTACTTTGACAAAAACATAAAGTGACTTGTTAAGAGATAATATGAAGAATGACTTTGAAGCCCTCTTCTATCTCTTTCAATCAGTGCATTAGATTATTTTACCAAGGATTGCAACAACAAAAAGTCTAAGGAGGTGTGGGATATTCTCAAAACAACCTATCAAGGCATGGAGAAGGTGAAGACAACAAAGCTGCAAATGCTGAGGAGAGATTTTGAAACTATCTTTATGAAAGATTTTGACACCATAGACTCATTTTTCACTCATTTTATTAGGTTGGATACCTAGATAAGGTCTCATGGAGAGACACTTGAAGAAAGAAGAATAGTGGAGGAAATATTGAGAAGTCTACCCTCAAGATTTGATGCCATAGTAGTGGCAATAGAAGAGACAAAGAATCTCTCACTATTTATAGTGGATGAGATTAGTGCATCCCTAATGTCTCATGAACACATACTGAACAGAGGAACATATTCCTCATTTTAATAAGCTTTCAAGGCTCAAACATCTTTTGGCTGAGGTAGAGGTCAAGGCAGAGCAAACAACAGAGGAAGAGGCAGAATCCAAAACAGAGGAAGAAACAACCCTTCATGTTTGAGTGGAAGGGGCATCAATTAGAACTATAATGAGGGCTCAAGCCAACATCAATCTCATGGACAAAGTTATGATAAATCCCAAGTCCAATGTCATTATTGCAAGAGATATGGGCATTATGCTAATGAATGTAGGAAAAAGAAAAATGACATGAATAATAGGTAGAATGCTAATTTTAAAAAAAGAAGAAAAGAACCAGAAGAATGTGTTGTTAACATGTAATGTAGCACAAGATAGACAAGATGATGTATGGTTCTTAGACTCAGGTTGTAGCAACCACATGATTGGAAACATAGCAATGTTTGCCAATCTAGATGAAAATGTTAAATATGAAGTAACAACAGGGACTGATAGTAAGGTCTCTTTCATGGGAAAACGAAGAGTAAGTATCCTCACAATAAAAGGAGAACAGAAGTTTGTGTTAGATGTATTTTATGTACCTGGCTTGAAATGTAATCTTTTGAGCATTAAGCAGCTCATAAACAAGGGCTACAATTTATTCTTTAAATATGATGTGTTCACAATCATGGACATACCTCCAAGCAAGAAAGTCATTGTAGAGGTGAAAATTACAAGCAATAGGATGTTTCCTCTCAATCTTAGAATAGAATTGAAGGAGAGAAGAAATGTAGCAGCGATAACACAAGAAGTGTTTCAAGAGGAAGTGAAAGATGAAAACTGGTTATGTCACTTGAGATTTGGACATCTCACTTTCAGAGGCCTAAGTTTGTTGCACAGAAAGGGAATGGTAAAGGGATTACCATTTATTGAGAAACTGGACAGCCTTTGTGAAGGTTTCATCTTGAGAAAACAACACAGAGAAATCTTTCTAGCATGGAAGAGTATATGGGAAATGACACCCTTAGAGATTGTCCACTTAGATTTGTGTGGACCAATGCAAACACCATCATTAGCTGGAAGCCAATATGTTTTGACATTCATAGATGATTACATCAGAAAGACATGGGTGTATTTCTTGAAATAGAAGAGTGAAGTGTTTGAACAGTTCTGCCACTTCAAAGCTCTTGTTGAGAAGTAGAGTGGGCACTACATCAAAGTGCTAAGAACTGAAAGAGGTGGAGAATACATCTCCAAAGAGTTCCTACATTTATATAGGGAGAATGGAATACATAATAAATTTACCACAAGGTACACACCTCAGCAGAACGGTGTTGCAGAAAGGAAGAATAGGACCATCATGGACATGGTTAGAAGTATGTTGAAGGAAAAACATTTTCCAAATGAGTATTGGACTGAAGTTGTCAATTTTGCAGCGTATATCTTGAATAGATTCCCAACCAAAGATGTCATGAGTAGAGTTTCGGAAGAAGCATGGAGTAGAACAAAGAAGTTTGTCACTCACATGAATGTTTTTGGATATGTGGATTATGCACATGTCCTAGATCAATTGAGAAAGAAACTTGATAGCAAGGGGGAGAAGTGTATCTTTGTTGGATACAGTGATGTTTCCAAGGCATAAAAACTCTATAATACATCCACCAAGAAAGTAATAATAAGCAGAGATGTGAATTTTATTGAAGAAGAAGCTTGGGATGGAAGCTTAGAGAAAATAGTGAATGTGAAGACATGTGCGTCTCACGAAGATGAAGAGAAAGGGACAACAACAAATAATTCCTACACGGTGGCTCCTCGTCCACCACCACAAGCACAAAAAATAACATCACAAGATGGAAATAGAACAACCTTGAGAAATCAAGGAAGTGTTTCTCCAAGCACACCACAGAGAACTAAAACGCCCTCGAGTTCAAGTGGAACTCCAAGTACACCAAGAATACCAAGATTCATAAATTTGAGTAAGATTTATGAACAAGGAGAGGTAAATGATAACGCTGGTCTGAATTATTTATTTTCTTTGTATTGTCATGTTGATGACCTAGTTCATTTTGGAGATGCTGTAAAATAAGAAAAATTCATTGAAGCAATGATCGAAGAGATTGGTGCAATAGAAAGGAGTAATACATGGGAGTTAGTGGACCTTCCTAAAGGTAAAGAAGTCATTGGAGTAAAATGGGTCTATAAGACCAAGAGAAATGTCGAAGGAAAGATTGAAAGGCACAAAGCAAGACTTGTTTTCAAAGGCTACAAGCAGTAATAAGGAAGAGATTATCAAGAAACCTTTGCACCGGTTGCAAGGATGGAAACAATGAGAACAATGTTGTCCATAGCAGCACAACAAAAATGGAAGGTTTACCAAATGGATGTGAAATTTGCATTCCTGAATGAAGTGTTGAGAGAAGAGGTATATGTTGAACAACCTCCAGGCTATGAGATTGAAGGCCAAGAGCACAAATTATACAAGTTGAAGAAATCTCTTTATGGGCTTAAGAAAGCACCGAGAGCATGGAGCAACAAGATAGATGCTTACTTGACTGAAAATGGATTTGAGAAATGTGATGGAGAACCCACACTCTACATAAAAGAAAATTATGGTAAGATTATTATTGTTGTTTTATATGTAGATGGTTTAATCTTTATTGGAAATGAAGTTTCTCTCATTGTTGATTTTAAAGCACTCATGAAGAGTGAATTTGAAATGAATGATTTGGTTTTCTTGAGATATTTTCTTGTAATAGAACTAGAGAAAAATGAAAATGGGATTTTTATTTCCCAAGCAAAAAATGTTGAAGAAGTGTTGAAAATATTCAACATGTAGAACAACAAGGCAGTTCTAACTCCAACTATCATGGGGTTAAAATTAAGCAAATAAGTCAGTAGCAAGTATTTTGATCCAAGTTTGTAAAAAAGCATAGTTGGCAGCCTTATGTATTTGAATGGAACTAGGTTGGATATTATGCATGCTGTAAGTTTAATTTCCAGATTCGTGGAAACACCAAAAGAGACTCATTGGAAAGCAGCCAAGAGGATTATAAGGTATGTAAATCGAATGAAGGGGTATGGTATTTCATACTCCCCGTCTGAAAATTTTAAATTGATTGTTTATATTGATAGTGATTGGGCTGGAAGTGTAGCTGACAGGAAGAGCACACCTGGATATGTGTTTCATTTTGGATCGGAAGCCATTTCATGGGCTTCCAAGAATAAACCAATAGTTTCTTTATCAACAACAAAGGAAGACTATGTGGCAGCAACAACAGCAGCATGCCAAGTAGTATGGATGAGAAGAATGCTGATAGATTTATTTCATGAACAGGACAAAGCAACAACAATTTATTGTGATAATAGCTCAGCGATAACTTTATCAAAAAATTCTATCTTCCATAAGAGAACAAAGCATATTGATGCAAAATTTCATTGTATAAGAGAACTGGTTAATAATGGTGAGATTTTTTTGCAGCACTACAGGATAGAGGTACAGTTTGCTAATATCCTCACAAAGCCATTAATGCGGAAAAGTTTTAAATATATCAGGAAATTCCTGGGTAATACAAGAAAGAAACAGTTGTAATTAAGGGGGAGTGTTGCAATTTAATTCCAACTGTCGCAGAACAACAACAAGATGACGAGTTTAAATGTTGATGGGAAATTATGAAGCACACTTCCACAAGCTTCCAAATTTGAAGATCGTGGTTTTGATCTCCACGCAACCTCCACCTTAAACACTTATCTACCTGCCATGAATTCTGCACCAACCTTTTGTTTTGAATTGATCGCACAACAACACATTTCTGGGGGCAGTAAGCATAAGCTGTGAAGGGTGAAGGCAACCCACCGGAGAAGGTGACGTCACCTTCCTCCGGACCAATCAAATCATTTTCGGGGGGGGCACAAAAATTGTCTCTTGCATAATGGTTGAACCCCATAGAAACTTTGTTTAATTTTTTTGATTTAATTTTTATTTGCCGCATTATGTTTTAAAGTTTTAACTTTGGGTAAATTTTGTATTTACCGCGGAACATTTTATTTTAAAATAAACTTTCATTATACATATTTTGGTATATATATATATATATATATATATATATATATATATATATATCAAATATTTATAATATATATACATATGTAATGTAATGTGCCATGTGGAGAGTATTGACTATGTAATGTAATTTTTCTTTCCCGAAGTTAGAAACAAAGAAAAAGATAGAGAGCATTGTGTGCGTAGCAGTGAATAGAAACAAAGAGACAGAGAAGAAAAATTAAAGAGTTATGTGTATGTGAAGTAGCCAAAAGTTTTTTTTTTATGATTCCAAAACACCATAGTTTTGAAGAAATTTCATTTTGTAATAGTCCAATAGTTTATTTTAATTAAATAGAATTTACATTTCATCTCTGTGTGTTCGCAATCATTTATTTTTTTTATCCCTGGGTTGTAAAAGAGGAATTTTATTTTCCTTTGTTTTTTCGGAATTGTTTAGAAATTCCAACAATTATGGGTGTTGAAATTATCTCAGTTGTAGAATTTTGTAAATATTCAAGAATTTTGTTTTCTGGCCTTCAATTTTGTAGTGTTTATCTTATTGGTGTTAAACTTATCCCATTGCAGAATTTTGGGAATACTCATCAAACAATAAATTTACTTTGTTGTTGTTTATCAAATTCCAGAATAATTTATGAATGTAAAATCTAAATTAAAATGCCCCTTTTGGATACTCTTTCTTAATTTGGATTTTTCCATTTCATGTATTAGTTTTCCCACCACAAGGTGATTAGGATTTCCTATCAGCATATCAGGGTTTTGTGAAATGTCGAAAATTAATTGGGGAGAGTTAAAAAATAGAATCTCGCTAAACATTCACATATAACTATAAGCCTGAGTTTTCCATATTTATTCCCCAATCCTAAAGTTGTAACCATAGGAAGGTTAACAAGAATTTCCTATTGGTCTGAAGTGTGCACTTGATCAATGGATTTATCTCTTTCGTGAGTGCTTTGTTGATAGATCGTCCCCGTGCCCTTATGCAAACTGTGATTTGGAAAATGCTCTTAATACCCTTTCAATTCTTTGCATAAAGAAGTTTACAAGTGAATACGGCTATCTGAGTTACTTAGCTAGGATCCGAGGACATCCAACGCAGTGATTTTTCTAAATCTCATTAAAAATATAGTATAAATTTTCATACATGGAAATGGAAATAGAGAAGCCATGGCTGCAAACCAACCAAGCCGATGATAGAGATATGGACGAAGTGTAGTGACGAAATCTCCTAATGTCAGCTAATAAATCATGCTAATTTCAAAAATCGCTCGAATTTAAATTTAATTTAATCGTCAGAATAGAAATATAATACTATGTATGAAATATTTTTAATAATATTTATAAGATAAAAGATTAAAATTTCTGCATTGGTGTGTTTGTTTAATTTCTTAATTTGACTTTAAAAAATATAACAAAATTATATATGAGATATTTTGATTATAAAACCGGTTATGTTTTTCTCAACAAGTTCTATTTATAAGTTCAAAGTCTCTATGATAAAGTGGATATGGATCACTATAATTAATAATTTTATGGCATAATATTCTAAATGTATACGTGTTTAATTCATATAATAACTCATCTTATAATTATAATAATAATAATTCAAACTAATAATTATGTCTTAATCATGCCACATATTATTCTAAATGTATGAGTGTATAATTTATATATTAACTCATTTTATATTTATAATAATAATAATTTAAAATAATATTATGACAATGTGAGGTGGATTATGAAATAGGTGTTTTGATGCTTATTTATTATCTGTTATAGATGACTGAAATTTAGAATTATTCCTACTTATTGGTGTGTTTGTTTAATTTTTTAATTTGACTTTAAAAAATATAATAAAATTATATATGAAATATTTTGATTATAAAACTTTTTTCTCAACAGTAATATTAATTAGTTATAGTTAGAAATAATTAATTCCTACTTGTCTATGGTTGTAATTCTCCATTTGAGGAGTTTGTTCCTACATAATAGGAAATAGTTAGAATATAGTTTCTCCTAGTTTAGTGTGTGGTTGAGAGAATCTCTCAACCATAGTACTGTACGTCCAAGATAGAATTCCTATCTTGAGACTATTGCTTGTAAAAATATGTGTGTAGTTTCCTTCATTCATAATATAGAATATATAGAGTGTGCTATTTTATCTTGGTATCAGAGCTTCAGAGCCCATAAGGGCCTGGGCCTCGGCCCCTCATGGGCTGAGAGAAATAGCAGATAGAAAGTTTTATTTGCAGTTTATTTTGTTTTGGGTTTGTCCATCTGAGGAAGAGCGTTGCCTACCTCGACTTGTCGATGCGGCATCAGAGTTGAGCAGGGGACACCGTGGCTGTGGCTGTGGAGGGTTGTGAAGCCTGTCGAAGAGGAGCTATTGCTCAATGATGAATATCGTAACAGATCTGTGTGATCAAGTCCCATGTTTTTTTTTTTATTTGCTGGAGAATACCACGCGGGAGTAAACCATTGGATCGCAGTGGAGCATCGTTGGTGGATTTGCATGGGGGAAGCAGCTTGAGGAGTGGATCTGCACCCGAGCCACCACCAGCAATGTCAAAATCAAACTCGTGAGGAAGTAGATGGTTGTTAATGCTGCGGAGAAGGTGCAGCAGTATCAAAATTCAGATCCGTTGAGGTGTTTCAGGCATTGTGGACCATAGCTAGATTGTGAGAGGAGGTCGTGTGAAGGGAGAACGCCTCTCGGCCATTGGATTCTCTTGTAGATATGCCAACTGGAAGGATGTCGAGTTAAACTGTTTGTTTTTTGTCCAATAGCAGCGTGCAGTCATATTAGATTCGGTCCGTGGAGTGTGCTTTAGCTTTTGAAATTCTCATGATTTTGGAGGAAAGCAGGCCTTCGATTTGTGTATTTCATTGTAGATTTCTTGCGATTGAAGGGGAACGCGGTGCCATGTCTTCTAGGAGCTATTCGTTGTGTGGAATTAATGGCCACAATTCCCGTACATGTGTGGGAAATGGTGTGATGCTCTTTGGGGTTCGTCTGACGGATGGACCAATGAAAAAGAGTGTGAGTATGAGAAATTTGTCAAATTTTTCTCAATATGAGCACTCGGATCCGAATGAGGTTGCCGCCGAAGGTTTTTGATGGTTATGTCTTGGATTAACTCATTCATTCATCTAGAAATGCTCGTGAGAGGAAGAGGGGAGTTCCCTGGACAGAGGAAGAACACCGAATGTTTCTTGTCAGCTTTCAGAGAGTCGGTAAGGGGGATTGGCGCGACATCTCCAAAAACTTTGTAAAGATTAGAACACCGACTTAGGTTGCTAGCCATGCACAGAAGTATTTCTTACGACAGAGTAACATGAATAGGAGACTCCATCGATCGAGTTTGTTTGACATCACAACTCATACGTTTTAGAGCATTTTGTTTGAATCAGAGGACCTCGTCCCAGGAACTGGAAACACCCCTTCAATTACAAGCCAGAAGAAGAAAATGGTTGCTGGAAAAGCGTCCTCCAAGAAGATGAATTTTTGCGGTGGCGTGCAAACACCAGAGATGGAGAGGAGTAAACTTGTGCTCTTTGATAGGAAGAAGCAGTTTGAGTTGGAGGATCTGTTGAGGGCGTCTATTAAGATGTTGGGGAAGGGGAGTTCTAGGACTACTTATAAAGTTGTTCTTAATGATGGTTGTGTTGTTGCTGTTACGAAATTGTCATGAGTTGTGTTGTTTAGTAATTGTGTGTGTTTTAGAAATTTCTATTATGGTATCACAAATATTATTGGCATAATATCTATGTGTTATGTATGTCTTGATGAGCCAAGTGGGAGTCGAGCGAATGTGTTACTATTTTGGAGATTGGAAGGCCGGTAGTCCACTCCGCAGTAGATGGTGAAGGAAGATACTTGGTTGTGTCAAAGGTAGGGCAGCGATGGCAGCATGCTTGGAAGCAGTTACCAAGCCTTGATACTGTGAGCATGGGAAGTGGCATTATGTTTCCAGGGGAGTGGATACTGAAACGCAATGGAGGATTGGATCCTGGAGTCTTGGATTATTGTTCTTGAAGGGAAAATTGTGTTTTCTTCATGTGGCTGTGAGTGCCTATGTTCCAGTTTATTTATCAGTGGACCTCTCACAGGTATCGTTGGTGAAAAATGGCTGCTGGTATGGGCAGAGATAGAGAAATTAAATGTGAAGAGTTTATGTTGTATTTTCTTGGAATCATGTTTAAATATTATTGAGCCTTATTGAGCCTAGCTAACTCAATGTAGGAAAATTTATTTTGTTAGAATTTGCAACTCTAACGAATGACAGGATAAGCATGGAGTTCCAAGAATTTATTTGACAAAGATGCCCAAGATGTGAACTATGAAAATATGAGGTAAAGGAGTAGCAATAACGTTTATGGTGGACAACAAAGTAGATGTTTGTTTGAGATAGTGTGGTTTGTGGAATAGACTCCCTAGCATGTTATAAGCAAGTCCAGTTGTTGTAATGGTCATTGTATGTACCCAGAAACTCAAAAATTTTGAAGTATGAAATGTAAGCCTTTTAAAGGTATTTGAAAGTTCGTGGTGACCTTAAAACCACTTTGTAATGGATTGCCTTTGTGGCTGGTTGGTGGTGAGCCAGAAACCATCTATAGAGCCTTTGTGGCTTGAGGTGCCTTTGTGGCCGCATGTACACGAGTGGCCGCGCGTGCATGAGAGCTGTGTGCTCAGTAGAGCTTTGTGCTTAATCGAGCAGGTGGACTGCAGTAACACCTGGCTCAGTCTCAGATGATTCATTAATATCTGATAAGAAGGGGGTTGGTGTGATTTCTTAATTGACAGTCGTGCTGAGAAGCATAATTGGCGCAATTGTTTAGTACATACTCGTGCCAATGCGCCAAATCACGGGAATGGCGCGGAAGCGCATGATAAACTCGCGCCAGGGTTTTTATTCTGGGCGCGAATTTTTTTTATTCAGGAAGATAGCAACTAAAATTCATGGGGATCCACAGGAAGCCTCATCTTCGCTAGATGATTTGCAAGAGGAGAAGATCGGTGAAGTTGCGGATCTATCCGGGAGAGGCAGATTGGAAGATCCGCGGGAAGCCTCAACTTCGCTGGACGATTTGCGAGAGGAGCAGATCAGAGAAGTTGCGGATCTGTCCGAGAGAGGCAAATTGTGTTTTTGGAGATTATGCACATGCAATTCGCCTGATGGTGGTGGATTTGTAGGTACATATATGCAGTGATAACGGTCGACAGAATCATGTATGTGAAGGACATCCTACAGGACTAGCGGTTGCAGCGGTTGGTACCCATGCATTCCGGTGGATGGTTGCTCTTTTATATGGACGTCGACATATTATTTGTTATGTTTGACCACAACCAGACTTGGTGAAGCACTATCATGACAGGTAGTCATTAAGGGGGGGAGTTAGAAATAATTAATTCCTACTTGTCTATGGTTGTAATTCTCCATTTGAGGAGTTTGTTCCTACATAATAGGAAATATCTAGAATATAGTTTCTCCTAGTTTAGTGTGTGGTTGAGAGAATCTCTCAACCATAGTACTGTACGTCCAAGATAGAATTCCTATCTTGAGACTATTGCTTGTATAAATATGTGTGTAATTTCCTTGATTCATAATATAGAATATATAGAGTGTGCTATTTTATCTGTTATAGTATTGTAGCAATTCTATTTATAAGTTCAAATTCTCCATGATAAAGTGGATATGAATCAATATAAATAATAATTTTATGGCATATTATTCTAGATGTATACATGTTTAATTCATATAATAAGTCACATTATAATTATAATAATAATAATTCAAACTAATAATTATGGCTTAATCATGTCACATATTATTTTAAATGTATGAGTGTATAATTTATATATTAAATTATTTTATATTTATAATAATAATTATGACAATGTGAGGTGGATTATGAAATAAGTGTTTCGATGCTTATTGATTATCGGTTATAATAGATGATTGAAATTTAGAATTATTCTTACTTATAATAGCCATATAAATTAAGTGCCGGTAAAAGCCAATAAGCATCAATTTACCAACCATTTAATTTATAGAAATTTTCAAATTATAACATTACGAATTGCCAAAACTAATTTACACCACTTTCCATTTGAAAGGTGTTTGCCCCACTACCTGAGACATTAGGTGGTTGCATCTCGGGTAAGAATTTAGTCACCATTCATGGTTAGGTGGTTTCTTTACAGATTCAAAAATGTTTTATGTTTATGTATATCCAATATGTCGCCTAGGCCCTAGGTAGTTGAATGTGGGTTAGGAATATCATGGTTAGGTGGCTACACTATGAATTCATGAATATTTTATGATAATGTATATAAAATATGTTATTGGCTATTGATCGAAATTATGATTCATTGTGCACAATCAAATTAGTTGATCGTGCAGGTTGCGCAATATCAAGTCACTAGCTAGCTTGAGCATTGAACCCTAGTTCACACGGTCATTGTGTAAGATAAATTCCATTGCTCGGTGTTAGAGTAATGAGTAATTATTACTTGTGATCTAATAGATGTAGTTGGTTGGATATGAATAGTATTGATGAACCATTATGTCATCCGTTAAAATGGAATAATTGAGTTTGACATGACTCATACTTTATTTTGTATTTATGTCTATAGGTGTGGTCTATATAAAAATTGAGTTTGATGAATTTAATTTCTTTAAAGAACTAATGAAATTTAAAATTGTAAAACCTACCTACCTCATTTTTCAGCTTAAAAACCATTTCCAAGTGTTTTCGATCCGTTACAATTTTACCAATCTTGTGTTGTTCCAATCCATTGTTGTTTATTTCCATTTATTCACTAACATCTCAATTGTTTATCCAATGTGGTTTGATTGCATGAAGGTTTTCCACTAAGTAGGTACATTGATCGATGGTGGATCATGGATTATGAGTATCATACATGAAGACTCAACTTGAAAGCTTTTTTATTTCATTAGAAAGCACTATTATTTATACATGTATGCGCCACATAATCAATAGCGATCTCCACTGACTTAAATTTATTTCTTACCAACTACTGTTGACTATTGATTATGAATGATCTACCACCGACTAGGGAATAATGATCGACGTCATCATCATTAATATTCTGACACCTCCCCTTAATCATGACCTACATGTTAACTTTCTCTCTCATTTAAGTCTCAGCTAGGATTACAACATAAGTTGGATTCTCTACAACACACTACATACTTCTACAAATTTCAAATTTAACTTTTCCAAGAGGCTTGGTAAATATTTCAGCCAAATTTACATTTGTATTACAATATGATAAGCTGATTTTTTTTTATTACACTTCTTCTCTTACAAAATGATTTTGTGTGTCTATATGATTTCTGTTTGGATGATATATAGGATTGTTTTAAAATTTGATAGTGTTTTGATTGCCACATTTGGTTTCTATAGGTACTTGTTGTCTTTCTACAACATCTTCGAGTATTCTTCTAAGCCATATTTCTTCTTATATAGCACTGCTTAATTATTTATACTCAACTTTAGTGGATGAAAAGGAGATAATTGGTTGTTCCTTACTGATCCATGATATCACTCCTGAACCTATATTGAACACATATATAATAGTACATTTCATGTCATCTAGATTTCTAGCCTCGTTAGAATCTAAATAAATTTCCAAATCAACATCAAATTAAATAGTATACATAATACCAAAATTCATTGTTCCTTTCATATATCGAAGGAATTTATTTGCTTCTTTGTAGTGGATTTCACAAGTCTTAGCCATGAACTGACTAAGTATGCTGATAAAATATCCTATACACGGCTTGGTAGTGGTAACGCAGTCAAACTGCCAACCAATTGACGATACAAGGTTCCATTCACCTCTTTCATTCCATCAACGTTTTATGATTTAACATCCCGTTCTAAAGGATTATATATTTCCTTGCATTCAATCATATTGAACCTTTTAATGATTTCCCTTATAAATTTGTTTTGTGTGATAAGTGTATTTCCATATTCCCTCCAAACTTCAAGGCCTAAACAATAATGGAATTCACTAAGGTACTTCATCTCAAATACCCGTGACAATTGAATTTTAATTTCTTCAATAAACTTGGATGCATTTCCTCTTATGATAAGATCATCAACATATACAAATATCAAAGAAACATTTCCATCTTAATTTTTATTGATGTAGAAGTTAGGTTCATTTGTGCTTCTCATAAAAGAAAAAATCAATTTTCACATACCAAGATATTGGTGCTTGTTTCAAACCATATAAATATTTCTTTAACGTGCAAACTAGATGCTGATATCCCATTTTTACAAACCCTTCAAGATGAACCAAATAAAATTCTTATTTTAACTCATCATTATGCATATTTGACATCTAAATGATGAGTTTCCCAATTATGTTTTATAACTAATGCAATCATGATTCTAATTGTGTTCAACTTAGCTACAAGTGAAAAAGTATCTTCATAATCAGTTCCCCATTTTTATGAATAAAATTTTGCAGCCAATCTAGATTTGTACTTATCAATACTTTCATAAGAATTAAAATTGGATTTATACAACCATTTGCATCCTATGGGAACTTTATTTTCAGGAAATTATGTCAATTCCCATGTGTCATTCTTCATTATAGAGTTATATTCTTCATTTATTGCATCCCTCCATTCTTTATATTCTTTAGCTTCCTCATAGCTTGAAGGTTCTACAAAATTCATTACAGGATATATTAATGCATAATATTTATACCTTATAGGTAACTCACTTTGACATGATGGCCTTCTTGTATTTTTATTTCTTTCATCTTTATTTTTCTTTGTGGAGTTTTCTCTCGTCTTCTTGGAGTGTTATGACAGCTTGATGCTCCTTTCTCTTGGGCTTCTAGTTGATCATGTCCTTGTTCCTATTCTTGTTCAACAGTTTTATCTATTTTTACATAATTATTAGTATAATGTTATACGCTATTATTATTCATTTTATCACCTTCATCTAGCTTCTCATGAAACACCACATCCCTACTGACAAGAAATCTATGAGTATGGGGATCAAAAATCTTGTATGTTTTTCTATCATCACGATAACCAATAAATATTGATTTAATTTACTTTGCATCAAGTTTTCTTCTTTCATCTTTTAGAATATGAGCAAATGTCTTGCAACCAAAAAATTTTAAATGACTCATTTATGGTTTATGCCCATAAAATGATCCAAAAGGTGTTTTAATCTATAAACATTTGGTTGGACTCATATTTTTCAAATAAAAAACATTATTAATAGCTTCAACCCAAAAACCATTAGAAATGTCTTTACCTTGAAGCATACTACGTGTAAATTTACTAGTGTTATGTTTTCGCCTTCAGAAACTCTATTTTGTTGAGGTGTATGTGGCACTGTAAATTGTTGTACAATCTCATTATTTTTACAATATTGATTAAATTCTCTTCATTTTTATTCTTCCCCGTGATCAAATCTAAGAACTTTTATGCATTTTATAGTTTTTTTTTTCCACCATACTCATAAAAACTTTAAATAAATAAAAAACATCACTCTTCTTTCTTAGGAAATACACCCATGTATACCTAGATCTATCATCAACAAAAATAATAAAATATCATGATCGAACAAGAGATATAGTTTGCATAGGTCCAAATACATAAACATGAATTAATTCAAGTATTTTTCTCTTCCATTTTCCTTTATGTATAGGAAATTCCTCCCTATGCTGCTTGCCATGTACACATGCTACGCATTCAACATGACAATTCTTCATAAGAAGAAGTCCTCTAACCATTGTATTCTTTTGAGGTAACATCAAATCATTGTGATTTATATACCCATACCTCTGATGCCACAATTATACTATTGACGTTGTTGTAGATGCCAATAGTTCATGACTTTTCCTGGTCACATTCAACTTATTCAACCCTCCAACTCTCGTATATGTGGCAATAAACTTGTAATTATATTTAACATATTTCACAAAACACTGTGATTTAACAAATTCCACCTTCAAATATTGGTTAAAAATAGTAGGAACATAAATTACATTTTTCTAAATACCCGAAACATATATGTCACATAGACAAATCCCTCTTGTGAAAAAGAGTGATCTCCCTAGATTCCTAAGGGAAAAATAGAAATAAAAAAAACAATTTAATAACTCTTTCCCTAAGCCTAATTCATTTGAATCATAAAAAAAAATAGAAGGAGAATGGTGCCCTTACCTATTTGCGAAGTTTTTTATGGAGATCCCTGATCTATCCCAATGGAGCTCGTCAATGCTTGATAAGATCTTCAATCAGAGACATAAAAGAGATCAAAGGCATATGGAATATAATGATTAAAAACAAGAATAATATAATGATGAACAAGATTATAAATTGATATCATATTAATGAATACATAAGGGAACTCACATCATTAATAATTTCAATAAGACGATACAGTGGAAAAAATTATTCATTTGTATTAATTCATAGATAAATAAGAGTCTTACAACCTCTTCCTTGATGTCACGAGGTTCCTACCAAATGCCTCAAATCCTCTCCTTGGATGATCCGATTCCCAGCATAAGACTAACTTTTGTGAACTCCATGAACCATCTAGCCCCTACTCAATATATATGCCAAATAGAGAAGGTTTTAGATATGAAGAGAAGGATGAGATCCAGTAATAGTGGGATTATGGTTCCTTGATGAAAAAGAATTAGCTCCATGTGGCAATGGGTAAGGCTCAAATAGATATGACAAAGAAGCTTCTAGTTGGGCTACATTCACCCAACAATGCTTCTAGAGCTTAATTTTTATTTTTACTTTTCATTGAGTCAAGTGCACAGTCCACAGTGGAGACAATGGGCAATTCTGTCTAGGTTTTTATGGAAAAAATTGGGCATGCCCAGAAACTGAGTCGGAAAAGTGCAGGTCATACTAAAGAGGTTAAAACCATGTGTTACTGAAAATTCATAATTTCTTCAAGGGTTTTATATGTTTTAATTGCAAGGGAGTGCATTGAAACATATATATGGATGGCGAGAGATCCATTTTAATTGTCAAGTGTCATTGTGACAAAATCACGCGCAACAGATTTCCCCCTAAAGTGAAAAGCCTGGAAAGTAATTAAATATTGAAGTTATTTATCACTCCAAATATTAGATTAGAGACAATGGTTGGAAACCTACAACAAAAATTTAAGGATTACAATGAAATATATATAATCATTACTCAAGTAGGCATTCCCATACTCAAAGTAAAACTAACTTGATGAATAAGTACGTAGATAGCCAAGAATCATATCAATCCTAGAAATAGTATGGACACAACCATTTATTATGAATATGTCTACATAATCATGAATACATAACTCCTCATAGCCTGGATTGATGAAACTAGATCCATGGTCTTGATCTTCATCTTTCGATCTGTAGTACGGATGTGACCATGTGAAAAAATGTGTTGAAGTCAAACATGGGAGATACCACCTGATTATCGGTCAATGATTTTAACCATTAGAAAGTGGAAGAGAAATCACCAATAAAGATAATGGATCTCAAGGTACTCTCAGTACAATCATTGAAGGGGAAAAACCTACCATTAAGGCATGTAGGCCTCAAGATACTGAAAAGTGTTTCAATATCAACTTCCTAGATATTGAGTTGAAGTCGATAAGAAGCGATCCATCGCAGGAGGGCCTATGACATGAAACTTCATTTCCAGTTTTGAAGATCTACTTTGCAAGGACTGACTCGGGGATGGCTGATGTGATTGAGGGAAAAAAATTGCAAAGGAATATGAACTAATGTTGAACTTCTCTTGAACACATGGCGACACAAAAATTGACTTGGAAAAATCAGACTTAACAATAATGCCCAAAAACTAGTTGAAGACTTCCAATAAGGTTAGATTAACTGTAAGAAAAATGGATTAACCAACTCAGACACATGGGCGACAAAGTGTCATGTTCAAGACCGACATACTACCATATAATGAATGCAAAAATCAATACCTTTTCCCAGTTTCCCCCTACCATTGCTGGTAAGAACCTCTTTATGTTTTTAAGTTTGAGGATGATAGATTTTTCTTTTTCTGTAAGCTAATCCTTCAAATGAGCCCTCTGAAGTATTTTTAACAAACCCTAAGAAGGAGTGGTTCAATATCATTATGATTGATGATTCTTGCACTGTTTAGATTTTATGAGTCCATGTAGGGTTAACTCGATGTCATTTTCATATTTAAATATTTTGAAAAAACACAAAAACAAAATTCATTTAGTTCTTTCAATGTATATTTTTAACGAGCCTGGATAATGTAAAAATCAGTGTTTTTCAATTTTAGGGAGTTAGGAGAAAAACATAAGTAAAATCCAGTGTTATTTTTTGTAAATTTAGTCGCTCAAGCCCGAAAAGGGATAAAATAATGCAGGATAGGGATTTATTGACCATGCTTAGCCAACATATACCTTTTTCGTAAATAATCTAGTTTAGTCCGGAAAAGGGGTAAAATTATACCGAATAGACGACTCTTCATTAACTTGTATGAGTTAGAATAGTAAATTACTCACTAATATTTTCATGTTTAGAGAGTCTGAAAAGTGCCTGAAAGAGAACTCGAGGGTTTCAATTTTTCATATTATTCAAGAGCCCGAAAAGTGGTAAAATTTTGCTCAGAGTCAAAACGGTCTGTTTTTATGTTTTAACATGTATTATGCACATTAAAATTAATAAATTATCATAACTACTCAAAATTATGGTAAAAACCTAAAAATTAACTTCTAAAAGGCCAAAGGCATAAAAACTAATATTTTATTGAGCTAAAAACATATAAAATTTTAAAAATAAATTTCATTTTCACCCTTTTTAGTTTTAACCAATTTGAGAGCAGAAAAGAGGTTTTTACCAAAAAAGTTTAGAGGATGATTCTGAGAAATCCAGTGGATAAATCTTCGAATCATTTTCTCCAGGTAAGATATCGAGCACTTAATTAATTTTTAATTTTAACCATTTTTGGGGGAGTTCAGGTTTTGAAAATCCACCCATGAATGTGCATGGTTTCCCTTCATCAGGACTACACACATTAGTATTTTTTTACACATGGAGAAATGTTATTTGCGTAGTTCATATAGTGGGAAACTATGAAAATGTGTTTTTTTTTAAAGAAAAGAATGCAAGGCACCAAGGGTTTTCAAAAATAAATAAAAGAAAACCACAAAACCTGCAAATTTCCCTCAATCATTTTTCTGGTACTCTTTAATTTTCCTTTTCAGGACTTTTGATCAATCATGTTGGAGTGGAAAAAGAGAGAACATAAAAAACATGATGCATAAACTATGGATGATCCAGCAACTCTACGAGCTTTGAAAAATGGTCGCCTTTACAAATATTGGATTATTCGGGGAAATAAAGCTCATTTGGAGGTCATGACATATATGGTGAGGACCTAAGATGTACAGTAACAATGTTTTTTTATTGGGCATCATTGCCTCACCATGGATGTTGATGATATGTACTTATTTACTAGGTTCTCCCGTAGACGCAAGACTACTGCTTCATATTTGAGGTGACATTGTGTTGTTAATGTTGAGTTCAAGGATGGAACAATTGATATCAAAACCATTTAGTGGCTTGATTTGAGGAAGATTTCTTTCACAATCATGAAACTGTGTGGAAGCATAGTGCCTCTTAAGGTGACAAAGGTCCAGATGTAGATTGTAGTGTTATGTTCACAATCCATTATT
The DNA here is from genome assembly GCA_034641835.2 of Pinus albicaulis. Classification (NCBI taxonomy): domain Eukaryota; kingdom Viridiplantae; phylum Streptophyta; class Pinopsida; order Pinales; family Pinaceae; genus Pinus; species Pinus albicaulis. The sequence continues at coordinate 1,005,921,926 of CM076584.1, read as the reverse complement.
TTCCACTGGTGTGAATGAGTAGTTGTCAACATGAAAGGACAACTAACTAGAGCCAAGAATTGTAAACTGAAGAATTTCAGTTATGGTTCCATTCTAATTTCGTTTTATCTAGATAAATTTCGATTGTTATCCAGCAACTAATTCTTGTTGATGAGACAGGAACCCATGATCAACGTATGTTGTGGTGGGTTTCGTTGATGGCTTACCATGATCGCGGTGGTCTGTTAGTAAAGTTTACTCCTCACTTTTTTGTGTGGATTGGAATCCACATCACCATGACCAAGGGTTTCCCATATGCAGGGATGGATTACAGAGGTGACCCATACATGCAACTCCCATTAGGAATTGAGTGGAGTGATCTAGGTAAAAAAATTTCATTTTGATGTTTTAATGTTCTTAAAATTTTATTTTTTTTTAACATTGAAAAATAATTTTCTGAAATTCTAATGTAGATATGGGCCCATCTTAACCTGCAGATCTACGATGATTTGATAGGAAAGAGGACGAGTCTGTAGAAGTTTTAGTACCTTAGTGAGATACAGGAGACACCTTGACCAAGCTAGAGCAAAACCTGGAGAGGTTGACTATAGATATCCCATAAACTGGGACTGATGATTTTCCTCTCCAGTACCAGAGGCATATGCTAGGGGTTCTAGGAATGATTAGGTGACTTGCTACAACGAGTAGCTCGCACTATAGTATGAGATCATGATCATCACCATGGATAACTACTAGTATTTTAGGGTTAAGTTTTGATTTTTTCATCGAAATATTCGTATAATATAAGCCACATAGCCTCATGTATTTGGATGAAATTTTTTATAACACACTTTGTAGAGCCTATATTTCCTAATGAGAACTACTACTTTTATTCTCAGTTTATCTTGTTCAATATATAGTTGAATATTGTTTTAATTTACAAATGTTTCAAATGCCTATTTAGCATGTGATGGGCTAAAGAATTAGCTAATATGTTAAATTGTTTTGAAATGTGTTGATATTCAGTATAATCAAACTGGCTTTCCAAGAGACAGACCCGTTAAAAAATTATTAACATTTATGAACTTCTTATTATATATACCCTATCTAAATGTAATAAAATTAGTTGTGAGTCTAACCTAATGATCAAACGTCGAATGCTAAGTGTGATGGAATCATATAATATTTCAATGAATGCACTATATCCTATTATGTAATTCATTGTTCAACCAAGTCATATCCCATGAATGGAAACTAACTGATCAGTGGGTGAATAGATGACCCAGGATACAGAAGAAAAAATCTGAGTATTATGACTAGTTTCATTAGCAAATCCAATGTAAGTATGAGGGAACGTCGACATCTGCAAATCAAGTGCAATCCAAGATAGGCAAGAAAATTAATAGGAAATCATAAAATTTTAAAACACAAAGCACACACTCATAAAACTATGATATAAGTAGTGTACAAAAACCTTCATGAGATGAATCAAACATAATATCTCTTAAGGTAGAGACCATTTTTGGGATCTCCTAAACAGATGTCATCATAATCAGCTAGTCCATAGGCCCCTTTAGCTATTACATGTTTTATGATGTAAGTGCCATGCCACATACGTTCAAATTTACTGGCACATATCTTATCATGTGATTTATCATAGATAAATACTATGTCACCTTCAAAATATATATGAGGATTGCATTTCGATTAAACTGAGACATAACACATTTCTTTTGAGCCTCACTAGCTTGTGCACCATTACAACGAGTTTCATCTACTTGTGCTAAGTACAAAAAATGTTCCTCCTCTACAGAGGTAGCTGGTAATAACTCAATGTCTAGTTTTAAATATGAAATTTCACACTCAATCATCAAAAGTACCTCCAAACTAGAAACAAGTTGGAAGGGAGTAAAGCTAGTCGACATTTTTGTAGAGGTATAATATGTCCACAAGGACGAAAAAAGCATAGTATGCCAGTTTTTTTAATGAATGCCAATAATTTTTTTGATCATATTGGTCAAAATATCGAAAATTTGAATTTTGAGCAAAATTTATGGACTCCTGATCATTCCTCCCCTTTAAGAATCTTTTGGACGCCAAAAGACTTGATTACCTATCCAATATATGAGGGTACAACTCCCTCACCTTTCCAACCTCCATCCATTTTTCCTCGATTGGCTTAGTGCCTTTGAGTCGAACTCAAAAGTAGTCAACACTTCCCCTCTTTGATTCTCTTGTCCTCTTGTCAATAATTGTATCTTCTTTGAGCTCATCCATAAATTCTTGTGAGAAATCATCAATAGAAGTTAGTTGAGCATCACTTCCTTGATCATAGATCAAAGGTGGCTCATACAAGCGTAAGTTTTCAACATTAAAAAATGAATACATTTTCATGTAAGAAGGCAAGTCAAGTTGGAATGCATTATTAACAGATTTCTTTATGACCTTGAAAGGACCATAGAAAATGGGTTTGAGATTTTTACCTTCCCCTTGCATCCTTTCTTTGCTAACGTGAAACCATACCTCATCTCCCTCTTGAAACTTGTGATCAACCCGATGTTTGGCATGCCTCTCTTTATATTTTCTTTCAATTTTCTCAAGCTGTTCTTAAACTTGTTGATGTATAATCTGAATTTTCTCAATGAACTTTTGAGCCTTATCAATGGCACTATGGACATCAATTGCAACATCCTTCCCAAAGATAAAGTCTAATAGCGATTTTTGCAAACACCCAAAGCATACTTTAAAAGGTGAGGTTTGTGTTGAAGAGTGCTTTGCCCGATTGTAAGTGTGCTTAATGTAATGCATTTTTTCATCCCACAACTTGGGATGTTTGCTGCAATATCCTCTCAATAGATGCACAACTATTATGTTCACCTCCTTGGTTTGTCAATATATTTGTGGATGAAAAGCAGTAATATTTTTCAACTTTGTGTTCATCATTCTCCATATATTTGGCCAAAAATTCCCAATGAACCTGGAATCCCTATCACTAGAAATAAAAGTGGGCAATCCAAAATGAGCCCAAACATTTTGAAAATAAATTTTAGCAGTTTTTTCAGCAGTAATGGTTTTCTTACATGGCATAAGTATACACATTTTACTGAATCTATCCATAACTCCATAACGATAATCATGTTGTTATCTTGACATATGTATACCTCGAAGGAAATCCATGTAGACACTCTCCCATGGCCTTGATGGTACTAGTAGTGGCATGTAAAATCCAAGCTTCCTATTACTAGGGTTACTTGTTGCATACATAAAACAACCTCTTATAAAATGTGACACACTATCTATCATGCAAGGCAAATAAAAATACCTCTATAGATGCAACACTATTTTTCTTAACCCAAAGTGTCCAACAATAAGAGATGAATGAGCTTCTCTCATGAAACTTAGCCTCTCTCCTTGTGGAATACATAGCTTGCCCAAATGCAACAGAAATGTTTTTTGCATGTGATAATATTTTTCTTCAACTTGATTCCCTTCACTCAAACTAGCATACACATATTCAAAATCAATGTCATGTGCATATTCTTCTATGTAACTCTCATGTACAACATAATCATTTTTTAGTAAATTAGAATCACTAATGATTGGTATTGAAAGCATATATGTAGCTTTATTGAAAATACCTTTCTTGTACCTTATAACCAAGTGAAACTGTTGAATAAATCCCATCCACCTGAAATGTCTTGATTGCTAAAATTTTGTTTACGACTACAAGTATTGTAATGGTTGGTGATCATTGTGTAAAATAGTCTCCTTACCCATCAAGTAGTGTTTCCACTTCTTGAGACTTTGTACCAACACATACAGTTTTTTGTCATATGTAGGATAATTAGTCACAACACCATTAAATGTTTCAGAATGAAAGGAATTAGCCTTACCATGCTGAAAAAGTACCACGCCCATGGCATAATCACTAGCATCGACTTGTATCTGAAATGGCTGTGTCAAATTTGGTAACACAAGGACTGTAGTTGAACTGATCTTTTATTTTAAAGCTTCGAAAGCTTGCTATTGTTTGCCTCCCCATTAGAATCCTTTCATCAAAATATTCACTACATGCATAGGAACTCTGATGGAAGAAAAGTTAGCAATCAACTTTCTCTAATATTTAGCCGCACCTAAGAAATTTCTTACCTCGGTAACTATTTTGGGTGTGAGACAATTCGTAATGGCCTCCACTTTAGAACGATAAATCCTCAATTCTCCTCCTCCTACAATATGTCCCAAATATACCAAATAATTCTTTCCAAACTCACATTTTGACATCTTAAGAAAAAATTTCTCTTTCTTCAAAATATTAAGCACTCTATTCACATGCAAGACATGATCTTCTCTTGTTTTGTTAAATATAAAAATGTCATCTAAGTACAAAATAGCAAATTTATCAAGGAATGGTCAGAAAAAATTATCCATAACTCGCATGAAATTTGTTGGTGCATTACACAAACTAAAAGGCATAACTAGCCACTGAAAGAGTCCTTGCTTGGTTTTGAATGAAAATTTTCATATATCACTTTTTGTAATTCTTACTTGATGATGTCCACTTAGTAAATATAACTTAGTGAAAAGCTTTTATTCTTTTAGATGATTAAGAAAATCATCTATTCTTGGGAGTGGATAACGATTTTTTACAGTAATCCTGTTCAAAGCTCGAAAATCTACACACATGCCCCAAGTCCCATCTTTCTTTGGTATAAAGAATATGGGTGAACTGTATGGCGAGGTGCTTGGCCTTATGATTCCTTTATCCAACATCTCTTTTATTTTCCTATTTATTTCAGCATTCTCCATTATCTACATTCGATACATACCGATGTTTGGAAGAGGACAATCTTGCTGCAAGTGAATCTCATGTTGAATTTCACTTTTTGGAGGCAATCCTGATGGCTCCTGAAACATCTCATGATGTCCATTAACCACATCATATAAATATGATTTCAACTTAGGATCACATCCTTCAAAAGATTCATGATTAATATCAGCTTTAGGCTTAATCATAATAAGAACAAAATTCTTACTTGAATTTACCAGCCTCTTTACCTGTCCATCATTTACCATAGAAAGTTGTGTCTTCTTGCAATGTGCTCTAACAATGAGCTTCCAACCATCTTTGAATAAATTATACTTGTCTCATGCCGATAGAAGATCTCTTTCCTTTCATACAAGTAAGGACTCCCTAATACAATACTAGCTATGTCAAGCGAAAGCACATCTAATTCAACTGTGTCAACAAAGCTTGTTGTGATTGCAAACCTCAATATACATTTATTTGAAATATGTAGATTTGCATCCTTACAAATCCAACCCAATGGATATGGTTTTGGATGTGGTATGGTCTCACGGTTAAGTTTCGTGACAAAATCTTCAGAGATTAAGTATGCTTGTGACCCACTGTCAAACAATGTGTCAATATTGGTATGCTTGGATATGACCCTCACATGAAACAGTTCTATTATTTATTCTTCATTTGGAGTGTTTATGTGATAGTTTGATGTACTGGTACTAGGTTTAGTTTCATTTTCTTTTCACTTCATGTTCTTCAATCCCATGGCTGTAATTCTAGATTCATCACTTGAATGATATCCTAAATCATGTTGAGATGTAACAATAGTTTTTTGTTTCCCTTTGTTATTGGGTTTCTTTGGCCTCATCTCAGGATGTAATTTCCAACAATGAGTTTCATCATGGCCTTCTTTTGAACAATGTTTACAACCCACTTTTTCACCCTCTTTATTAATATATGAATTCTTTTTTTTTTACCCTTTGAGGTATTTTCCATGGCTTTACCCTTAAAACGTTTCTTTCTAACGTCTTCAGAAATGTTCTTCCCTATAGCTTCTAGATGTGTGGCCTGAACACATACTTCATCTAGACTGGTGGGGTTAAACATGACAATAGTATGTTTTAGGTAGCTATATAAGCCTCCTATGTACTTGAGAAAAGTATCTTGGCTCTGAAAATCCACCCCTAATAAGAGAGCTCTTCTCCTAAATTATTGGGTGTATTATTGCACATTTTGTGCCTTTAATTTCCTAAAGTTCTACCAGTTCGTGATGGCTTTCTACATATGAGCTAATGGATAAAACTATTGTTTAATAGTATTAATGAAATATTACCATGATAGAATAATCTTACCATGTTTCTTGATTTCCTCCTTTGTCTTGGCTTCCCACCAAACAAATGATGCACCTTCCATTCTCAATGAAGCTAATTTAACTTTTGTATCATCATCTTGAAGGTTCTAGATTCTCAAATAGACCTCCAATTTCCTAATTCAATTATCAATATTTCCTGCATTTATTTCACCATTAAACATTAGCAATTTCAACTTAACATCAAGTTTTAAAAAATGACTTTTACCAATGATTTTGGACTTGTGTGACTGATGCACTGAAGAAGAAGTAGACAATGATGATGATAAAGGTGAGGATGATGGCTCTCCATTGCCTCCATTTCCTCCATTTCCCTTCTTTAAATTATCTTCATCATGCTGACCTCATGAAGATCCGTGTTCGTCCTTTCGGAATTTAGATCCTTATCCTTCGAGTCTCTCATTCCTTTCTTGATAAAGGATTCTAACCATCTCATTCATGTCATGAAATTCATTCTTGAACACTCTTTCTTCGTCCTTGGGATCAACTTCTTCATGGATTTCTCCTTCCTCATGAGGCATGCTTAATGGAGCTTCTACTTCTTTAGGAGGTGGACTAGGTGGTGGAGACTAAGGAAATATTTCTCTCCTTTTGTTAGGCTCTTTTTGGGACCCTTCTGCTTCCACTAATTTGCCTTCTCCTCTTTTCAGCTTGAGCCTTATAAGCATCTAAAACTTGAAAATAGTTAAACAATTATTTGCACTAAATAACGCTAGAGAATAAACTCTAGCTCTGATACCAATCTGATTTGAAAGGATTGTATTAGTTTTTTTTTGCGTTAAGTTTCTTTTCAATTTTAAAAAATGTGCATAATCAGTTCATTAGTTTGCATAAGGATCAAGGTATTTTTCCATGAATTGTGGATTATTTTTAGTGAATTAGAAGCATAAAAAAAGCTTAAATAATAGTGAATTGCAGTGTAAAACAGAGAAATAAGTCACCACAATAAATTTACACAACATGCATGATGAAGGAGTTCAGCCCTCCTGGGCTACATGTTTTGGTCCAGCTCCCAATAATTTTTCCATCATTCATTATGCTCAAAATTTTGCTATTTGATGTAGTTAAAGTACTCTAATGGTTTTTTTTCTCTACACCAATGGCTCTAGAATGCTCCAATTAGTCAAAAATGACTCTTCATTCACTCACAAAGCTTTAAAATTGGGCCTCCTACACTTTTTTCGAGTTTCACCTAGGAAAACTCCACTAAAAGTGGAGAAATCCACTTAACTGGAGTTAAAATAGGATAGGTTGCCAAAACTGGTGCGCCCACTAACTGTATACCATTTAAGCTACTACATTAAATTTTAGTGGTTGGGGGTGGTCATATGCGCGTCCCCTAAATCTGCAATTACATAATTGTTGGGCAGAACCTAAGGCAATAAATTGTGCACGAATGAGTTGACACCATGGTTGAGCTATGGGTTAGCCAGAATGCGCGATGATTGTTGTTATATGAATCTTGATTCAAACTGTACGAAAAAATACCACTTTAGCTGCGCATAACAAACAACCCTAACAGTAGAAATGATTGCTAATATCTTCAGATCTGCAATTAGATGATCAAGACAAATGCTGCAAAAATCTAGATATATGCATTAGAAGACATTAAACAGTAGAAAAAAAAAATATTTACTCCATAGATATAATAGACAAGACAAGAATATATCCAATGAAATTTTTATTAATGGCACTTGGGAGGAAAACACAAGAGGGTGTTCCCTGTTCTCCTGAATGGGATGGGTTCTTGAAAGTCCTCAGCACTTCATATTTAGAATTCCTCTCTCTTGATGGTGTAGAAAGCCCAGACAAAAATGGAAAAATATGGCAATGATTGTGGACCAATAGCCAGACCAAGAGTTGAGATCTAGAGTGATCTTTAGGCAACAAAAGGTGACAAATGAATGGGAAAACCCTTCTATTTATAACAAAATATTGAGTTAGTCTAGATATTGGTGCATAGTTAAAATATTATTAACCAAATATAAATCCAAATTTTATGGAATATTTTATTATATTTGTTGGAGGGAAAAGGAATTTAACTTGGGTCAAATCCCCTTATTTGTAAATAATAAATAAATAAATGATTTATTTATCATTTTAAGGATGTGATTAAGTAATAATAAATAAAAAAATGATTTATTTATCATTTTAATGGTACGGTTGAGTAATAATCAAATAAATAATGATTTATTTAATTATTTAAGGGAGATTTAGTCATATTTAGCAAATAATATTATTTAAGTAATGTTTAAATAATTATTGTTTGAAAATAATAAGATAAATAATGATTTATCTAATTAATTTTCTTGTTTTGGGTTAAATATAACCAGGAATATGAATTAAAATACTGTTTAACTAATTATTCCTTGAGGGAAGTCAAACAAATATGGATTTGTTTAATGTTTTCCCATGGGGTTTTCTATTTATACCATAAACAACTTAATAAAGGTGGTTTTGTAAGCTATTTTTCATAGTGAATGCGATTTTACTTGGGGTAAAATTGGTCTTACTTGGTGTACTTGGGTCCATCTAATAACAATGGATTAGATGACCAAAAAATGGTGTAACAGATTGCCCCCCAGCATGCAAGCATTAGGAGCTAATTGTATGACCGAAGTACATTGTAATAACTCAATCACTAGACGAAAAAGTGGAAGTCAAAGAGACAGGAGTGTAAAGTAGACCAAATTGCTGAAAGAACTAGACCCTAAGGAGGTGACTTGCAGGTGCGGCAAGTCTTTTTGATAAGTGAGTACCTTCTATAGGCAGCAGGGGAGGCATAACTATACCCACTAAGGAAATAGTACAAACAATAAGTCATCCAAAAAAACACGGGACAAAATAATAAAGCATATGCTGGCATAAACATGAGCCAGATTAATAACATAATAATGAATCCCACACACATATTGTGCCTGGGATAAAATCCAGGACTTTGTACAATAATATTTGAGTACATGAGATATCAAAACAACCTAGATGCCCCTATAAACAGGAAAGGGCTCTGAAAATATAACTGATATATGCAATCAAGAAGGTGTTGCAAGCAGCTGAGGCCAACATTATCAAATGTCTAGAGCTGCATCGAAGGCTGTGATAAAGAGTTCATCCAAGTGTGTGGGGGGCTATTTGTAGGGCCACCCTCTCATGAGGGCTGAGAAATCTCACACACACCCAGGAATCACCATTGTCAACTGTTGCATCACTGAACCATCGAGTATATGGATCTCAATCATGTTGGAAGGAGCTAGAGCTAAGAAACAATCAATTCAAAGGGTAATAAGGAGTCCCTTTTCCTGATCCAAGGCACTGAACAAGAGTGGAAGCTGGAACCAAGGTACACCACCCTCTAGACCTATCTCTTGGAATGAATGAGCTGATGTCGACAAAAGGAGGTCCACCATAGGTGAGGTAATAAGGGATCCTAAACTAGGGCACGAGAGAAAATAGTAGAGTGACTGACAAAATGACACCCATGATGATGATGAAATGGGGGGGAATGAGTAGTGAATAGACGACTTCCCTTGTTAGAGCATAAAGGGCATGGATTACCTAGCAATGACTGACACAACATCATGAGGGATAGGGGACAATGGGACTGAAGGCCATAATGTGCGACACGAGAGAGGGACCAAGCAATGAATGATGGAGGACTATAGTGGGATGCAAAGGGTCTTTGGATATACTCCATGAATGCAATGATGACTCCACTCATATGCTCAAAACAAGGGTGACTCGATCGTGTTGCCACATATGTAAAGGGTCCAATGGGGACCATAAAAGCATGAGTACAAGATGGTAACTCATGACGAAAGTTGACACAAGTGTGGAAAAGTATGGAGGCAACGTGGTGCCCCTAGTACGAGTCTTGCAAGTGAAGAAATTCGATTTAGAGGAAGGGTGAAGTGGTGCTTCTTGGACAAAATGTGTCCTGGTGAAGTATCAAATCACAAAAAAGCTAATAGATACCCATTTGAGGGCTTGGTGAGATCTTTCCAATGGTATATATTTTTCGTCAAACTGAGCTACTGTTTGGTCGCAATAAGTGAAAGAAAAATCAGGGGTTTTCTTTTAATAAGGCATTTTCCTTCCAGATTCACTCATTTGTCGGTGGAGCTGTGGTGAATGTCATGAGGAGAGGAGGCCTTAAATCTTGTGGCGGTTGTAGTAGATAAACCGACCATTGGAATTTAAGATTAGACAGTTGTAGATAAGATGCCTAATCCTACTCTTTCATTTTAGTGGGTTGAAATTTCAGCTTAGGTACCCAGAGCTCATGAATAGGCCAGGTCGCACTTTTTTGGGGTCTGCTCTGCGACCTAGGTAGTAGGTACTGGGCAGAAAACTGCTACTTGTCCCAAGAAATGACCTGGAAATTGTGACCTATCATAGAAAGGGGTTTCTAGTGTTGTTTTTGGTTGAGATCTGGGATTTTTATTGTTGAGGGGCATAGGTGCCCCCAAGCATGTTGTGGACATGCCAAAATGTATTTAGAAAAAGGGAAATCTAAACACATTTTAATGGTGTGGTGCGCCATTTTTTTCAGTATGGTTATGTAGTTTGAGAAAGGAAATAGATGATTACCAATCTCTTTTGGTACTGCATATATGAATAAAATGGACTTTAAGTTTCTGGGTTGGCATACATGGTGTTATTGTCCCAAAGAGAGGATTTTGAGATAATGAACTGATGTTCTCCCAGAAAGCCCATAGGTTGGTCAACCACAATGTATATGAGACTAGGTTGATGATGTAATATGAAGAAATTATGAGGGGTATCATCCCTAGAGTGATCTAAAGTGATATGGGGCTCTAGAGGTTCTTCTAAATGTGGAAGAATAATGGGACTATAGTCGACATGACTAGATTCACTAGAAGAGTGGTGGATAACTGCTTCTCTCGGTCTCCCAAATATGGGTGCCTCCTTACTGAAACATTGGGTGTGAATGTAATGGCCACAAGGTGCATGTGGTTTGAATGCATGAGTTCGATGTAAGGGGGAAAATATAAAGTCAGGAGTGGTGGCTACTTCCATAATGTCGTCATCATAATAGAAGATGGGGTGACTGATGGAAGAAAAACCACCTGACGCGGCAAAGCTACCTGACTAGTCATCATGAGAAGAGGGGTTCACATGCGCATTGTCACAAGTGGTGACAGAAGAGTAAGTAGATAAAGCATCTACCGATGTTGAGCCTAGGGTGATTGCTGAAGGGAGTTTAGGCGAAACATCAGGGGGAGTCTCCAAGGGGGCTTCCACCAAGGGTCTCATGGATGATGATAGGTAGCAAATGGTGGACAAAGGCTCCATCATCTCAACATGAGGAGAGGGAATTTCAATGGGAGCATTCATGTCCTCTGGTTTTGCTGAAGCAAAACGCGCAAATAAGGGAGCGGTGGACTCATTGCGCTTGGCCTTAGATTGGCATAAGGCTTCTAAAGAGAAATGATACCCTTTGAGGCAAGGACATAGGTGAATGTAGTGGCAATGGAAATCACACAAATCACAACGGTGATTTGTGCACAATGGTTTAAGTTTTGGGATTGAATCGGGTATAGTGACATATACTTGTGGGATATCAGATTCCGGAAACATCTCATTGACCATGGACTTGAGGTGAGGCAGCTTTGGACAAGTATACGTGGCATGGCTGACAACCTCATATAAACCACACTAGATGGTATGCTTTGGAGGCTGAGAGGGGGCAGGGTTTGCCGGGGTAGCCTTTTCCTTTGATTCCCCCTTGCGATCTTTGCCCTTCTTAACCAAAGCAGTCGCAATAGGAGGTGTTTCCTATTAAGGTGAATGAGGCACTGTTGCAACGGGAGAAGTCCTAGGGACCGGTTGGACTGGGGTCAAAGTAAGATAAGGTTTGGGTTGACCAGGCAGGGTAGCGTTTGGAGGATCGAGGTACCAGAAGGAAATCTCAAGGGTCAAGTTAGGAAAAGAGATGGTGGCCATAACAGGTACTGTGTACACTCCTGGTGGGGGAGCTAGGAACAGTATCTAACCAGGGGGATAATGACTAGGCGGGACGATTCCAAGATGGTTAAGGCTTGGTGGAACCGTTCTAAGGGGATAAAGGGGATCATGAGTACTTGATGAAGGTGGAGGGCAAGGAGAAGAAGGTTCAGAAGGTTGGTCAGAGGACATCATGAGAGTTTGGTAATTGGGGGAACCAAATGGAAGAGGTTGAGTGGCCACTTGACCTTCAGGTGGTTGGGTAGCCACAAATCCCTGCTCTGCATCCACCTACTCCTAAGGGGGTGGTGGTTGTTGTTGGAGCGGTTGATAAGGCAAGGGAGGCGGAGGTGCTAATGCTGGAGGAGCTGGAGCATGAAGCCCCAGATACGGATAAGGGGGTTGGGTAACAGTGTGGTAAATAGGAGGTTGGCCCAAAAGAGGAGGCATGTCGTATCCTGGATATGTGCTACTAGGAGAGGGAAAAGTGTGGGAGGTGCTGCCCCCTCCCCCAGGGAAACCACAACCCATGGGAGTTTGAGCATATGGATGAGAGAGAGCTCCAACAATACCGTCAACGGCAGGAGGTCCCCCCGGTGCTTTGGCACCACCAAGTCTGGGAAGATCAGGTAGAATGGTATAAACATAACCCGTTTGAGCATAGATCAGGTCATATTTTAACGCCATTTGTAGGGCGGCTTCTTCGGTTCGAGGGAAATGCGATGCGACATCTTTCCCGTTAGGAGGCAAGAGAGATCTAAGGAACTAGTTCATGTAGACATGGTCTTTGAAGGTAGGTGATTGACATAAGCGCTTTCTTCTCCACCATTCCTAGACATGATCGGATAGGCGGGTCGCATATGATTGACGAAAAGCAGTCAAAAGTTCGATACCAGTGTGATAACGAAGGGGCAACTGGAAGTAAGATAAAAAATCCCGAGCAAGAGTCGCAAAGGTGGTATGAGAGGAAGTGGCCTGATCAACATACCACTTAGAAGCTTCACTTGTAAGCATTCGTTGGAACAACCAAATATGGACAGAGTCATCGGTAATGGAGTTAGATTACCACCACATGTGGAAAGATCAAACATGATTTGAAGGATGTTCTCCAGCAAGGCCTTCAAACTTTGGGATGTTGGAAGGGAGATTTGTTGGCATAGCAAGACAACTAGCTTCATGGTGTATAGGGTTTTTTATCAACCATTCCATGTAAAGGAGGCTGAGGCCTGCCATGAAGGGGAGCAAGGGTGCAGATGGGGTAGCGTCCGTGGCGGTCCCACTAGTGGTATTCCTAGCCTAAGGGCCGAGGTTGCCACCAGCATAAGGTCCGGCACCAGACATGGTGAAGGTGTTATGGGGAGAACCGAAGGCTAAATGAGAAGGAGAACCCAAAGGACCAGAAGAAGAGTCAGTGTGCAGACTTGGTGGAAGACTAACTCGAATCCTATGCGGAGGAGTAAGTCTTCCTACCAAAAACTGAGGATGAAGGCTAAGAAGTTTCGGGGATAAACACCTTGGTGGCACAATGGTGATGACACAAACACAGAACAAAGGAAAAAGAGACCCACAAGGGTAGGGAGGTGCAGGATCAATTGATTACAATGTCGAAACAAGGGCAGAAAGGTGTAGGATCAATTGATTTCAATGTTTTAGAGTCTTTTCTTGGCTGTGTTAACCAAGCCGTTTTTCACTTAGTGTGTGTGTAAAAGTGTGTATATTTTAATTTTTAAACCTAGAAGTTTGTAGAAAATATAAAAAGTGTGCTGTATGGCTGTAAATAAACCTGCAAATGACAGTATATAGGCTTGCAAAAACTAAAAATAAACAACTAATAATGCAATAATCCCAACCCAAGGAGGTGGGCCTCTCAACTAATAGTCTATAGGTGAGTAAAAAAAGTAATAAAAAGACACTAAAACTAATAGATCTAAGGTTAAGAGGGACTGGGATCTAAAAGAAAAAATTTGCTGGAAAGTTGTCCATAAAACAACAACAAATCAAAGGAAAAATTGCTGTAAAAACGGTGGTTAAAGGCCATCTCTTGAAGGGAAACATAGTGAACCCTAGAGGAAAACCCAAATAAAGCTATATGAGGTGATTTGGATGGATAATAAGTTGATCTGAAGCAGATTTGAAGGTGAGGTATCAGATCTGAAAAAATGGCTGAAGACTCTGAAATTTCAGACAACCTGCAATAGAAAAAACTCTTCCACAAAAAGTGGAGGGTACTAAAACCCTAGGGGGCTAGGTTCCCACTTAGTTGAGAGAAAAAAAGCAAGTATAGGTCCAAAAAGGGTGAAGATAGAGGTCATAAAACGCTCAACAGAGGCTCAGACAAACCCAGAAAACTTTCAGAAAAATCCCTGCAAAATGTCCAGGTCATAGTTTTTGACCTCTTTTCAGCAGAGGTCGCACTTTTTGGGCTGTGAAGTGTGCCCTGGAGGCCTAGGTCGCAGGTTTTGGGCTAAAAAGTGTGACTTGCACTTCCGGCACTCTCGGCGGTAGATTTCAGAAAAATTTGCTGTCTCAGCCATAGTTGATGGCTGTCACCTAGGAAATAGGTCCGAAAACTCACAGAAGTTAGAATTTTTATCGTTTTAGGATTTTATAGGTTAAAAAAAGCATCCAGAAAAGAAAAACAAGGGGCTGAAGAGAAATCCTAGGGTTTCAAGCAGCTGGATATGCAAGGATTAGAAAGACGACAGTGGTTGTAATCGTAAACCCATGTGGAGTCGCTAGTTGTTAGTATGAATCTTGATTCGAAGTGTACGAAAAAATACCACTTTAGTTGCTCATAAAAAATAGCCCTAACAACAGAAATGACTGGTAATATCTTCAGATATGCAATTAGATGATTAAGATAAATGCTGCAAAAATCTAGATATATGCATTAGAAGACATTAAACAGTAGAAAAAACAAGATTTACTCCATAGATCCAATAGAAGAAAAGAATATATCCAATGAATTTTTTATTAAAGGTAGGTGGGAGGAAAACACAAGAGGGTGTTCCCTATTCTCCTCAATGGGATGGGTTCTTGAAAGTCCTCAGCACTTCAGATTTAGAATTCCTCTCTCTTGACAGTGTAGAAAACCCAGACAAAAATGGAAAAATATGGCTATGATTGTGGATCAATAGCCAGACCAAGAGTTGAGATCCAGAGTGATCTTTAGGCAACAAAAGGTGACAAATGAATGGGAAAACCCTTCTATTTATAACAAAATATTGAGTTAGTCTAGATATTGGTGCATAGTTAAAATACTATTAACCAAATCTAGATCCAACTTTTATGGAATATTTTATTATATTTTTTGGAGGGAAAGGGAATTTGACTTGGGTCAAATCCCCTTCTTTGTAAATAATAAATATATAAATGATTTATTTATCATTTTAAGGATGTTATTAAGTAATAATAAATAAATAAATGATTTATTTATCATTTTAAGGATTAAGTAATAATAAATAAATAAATGACTTATTTATCATTTTAAGGATATGGGTGGGTAATAATCAAATAAATAATGATTTATTTAATTATTTAAGGGAGATTTAGTCATATTTAACAAAGAATATTATTTAAATAATGTTTAAATAATTATTCTTAGAAAATAATAAGATAAGTAATGATTTATCTAATTAATTTCCTTGTTTTGGGTTAAATATAACCAGGAATATGAATTAAACTGTTGTTTAACTAATTATTCCTTGAGGGAAGTCAAACAAATATGGATTTTTTTATTGTTTTCCCATGGGGTTTCCTGTTTAGACCATAAACAACTTAATAAAGGTGGTTTACTAAGTTATTTTTCATAGTGAATGCAATTTTACTTGGGGTAAAATTGGTATTACTGGGTGTACTTGGGTCCATCTAATAACAATGGATTAGATGACCAAAAAATGGTGTAACAATTTTTATGGTTAAAATGTTGCCATGTGATACCACCGTCAGGGACCCTAGGTGGTTCCCAACCCCCAAATTTGAATGCAATACAACACAATACCAATCCACGTCCTAACATGGTTAATAATCTTCATGTAGCTCAGGTGGTTTAAGATCTGTGTGTGCCCGACAGGAGGCCTAGTCGTCGATTCCTGTGAACCCTCAACAAAGTTTTATAACTCCATTTTAGGGACATGTGGTGGCCTCAGGGCTGGCCACGTATCACCCTGTGATTGGCTCCTCCAAACCATACTTTCAAGTAGAAACTCGACACTTGACAAACTACTATTAGTTCTGAGAAGGGTATATTCCTCAAAATATTCCCTTTTTGCTAACTGTGCATCCCTTTTTGTTGATTGTGAATCCCAGTCAAACTTGGTCAAAATCTGACAAATTTACCTGTTTTGAATTTTAACCAGAACGCGATATCTTCGTCATAAGACATCGGTTTTTCAAACCATTCACGGCGCTAGAATCAAGAAGACGATATCAACCTTGACATGCGTTTGCAGATAATGAGTAGAGTTTTCATGGTGCAAATCAAGCTGTGCATAAAGCTTGGTCATCATAAAATTTTGAAAGTGGCTACCATGGAATGAAACGATGTATTGTTGTACGACGAACCTAGAAATTACAAGATTGAAGATGAATATAATTGTGATTTAACTGTCATCCTTGTATGTAGTCATCGCCTCAGCCCATTTCATAAAATAATCTACAACGAGAATAATATAACCATGCCCCCGCTTGAGTGAGGGTTACATGTAAGAAAATAAATACCCCATTTAGAAAATGGACGGAAAATTATGATTGGGATAAGAGGAGCTGGAGGATCACATGTATTGCAATCATAAACTTGGGAATTACGGCACTTTCTAACTGCAGTTATGAAATCTTTAAACAGTGACAACCATAAATAACTATCGCACAATATCTTTTGGGAAGTGGAGAATCCTGACATATGACCACCACACACTCCAGAATGGCAGTCATATAATTCATTCTTGGATTCCTCGTGTGTTAGACAGCATCAAAAAATAGAATCATCACCGCGATGATAAAGGGTCTCACCAACAATTGTATATTGTTGCGACTGACACTGGATTCTACGACGATTATTTCGAGACAACTTGGGTCGCAAATTATGAGTTTGAAGATGTATAATGATATCTCTATATGAAGGATATTGACTACTGCTAAGAAATATGGATTCATCTGGAATATTACCTCTACCACAGTTTCAATTTTATTATAGGGAAAGGCACAAAATAATTCAACAACTACCAATGGCTTCTTAGACTTAGATCTTTCAAATTCTAAATGAAACTCTTACACGATAAAAATAAATTTATATTAATCCCCCCTAGAAATTGTTTGGCAAGAATGTACATCATAGGGTTTCAATCATATATCATGTTTTTTTTGCGTAAAACTATGTAGTAATGAAAATGTTAGGAAACTTGAATAACTGCTAAGGCCATTTTCTCCACATGTGCATATTTGATTTCAGTTTTTGTGCGATTCCTACTCGAATAGTAAATCACATGTTTAGTGTCAGATTCATCTTCCTGAACTAGCACCATCCCAATCTTGGATTAAGTTGCATCTAAATACAAAAATTAATTTGGATGATAATTAGGTCGATGCAGTAAGAGTGCATGGATCAATGTTTTTTTCAATGCATAAAAATATTTTTCAGCAAGCTCATCCCAAATTAATGGAATTCCATTTTTTAACAATTATGTAAAACCTTTAGTTAGCTTGGCATATTTAGGTATGAATGTACGTAAAAATATCACTTTACCTTACAAAATTTGGAGTTGGTGAAGATTAGAAGGAGGATATAAGTGGAAAATGGCCTCGACCTTGAGTGGATTGATACGATTCCTTCCTTTGACATTAAAAATACCAAAAATCGACTGAATTGTACAAAAAATACACACTTGTGAGGATTCAGATGAATATTTTAGTACATACTTTGAATTAAAATGGCTTTAAAATTCATAGGATGATATTGTCGTCTCAACGAATGAGATGGTAAATCATCTAGGTAGGGTTGCACAATATGTTTTATATTTTGAAATGCATAAGATATTTCCCTTTGAAATGTTGTGTTAGCATTCTTCAATCCAAAAGAGAGTTTGCGATAGGAAAATTTCTCCCATGGATGAATAAATGTATTCTAGGGTTGATCTGCATGGAGTATATTTATTTGATTGTATCCAGAAAATCTGTCCATAAATGAAAATTTCTCGTTTCCGACACAATCATCAAAAAATTGGTCAATATAAGGAGTAGGATAATTTTAATTTCGAAAATATGTATTGATATCCCTATTGTTGACACATATTCTAATATTCCCTTGATTTTTATTCATGAGAACAATAATAGATACAAAATCAATCAAGGGAACAAGGTAAATGACACTTTCTCTAAGTAATTTTCATCTTCAACTTTGATAATAGCAAATTTCCACCGATGTACTGGATGTAATCTATGTCTGACATGTTCGACATCCATGTCTGTCTTAATTTCATGAATAAAAATGCTAGGGTCAATTCCTGGCATTTCCTAGTAGAACCAGGCAAAAATTTCACGAGATTCCTAAAATAGGGCTTTATATTTCTCAATTTCATCAAGGGTGAATGAAGCACCTATGTGAACGTTATTGGTAATTCAAGTTTTTAATGAGATATCAATGGGTAATATTACAGATATTTTTCCTAGATTCATTTCAAAATCAAAATCAAGCATTTACATAGGACATTGAGGACTATAAACAATTTTAGCCAAAACGATAGATGAAAATTTATTCTCAATTTTATCAAGGTCAGGAAGAAAGGGTGAACGATGATGATAATTACTCTATGGAAATTTATCCAAATTCATGACTTCCATGATACTCTTCTTAGTGGGAAACATGGTATCTAAAGGATGAGGAAATGATATTGGTACTAAACGTGACAAATAAGAATAGTCATCACTAACCACATTCATTTGATCAGTTTCAATTTTAGTTGATGATGGGTTGGAAAGTGATTGAACTGCCTGATAATACAATTAAAATGAGATCAAAGAAATCTCATTATCGTATAAGACCAAATTAGACTCTGAAGGTGCAATCCAAGGATCAGGTGATGGTATTGTGCTTGATGTAATCATGTTGACCTAGGAAACATTATGAGGAAAATTGGGTGGAGGCATTGTGAAAGTTCCTATCAGAGATGAATTCTTAAGCAAACGTACCCCAACATCTTCATAAAAAGTAATCGACTTTCCAACAAAGGACATATTACTTGTAGAGGCAGGTTCTGAAGTGTAGTAAGACAATTGGTCTACTTTTACAATAATGCCTTTATAGGGAAACATTATGATTTCAAAACATAATGAGACCACTACTCACATAGCATAAGACCAACTTCGTCCCATTAAAAGGTTATAGTCAAGCCGGGCATCAACAACCTCAACTTCAACCACAACTTTTTTTACCTTCTATCTCTATAGGTATATCTTTAAGAATCCCATATGGGAGAAAAATTCTTCCCTCAGAGGCTTTCAAAGTAGTGGGATACTAATTCATAGTTGTAGAACAAGGGCTTTTCAACAAGAAATATACATAATACCTGTAGACGCTCCTTTGTAAATTATTGTGTGAAAGACTCATTTGGTTTTGACAAAACTAGTATTTGGAAAGTGATTTGATGTGGAAGTCTAGGTACATAATTCTCTAGATCGTAGATAATGAGATTAGAATCCCAAGGATCAATAACTCCTATATCTAACAAAATTAATTTCCTTTGTGTTGGAAAAGTCTGCAGCACTTTGGGGGCTGAAATTGCTGAAGGTGACATAGCTATAGCTTCAAAAATGTTGTAATTATGAGCAACACACACATGTGGATTGAAAGATGAATTTTGAAGAACATCTTTGGGAGGCGGCCAAATAAAAATTCCAGAACTAGGTTTTGTGATTTGTAATGGTTTGAAAAGAAGAGGAATTGATGTGGAAGCTTGTTTGAGTGAACCAACATTGTTTCCAGTGATAGGACCCTTAGATGCATAATCTTGAGATCCCGTATTAAACATAAATTGAGAATACATCATCATGACATCCACCGATGAGATGGAAGAAGAAGGATTGTGTGAAACCATATTACTATCTTGAGAAGGGAATGGATCCTTCAAAACAACATGGTTGGGTGAAAATGTAGAGAATTTAGTTACCTCAACGTGATGTGGGCACTCCTTGGTGTAATGATCTTCATCACAAATTAGAAAAGGATCACGAGGATTTTTTTTTCTGCCAGATGAAACTATTTTATCTGATTTCTCTTTCAAGGAAGTATTTTTTTCCTTTACCTTTCCCTTTCTTCATACCTTCGGTCAATTTATTTTTTCTCATAGATGAATCTAAAAAGTTAATCTCAGAAGTATTTTCGGGATACATATTTCCTTTAGGTGAATCTGGTAAAGTTATAATAATAAAATTAGATTTGGAATTTTTCTTATTACTCTTAAATTGGCTAACAGAACGGATTACACCATCAATGATGTGGGATCTAGAAGGACTTGTGGTTATTTGACCAGGGCGAGGAAAAGCAAAAAAAAATTCATACAAAGTGCCAGTCTGTGTGTAGAGAAGGTCTAGATATTGGGCATGAGTAATAAATTTTTCTTCAGTTTCAATTCCTCCCTTGGAAATATCTTTAGTGATGACTCGAAGTAAAGAATTTGTAAACCACATAGCCAAAATTTGATCTCAAATGAAAACTTTAACCAAAAAATGTTTATATCTCTATTCGTGGATATGATTGGAAATAGGGTAGAATAATTCTATTTTAAAGAGGTCAAAAGTGTGACAATATTAGATCTAATAAAATAGCTACCTATCTAAGAAACCAACAACATATCAACATATAAATAAGAACAAAAATATAACAAGGAAAAATAATATAAGAGACATACGTGGCTCACCCAATAGGGCTACATCCATGGGAAGGTAGTCTTCTATTATCTATCCTGCAATCTTACAAAGAGAGAAAGTACAAATAACCCAATACAAATAACAATATGAGAATAAGAGAGGATGTAATAGTAATAAACAAGGCTCCCTTGACTCTATTATATACCTAGAGATGTGGATGAATTACTCTCACATATTGAACGTGGGATAATATAATTATCCAAAATAAAACCTCTTTATATAATAAATGGGTGCAAGAGTATACTATTCCATAATGAATATGCAATATAATGTGTTACTCTTTTGCATAATATTGTATTCAACTTCTGACAAAATACAAAGACATTATTACCTTCCAAGGAATATAATATATTCCAACACTTCCCCTTCATAATGGCTCGAAGAAGGGCCAATCCTAACACTAGCTAACACTAAGGAAGGAAGGAGTAATTACTACTCCCCCTTGATGAAAAATTCCCTCATCCCAAGGAAAAAACGAAGATACACATACTTCGCTTCTTTCAAGAATTTAGTAAAGATATCGGCTTCATGCAACTCGGTAGGACAATACTACAGAAAAATTATACCATTGGCAAGAAGACCTCCAATATAATGAGCATCAAGGTCAATATGCTTCATTTTGGAGTGATATATCGGATTGTAAGAAAGCAAGATTACGCCCTGATTGTCACATTTCAACATCGTGAACAATTTCAGAGCCAGACCAAGATCAGTAAGAACATGCCATAACCAAACGTCCTCTTTAGCTGCTTATTTGGCTACTTTATACTCTTCTTCACATGAGGATAAAGAAAGAGTCCTCAAATTTTTGTTGGACAAAGAGATTGAACCTGAACCAAGTTGAAATATGTAACCAGCAGCTGACCGTCAAACAATATTCTTCCCAGTCAGAATCTGTATAACCAGAGAGTAAAATTGTAGCAATGCTCAAACCAAATACACCATAATGCAATGTCCCCTGTAAATATCACAAAATTCTATTGGCTACCTTCCAATGACTTTCACGAGGTTGTTGCATGAACTGAGAAATCATATTGACGGAAAAAGAGAGATATGGTCTACTGTGAGTTAAAGATATTAAAATTCCAACGATATGACGATAAAGAGTAGCGTAAACCAGTGGAGTGGTACACTCAATAGTTAGCCTTACACCATATTGAAATGGTGTAGGAGCAAGTTTACAATTACTCATATCGAAACAAGCCAATATATCTATCGCATACTTAGGAGGAGAGAAAAAAAATACCATCGGACATATTCCAGATCTGAAGACCCAAGAAATAGTGCAATGTATCGAGATCTATCATCTCAAACTTCTTCTGAACAGAAATTTTCCTATCTTGAATTAATACAAGCTAGCTTCTACTGATAATTAAATCATCCACATATAAATAAATAATGAGGACATTATCACCAAATTTTTTAACAAACAGATTTGGATTAGATACACAACTCTTAAAACCATTATTCAAGAAATATGCATCAATTTTATCATACCAAGCCCTAGAGGATTTTTTGAGACCATATAAGGATTTGTGTAATTTACATACTAAACTTGAGGATTCAACAGAAATAAAACTAGGAGGTTGTTGCATATAAATTTCTTTAGTAAGATCACTATTTAAAAATGCACTTTTAACATCCATTTGATGAATTTCCCACTTAAAATATGAAGCAAGTGATAAAATGGTTCTAATTGTGTTTATTTTAATAATAGGAGAAAAAGTTTCATTATAATCAACACCTTCAAGTTGATTAAAGCCTTTGGAAACTAATCTAGCTTTATACTTTTCGATCTGTCCTTCTGTAGTGAACTTAGTTTTATAAACCCATTTACAACCAACTAAATTCTTTCCTAAAGGAAGAGGAACAAGAGACAAAGTATTTTTTCTCAAAAGAGAATCATATTCAGTAGAAATAGCTTGTTCCCAATGACGATTTCCCTTAGCTTGAGCATAAGTAGCAGGATCATCCGTGGCCAAAACTTTGGTCATAAGAGAAAATTTAGATCTAGTTTGACGAGTGGCAGAAGGATTTCTGAGCTCACTACCTACATATTCAAGTTTTTTCCGAGCCCAAATAGGAAGAATATAAGGAACATGAGTCACTTTAGGATATTCATGAGTTTCAAGTGGAATAATTGAGGGAAAGGAAGAATCAAGACCAATAAGAGGCACCGAATTGGAAGAAGGAGTAACATGAATATGAGTAACGGATGCTATTGGTAAATTCAGGGTAACATAAGTTTCTACAGACTCAGGCGGGGAAGAGACTTCATGAAATTGAATATCCCTTTTGATTATGACACTTAGATTAGAAGGATCAAACAACCTATGAGCAATGAAATTCTCATCATAACCAATGAAGAGACACTTGTGAGATTTGGGTTCTAACTTTTTCTATTTTTCATTAGGAATATGAGCCCAACATTCACAACCAAACACCTTAAAATAATTAATATCCAGTTTACGTCCATTCTATTTTTCTCAGGGGTAACATGCTTAAAAACTTTAGTAGGAACTCTATTCAAAATAAAATTAGCACAACATATGGCTTCAACCCAAAATTTCTTATGTAGTCCTTTAGAATAAAGCATACATCTAGCCATTTCAACTAAAGTTCTATTTTTCCTTTTCAGCAATACCATTTTGTTGAGGTGCGTAAGGAAGAATATTTTGATGTTGAATACCATGTTTATATAAATATGCATCAAAATTCTTCTTAACAAATTCCCCCACATTATCAGATCAAAAATTTTTAATACTCTTACCAAATGCATTTTCAACCATGGATTTAAATTCTTGAAATTTTACAGATGTTTCATTTTTATTTTTCAAAAAATAGACTCATGATTTTCTACTAAAGTCATCAATAAAGGTAGGAAAAAAAATTCATGGGATATTGAAGGAACTTCAAGAGGACCACAAATATCACTATGAATTAATTGCAAAGGTTCTTTAGGATGCTGGGATTTACCTTTTTCAAACATTTCTCTATGATGCTTACCAAGAGCACATCCTTCACAAACACTAGTAGTAGAAGAAATATTAGGAAAACCATAAAACATTTTAGTTAGTATTTTCATTTTACCATAATTCAAGTGCCCCAATCTTTCATTCCACAATTTACTTAGTTCATAAGCATGAGCAACATAGGAATAAAAGCGTTGTCTCTTAGTTGAGTTAAAACCTGCAAAATTATATAACCGAGTGTATGATCAATAGGGCCAGAAGAAACCACTTTTTAATTTTGGTTGATATCTTTAAGAACATATTTATCAGGCCAAGCTTCAAATTTAAAAACTTTCTGACACGCACAATAAATAGAAATTAAGGTGATGTGCATGTTTTGAACATGAAAAACATCTTCCAATTGACCATTAGCAACATTAATATTACCAGAACCAATTAAGAAATTTTTTTTACCATCACCAATATAAACTTTCTCAGATGAGTGCTTATTAGTGTCATAATATGTAAATGAAGAATCATTACCAGTCATATGTTTAGAAGCACCAAAATCCATTATCCATTCCACATTAGAAGAAGAATTATTAGATGAAATAATAGATGCATATAAAGCTACTTGAGATTCATTAGAATTTTTCTTGTTTTCTTTAGTCATTAAACGTTTCACTTTAAAGAAATTATTTTCAGGATGGTTAGTTTTATCACAATGCTTACAAGGATCATACACTTTTTTTTTCTTACTAGTGTCATGACCCGCATGAGAATCATGACCATTATTATTAGTATAATTAGAAGTGTGTGAGCAAGAACATTTGACATTATTAAAATTTTTCTTATGATTTTTATTATGTGCCATAAGAGCTTTATTAGGTGACACTTGTCCTGAATAAATCAAAATTTATTGCTCATTTATCAACCCTTTACATAAATCATAAAAATTAAGTTTCGTGGTACTTTGAGACAATTCAAGAGAATTATTCCTAGTTTGGATGAACATGTCAAAACAAGATGGCAATTTTTGTTCTACAAGAATGATAAGAGCACTGTCTGTCTTCTTGTAATCTTTACCACAATTATTTAACTTTTCATTTAAGGTTTTCAATTAAGAAATACATAATTATACTCTATCAAAATTAGTAGGATCTAGCTCATGAATTTTCTTTTCAAGGTAATAAGCAAAAACATCATCAGATTTATAAAATAAAGAAGAAAGATTTTCCCATACCTCAAGAGGGTTGTATTTTTCCTCAATACTTACCTGAAGACCATCTGAAACTATTTGACCAGTGAGCCCTCTTGCTTGATCAAACTTTTCTTCGAATGAAAGAATCGATAAGAGAAAAAGTGGATAGAAAATTGTAAATTTCTACAGTTCATTTGTCATCATAAAAAAACCTAAAAAGAATACCAATGTTAAATTAGTGATAACTTTACTTCCGGGACTCCATTTGACCTTATTTGTTTTTGAAATTGTGTAGCTCTGTGAGGAGAACCCAAATATCTACTCTTTTATGGGAAATTATGTACAAAAGGTAACAAATCTGACAAAAACGTCAAGTGCCAAAACAAAAACACTCAATAATTCACCAAATGCTTATTATAACCAGTTTTCGGAAATGGCGCAACCACTCTGCATCCACACATGTAGCCAAAATTTTGATCTGAAACCTCAGTCCTCCAATCTTCCACCCTGTAGACAAATAAAAACTATTATAACTGTTGTAACTAAATATTACAATCGAAAGATAGATCTCCTTGAGGAGGATTAAAAAAATTATGGATATTACAGAAAAACAATCGAAAACCCCTTCAAAATAAAAATAAAAAACATATAGATCTTATAAAAAAACAATCAAGAGCCCCTTGAAAAAAAATCTGCAAAAAAAACTACACAACAAAGTTAGGGTTATAAGAAAAAAATCTCAAATATGTAGAATCATGCCCAAATCTAAAGAGAAGCCTAATTACTACCAAATAGAAAGAAAATCTACAAAAAAAAGTGAGTGGCCAGATAATAAAAAATGAAGATACACATTGATGGTTAAATTCAAAGAAGATGTTAGATCATAGTAACCATGGCTTTGATACCATGTGAGAATATTAGATATAATAAACTAGCTGTATATCCAAGAGACCAACAGCATATCAACATATGAATAGGAACAGAAATATAACAAGGAAAAATAATACAACAGATATAGGTGGTTCACCCAATTGGGCTACATCCATAGGAAGGTTATCTACTATTATCTCCATAAATATGTCTGCTATTATCTCCATAAATCTCTTGCAATCATACAAAGAGAGAAACTACAAATAACTTGCTAGAAATAACAATATGAGCATAAGATGAGATGTGATAGTAATAAAAAAGGCTCCCTTGACTATATTATATACCCAAATATATGGAGGAATTACTCTCACATATTGAATGTGGGATAATATAATTCTCCAAAATAACACCTCTTTATATGATAAATGGGTGCAAGAGTATACTATGCCATAATGAATATGGGATATAATTTGTTACTCTTTTACATAAGATTGTATTAAACTTCTGACATAATACAAAGAGATTATTACCTTCCAAGGCATATAATATATTCCAACAAAAATTTCGGTACCCGTATCGTAACGTATTTTTAACTAAAAATGCTTCAAAAAAGCAGTACCTAGGGTGTTGAAGTTGTGAAAAGAAGCTCGTCATAATTCAATGTACCATTTTTCTATTGAAATGCTTAAAGTTCATTTAAAAAGCTGTAATATAATGGAATCATTGATTAATGTATTTGATGTGCACCAAAGATGATAGACCATGACATGCTTTGAAGGGTCGTTTCCTGATTTACCTTCAAATTTTAGAATTTTAATTGCCAACTTTGTGGGAATTTCCAGCCAAAACGAGAAATATTAAATCAGATCATTGGTTAATTGAGACAAATTCGGTAAATCCAAAGTGGCAATAAATAGTAGCTATTGATTGAAATCATGTTGTGAAAACTGATAACCTTGTGGGACAAGTCGAGTACCTGGAGGAGGATATCCAGGATATCATGGGATAGCCTGAGGGTTTGAGATTTTCATTCCTCAAGGATAACTAGGGTTATCCATATCAAAATGTGGTTGAGATGGAATTTTAAACATATGACTATGGTATGGTTAACTTTGGAAAGGCAGATTTTAGCCAATCTACCCCAAGTAATATTTCCCCTAAAATGGTTGGCTTTGTAAACATTTTCATTGAAAGATTTGACTCTGATAAGGCTTACCTTGAAATAAATGGCCTTGAAAATATTAGCTTTGATATGATGTTTGCAAATTTCCCATATCAGGTTGTCCGAAATGTATTTGAGGTATAGACTGGATTATAGGTCCCGCTTGATAAACGAATGTCTAAGGGATATCATGTGTAATAGGTTGCACCGATACTTGAGAGGTAATTGGAACAAGAGTTTGAGGTACTTTTGGGATGGGTGGTTTAGGTGTACTTGGTTGTTGAACAGATGTTTGCACAACAGATTGGATAGAAGTATGTGGAATTATTAGATCAGGTTGCTGACTTTGTTGCCAAATACATATTTATGGATTAACTTAATGAATCCCCTGAATAGATTGCTAGACTTGAGTTAGAAAAATTTGTCTTGTAAGTTGAGAAGGTTGGTAAATTGGTATATGTGGAACGCCTTGCAAAGGCTATTGAGAAAATGAGGTGTTCCAAATGGTACTCATCCCTGGATAAGGAGTTTGTGCTAAGGGTTGTGACATAATGGGTTGACCTCAACCAGCTTGACACATCTAACAATAGGGTTGATAGTATCCAGTTAAAGGTTGTCGTACAACCGTAGGATATGAACCAGCAAAAGGTTTCCCTCTAGGTGGAGGTGGTTGACCCCGAGAAAGATTATAACCACCTATTGGGTTAACTTGAGGATTACCTAGACAGAAAAAAACCATAGGAATATATTGGTATGAGGTCAAACCTTGGGCAGGAGAAGTTGATAAACCAACTAACATACAAATTTTAGGAGAAAGAGAAGCTCCTAAAAAAGTCCCAGAAAGGGACTGATACCTAGGAGGAACTAATAGAGGACCATATAAACATGTATCTAGAGAATTTGAAAACATGGATGTATCACTAGACATACTTCTAGAAATCATTTCTAACATATTAACTTTGGGAAAAGAGTAAAAAGGAATGCAGTGACATGGATGAAATAAACAAAATTGGTGAAAAAATTCAAAAGGTGTAAGGTACCAAGGATTCAGTCAAAAAGGAGAAATTGGAAGATCTAGAGGAAGGGTCTGTTCACCGGTAAAAAATGGACTACTTGGAGTTTCTTCTTCATCACCTGCATTAATATATTCGATAGTAATGAGACCGAGAGGTATATTTTCGGTAATAATAAGTTTTAATTTCGGTGAATTTGGAGCATAATTAGGGGCTATAACCTTTGAAGGAGAATCAAGTTCTGAAACATGAGATTCAGATTCATAAATTTATGGCTCAATTAAATTTCTATATGAGACCTCACCAGTGTCATATTACGATTTAATAATTTCAGTAACTATTAGCTTAGTTTGTACTAAGTCTATTTCAAATCCTTGATTTTGATTCACTTCAGTTTTAGATTCTACCACGGTATATCTTTTATGAGGATCTGAAGACCTAGATCATGTTGATTTTGTATTTTCAACCTCAATTTTCTCTACTTGACTTGGTGTATAGCCAAGAAGTTTACCCTACATTCTCTATGAATGTCTTGGTATATCAGCCACGATAAATTTTAATTAAGAACTCACAAAATATCAAGAAATCACACCTAATGTCTCTAAAAATTAAAAACAAACAAAGTAACATGCACTAACAAATCTAGGAGTCAAACCATCCAAACAATATTTTCATACTAAGATCAGTAGATGTTGATGAAACCCAACATTGTAGAAATCAATGTGAAAATATATAGATAAAGAGGATGGAACCAGTTACCCTCGAAACCTACTCAATTAAATAATATGATGCAAGTAACTCCACTTATGCCATCTTGTGTGAATATTAGCCTCCAAAAATTCGATGTGAGTCTAGTCAACTTTTGTTCCAGGTACGTTAAATACCTTCCCTCTACCGTCACCTCGGGAGAAATTCCTAATATTATGTTCACTAAGGTTACCAACAATAACAATTAAACCCAGGGTGTAGTCGCAGATCTGATATACACGCAAGGACAAACTAACAAAGCTCAATTCCCTTGAAATCTCCTAAATCTTAGGTTTACTTCCAAGTGACCCCAACTACCTTTCGAGACCGTTTGTAATGCGTGAAATTTTCTACTCTAACCCATGAAGCAGGTACAATTACTTCACCAGATCTTGTGTAAGGGGAGCTGCTTAGAGAAAAAAATTGATAACTCGATTTACTCCCTGCCTCAATATTCTATGGTTTGTTTATCACTTTGGAAATTTGACTCACTTCCCTATTCCAAAGAACTAACCTGATCTATGTTGGTGGAATGAGCCTTTAAAATAAAATAAAAAATCTAGATCAATTTTAATTATTATTGTGTTATTAGGTTGTTCCTCACTCAGATGGTTATGGACGTGAAACTGATGATATTTTTTCTGACTCAAAATACTCTAATGCTGTCAAATATGAAAATATAATATTTTCATTCAATGAATTCCTAATTATGGGAGAGTGTGAGGTTCTTTGCTTTTCAAAATAAATGAAAAAACTAAAATTCCAATAACGTTATTTTTAACAAAATTTCAATTTCACTTTGAAACAATTAAATTTGCAGAAAATAGATCAAAATTTTAGTTTACTTAACAATTCAAATAAACATACAAAATATATTTCAAAATAAATAACTTATAATTCTTTAATTTTTTTGGAGAAACCAATAAAACTTTAAAATGAATTTTTTTAATGAACCCTTCAACTTAATGATATCTACAAGTCCAATTATGTAAAATTAAAAACTGAAAAGAAATGATTTTCTTTTAACATTTAGAGAATAGAAGCACTCTTTCACAAAAAACACTGTTTTTTTAGAAAACTCTAACTTCACTAATATAGAATCTCTTTCACCAATAAGAAAAGTAATTTTCTCAAATAAATAAGATAAATAATGAATCTGGTATATTTGCCAGAAAAATTCATGGAGACAGTGACCTATTCATTAGTCTATCTCTTTTTGATGAATCGAAAAACAATCCAGATGAAACCCTACTCAAAATTATGAAAAGGATTGATTCTTAAGAATAATTAACTATCACATTCAGACAAGATCATAAAATAATGTGAAGGTAAAAACAAACATAATGACCATTCATAAATTAAAATCCATATATTGATGAGGAGAAAAACCAATTTAAAAAACAATTCTAAGGCTTGCACAAGTAGACAGTTAAGTCCAGTCTGCATGTGCACTGTTGCTGAAGGAAAACTACATGGATATGCACTCTGTTGACGAAGAAGAACTGTGAAAATCAAGGAATGTTCAAGAAACAATAAAATCAAGGAAATAAAACCAGAGGATCTAAAATGTCACTATTTTTCCAATACTCAGATAAAGTCCAACAAAAAATGTTGGAAAGAAAAACCAAGGAAAAAGAAGAGCACCAAGTTGTTCCCCAACCAAGTCGCCAATTTATTACACGAACAAATCCCTCTTGGGGACAAGAGAGATCTCCTGAGATTCCTAAGGGGAGACTAGAAATAAACATATAATTGAATAACTATTTCCCTAATCCTACTTTTTTTAAATCATAAAAACAAGAGAAGAAGAGTGTTTCCCTTACCTATTTGTGAAATTCTTGATAGAGATCTTGATCCATCACGATGCAGCTCCTAAATTCTTCATAATATCTGCAATCATAGATATAAAAAATATCAAAGGGATATGCAATAAAATGATTCAAAACAAGGTTAATGTACTGATCAAGGATATTCGAAATTGATATCATATTAATGAATACATGAAGGAACATAAATCATTCATTATTTCAATAAGACAATACAATGCAAAAAATGATTGATTTGTATTAATTCATTGATAAATAAGAGCCTTACAACCTTTGCCTTGATGTCATGAATTTCCTCCCAATTTCCCGAATCCCTGTCCTTGGATGATGAGCTTCCCAATCTAAATTCACCAGCATAAGACTAACTTTCGTGAACTTCATGAAACCTATAGCCTCTAGTCAATTTATAGGCCAAATAGAGGAGGTTTCAAATGAAATGGAATTAGCTCGATATTGTGAGGGGTAAGGCTCAAATAGATATGACCAAGAAGCTTCTAGCTGGGATATATTCGGCCAAGAAGGCTTCTAGAACCTAATTTTTACTTTTACTTTTCATTGACTCATGTGTGTGGTCTATAATGGAAGACATAACATAATTTTGCACGGGTTTCAATGGAAAAAATTGTGCATGTGTAGAAACTAACTAGGAAAAGCATGCATGTCATCTTAAATGGGTTAAATTACATGTTACCTAAAATTCATAATTTCTTCAAGGGTTTTAGAAGTTTTACTTGCAAGGGAGTGCATTGAAACATGTATATGGATGGCAAGAGATCGATTTTAACTATCAAGTTTCATGGTGACAAAATGGAATATAAAAAGACATCACATTTTGTATATGTTTCCCTTGTCCATTAGGAAAATTCACACCTATTACTCCATCAATGAATTTTAAGCGATTTATTATCTCCTAGATAAACATATGTTTCATTAATTTTGTCATAATATTCATAAAACCAATCCTTATTACAAGCCATATGGGGTGATGCACCAGAATCAATGAAGCAAACATTCACATCATCAGTTTCCATAGAAAATGCAGTATGGAAAACAAAAAGATTAAGATTTTTAGATCCATCACTCATTGACATGTATTTTTCCACAAAATTTCTGTTATGCCTTTTTTTTATTTTTTTGGACTCATTATATTTTCTTTCATAACAATATTTAGAGTGATTACTAGGCTTTCCACAATAATAACAATCATCATTTCTCTTATCATGAGTTGAAAAATAATATTTTGTCATACCTTTCTGTTTTGGTTGAAACTTACCTCCTTTGTTTGTATGGTTATTTACCCTTGGCTACCAATTCCAAATGTGAACTACATGAGCCCAAATTAAAGCTCTTCCTCCTTTCCTCCTCTTGTAGAAGAATTCCTATCAATTCATCAAATATAGGGAGATTCTCTCTAGCTGAAAAGCTTGAAACAAAAAATTGATAATATAGCACTAAGCCATTTAATGTGATGGTGACTAAGTCAGTACTAGATACCTTTTCACCAATATCTCTTAACATATCATTTAAATCTTTGACACAAGATAATACAAAAATGCTTATATTTTCATTTTCTTCCATTTTTAGAGATAAAAGCTTACTCTAAAAAACAACATCTAGTTTGTATTTGTTGTTTCATACAAACCCTTGAGCACATCCGAGATTTGCTTGGATGTCTTGCAATCTCTGATGTGAGGAATAATGTTGTTGTTTATGGACATACACAAAAACACCTTTGCTTTCATCTCTAGATTATCCCAATATGAAACAGAGGCTGAAAAACTGGGTTTGGGCTCATCCCCACTCACAATGGACCACAAATTATAATCCTCTAAAATTGTGAGCAACTTGAATTTCCAATTCAAATAATTTCCTCCATCAAGTTTGGTGGATTCATTCAAATAATTATCAGCCAAAATATCTGACATAATGACAAAAAAATCTTTCTCCAATCAACAAAATGCAACCAAATCCATCATCTCTAAATCCAAATACACCCAAATTCTCCATATTGAAAGTGATATCACAAAGAAAAATCTACTTTACACCACAATAACTTTTACCACACAGTCTAAAATCCTCATCTCTTAAAAATTCATTTTTAAAATTCCTTTTCTCGTTTAACCATACCCAATAACTTATTTTTTGTTTTAATTTTTTCTGTGTGTGGATTAGCAAGCAGGAGTGGATCATTAGATAGCTCGTCGATTGTTGGAATCGTTGGAATTGGTTGATTGATGGTAAGCCAAGGTTTTTTCCATGTCTAGATCAAAGGTTGGATCATACGTTGAGGGATCTCGCTTTGCCGATTGAAAGACTAGTTGATATATCTAAATCATATATGTCATGATGCTTTTACTCTCTCATCTATTGATATATCTAACACATGTTGTGACTATTCAATAAGGGAGCAAGAACATATCCATTTAATGTATTTTTCGTCCGAATAGAATCTGGTATAACTTGTAGAGATTAATTTCGATAGTATTGGGAGAAATGGATTGCGAGTAGAAATATACTCTTGCATCTGCAGATGTCAAGTTTGTGAGAGAATGAAATGCATAATCCACTTTGTGAGGAAAAAAAACTGATTAAGGAGCTCCAACCAGCTGCAAATTTTTCTGTGGTCGAAAAAAATTAAAACACCTCTTCGTGGTCACTTTTGAGGTGTCATCTAACGTTTTGTAGTGTAAGAAAAACTTCTGTTAGAGTTGAAATGGATATTTTGTTTTAAAAATTACATTTTCTTATTTTCTTAATCATGATCTAGGTCTGGGTGGCGATTCATATGTTAACATGTTGGTCTAATTTTTTACGACACGAGACATGACCCAAGTAGTTGATTTCTGCAATGGGAATCAAAATCATTCGATCTCTATATTTTTTGCAAGATATGTTAATGGTTGAGATGATTGTTGAAGTAGGGAAATGTGTTGGTAATTTTGATATAAATCGAAGCATTATAAAAGATAACGATAATGGGAATACTATAGAAGATAGCAATAATGTAACGAGAATTAAAATGAATAAGACAATAGTAATTGAGAACTAAAACGAAATGAATTCTAATTTGAAGTAATTCAAACTATTTTGAATTTCAATATTAGTTATGTATAGCGATGTTATACATTTATCTTTATATTTTTGTACAAAGTAAAATCTTTAAAGTAGATTTGTGCAATGCTCATAATATTTGTGTGTAGGGTAAAATATAATATTTGTGTATGAAGAATGAACTATAATCCAGTGTTAAATCACTAAAATTTGATATACTTGTAAACCTTTTATCTTTAAATATTTTTATATTCTTTGATATTTGTACTCTAAAACCAATTTCCATCCAATTTTATACTATGAATGCAATTTTACTGTGGATTTATCAGTATGGATTTCGCTGTCGATTAATCGTCATTGGAAATATAATTATAATCATTATGTGTAGTGTGGATTAGGGTTAGTGGTTTCTTGTGCTAAAATATTAATGTTTATCAACGTTATATTACTATAGATTTATCATTATGGATTTCGCTGTCGATTAATCGTCATTGGAAACATAATTATAATATTTGTAGTGTGGATTAGGGTTAGTGGTTTCTTGTGCTAAAAAAATGAATATTTATCAACGTTATATATTGGTTTATTGTGAACGATTCAATCAAGAACTTTTCAAGGTTTCTAATGGCTTCCAATGCAATATTATCTATTATTTTTTATTCTTTTATAGAATTAGAATTAGTTTTTATTATGATCAGTTTGAATTTATCATTTTATGTAAATACAAAATTTTGGAAGTAAATTACTAATGTGGTTGTGTATATGACCATACTAGATTCATCTTAACTCTGTATCTTTGAAGTGCCTAGAAGGATCAAATCTCTAAAGGTGCAAACCTTTTTTTTTGAGTGCAAAGCTTGAGGAAAGGTTTGTACCTGGAGAAATTTGATTCCTCTCGGCACTTCATAGATCCAGAGTTAAGATGGATCTAAGATGGTTTCAGTTGTGTGTGGCCAAGAAAAATCTATCGAAAATATGATTAATTTTATGAATAATATGCAAATACAGATAATATAAATATAATAATTTTATATATGCTAAATATGTCTCATATTTATCTAGTCATTTCAATTTTAAAATTTTCTTAGTTACCTCAGTTTTTTGAGATGATAAATATTGTTAATAACTTTAATGACGAAATAATTTTTTTGAATGCAAAGTGACAATGTAATAGTGTTGAATGATAGAAAATGAAAATAATAAGAATGTAGTCAATTACAAATAGTCTTCATTGTGATCAATCTCAAATTATTTTCTTTTACTATTCTTATTGTCACCATTGTTAGTTTTGTCATCTTTTCATATGACAATTAAAATAATAAACCATTTAAATATTTAGCTTGAACTATTGTACTATACATCATACATTGTCTCTCTTTCTCTTCAATATTAATAGGTTGATTTACTATAACATAAATATTAATGTACATTGTTAATAATTTTGTGTGCTTACACTAAAATCAATGCACAATCTTAATCCAATCTCTTTAAAATTAATGTACCATTAATGTACATCCAATTACATCAAATCAAAAATCAACGTCTACACTGAAATCAATGCACCTAATTCAAACAATCAAATAAGATTACGAAACAACATCTACAATGAAATCAATGAATCTAATGCAGGTAATCAAATAATATTAAAAATCAACATCTATATTGAAATCAATGGATCTAGCACAAGTAATAAAATAATATTAGAAACCAACATCTACACTGTTATCAATGCATCTAGTGCAAGCAATCAAATAGGATTATAAATCACCATCTACTTCTTTATCTCTCCCCTCGAACTTGATCTCTCTTTCCCTCCATCTCTCCACACTCTCACATCCTCCCTCTTCCTTCCTCTCTCTCCATTTCTTTCCCACATATATATCTCCCTCTCTCTTCACCCTCCAAGTATGTTACTATATCCCTCCCTCTCTTCTTCTCTCCTCCCTTCTCTCCATATCTCCTACTTTATCTCTTTATCTCACCCCAAAATATACAGACACTCTCTCCATATCTCCCTTATCAATTCATATCTCTCTCCACTTCTCACTCTCTATGTACTCCTTCTTCCCTCCCTCTCTCCCCCTCCAACTCCATCTCTTTATCCTTACATCTCTCCTTCTATCTCCCTCTCTCTTTCTCTCTCTCTCTCTCTCTCTCTCTCTCTCTTTTCCCTCCAATTTTCTCTCTTCCCCCATAAATCTCTTCCTCTCCCTCATGTCCTCTCTCTTGTCCTTCCTCTCCTACCTTCCTCTATATTTTCCTCTCTCTCTCTCTCTCTCTCTCTCTCTCTCTCTCTCTCAACATCTACACTAAAATCAATGCATATAGTGCAAGAAAAATAGGATTAGAAATCACCATCGACACTAAAATCAATGCATCGAGTGCAAGAAATCATCTTCCCTCTCTTCCCCCTCCAACTCTATCTCTCTTTCCCTCCATCTCTCCTCCTCTACACTGAAATCAACATCTACATTGAAACCAATGCATCTAGTGTACGAAATCAAATAGGATTATAAGTCACCATCTTTTTCCCTATCTCCACGATTTAACTACATCACTCTTTTCCCCCATCTCTCCACTCTCTCACATCCTCCCTCTTCCTTCCTTTCTCTCCATTTCTTTCCCACATATATATCTCCATCTCTATTCACCCTCCAATTATGTTACTATATCCCTCCCTCTCTCCTTCTCTCCATATCTCCTTATTTATCTCTCTATCTCACCCGAAAACATATACACGCTCTCTCCATATCTCCCTTGTCACTTCATGTCTCTCTCCACTTCTCACTTTCTATGTATTCCTTCTTCCCTCCCTCTCTATCCCTCAACCTCCATCTCTCCATCCTTCCATCTCTCCTTCTATCTCCCTTCCTCTCTCCTTCTCTCTCTCATCCTTCCTCTCTCTCTCTCTCTCTCTTTCTCTCTCTCTCTCTTTGCCATCCAATTTTCTCTCTTCCCCCATAACTCTCTTCCTCTCTCTCATGTCCTCTCTCCTACATTCCTCTATATTTTCCTCTCTCTCTCTCTCTCTTTGCAATCCAAGAATCTCTCCCTCCCTCTCTCTCTCTCTTTTCCTTCCAATCCTATTTCCTCCCCCAACACACACACACACACACACACACACACACACTCTCTCTCAACATATACACTAAAATAAATGCATATAGTGCAAGAAAAATAGGATTAGAAATCACCATCCACATTGAAATCAATGCATCAAGTGTAAGAAATCATCTTCCCTCTCTCCCCCCTCCAACTCCATCTCTCTTTCCCTCCTTCTCTCCGCTCTCTCACATATTCTCTCTCTTCCTTCCCCTATATCCCTTTCTCTGCCACATCTATATCTCTCTATATCTCCCTCTCTCTCCCTCTCTTCACCCTCCAACTATGTTACTATATCCCTCCCTCTCTCATTGTCCCCCCATTCCCTCCATCTCTCCTTATTTTTCTCTTTATCTAACCCCCAAACATACACATACTCCTCTATTTCTCCCTTTTCACTCCCTCTCTCTCTCCACTTCTCACTCCCTATGTAAATACATTACTCTGGATCCATAGTTTGATATTATTTGTATTTATATTGAAATCAATGCATCTAGTGCAAGCAAGAAAATAAGATTAGAAACCAACATCTACACTGATATCAATGCATCTAGTGCAAGAAATCAAATAGGATTAGAAATCACCATATAAAAAGTTTAAATTACTCCGGATATATCAAAATTTACATTAGAATCCACACTGAAATCAATGCATCAAGTGCAAGAAATCATTTTCCCTTTCTCCCCCCTCCAACTCCATCTCTCTTTCCCTCCCTCTCCACTCTCTCGCATCCTCTCTCTCTTCCTTCCCCTCTATCCCTTTCTCTCCCACATCTATCTCTCTCTATATATCCCTCTCTCTCCCTCTCTTCACCCTCCAAATATGTTACTATATCCCTGCCTCTCTCCTTCTCCCCCCATTCCCTCCATCTCTACCTATTTTTCTCTTTATCTCACCCCCAACCATACACATACTCTCTCTATTTCTCCCTTGTCACTCCCTCTCTCTCTCCACTTCTCGCTCTCTTTATGCATTTCTTCTTCCCTCCCTCTCTCACCCTCCAACTCCATATCTATATCCCTCCCTCTCTCCTCCTATCTCCCTCCCTCTCTCCTCCTCTCTCTCTTCCTTCTTCTCTTTATGTTCCTCTCATACCTCCATCTCTCTTCTCTCTCCCTTTCTCTCTTTTCCCTCCAATATAAAATGCAGGAGAAGTAAAAAAATATGGTATTTGACCCACAATGTTAAATTTATATATGTAGGGAGAGAAGTGATTTTTCATTAGGGCCGACATTAGATTAATTAGATTAAATTTTAAATGTTAAATATTAAACATTATTTTTACATTTACGTTTACATGTTTATTGTTACCTAAGATAGGAAATGCATATAGTATAGTTTAAATTGGCCCATGGTATTTAGCTCAGGATTCACATAAATAAAACCACTTTTTGAGTGTTCCTAATTATAAATATGATTATGGAGTAAATATAAAAATATGTTTTATTTATTTACCATACCTTTGGTTTATTTATATTCTATTTATTTAGCATACTTGTTCTATAAATAAGGTATTTGGCCCATGGTATTAAAGTGGTACATTTCTATACACTCCGACATATCAAAAGTTTACATTGATTAAATTTAATAATATTAATATTATAACATCATAATGCAAATATTAGAATTAATAATAATAATAATATTAATATTAGGGTTAATAAATTTTTTTGGCATGGTATTAATAATAATCTGGGCCGTGGTATTTAGCTCAGAATTCACCTAAATAAAACCTCTTTTTGAGTGTTCCTAAATATAAATAGGATTATGGAGTAAATATAAAAAGTATTTTTATTTTTCACCATATGTATGGTTTATTATATTTTATTTATTTACCATACCTCTTTTATAAATATCATATTTGGTTGATGGTATTCAACCCATGGTAATAAATTGGTAAATATATCAAAAGTTTACATTACTCACACGACATCTACACATCTATATACACTGCGACATATCAAAAGTTTACATTACACACATTACATATACACATCTCTATACACTCCGACATATCAAAAGTTTACATTACTCACATTACATCTACATATCTCTATATATTGGGCCTGACATATCAAAAGTTTACATTACACACATTACATCTACACATCCCTATATACTGGGCTGTAGAGTGCATCTCGGTGCAATCAAAGCCTGGAATGCTATGGTAGATTGATTTGAGTATAATTTAATTTCAGATTTTGGAAATGTGATGGACTTAAAGAAAATTTGTTCATATTCATCCAATTTTCATAATATTGGGACTCTTTATAGTCCTAAGTCAAGATGGACCTAGAGAGTTGTTTTTTTTAATAATATTTCAAAATATGCATAGACCTAAATTGGGACATTTTATTCTTATTGTACATTTCAAATTTCTTTAATTTAAGATAAGAAATTTAGGGTGAACAATTATTATGTTGACATTCTAAGTAGTGGAAAATAAGTGTTCCACTAATTTGTCTAAAATGGAATGTCAAATTTGTCCAAAATCTAATAAATATTTTTACTAATCGTATGTTTTGAGTTATTTAATCTACAAAGTTAAGATATTTAATCAACAAATTTTGAATACCATATATC
The DNA here is from genome assembly GCA_034641835.2 of Pinus albicaulis. Classification (NCBI taxonomy): domain Eukaryota; kingdom Viridiplantae; phylum Streptophyta; class Pinopsida; order Pinales; family Pinaceae; genus Pinus; species Pinus albicaulis. The sequence continues at coordinate 1,005,882,388 of CM076584.1, read as the reverse complement.
TTTCTTAAGAAAATGAATTTATTCATACATTAAAAATACATTTTAGGAAACAAAAAAATTATTATCTTTCTTAAAATTCCATTATTGAAAAAAAAAAAAAAACAACCTATTTAATGTGCCTACCTTTATATTAGATTAAATAAATAAAAATTTCAAATATCCATGTAACACATTGAAAAATGCTTGTAAATTGAGCATCTTTAAATGTAGAATACAAATCTAAGCCATCGTGGCAAAACCATACAATTCAAACTATAAAAATAGTAACTATTAATCGACTCCATCAATATTTTACGCAACTACATAAATCATCGTAGCATGCGCATAACAAAATCCCGAAGCCCAAGAGACCGAGAAGCACGATTCAATTCTTGATCTGCATGCCTAAATTTGAACTGTATTTTATGATCTATTTAACCTTGATACAATGCTAGAAAATAGATAACAATATAACATGATCGGACTCCCCTACTTGTTATGATGATCGGAAAAGAAAACAAACAAAAAATATAAGTGACACAATTGAAGACATCATAAATGTAATGTGAATTCTTTCTTGTTTCTTTGTTTATGGCAACAATCTCAAAGGTCGCTTTTTATCAAATGAGTTGTTCCTTATTTAGTCTCCTTTTAAAATTGTTCGGTCCACCACATGAACTCGCTCCCTCGCTGTAGCAGATCAGTTTGAGCAACTATTAACCCTGAAGCACACCTACTTCCTAGGTTTTGGTTGTCATGGGTTATTAGTAACTGCCTATAGGAACTGTTGTGTACTTTGCGTTGGATTTATGAAGTAATAGGGGATGTTTTTTTATGTTCATTATTTTCTTACTTATAATTAGGGAAATACTTATATTGAGGAAAATGAACTTTCAGTTGTTTTGATTTAGTTTTCATGTTCTTTAGTTATTATTTTAATTATTTTTAATTCTACTTTTTTATAATAATTTAGTTTAGTTTAATTTTATAATTCTATTTTTCCTTTTGTTAATATATTTCTATATTATTACTTTTTAATTTGTAGTTTAATTTTAATTATTGATTTTTTAATTTTATTTTTTTAGTTTGGCTGTATTATTAATTTTATTTAGTTTTAGTTAATATGCTTATAATTTATTTAAGTACAGTTTTAGTTTTATTTTGATTATAAGATGTTAAACAAGATCCCCTTAAAAACTCACTAGGGTGACCAAAATTATTGGTGATATGGAATACATGTCAAAAACTCTTAAATAAGACACAAATTTGTAAACCAATCAAATGCTAACAAATTATTATTTTTAATTAAATTAAAAAAAACATTTTAATGATTTATAAAGTTAAATATTGGAAATTGTCATGGTCAATGATAAGTTGATAGTGATGAAGAGATAAATATATTTCTAAAGTTATATCTGGCCAAGGACTAATAAATATGATTACTATATGTCTATAGCATATACTAATTGCGCTGAGAGGCGCTCTACAACCATAGGGATGTGTAGATGTAATGTGTGTAATGTAAACTTTTGATATGTCGGAGTGTATATAGATGTGTAGATGTTGTGTCAGTAAGATAAAATTTTGAAATATTTACCATTTTAATATCATGGGCTGAATACCATGGGCCAAATACCATATTTATAAAAGAGGTATGGTAAATAAATAAAATATAAATAAACCATATATATGGTGAAAAATAAAAAGCCTTTTTATATTTACTCCATATCCTATTTATATTTAGGAACACTCAAAAAGTGGTTTTAGTTAGGTGAATCCTGAGCTAAATACCACGGCCGAAATTATTATTAATACCATGCCAAAAATAATTATTAACCCTAATATTAATATTAGTATTATTGTTAATTCTAATATTCACATTATTATATTATAATATTAATATTATTAAATTTAATTAATGTAAACTTTTGATATGTCGGAGTGTATAGAAATGTACCACTTTAATACCATGGGCTAAATGCCATGGGCCAAATACCATATTTATAAAAGAGGTATGGTAAATAAATAGAATATAAATAAACCAAGGTATGGTAAATAAATAAAATGTCTTTTTATATTTACTCCATAATCCTATTTATATTTAGGAACACTCAAAAAGTGATTTTATTTAGGTGAATCCGTAGCTAAATACCATGGGCCAAATTAAAGTACACTATATGCATTGCCTATCTTAGGTAACAATAAACATGTAAATGTAAATGTAAAAATAATTTTTAATATTTAACATTTAAAATTTAATCTAATTAATCTAATGTTGGCCCTAATGAAAAATCACTTCTTTCCCTATGTATATAAATTTAACACAGTGGGTCAAATACCATATTTTTCTATTTCTCTTGCATTTTATATTGGAGGGAAAAGAGAGAGAGGGAGAGAGAAGAGAGATGGGGGAAGAGAGAGGTAGGTAGGAGAGGAAGGGAAAGAGAGGAAGGAAGAGAGAGAGGAGGAGAGAGGGAGGGAGATAGGAGGAGTGAGGGAGGGATATAGAGATGGAGTTGGAGGGTGAATGAGGGAGGGAAGAAGAAATACATAAAGATAGCGAGAAGTGGAGAGAGAGAGAGAGGGAGTGACAAGGGAGAAATAGAGAGAGTATGTGTATGTTTGGGGGCAAGATAAAGAGAAAAATAGGTAGAGATGGAGGGAATGGGGGGAGAATGAGAGAGGTAGGGATATAGTAACATAGTTGGAGGGTGAAGAGAGGGAGAGAGAGAGGGAGATATAGAGAGAGATAGATGTGGGAGAGAAAGGGATAGAGGGGAAGGCAGAGAGAGAGGATGTGAGAGAGTGGAGAGAGAGGGAAAGAGAGATGGAGTTGGAGGGGGGAGAAAGGGAAGATGATTTCTTGCACTTGATGCATTTATTTCATTGTGGATGGTGATTTCTAATGTAAAGTTTGATATATCCAGAGTAATGTAAACTTTTGATATGGTGATTTCCAATCCTGTTTGATTGCTTGCACTAGATGCATTGATATCGGTGTAGATGTTCATTTCTAATCTTATTTTCTTTCTTACACTAGATGCATTGATTTCAGTGTAAATACAGATAATATCAAACTATCGATCCATAGTAATGTACTTACATATGGAGCGAGAAGTGGAAAGAGAGAGGGTGTGACAAGGGAGAAATAGAGGAGTATGTGTATGTTTGGTGGTGATATAAAGAGAAAAATAAGGAGAGATGGAGGGAATGGAGGGAAGAATGAGAGAGGGGGGAATATAGTAACATAGTTGGAGGGTGAAGAGAGGGAGAGAGAGAGGGAGATATAAAGAGAGATAGATGTGGGAGAGAAAGGGATAGAGGGGAAGGAAGAGAGAGAGAATGTGAGAGAGTGGAGATATGGAGGAAAAGAGAGATGGAATCGGAGGGGGGAGAGAGGGAAGATTATTTCTTGCACTCAATGCATTGATTTCAGTGTGGATGGTAATTTATAATCCTATTTTTCTTTCACTATATGCATTGATTTTAGTGTATATGTTGAGAGAGAGTGTGTGTGTGTGTTTTTTGGGGGAGGAAATAGGATTGGAAGGCAAAGAGAGAGAAAGAAAGAGAGAGAGAGGAAAAGATAGAACAAGGTAGGAGAGGAAGGACAAGAGAGAGGACATGAGAGAGAGGAAGAGAGTTATAGGGGAAGAGTGAAAATTGGATGGCAAAGAGAGAGAGAGAGAGAGAGAGAGAGAGAGAGAGGAAGGGAGATAGAAGGAGAGATGGAGTTGGAGGGGAGAGAGGGAGGGAAGAAGGAATACATAGAGAGTGAGAAGTGGAGAGAGATGAAGTGACAAGGGAGATATGGAGAGAGTGTGTATATGTTTTTGGGTCAGATAAAAAGATAAATAAGGAGATATGGAGAGAAGGAGAGAGGGAGGGATATAGTAACATAGTTTTAGGGTGAAGAGAGATGGAGGTATATATGTGGGAAAGAAATGGAGAGACAGGAAGGAAGAGGGAGGATGTGAGAGAGTAGAGAGATGGGGGGAAAGAGGGGTGGAGTTCGAGGGGTGATATAGGGATGTAGATGGGGATTTATAATCCTACTTGATTTCCTACACTGGATGCATTGATTTAAGTGTAGATGTTGATTTCAGTGTAGAGGAGGAGAGATGGAGGGAAAGAGAGACGCAGTAGGAGGGGGGAGAGAGGGAAGATGATTTCTTGTACTTGACGCATTGATTTCAGTGTGGATGGTGATTTATAATCTTATTTTTCTTGCATTATATGCATTAATTTTATTGTAGATGTTGAGAGAGAGAGAGAGAGAGAGAGAGAGAGAGAGAGAGAGATATTTGGGGGAGGAAAGAGGATTGGAGGGCAAAGAGAGAGAGAGAGAGAGAGAGAGATAATTGAACTGCAAAGGGAGAGAGGAAAATATAGAGGAAGGTAGGAGAGGAAGGACAAGAGAGAGGACATGAAGGAAAGGAAGCGAGTTATGGGGGAAGAGATAAAATTAGAGAGAGAGAGAGAGAGAGAGAGAGGGAGGAAGATAGAAGGAGAGATGGAAGGATGGAGAGATGGAGTTGGAGGGGGGAGAGGGAGGGAAGAAGGAATACATAGAGAGTGAGAAGTGGAGAGAGATATGAAGTGACAAGGGAGATATGGAGAGAGTGTCTATATATTTTGGGGTGAGATAAAGAGATAAAGTAGGAGATATGGAGAGAAGGGAGGAGAGATGGAGAGAGGGAGGCATATTGTAACATAGTTCTAGGGTGAAGAGAGAGGGAGATATATATGTGGGAAACAAATGGAGAGAGAGGAAGGAAGAGGGAGGATGTAAGAGAGTGGAGAGATGGAGGGAAAGAGAGATGTAGTTCGAGGGGGGGAATAGGGAAGTAGATGGTGATTTATAACCCTATTTGATTGCTTTCACTAGATGCATTAATATTAGTGTAGATGTTGGTTTTTAATCTTATTTTATTACTTGCACTAGATCCATTGATTTCAATATAGATGTTGATTTCTAATCTTATTTGATTACTTGCATTAGATGCATTGATTTCATTGTAGATGTTGTTTTGTAATATTATTTGATTGTTTGCATTAGGTGCATTGATTTCAGTGTAGACGTTGATTTTTTATTTGATGTACTTGGATGTACATTGACGGTACATTAATTTTCAAGTGACTGGATTAAGATTGTGCATTATTTTCAGTGTAAGCACACAAAATTATTAACAATGTACATTAATATTTGTGTTATAGTAAATCAACCTATTAATATTCAAGGGAAAGAGAGACAACACATGATGTTTAGTATAATAGTTCAAGCTAAATATTTAAATGGTTTATTATTTTAGTTGTCCTTTTCATATAATCGATATGAAAATATGACAAAACTAACAATGGTGACAATAAGAATAGTAAAAGAAAATAATTTTAGATTGATCACAGTGAAGACTAATTGTAATTGACTACATTCTTATTATTTTCATTTTCTATCATTCAACACTATTACATTGTCACTTTGCATTCAAAAAAATTATTTCGTCATTAAAGTTTTTAACAATATCTATCATCTCAAAAAACTGAGGTAACTAAGAAAATTTTAAAATTGAAACGACTAGATAAATATGAGACATATTTATCATATATCAAATTATTATATTTATATTCTCTGTATTTGCATATTATTGATAAAATTAATCATATTTTCGATAGAGTTTTCTTGGCCACACAAGACTGAAACCAGCTTAGATCCATCTTAACTCTGGATCTATCAAGCGCTGAGAGGGATCAAATCTCTAGAGGTGCAAACCTCTTTCCTCAAAAAAAGAGGTTTGCACCTCTAGAGATTTGATCCCTCTCGGCGCTTGATAGATCCAGAGTTAATATGGATCGAGGATGGTTTTATTTAATTCCATGATAACATATGGTTACATGTTCATGTATTGAATGTCCTTATGTACATCCAACACGTATAGAGAAAACAATGATTATAATTCCTCGGTTATTAAAAAAACTCGGAAACAATTTATTCCTCTCTCTTTGAAATCTATTTCACCTGTATGGACTCTCTTTTTAAAAACATTCAATCCCACCATGGAAGAGATTTGATGGAGAGCACTACCCTCTTTGAAAATTTGAGATTTTCTAGGGAAAAACTCCTTTCATACTTCTCATTTTTTTAAAAATTGTAGAGACTACAATTATTTCTTTGCCCTAAATCGTCACAATATTTTCAAAGAATATTTGGTATCTACCCCTGATGATGGACTCACTTAGGAAGGTTGAAACATTGGGTTATTAAAAAACTTGGAAACAGGTTGTTCCTCTCTCTCTAAAATCTATTTCACCTATATGGAATCTCTTTTTAAAAACATCCAATCTTACCATGGAAGGGATTTGATGGAAAACGCTACCCTCTTTGAAATATTGAGATTTTTTAGGGAAAAGCTCCTTTCAAACCTGTCATTTTAAAAAAATTACAGAGACTAAAATTATTCCTTTGCCCTCAATCCTCACAATTTTTTCAAAGAATATCTAGCGTCTACCCCTGATGATGGACTCACGAAGTCAGAAACATTGGGATATTAAAAAACTCAGAAACAGGTTATTCCTCTCTCTCAGAAATATATTTCACATGTATGGACCTCTTTTTAAAAATATTCAATCCTACCATGGAAGGGATTTGATGGAAAATGATACCCTCTTTGAAAATTTGAGATTTTCTAGGGGAAAACTCCTTTCAAACCTGTCATTTTTAAAAAATCGCAAAGTATACAATTATTCCATTGCCCTAAATCCTCACAATATTTTCAAATAATATTTCGCTTCTACCTTGATGATGGAATCACTTAGGAAGTTCGAAACATTGGTTTATTAAAACCTCGGAAACAAGTTATTCCTCTCTCTGAAATCTATTTCACCTGTATGGACTCTCCTTTAAAAAAAAATTTATCCTACCATGGAAGTGATTTGATGGACAACCCTACCCTCTTTGAAGAATTGATATTTTCTAGGGAAAAACTCCTTTCAAACCTGTCATCTTTAAAAAATTGCAGAGACTACAATTATTCCTTTGCCCTAAATCCTCACAATATTTTCAAAGAATATTTGGTGTCTACCCCTGATGATGGACTCACTTAGGAAGTATGAAACGTTAGGTTATTAAAAACCTCAGAAACCGATTATTCCTCTCTCTCTGAAATCTATTTCACCTGTATGGAGTCTCTTTTAAAAAAAAAATCAATCCTATCATGGAAGGGATTTGATGGACAACACTACCTTCTTTGAAGAATTGACATTTTCTAGGGAAAAAAATCCTTTCAAACCTGTCATTTTTAAAAAATTGCAGAGACTACAATTATTCCTTTGCCCTAAATTCTCACAATCTTTTCAAAAAAAAATTGGCATCTACCCCGCATGATGGACTCACTTAGAAAGTCCGAAACATTGGGTTATTAAAAAACTCAAAAACAAGGTATTCCTCTCTCTGTGAAATCTATTTCACCTATATAGAATCTCTTTCTAAAAATGATTATAATTTTCAAAACCTACCAAAAAAATTAACGAGTAGTCAAATAAGTGCACTTTTTTTTACATAACTATGTCTGGTTAACGTTTTTTTTTTTACATAATTCAACATAAAATGGCTATAATTATTTTGTGATGTGATTTAATTCTAATTGGATGTCTTAATGGTATAAGTTTTCTTTTTCAATAGAGGTAATGTAAAAATGAGATTTTTGCATGTGAGGTTCTCCGAACAATTCCATTACCTATGGTTTTCATTTTGCACAATTATAATGACTAGCAATTGCACCATTATGAGATGTTACAAAGAAAACCCCATAAGATTCTTAAGTGGAATACAATTTTTAATAGGAATAAAGATGTAATGACTCCAAGCAAACTGGAAATAAGAAGTTTCGATCTGTTGATGTCGATTGGAAAGATTTGAGTTGATGTTGATTGGCAAGATTTGAACATGAGGTGACGCTGTCATTGTAAGAATACTTCAAGTTGGAAAAGCTGGTGCTCATAATCCTGCAAATCGAAGCCATACAAGCTCACAAAAATGGGTGTGAGCTTTGCTTTTCGATCTATTGATGTCGATTGGAAAGATTTGAGTTGATGTCGATTGGCAAGATTTGAAGATGAGGCGACGCTGCCATTGTAAGAATACTTCAAGTTGGAAAAGCTGGTACTCACAATCAACAAACTTTTATTGTAGAATTATGAATAAATTATTTCACTATATGATGGCAGATTAGGAGACTTAAATTATTTCGTCAACATTAAAGTTTTCGTCTACAGTAACTTTGCAACCATTAAGTTAAACCTGTGCGATTAAATTTTGAAACGAAACTACCAACGCCAACAAGATTCTTAGAGAGAACACGAAAAATCTTGGCTGTTTATTACCGCCGTTTTATTTCGCAAAAAATAAAACATTAATTTTAATCTAATATTACCTTTATTAGCTTGAGGTGTTTTCAACTATTAAAAATGGAATTTAATTTTTAACATTACACACCGACCTTTAAACTTTACTCCACATTTTCATGTATAGCCCTTCCTTCTTAAATAATTATATAACACCGGTTAAATAATTACTTTCACAATTCATTATTAATTTCTGTACAATCAAATGCTTTGAACGTAATCGATTTTCACCTTTCAGTGAAGTTGAACATTGAAAATTATTTGCTTCCCATATGTTATATTTATTTTCGTTAATTTATTTCTGTGGTCTAATCAACTTGACATGACTAAAATAAAAAATACGTGAGACGCAAAAGTTATCCACTACATATAAATGTTGCAAGCCATAAATATATTTAATAATTTATTGTTGCTTATCCAATAAACTTAGCATAACTAGAGGTTATATTAAGCTCGTAATTAAGGAAAACACAATGGAAAGCAAAAGTTATTCACTCCATATAAATTCTGCAGACCATGAAGCTTAGCAAAGAATCGCTTCCTTGCCTGGCCTTTTGAAAGTGGAAATACAGGTGGAGTAATCATTTCATAGAACAAGCCCTGTCAAAAAACAAAAACCATTTTACAACTATAATCTTAACAGAAGAATGTGATGCGATATGGATTTGTGGAATGTTCAATTAATGAAAAGAGTTAAAGGTTGCCCCTTGTCACACCCTTGGAATAGATTCTCTCGCCATCTCCAAAGCGAAGGTAGAAACCATGATACTATAAAAACAAATATAATCAAAAGCAGGGAGTACAGACCTTCCTCCGTCTGGAGGACATTCTTCCCCTTGAGGAAAGGCGACTCAAGTGCCCAGGGACAGACGGTTCTTGAGGATGGAATCGATATCTTGGGGAAAGAATTGTCTGGTTCCTAGGTAGGCTCTATACAGAGCCTCTGATTGAGCTAGGTCTGGCTTCTGGATTTTGACACCGGAACGAATACGCTTGGAGTGCGCATGAACCAGTTGAACCAGTATGGACGGTGTTTGAAACTTGATATAATTGCATTTTTCACAGAAAAGCTTTATGCACGGCTCGTTGTCTTTCTTAGTGGCCATATAAGCATACTCAGCTCCATTCTCCTTGAACCAACGTTCGAGTCTCACTATTAACTTCAGACCAATTCCCATTCATCTGCACAATTCAAGAACCAAAGAATATCGATTAAAGATCCTCCGCAAAACGCAAAGATGAGAAAAATTCATTAAAGATCATCTGCAAAATCCAAAGATACGAAAAATGCATTAAAGATTGCCTGCAAAACTCAAAGGAAATAAATTAAAGATCGTCTCCCAGTGAGAAAAATTAAATAAAAGCATCAGTCGTCGGAAGAATTAAAGAAAATAATCTGTTGTCAGAAGAATTAATGAAAAGCATCTGTTGCCGATGAATTAAAGAAATTTATCATGTAACTGTCTTGATGCAACCTCGGATGAGACCCACGATTTCTCTTTCAGGGCCGTTAAGAACGCACAGAAACAAGCAAAGCCGTTATAATTGTTACAATTCAAATCCATGGCTGATGACGATTCAATCGTCTAACAAAATATCAAAGAGCTTAGATTATGACACGAGGACACCAAGAAGGGTTGTTTTCAAATAAAGACGCCTACGGCGTAAATATTGCGATTTAGGTGAGATGTGTGGTCCCAAGAATAATGAGTTGGTTTTGAAAACAAATGCAATGTGAAAATGATATCTTCGGTGTATGTTCTTGCGACTTTTTGCACAGATAGCGTCGATATTTAGACTAATGCGTCTATCAAATTAACATTTTGCGATAGGTTTTTTTCATACATTCTGAAATTAATATTTTTATATATTTTTATTAATCTCGTCAAAATCAATATTATCAAATTATTATTTTTATATATTTGTATTAATCTTTTCAAAGGTCAAAATCAATATAAACTATACAGTCAAAAAATTTATTATTTGATTTTTTATAATGTTAAAAGTGATTATAAATAATAATTGTTTTCAATTTTTAAAGTTTTAGAAAATTCTATACTTTATCGTAACAAAGTTGGAGTAGCATGACTTTAAAAATAACTGAATTATCCACTTATTAAGTTATTATAATATCATAATTTCTAGGATTTTAAATAGTCTTGATCTTGTAGAAATTTGTAAGGTTATATATTGTTGAGTGTAAATAATGTAACTAACTTTATTACTGGAGGATGATAAAACCTTGAGGTGATTGTCCATGTAATCTGGTTACTAAATTCCAGTTCGAATTAGAATTCGAATAGATAATAAAAGTAAAATTAAAAAAATCAATCTACTCCCTAAAATTTAATATGAAGAAAATTGGGGAGTATACACTTTATAATTATTAAAAGATGTTATTTTTTTCAAAATATTAGAAATTTTTACTTTATTTTAATCTTATTTATGTTAAATAGATTGTTTTCTTTATTTGATGTGCAACTTGAAACATTATGTTAAGTATACATAATTTTTGTTTTTAATAAATTTGGGTAAATTTAATATAAAAGTGGTATCTTTTCAAGTAAATAAACAACCTCACCTTCAAATCAAACTTAACTATTATTCCTAGTTATTATTCCAAATGCCACCATTGATTCTCTCCTATTAACAAATAAAAAGAGTAAATATTTAATATTTTAATTTTTGTAAACTGATCATTATTTCAATGTTGAAATAAATCTATTTTCATATCCATTGATAAAATTATTTCAGTAGTCTAATAAAATGATGAATTATTTCAGTAGTCAATTAAAATGATAAATTAAATTATTTCGAAGACTGTAATATATCCTGCCTGCGTTTGTTGTTGTGGGGAGCCTGTAATGGACGTATATTTGATTTAGTCTGTGGTGCTATGCGTTGGTCTCTGTCCTGGTTTGTTTATTAAACGAGTATTGATATACTTTGACTGTCCATGTGAAGTCATTAATGGTATTTTGTGTGAACCCTTGAAAGTCGTATGATAACTATGTTTGGTAGTTCTCTTGTGCGTTGATGACTTTGATGACTTTTGGCATCCATATATATACCTGCACTGGATATACATACATGTATGATTCATGTGTGCATTGAAAATTGTGAAGAGAATTCCATCATGGTATCTCTGTGGTTGTCTCTGTGACTGCATATTTCATATACCCTTGGTCTCCTCCAATTTGTAGACGATAAATCATGGTACGTATGATGCTGGTACTGAAGAATTAAAAAAAATAGGTTGTTATATGGTTCTCCACGCCATTTTCTACATTGATTTGAAGTATACAAACTCAAATATAAGTTGACTGATCAGAACGTGCATGTTTGTTTTGTGTACGAATAATATATGATAGGTTAAATATATGGTACGAAATGGTAATATAATGGAGTGAAAAAAAAAAAAAAAACCCATCACGTATATATGTGATTCTTTTACCTATACCATTGATTCATTGAGCTCTTAATGGACATATTATATTACATAATAATAGAATTACCATATGGGGTATATGGAAGGTATAGCTTGGATCTACTTTTTTTTAATGTTGAATATGTTTTAAGACAACGAATCATTTATATTAGAAAGAGATCAATATATTGTTGCTAGTATTATAATACTTTAAGACATAACGAATCATTTTATTACAAAGAGATCAATACATTGTTGCAAGTATTATAATAATTTAAGACACAACGAATCATTTTTATTACAAAGAGATCAATATATTGTTGTAAGATTAAATAACTCTGATTTTATTATAAAGACATCAACCTATATATTGCTGCAAATATTTTAATAATTTTGGGGCCAGATTAGATTATATGATGAATTTATTGATGAATTTATTAATCTTCATTGTTAGTGTTTTTATCTCGAAAAAAGAACTATCATGAGTGGTCTCGGAATATAAAACACGCTCTCATTTTTAATGAGTTGTGGAAAGGAGTTTCTGAAGAAGAATGACACAATGCACCGAAAAATCCTACGTTATATAAGGAGATTTCCATTTGGGAAAACAAGAACAACAAGGCCCATGCCTTGATTGCAGCATCAATAAATGAAGAGTTGATTTGTCATATTTCTCCATTTTCAAATTCCTTTTGAGCCTTAAAAAATTTGAAGCAATTATATGGCTCACACTCTGAACTTGAAGTTTTTCAATTGATGATCAGGTTATTCAATATTAAATTGAAAAATGATGACCCTCTTGCCTTGGTATTAGAAGTAAGATCTATTATGCATGACATAAAAGCCACTGGTGTTGAAAAGTATATTCCTCTCATGGCTTATGTCAAGGCACTATATCTCGGTTATTCACATTAATTTGAGTCATTAAAAGCAAGTGGAAATATTAAGATAATTACATTTGACTCCCTTGAGAAGAAGTTCACTGAGACAAAGAAGGATTTTGGGAAGAAGACAACTCCTCAGTCTAAGGAAAAAATTTTGTGCCTTGCACTCAAGGAGAAGAATCATGCACAAGATTCTTCTAGAGGAAGAGGTGGTCGAAGAGGAAGAGGAAGGAATAATTTTAGAGGCAGTGGGGTAGATATTTACAAGGAGAAAGGTATGATGTTAATTGCATATGATGCAATAAAGATGGACATGATCTATCTGCATGTGAGTTTCCTTGGGACAAAATTGAACAAGGATGAAATAATGGAAAATTTCAAACAACTGACAAGGGGAAAGATAAAGCACCTCAATCTACTCATTATATTTTGGAACATTGTAGCATTAGAGTAACTGAAGACGTCTTCAATGATACACTTGCTTCATTGAAAGATGCTTGGTTTGTTCATCCAGGAGCAACTTTCCGCATGACCTTCAGGAGAGATTTCTTTGAGGAATTCACTGATAATATTGATGGAGTAGTATACTTTGTAGACAAGTCAAATCTCAAGCCATCAGGGCTTTGTCAGCCTGAAATTGTTTGGTCTTCTAGACTTTCTTCTACATTGTGTCCTATACCTCCGAGAGTTGAGGATAAAATTGTTGTATTTGGTTCACATATGGCAACAAGGACACTCCATTCACATATTCAATGGCAAGGTTGAGGTCAAAAAAGCATCAGATCACTCAATTTTCATGACAGGTATAAAATAAGAACAACTTTTGAAGCTGCAAGGAACTGATGGTCATGCACAAAAAATCTCATACAATTCTCACTATTATGAAGGTACATTTCCATCAAGTCTTTTATGGAATTCTATATTTGGACACTTGAACTATGAAAGCCACTGTTTGTTTAAGAAAAATGGTGTTATTTGTGTTTCTACAATTCCTAGGAAACTTAAATAATGTGATACTTGTACTTAGGAAAGCACAACAAATAATCTTTTCATGATTCTCATTCCAGAGCACATAGAAAACTTGAACTCATTCATTCTGATTTATGTGGCCCACTTTATGTTCCTTCTACAAATGGTAATAAATATATAATGACATTTATTGATGGATACACCATAATGTGTTGGCTTTATTTATTGAAGAAAAAACTTGAAACTTTTGAAACGTTCAAGGACTTTCATGCATGGATTGAAAATGATGCACAATGTCATATTGGATATATTCGCACTAATAATGAAAAAGCATATACATCAAATGAATTTGAAAAATATCTTCACTAACATGGCGTCAAAAATCAAACAACCATGACTTATAATCCCCAACATAATGAAGTAGTTGAAAGAATGAATAGGAAAATCTTAAATATGGTACGTTCCATGATGTTTTTAAAAAATATTAGATTGATGTTTTGGGCTGATTTGGTTTTATGTGATGTGTATATAAAGAATATATTTATGTCTAATTCTATAAAAACAAGACTCCCTATGAAATGTGGTATGGCCACATTCCTTGAGTGATGCATCTTAGGGTTTTTGGTTCCACCTGCTATGTCGTGATACCTAAATAACAAAGAAGAAAACTCGATGCAAGGAGTCAGAAATGTATCTTCTTCGGGTGCTCAAATACCTCCAAATCATATTGTATCTATTATGAAGTCAGTGAGAAGTATATAATATCTAGAGATGTGATCGTTCTTTAATCTTCCAAGATTAACAATGTTGTTGATCAAAATCTTGATTTCTTGTATAAATTTAGAAATAAAAAATATTTTCAAGAGTTCCATAATAATATTCCACATCTTGAAGGGGGGATTCATATACTAGATCAATCTATGGAGTCTTCTTCTGAAGCACTCTCTCCCCCACATGAATCTCCAACCGCTGATAACACTTTGAGGGATGTGATCGATAGAATTCAGATACTAAATCCTGATTCAACCTCTTCTCAGTCAACTGAGCAATGTGGGCCATCTCAGAAAGGTCCTCCAAAATGGATGAAAAATACACTTGAAAGTGTTCATCTAGATGAGGTTGGAAATACAAGAAGAACAATGGAGGTGATGTAGAAAATCTTGATTCAAATATTTATATGGATGTTTCTTATGATTTTGAATTGAATTTTTCTATAGATTCTGAACCGACCTCCTTCAACTAATCCACTTCTCATGATAAATGGAAAGAATTGATGTAGAAATAATATGATTCTTTGAAAAATAATGGCACTTGGAAGCTCCTTGATCCTTCATTTGGAACCAAACGAATAGGCTGCAAGTGGGTCTTCAAGAAAAAGTATAAAGAAGATGACTCACTTGAAAAGCACAAATCCAAGATCATGGAAAAATGTTTTGCACAGAAGGAAGGGTTCGATTATGAGGATACTGCTTCCTCAAGAGCAAAATGGGATACTATTAGGACACTCATTTCCTTGGAAGTTCAAAGTGGCTAGAAATTCCATCAGATGGATGTAAAAATTGCCTTATTGAATGGAGATATGAAAGAGAATGTTTTTATGTCCCAACCAAAGGATTTATTATGAAGGGTAAAGAACACAAAGTATGAATATTGCAAAATCCTTGTATGGCCTCAAGCAAGCATCACAATCTTGATACGAGAAGTTAACTGAGCATCTTTTGAAACTCAATTTCAAACATTATGATCTTGATGATGCAACTTTATTTGTCAAGAAAGTTGGAAAAAAACGTCTATATCTTTTGGTGTATGTAGATGATATTATAATGACAAGGAAGAATTGGAGCTACATTGCAAACATAAATAAATAACTAAGGAGACATTTTTAAATGAACATTTTGGGATATGTTCACTCTATATTGGTATTGAAGTAACTCAACAATTTAATTTTAAATTCCTCTCTCAAAAGAAATACATTAGAGATATGTTCAAGAGGTTTGGCATGACTAAGAGAAATCCTTTCACTACTCCAATGGAACATAAATTAAAGCTCACATCCACTGAAGGAAAAGAATTTGACGATGAAATAAAGTATAGACAGATCGTAGGAAGTCTCAACTACCTGACTGCTACTAGACCAAACATTTAATTTATTATTAGAATCCTCTCTAGGTTTATGAAAAATCCTCTGAGAGTCATTCATCTGCTACAAAAAGAGTTCTAAAGTACTTGAATGGAACTCAAGACTTCAGACTCAAGTATACACCGATGGGTGAATTTAGCTTGATTGGATATTATCATTCCTATTTCGATGGAGATAAATAAACTGGGGTATCTATGTCAAGTTATGTTATTAGTTTCGGATCAAGAGCTATCTCCTCGATGTTAGACAAAAAATCAGTACTAAAAAATTCCATAATAGAGGAAAAATATGTGGCAAGAGCTGAAGCAACAAAGGAAATTGTGTGGATGAGGAAAATTATGGAGGATTTACAAGAGAAACAAGTGAATTGAACTTGATGCAGTCAGTAGGGAGATATATTAAAATTTGATGTAGTGAATATACGAGTGTTGCAAACTAGGACTTGTGCACAAAAAAGGACTTAACACCCTCTTTATTGTTGAGGAAATGAAACACCAATCTGGTTATCGCATTTATGAACCATTGTTTGTTTTAAAAAAAACATAGAAAATATATATAGTGCAGATCATTTTTTATAGTACTTCCATCCAGTCACCTGATAACCAAATGAACTCCTTATATAAGGATTCAACACCAATATCAATCGAAAATCACTACATCTATAGTGTGCTCTCCCATATGGTTCTCACATTACATAGGCTCCGTTCATGTGCGTCCACCATGTTTTTCACCATCTCACGCGGTCTCATATCTCGCCTTTCCATTCAAACCTGCACCATCCACTTCTACTCTTGCCTTTACATTGAAACTTGTACCATCGAGTTACGCTCCATGCTGAATCCAATGGCATTCATGTTCAGTCCCTAATCCAAACACTCGCTTCCACGTCCAAGTAAAAAATGGTCTGCTTGCCACTTCACACTCTCATCACTCAGCCTTATGTCCAGGTCAGACAATCCGCTTGTCATTTCCCATGACAATCTAGGATTGAACCGGTGATGCGTGGAGATTTTATACTGAATCAACTTCCGTCCGTGGTTTACTGGTGTTGACTTATTTAATTGGAATTAGTTCCAATCGCACCTTAGTTCCTGTAGTTCAAAAACACTCTTCGACAGCATATATATGATGTATCATAGATTCAAATAACAAAACAAAAAAACATAGAACTGAGAGAAAGTACATATAATGATTTTAGAATTACAGTAATAATGACTGTATCCAATTCTCATGGGTTGAACATTACATTTGTTGCCCCTTTTCTCTTATAATTCTTCACAAAGTCACTATCCCTCTCTTCACTCTTGTTTCTTCCCTCTTATTCCCCTATTATTTATACTTTAATGTGAAGCTATTCCTCCTAAAATAGCTTTCTTGTCAAACTACTCCAACGAACCAATGCCTTCCTATTCCTAAGTTCTAATCCTTACATGGCCCTATTTCCATGCAGGGAAAGAAACAAATTTCTAATTTTATTCCAAATTAATTAAAAATACAAAACAACTAACTACTCTCATAAATAAATAAATAACTAATAAAATATTAATGCTAATGTTTATTCCTCTCAAATTAGCCACAACATGTGAGCATATAATCACATGCTAGCTAAGTTCGGATGCTCCTACATTAGACTCCATGGGTAAAAATTTTTGCCTCAATGCTTTAGGATTTACTCCAAACTTTTGTAGCTCTGTTGCAATCATCCAACTGGCATCTTCCACCGGTTTTATTTTCCATTTGACTAAATACTGATAATACGTCTATCCCCTAGTTTCCTTTGATACTCTTTCCTCCAAAATGGCTTCGACTTCCTTATTTTCTATTTTTGGCATCTGCTCTTTCCAATTTATTATCGGGTTTTCTTCTACTGTAGAGTCCTCTTGTGGTTCTTCTTCTGGTTCTTGGTATAGATACAAATATGCAACATTGAAGATTGGAGATATTCCAATTCCTATTGGAAATTCAGTTTCATATGCAATCGAAGAAAATTTCCTTACAATTTTACATGGCCCTATCTTCTTCATTTTTAATTTTTTATAAGTTTTAACAGGAAATATTTATTTTATTAGATATACCATGACTAAGTCACCTACTTGGAATTCCTTTTCTCGCCTCCTCATATCAGCTCTCTGCTTGTATCTGCTACTGCTTTCCTGCAATCTGTTTTTGACATCTTCCTGTAGTTTCTGCATTTGTTCTGCAAACTCTTCAACCTTTGTGCTCCTTACCTCTTCTTTTCCCAGATCTCTGAGTTCATACACACCTCTTGGATGCATTCCAAAAACAATATGGAATGGAATTGTACCAGTACTTTGATTTGGAGTATAATTATAAGAAAGCTCAGCCCGAGAAAGGGCTAAATCCCATTGCTTAGGATTTTATACACCAAGCTTCTCAATATGTCTCCCAAACTTCTATTCACTACCTCGGTCTGTCCATCCGTTTGAGGATGATATGCTGAACTGAAACTAAGGTTGGTACCTAGTTTCTTCCATAGAGTTCTCCAGAAATGTTCCAAAAACTTGGTATCCCTGTCAAACATAATACTTACAGGAAATCCATGTAATCTTATGACTTCTGAAAAAAACAGATTAGCAATATGTGTTACATCACTTATTTTCTTGCATGCAATAAAATGAGCCATTTTAGAAAATCTATCCACCACAACATAAATGGAGTGATTTCCTCTTTGAGTTTTTGGAAAACCCAAAACAAAGTCAATACTAACTACATCCCATGGTCGGTCGGGTATTGTTAATGGCTAATACAATCTCGTATTTTGACTTTTCCCCTTAGCATGCTTACAAATCCTGCATTTTTCCACGAATCATTTAACATCATTTTTCATCTTTGGCCAGTAATAAAAAGTATTTACCTGAGAAAAGGTCTTGTATCTTCCAAAATGTCCAGATAGGCCTCCACTATGTTTCTCCTTAATTATGTTTTCCCTCATAGAAAATTTGGGAATACATAATTTATTACTTTTGAATAGAAATCCTCCTTGGCTGAGATAATCCAACCACTAGATTCTGTTATGAACTGCTAGATTTTTTATAGCTGCATAAATTTATTTAAAATCTGCATCATCTTTATACATGTCAACCATTTCCTCAAATCCTACAACACCAACTTGTAATTCTTGCATAATTATGTTCACTCTTCTCAAAGCATCATCAAATTTGTTCAATTTACCACTCATATGCTTGATTAAAAAAGTAAAACTCTGCAAATATTCTACACATTTGGCATGTTTTTTATTCAATTTTGGCTGGTTGTTTATGAACTGTAATGCATGACTATTAGAATATAACACAAACTCTTTTGGCAACAAATAATGTCTCCATTTTTTTAAATCATGTACAACAACATAAAACTCTTTGTCATAAGATGACTATTTCTTCTTTTCTTCATTCAGTTTTTCGCTGAAGTATGCTATTGGTTTCTCCTCTAGACTTAAAACTGCTCAAATTGCAATTCCACTAGCATAAATTTCAACCTAAAAAACTTTTTCAAAATTTGGTAAAGCTAAAACTAGTTTTTCGGTAATTTTTTTCTTCAACAATTTAAAGTTTCTATTTTCTATTTCTATCCACTTGAATGGCTGATTAGTTTTTCTATTGTTTCAATAATGGCTACAAAAATTTGACTAAATATTATAAAAAAATTTCTATATAAACTCGCAAGACCATGAAAGCTTCTTACCTCAAATATCATTTTAGGAGTTGGCCAATTCACGATTGCTTGCATTTTTTCCGGATCCATTTTCAGACATTTATTAGAGACTATAGATCCTAAATAAATTAGTTCTTCCTTCATAAAACAACATTTCTTCAAATTTATTAGCAGTTTTTTTTTCTGCAAATTTTTTAGAACTGATTTTAGGTGTTCGATATGCTCTTCTTTATTTCGACTGAAAATGAGAATATCATCAAGATAAACAATTACAAACTTTCCTACATATTCCTTTAAAACCTCATTCATTAATCTCAGGAATGTACTGGGTGCATTAGTAAGTCTGAAAGGCATTACTAGCCATTCATACAAACCAATATTTGTTTTGAATGCAATTTTCCACTCATACCCTTCTCTAATTCTTATCTGATGATAACCACTCTTCAAATATTTATTAGAAAAATATTTCGATCCACTCAAACAATCCATTAAATCATCAATTCATGGTAAAGGAAAACAATACCTGATGGTAATTTTATTGATGGCTCTATAATCTGTGCACATGAGCCATTCACCCCCTTTTTTTGGACTGAGTCCCATTGGTACAACACATGGACTCAGGCTTTCTCTGATTAATCCCTTATCCATTAACTCTTGCAGTTGTATTCCAACTTCAGTGTTTTCCTGTGGTGTTAACCTGTATGCTGCTTTATTAGGAAAACTTTCTGTGGGGACTAGATCAATGTGGTGACTAATACCCCTGATTAGTGGCAACGCATTTGGAAACTCATCCACAATAACATCAGCAAAATCATTCAATAGATTTCAAATTTATTCAGGTAAATCTTCTAAATTTGTAGAAGTTAAAATTACCTTGTGTCTCCCAACAATAGCAAAATTCATCTTCTCACCTTTCTCGATTTATTGCAATAGGGCTTTACCACTCATCAATATAACGTAATTTCTAGGGGCTTCTTCAGCAACTTCAACCTTCAATGGCAGCAGTGTATGCTTGTCTCCATCTTTTTCGAGAGGATAAGTGTTTCTCCTACCATCATGTATGGATTTCCAATCAAACTGCCAAGGAATTCATAGCAATATATGACATACATCCATCAACATTACATAACGTAAAATAACATCCTTGTAAGTCCCAATCTGGATTTCAACCTTACATTTTTCAGTTACAAAAATTTGATGGCCTTTTTGGAGCCATGATACTTTATAAGGAGTAGGGTGTAATTTTTTCTCTAACTTTAATTTGTCCACCATTTCTATAGAAACAAGGTTATCAGTGCTTCAACTACCAATTACCAATTTGCAACATTTACCTTTTGACTTACATACAGTTCTGAACAGATTCTTTCTCTGAGCTAGTTCTCCAGCTTTTTTGGCTGCTTTAATATCCTTTTCAACGACAAGGATTCTCCAGCTTTAGGTGGTTGCTATTTGGCTGCATTCTGAGGAATTTCTTCTTTTGTTTCAGCAACATTCACATTTTGCTGGGTTGTTGATCTTTTGTGAGCACAATCCCATGACCCATGTCCCCACTAAGCACATGTAAAGCACCGAATATATCTTCCTCGGCCTCTACCTCTAGGCACAAACCTTCCGTGACCAGAGTCTCGTCTTTGTGGTTGTCTATTACTCGAACTTCCCACTTCATTAGAGGAGTGTTGAAATCTGGACTTAAATGTTCCTCTTCCTCTTGCCGGACTCTTGCCTCTATTCCTCTGACTTTTTTTGTGCAACATTTTCTCCTCTGCCCTCAAAACTGCTTGATAGGCATCCTTAGCTGTCTTAAAATTTAATAAGATGATTTAATCCTATATATCATATGTTAAGCCATTTATATATCTATCTACCTTCTCTATGTCATCTTCAACATGTCCACTCTAATACTCAACTTATAAAATTCTTCAGTATATTCTTTGATAATCATTCCTTTCTGCTTTAAGGTTTGAAATTGTCTAAAAATATTTAATTGATAATGTTTAGGCATGAAATTACCTTTCAGTTTACTCACCATCCTATCCCATTTCTTAATTTTGGGCTTCCCTTTTCTTTCTCTGGACAATTGTAGTTCATCCCACCACATGGCCGCATGACCCTTCAATCTGGTGGCTGCAAACTTCACTTTATTCTTATCATCGATTTCTTCATAATTGAAATATTTGTTTAATGAACTGATCCTGTCCATTAGTAATTCCACACTAAGGTTATATAAAGGTACTTCTACCTTTGGTATGCCACTGGCCTTTGCTAGAATCTTAATAACTTTAGCTTCCTCGCTTTCTTCCTCTATTTCTTCTTCGGTGGTTTCTTCTTCATTTGCACTGGAAATCCCATCATCTTTTGCCCTCCTCTGAGTAGTCTCTATTGTCTCCATCCTGGTACGCAGGTGTCAGAATTACTATAGCAGAACTACATTTTCTATACGTCTCCCTCGACCTATTCCAGCTTCTCTTCTGGGCGGAATTCTGTGCAACTTTCAAGAATAGACTTAACTAGCTTTGATACGAAAAATTGATGCAGTGAGTAGGGAAATATGTTAAAATTTGATGTATTGAATACATGAGTGCTGCAAACCATGACTTGTGCACAAAAATGGACTTAACAACCTCTTTATTGTTGAAGAAATGAAACACCAATCTGGTTATCACATTTATGAACCACTGTTTGTTTAAAAAATATATATAAAATATATATAGTGTGGATTTTTTTTTACAGTAATTTCATCCGGTCACCTAATAACCAAATGAACTCCTTATATAAGGATTCAACACCAATATCGATTAGAAATCACTACAACTGCAATTTTCTCTCCCAAATGGTTCTCACATTACATAGGCTCCATTCATGTGTGTCCACCATGCCGTTCACCATCTCACACGGTCTCAGATCTCGACTTTGCGTTCAAACCTGCACCATCCACTTGTGCTCTCGCCTTTACATTCATACTTTCACCATCCACTTACACTCCATGTTGACTCCAATGGAATCCACGTTCAATCGCCAATCCTAGCACTCACTTCCACGTCCAAGTCCAAAATAGTCCACTTGCCACTTCACAGTCTCAGCACTCAACCTTACGTCTAGGTTAGACAATCTGCTTGTCATTTCCCATGACAATCTAGGATTGAACCGATGATGCGTGGAGATTTGAGACTGAAGAAACTTTTGTCTGTGGTTTACTGGGGCCGACTTCTTCGATTGGAATTAGTTCCAATCGCACCTCACTTCGTGCAATTCAACAACACTCGTCCATGGCATATATATGATGTATCATAGATTCAAATAACAAAACAGAAAAACATAGAACTGAGACCAAGTACATAGAATGATTTTAGAATTACAGTAATAATGACTGTATATAATTCTTATTGGTTGAATATTACATGTGTTGCCCCTTTGCTCTTAGCATTCTTCACACTGTCACTATCCCTCTCTGTGCTCTTGTTTTTTTCCTCTTATTTCCCTATTATTTATACTTTCATGTGAAGCAGTTCTGCCTAAAATAGCTTCATTGTTGAAGTACTCCAACAAACCATTGCCTTCTTATTCCTAAGTTATTATCCTTACTTGGCCCTATTTCCTCCTAAAATGGCTTTATTGTCAAACTACTCCAACAAACCAATGCCATCCTATTCCTAAGATCTTATCCTTACTCGGCCATATTTCCACATGGGGAAAGAAATCAATATCTAATTTTATTACAAATTATTTAAAAATAAAAAACAACTAACTACTCTCATAAATAAATAAATAAATAATAAAATATTAATCCTAATGTTTATTCCTCTCAAATTAGCCACAAAATGTGAACATATAATCACATTGCTCGCTAAATCTGGATGCTCCTGCATCAGAATTCCTCTTTTTATTGATACCACTTCAGCAATAAAGTTGTCTAAGACTCCAAAGTTCCATGATCGAACAAATATAGACTATTATTTGATTCGACATCATGTTGGGGCCAAGAGAATCCACCTACGACATTGTTTCAAAATGAGCAGATTACAGACATCTTCACCAGTGTTCTTAGAAGGAAACATTTTGATTTAGAATGATGTTTGGAGTCACCAACATCCCTTCATATTAAAGGGAGGATTTGGACACCTAATCTGAAAGAATGGGATCATTGTAAATAATGTAAATAGTTTCAATTACACCGTAGAGAAAACCAAGATATCTTGGAATTGAAATCCCAAGAGTTTTTCCACTCATGTATATAATCATGAACTAAGTAATGAAATAAACAAGTTAATTCATGTAGTCACCCTCACCTAACATCTATCAATATGAAAAATGCAATAACGAGTTTGTTACAATATGGTTTTTAATATCAATCCCAACGACTTGTCACTGTAACCTTACGTAAAGGATCTAGGAATCAATAACTTCCAAAGTCATAGATAAATATTTGTATTATTAAAACTCTGATCTATCAACAATAAATTGATATAATCATGGGAGCAAACCTTATATTCTTCTTTGTAAAAACTTGTTCCTACAATAAGTGAGTCACATTCTTTAGAATAATTTGAGATATATGTTTTACAATTCCGTTGTTTCTTTTTGAATTAAAACTCTGATCTATCAACAATAAATTGATATAATCATGGGAGCAAACCTTATATTCTTCTTTGTAAAAACTTGTTCCTACAATAAGTGAGTCACATTCTTTAGAATAATTTGAGATATATGTTTTACAATTCCGTTGTTTCTTTTTGTAATGTGGGATTCAAGATACAAGCATCCAAACCAGGATTAAGTAATTAAATAATTTTTTTTTTAATAAATTAAAAATTGTTGGTATAAATGGAATATTTTTGTTAATCGTAGCTAAAAAAAAATATTTACAGTAGATTCATCTTAATTTTACCTTTTCTTTATAAATAATTTCATACAATTTTACTTTTCAATAAATTTTATAAATTTGTTTATTTTAAAATTAGATTTATAATAATAATAATGATAAAAAATTTATAAATAAAAATAAGTGAATATTATTTAAATATTTTATTAAAATAGAAATCATGATTTTATTTTTTATTTTTTATAATTTGGTATATTAAAAAATTATATCTATATTTAAAATTAATTTTTAATATTTGTTTTTTTCTTAGTTCAAGGTACAAGCATCCAAACAACGATTAAGTAACTAAATAAATCTTCGTTTCTTAATAAATTAAAAAATTGTTGGTATAAATTGAAGATATTTGTTAATCGTAGCCAAGAAAAGGTATCTACAGTAGATTTATCTTAATGTTACTTTTTTTTGTAATAAATAGTTCCATACAATTTTACTTTTCAATAAATTTTATAAATTTGTTTATTTTAAAATTAGATTTATAAAAATAATAATAATTTTATAAATAAAAAGAAATGAATATTATTTAAATATTTTATTAAAATAGAAAATATGATTTTAATTTTTTTTTAAAATTTGGTATATCCAAAAATTATATCTATATTTTAAATTATTTTTTAATATTTGGTTTTTTGTTTATATATATATAGATGCATTCAATAACACTTATTAATATTGTTTTCTTAGTTATATGAGAATTTATTTGTATACTACATATAATATCCAGGATGTTATATATTAATGAATTTCATATTTGGGGTTTAGTGCACCGTTTGTTTTTTTTATTAATTTTAGTGTGTATTTGTGTGTGTTTCTTAGTATCAGTGATGGAAAGGAGGAGGAGGAAAAACAAATTGACACAGTAAAAGCACTTATATTAAAAATATCCCCATATACACAATTCTCTAGTGCGAATCTTGGCTCCTTTGGACTCATACATATCACAATGACCCAACCACGATTATATAAAGACCTAATTTATGAAATATGGAATCTTGCAAACTCCAACTAGACTTGACTGAACTTCGGCTAACTTGTTCATGCAAACTCACACTAAATTTAACTTTTCAAAATATAGACTGAAGTTGAACTTACACACTCAAAATTCAAATTAACTTAAACTCTTAGTATAGACTGCACTGCATGCGAGAGTACTTCTTTATTTCCATCACTCCCCCTTAATTACAATTGTATGACTCAACCTAACTCGCATATGTCTATTAGACTTAAAATAAAAACTAACTCAATAATAAATTAAACATTCCTGCTAGAATAATTCTTAGCTAAGCTTACAATGTCTTGAAACTTTTACAATGGTGGATTTTATTTTTCGTTTCTTCCAAATTCTATACCCTCAAAAATTTTTCATTCTCTACTATGCTTTCTTTTTGTAAGCTCCATATTTCTTCACTTGTTGTTGCTAAAATTTTTCTTTAACTTCTCTTGTATTTGTCATAAGATTATCTTCTGCAACTTTTTCTCAACAATTCTTTCAAACCCGGACTGCTGCCACAACTCTTCATATTCAAATTGTCTTCTTTTCTCTGCTTATTGTGCTGCATATTATTGATCTTCTTTATGCCATATTCTTTGATATAATAATGTGATTTCTTCTTGAATTCATTGCTAAATTTTTTTTCTTTGTTTTCTTTTTTGTCTTTATAAACATCCATCCTTATCTTCACTTTCATCACGAGGTACTATTGTTTCCTTCTTATAATATTCACACTCGAGATCATCTGTAAGTTTACATATAAGATAATAATAAATAAAAAAATTGTATTCACCCTTTCATTCAATTATTTTATTCCATTTTTTTTATTTAAGACTATCATCAATTTGTTCAATTAGCTCCTTAATCCATTCTTCAATGAGATTCAAGTCTCGATTAAACTTTTCAATAATGTTTTTTTCAATTTTCTCGCCCATACTATTTTGAACACCTTCATATTAAAAAAAATGTTAAAATCATCTTCATTATGCTATAAATTGATAGTTTCCTTCTCTTCCTCTTCCTTCTTTGTCTCCTACTAAATTTCATTAAGACTATCTTCCGTTGTTATGTGGTTAGTGGATATTATCATCAAAAACTCTCGAGTCACCTTATCTACTTCTTGATCATCACCTACTGCTACACCACACACTATTTAATGAGCATTTCCAACTGTGCCATAACTTAATGATATGATGGCAACTTCAATATTAAAATTTTCATCAAACATATGACACTTACGATATTGTCACAATGACTCCTTGTTTCAAAAATAAAAACATGCATACAATCAACATAATTATCATCCACCCTATGGTATGATATTTGAGCATGCATGTACTCATTAACAATTTAATCTTCCAAATTCACTAGCCATGTCTATATTCACCAATTCACATCTCACTTTGCATTCACCATCCACATGTGTCTCATCATAGTGGTATTCACCATCAACTTCACCATCCACGTTATAATGGAGTTCTTGATCATATATATGTTCTTTCTCTACTACACATACAAAGGCTTCAACATCTCTCTCTACAATATTTGCAGCGACTTATTCGTCCATATGCATAGATTATCCAATCTTTTTTGTCCTCTTAGAGTCTTGCTCATCTACTCTCATATATTTGGTTGACTTCTCTATTTACATGCCACTTTCCTTTGTACCAAATTTTGAATCTAGGATTGTCCATGCTTCGTTGGAATATGTAGAGTTTTTTGCCTTTCAAAAAACTTCTCATCCAATGTCTATTTGATTAAAAATAATACTAAATAATTACATGCTCCACCATATTTCTTATTTGACTTGTACTCAATGAGGTCTTTATTCGAAGAAATTTTTCATTTTAATTACCCAAAAATCAAAATTCGACCAGTAAACATATGAGGTAGTAGCAGGTCCATGCTACACTAATAAACCTTGATTTCTCTTCCTTATTTTTCTACACTTCTTGGTTCCTCAGTTGTGGCCTAAACCTATCTAAACATGGCAATGATCTCTGACTCTTTTTTCCTATTTCTTCTTTTGATCTTCTTAAGCCATCCTGTTGTGTAACCAGCTCCAAAAATAGAAGGAAAGAGATATGAATGCCTTAGAAATAAGCCACTTCGAGGGGGAAACCTCCAATACATTACATAAATGAACAATTATTGGATGATACAATTTACAAAACCTCCTTTCTATATATAGGAGTCCATGGGGCCATAATGTAATCCTAGTGGGCCACAATGTAATCCTAGCCGACCTAACAATAATAATTTAAGGGCACAATAATAACAAAATGGGGGTTACAAGGGTTCAATAATAACAATAAGGGGTTAAAACCAATAATAATAAGGACTATTACATAGAAAATCTAACATGCCCTCTCCTTCAAAAAAGTGTTTTCTCAACACTTCGAGAGTTCCTGGGTGCTTCTGTATAAAATTCTTTATCCTCCCATGTAGAATCTTCAGTGTATAAATTCTTCCACTTGATGAGATACTCTGAAATTGATCGATTCCGTAGTTGTCGAGTTCTTGTTTCCATGACCGCTTCTGGTTCCAATATGATTTTTCCTTCCTCATCAAGTTCTGGCAATATTGTTTGAACTCGAAGATTTTCACCTATAACCTTATTTAAGCATGAAACATGGAAAACTGGATGTACTCGCGAAGAAGCAGGAAGCTCCAATTTGTATGCCATAGTACCAATCTTTTGCAACACCTTGTAAGGACCATAGTACTTTGGCGATAATTTATTATCCTTCTTAGCTTGCTTGAGGGACATTTGTTTGTATGGTTGTAGCCGTAAAATACCCAATCTCCTACATCAAAACTTCTCTCGCTGCGATGTTGATCTGCCTGTTGTTTCATTCGATTTTGTGCCAAATTCAGGTTATCCTTTAAGAGTTGTAGAACTTCTTGTTGATGCTCGATGTGATCTTCCACTGCTTGAACCTTCGAATTTTCCCTTAAAGATGATGTGATGGATGGTGGATGATATCCATAAAGTGCCATAAATGGGGTCATTTTTGCTGCAGTATGGAAGGAAGTGTTATACCACCATGATGACACTCTTTCCTTCAGACTTAGGTAAACCTGTGATAAAATCCATTGAAATCTCCTCCCAACGTTGACTTGGAATGGATAAAGGTTGTAGAAGTCCTCGGGTCTTAATTGTTTCCACTTTATTCTGTTGGCAAACCAAACATTCCGCCACAAACTTTTGAATATCAGATTTAAGGCCATCCCAAAAAAATCCTTTTTTCACCCTGTGGTAAGTTTTTAAAAATCCTAAGTGTTCTCCTAAAGGAGAAGTGTGCAATTCCAGAAGAATATTTTGTTTTAGTTGGGAATTCTTGCAAAGATATAAGCTATCTTTGTACCATAAGGAATCATTTTTCCAACTAAATTTATCAGATGTACTAGGATCTTGCTGCAACTTTTGAATGAGTGTCCATACATCTTTTTCCTTCTTCCATTCATCTCTTGCTTCGGTTATCCAATATGGTTGGATAATAGAAATGGCACAAAGCAATGATTCCACCTCTTCATTATTTCTTGAGAGTGCATCTGCAACAACATTAAGCTTTCCTTTTTTGTAGATTGTTTCAAACTCATAACCCAACATATTTGTGACCCATTTTTGCTGCTCTTCTGAAGATAGTCTTTGTTCCAAAAAGTGTTTAACACTATCATGATTAGTTTTTACCTCAAGTGTCTCTCTCCCATTAGGTAAGCACCAATATTTCCTTTACCGCTTCCCAACCCAAATGTTGTGTAACCAACTCCAAAAATAGAAGAAAAGAGATATCAACGCCTTAGAAATAAGCCACTTCGAGGGGGAAACCTCCAATACATTACATAAAAGAACAATTCTTGGATGATACAATTTACAAAACCTCCTTTCTATATATAGGAGTCCATGGGGCCATAATGTAATCCTAGTGGGCCACAATGTAATCCTAGCCGACCTAACAATAATAATTTAAGGGCACACTAATAACAAAATGGGGGTTACAAGGGTTCAATAATAACAATAAGGGGGTTAAACTAACCATAATAAGGGACTATACTAGTGATATAGGGACCTAACACATCCTTTGCAATCCATGAATATTATCTTCCTTTTTTCATCTAGTGTCTTTCCTTATTGGATGAGGCTTCTTCCTATGTCACCCCCGAAAAAAAATGATTTTTAATATGTGCCCTTGTAAGTCACAATCTTCACTAGATTCACATACATAGAGAGTTTTTTTCAAACCCAAACCAATATCATGTTCGTTAACCAAGAAAAATTTTGTAGATAGAAATACCTTTACAAATTCCTAAACTATCCTTGCAAAACTAATATGTATAAACTATTTACAAACCTTTTATAAGCTTAAAAATTGAATAAAGAAACCTTCAAAGTCAAATAGAACATCTTTTTGTTTCATGAAAACTTACGCTTCTCAAAATTCACCTAAACCTTTTAACTCACTTATAAAGAGTCTGAATAAGCTCAAAAAAAATTATTTAACCAAACCCAGTTTCAATATATTCAAAAAAGGCTCTAAAACATTCGAAGAGGTGTAAAATTTGTGCACACAACTTTAACTCTTTCAAATAAATAACTCATATCCTTTGAAGGTATTAATAGTTGTGGCCATGATCTTGGGGTCTATTCACAACAACGATGGGTGTACGTTATGGCGGCTCTCTCATCTGCACACTCTCTTTAGATGCGGTGATGGTGGTTGAAGGTAGCTATAGCTACTCAACATTTTGTGCCTTCTTTAAACGGATTACTTTTCAAACCATTATCAATTCTTAGAGTTATGAAAGCGGCTCTTAATAGAGGCAAGGGAAAAAATTCTTTTTTTAACTCTTGGCCTTTCCCTATTGATTGTGCTTTATGAACTACATAATAAGGCTCTAAAATTTTGCAGTTACAGACTATCTGGCCCTTTAGATCTTCTAGATATGATACTAATTTGATGGAAAATAAGAGGAGGAAAAATAGTTAACATGAAAAAACACTTATATTAAAAAAATTCTCACATACAGAATCATAGAGCCACTGCTCTTGGATATCTTTCCCATCACAATGACATAACCACGAGTATATAAGGATATAATTTACCAAATATGGAATTTTTCAAACTCCAACTAAACTTGAACCACTTTTTTCCTGGTACATCTTACAATGACCCAACCACGAGCATATAAGGACCTAATTTACCAAATATGGAATTTTGCAAACTCCAACTTGAATTGAACCAATTGACTCAACTTCGGCTAACTTGTTCATGTAAACTCACACTCAATTTGATTTTTCCAAATATAAACTAAACTCAAACTAACTCACATTGACTCAAATTAGCCACTTCCAACAATAAAAAAACTCACATCTCTCGCCTTGTAACAATACAAATGCAGTCTTAGGGTGCAACAGAAATGTGAAGAGATCGTCATGACAACATAAGGAACTAAGGTATAGTACTTATGCTTCGAGAAAAAAAAAGAATAAAAATTATCCATTTGTGTTGAAAGAGAAGGAAATATGTATCTTCTACCCATGTAACTTTGTTGTTGTGTCACCATCGGAAAAAAATAGTCCAACAATGACATAAAATAGGAGTTGGTGGTATTTGATAAGGATTTGTATTAAAGCCTTCAAGGAAGAGAATCCTTCCACAAGAATTTCAACTACAAACAACTGAATTCAAGAAGACAGGGCAACCAGTTTCCATTTGTGATAAGGAAGAAAACATGTATTGGAGTATCGTGCCATCTAAATCAATCCTATGTAGATAAGTCCTCGCAAGAAATTGCACTTTAGTATCAACAATAGTCGATTGTGAGCAAAGAGTTTTTAACCAGCTTCTCAAATCCTCACATTATGGAAAGCCTACATCTATGTTACCAGAACTGAGAAAATTGTGACCAAAGAGTTTTTAATTAGCTTTTCAAATCCTTACATTATAAAAAGCCTACTATGCTACCAAAAATTATAAACGATAACAATATGAGAAATATAGTTTGGAAGTTTCACTTTCAATAAACTAGAAGGGAGGGAAAACCAAGAAAAATATGAAAAATATAAAACAAAGCATTCATCATCAATATTAATTATTTACATAAATGAAATTTCAACAATCACATTTAGATATTATCGATGAGTGAAGGAAAAATGTATAATATTTCCTATGATAATATAGAGAAATTAAATTAAAAAATTAACCAATCAAAAAAATACCATTATTTAATTGGGGTCTTATCGATCCCCTATCATATATTACAATATTACAATTTTCATAAGGACGTAATTTATATTGACTCAATCAATGTTTCAACAACATTATTGTTAATAATTTCCAAAATTCTTAGTTCATAATAGATAGACAATCTCAAACACACACACACATACTATATATATATATATATATATATATATATATATATATATATATATATATATATATATATATAAGGCTTTCAGAATCTAATGTAACTTGCCTTATTTTATTTTATGTGATGCCTATGGCAATACCTTGTTACTTTAATTTCACGACCATGAATACTATTCCAGTTGGAAATAATTAATATTATTTGTATATTAATGGAGAAATGGTTACATTGCTGTAACGTACCTCCTTAGTTTAGGATTAGTTCCTAGAATATAGGAGTTTGGTTACAACCTCCTACTTCTTTGCTATGTAATTATAGATGTATATATCTGATTAATGGATATACAATGATCTCTCCATTTGACTGCAGTCTCCAGGTGCAGTACTCACCTGTGAGCAGCAACTCCTTCTTTTTCAATATAGTGTGTTTTTTATCTTGGTATCAGAGCACAGAGTAGGGGGAGCCTGATTTTTTTTTTTTTTGGAGCTTTATTGACTACAGAGCCTTAGTGGCTGAGGTGTACCTAGAAGATTTGTGCTCACATGAGCTTCGTGTTCGTAGGAGTAGGTGGACTGCAGCAATGCCTAACTGATAGGTCTCAGATGACTGATCATCTCTTAGCAGAAGAGAGGGTTGGTGCATTTTTGTCGCTTTCAGTCGCGCCGAGAAGCGCAATTGGCGTGACTATGAGGGCCATACCCACACCAGCACACCAAAATATGCCATTGGCGTGTATGTACAGGCCATACCCGTACCAGGTTCGGGAGATACATCGATTTTTATTTGGGCATGGATTTTTAGGCTCAGAAAAGTGCCAACCTCTTTCTATTTGGAAAGATCTGCTACTTTTGCACATCAAACTTGCCCAGTGGTGGCACATTGAAGTTCCTAATTTTCTTGGTGGTGGCATATCGGACTTGCTTGGTGGTGGCATATTGAAGTTCCAGATTTTCTCGGTGGTGGCAAATCGGACTTGCCTGGTGGTGGCAAATCGGACTTGCCCGGTGGTGGCACATTGAAGTTCCAGATTTTCCCAGCGGTGGAAGATTGGACTTTCCTGGTGGTGACACATTGAAGTTACATATTTTCTATGATTGGTGGTAGATCAGTGGTCAAGATCTGGTATGTATTGACTTTTTTTTTTACTGTATCCTGCAATTATTCAGTTGGGTATAATTATTTATTAGAAGATCTGAAAGTTTATCAGTCTAGTATGAATAATAGTATAGAATCGTATCTCCACGAGTCTGGCAAACTCGATGGATCTAATTTCACCAATTGGAAATTCAAGATACAAACATTACTTGAAAGCGCAAATGCGGGGTAGATTGTCATAGGAAATGAGCAAAGACAAAATTTGGTAACAGGAAAATTTGCACAAGAATAGGACTGGGATACAAGGGAGAAAAAAGCAAAAGTCATAATGAATATGTCTGTTAAGGACAATATTATCCCACATATTAGAGATGGAAAATCATCCACTGATATTTGAACAATGATCAAGAACCTATACCAGACACAGAATACAAATTGTGTCTTGTCACTCAAAGGCAAGATGTTTGCGATGAAGATGGAGGAAAATGAGTCTGCTGCTAGATTCATTGCTAGAGTTAAAGACTTGAAGGACAGATTGGGAGATATCAGAGAAAAAGTGTCCGATTCCGATATGGTCACGATCACGTTGAACGGAATGAAAGATGAATATCAGATGTTCATCACAGCATTGGCTGCAAGTGAGAAAGCCCCTACATTTGAAGAGTTGACAGGGATTTTGCTACAAGAAGAAGAGCAGCGGCAGAATTTGAAACCACAGATAAATGATCTTGCTCTGATGGTGAAAAGGTGATAGTATAAAGGAAGGCAGCCACAGCAACAACAACAACCATAGCAACAGCAGTAGGAGAGAGGATCCAACACGTTTCAAAATAGACCATTTAAAGGTATGTCTGCTAACAATTTTCCCAGTAAGAGATGTTATTACTGTGGAAAAAATGGGCACCAGATTAAATATTATTATAAGAGGCAGACAGATGAAGCGAGGAATAAACAGAGAAAGTACAAAGGTTACTTTGTTGAGGAAGATGAATACCATATCCACGAACTTCGACTATTTATTTCTGACTGTGACCTTTCAGCTTCTAAGGGAGACGAGGACGACACATGGTATGTCGATTCTGGTGCATCCTCACATATGACAGGTAAGAAGGAATGGTTTGAATTTCTGGAAGAAAATTCATGTGGGTTGAAAATTTATCTAGGAGATGATAGCGGATATGAGATTGAAGGGTATGGTGATATTCCGGTAAAGTTACCTAGCGGTGACATTAGACATCTTAAGAATGTATTTTATGTGCCTGGAATTAAGAAAAACTTGATCTCTGTATCTATGATAACTGATCAGGACATGCAAGTTCAATTCTTCAAGAATCACTGTGTCATAAAGGATAGCAATATGGAAACTGTTGCAACAGGAGTGCATGTGGGGAGCCTGTACAGAATAGATTTGAAAAGAATACCACAGCAAGCCATGGTTGCAACTGGATCGATAGCCAAAAATCTCTGGCACCAGAGATTCGGTCATCTTAATCTGAAAGACCTCATTCTACTTCAGAGAAAAGGTATAGCCAATGGACTCCCTATTTTCCATAGTGTTCATTTGGATTTTGATGGATGTGCATTAGGGAAAATGCATAGAGAAGAATTTCCTTTGCATGTTAATAGAAATGAAAGAGATATCATAGAGCTCGAGCATACAGACATATGCAGACCTATGCAGACTACGTCACTAGGTGGTGCATATTATTTCATTTTGTTTACTGATAATTGTACTAGATTATCTTGGATATATTTTTTGAGTAAAAAGAGTTAGAAATTTCAGTATTTTAAAGGGTTTAAATCTATGGTATAAAATAAGACAAGAAAATGCATAAAAATTCTTCGGTCAGATCATGGGGGAGAATACAGGCTGGGAGAGTTCATGAATTTCTTCAGATATCATGGGATTGTTCAACAGTTTACAGTGCCTCACACACCACAGCAGAATGGAGTGGCAGAACGAAAGAACAGAACTCTTATGGAGTGCGCAAGGAGCATGCTTCAAGGTAAGGGTCTATCAAATCGTTTTTGGGTGGAAGCCATTAACATTGTTGTCTATTTAAAAAATAGGATTCCTACTAAATGTCTTGGCTTCAAAATCCATTTTGAATCATTATTTGGATTCAAACCAGTAGTGAGTCATTTAAGAGTGTTTGGGTCAAAAGCTTTTTCCCATATACCCAAGGTGGATAGAAAGAAGTTAGATCCTAAAGCCATGAAATGTATCTTTGTTCGATATGGCACTGAGTTTAAAGCATATAAGTTATTTAATCCTGTGACTCATAAGCTATTTGCAAGCCGAGATGTGGTATTTCATGAACAGGTTGAGGAAGGAAAGGATGACAGTAATAATGATTGGCACATTCCATTATTAATGGAAGAAAACAGCAAGGATGATCAAGAGCAGGAGCAGAAAGAAGAAGAAGAAACAAGTGATGTAGTCAATGATGCGAGCTCGTACAAGTCTGAAGCAGACATATTTGAGTTAAGTCCCCTACCAAGGAGATCAGGTAGGAAGACTTGAGTACCATCCATATTGAAAGACCATGCTTTAATGACAAATATTTTAAACATTGTAGAACCTACAAATTATAAAGAAGCAAGTCAATATGATGAATGGGGGGTTGTAATGCATGAGGAAATTGAATCAATTATTATAAACCATACTTGGGATTTAGTTGAAATTCCTGAAGGTAAAACACCCATAGGATGTAAATGACTGTATAAACCTAAAATGAATGCAAATGGGAGTATAGAAAAGCTTAAAGCTAGACTGGTAGCAAAAGGTTACTCACAGCAAGAGGTAATATATTTCGATGACACCTTTGCTCCTATAGAAAAATTAAACACCATTAGAATGCTAATTTCTTTAGCAACAAAACATAAGTGGGAGCTACACTAGTTAGATGTTAAATCTGCATTTCTGAATGGTGAGTTGAAAGAAGAAATTTATTTAGTTCAGCCTGAAGGGTTTGTTAAAAATGGGTAGGAGCATCTTGTTTGTACACTAAAAAAGGCAATATATGGTTTAAAACAAGCTCCCAGGTTGTGGTATGAGAAGATCGATTCATTATTTTTACAACATGGTTTTCATAGGAGCATGGATGATCCAAATTTGTATACCAAGTTTAATAAACATAGGCAAATTATTTTGATTTTTTTCTATGTGGTTGATATGATTATAATAGGGAATGTTGATAATCTAATCAAAGAAATCAAACGGAAGATGTCACAAGTGTTTGAAATGAAAGATATTGTAAATATCCGTTATTGTTTGGGATTAGAAGTATGGAGAGATTCTAGACAGACTTTTCTTACTCAAGTGGAGTATGCGAGAATTCTACTAGAAAAGTTTAGAATTGAGCAGTGTAGATCAGCAGCAACACCATTGCAGCAGAATCTAAAGTTGTGCAGTGACGATGGCACTAAAGAGGTGGATGCCACCATGTATAGACAACTAGTTGGGAGTCTGATATATCTTACTACAACTAGACCAGACTTGGCATACTTTGTTAATATGTTGAGCCAATTTATGTCTAAACCACTCGAAAGTCATTGGGTCGCAGCAAAAAGTGTGTTGAGGTATCTTAGTGGTAGTAGTAGTTATGGTATTTTATACACTGACACATCTGATGTTACTCTAGCAGGATTTTCAGATTCATATTGGGCAAGTAACTTGGATGATCAAAGGTCTATCACAGGTTACACATTCAGCATTCGATCCGGTGTCATAGCATGGAGCAGCAAAAAGCAAAGCACTATCCCTTTATCTTCATGTGAAGCTAAGTACCAAGCATTGTGTTCAGCCACATGTGAAGCTATCTGGTTGAGAAGTATTCTCAATGAAGCAGGAGAATAAAAGAAAGAATCAACTACCATTAAAAGTGACAACCAAAGTACCATCAAGCTAACATACAATCCTGTATTTCATAAAAATACCAAACACATTGATACTCAGTTCCATTTTGTTCGAGAGAAACTTCAGTCAAAGGAAATAGTTGTTGAATATTGTAAAACTTGTGACAATATGGTTGACATTTTTACTAAGCCTCTTGGGCGTATAAAGTTTGAATTTTTGAGAGGGATGCTAGGAGTTCAGGGTAATCCTTTCTCCATTAAGGGGGAGAGTTGGAAATAATTAATATTATTTGTATATTAATGGAGAAATGGTTACATTGTTGTAACGTAACTCCTTATTTTAGGATTAGTTGCTATAATATAGGAGTCTGGTTACAACATCCTACTTATTTTCTATGTAATTATAGATGTATCTTTCTGATTAATGAATATATAGTGATCTCTCCGTTTGACTGTAGTCTCCAGGTGCAGTACTCACCTGTGAGTTGTAACTCCTTATTTTTCAATTCAGTGTGTTTTTTATCTATTCCAAGTTCTTTGATACTTCATAGATATGCACAGAAGGTGTAATGACCATTTTTTTTATTTTGGTATTTAGATCCTCCACTTAGATTTATATGCGATAGTATTTGTTTGATCTAGAAAGGGTCATGGATAGCTCCATGTGGTTCAGTGATAGTGTTCCATGTTACTTTGATCACGTGTATTGAAGACAACTATGGATATCTCCCATTTTGAAGCATTATTTGGATTCAAACTAGTAGTGAGTCATTTAAGAGTATTTGGGTCAAAATATTTTTCCCATATACCCAAGGTGGATTGAAAGAAGTTAGATCCTAAAGCCATGAAATGTATCTTTGTTGGATATGGCACTGAGTTTAAAGCATATAAGTTCTTTAATGTTGTGACTCATAAGATATTTGCAAGCCAAGATGTGGTATTTCATGAACATGTTGAGGAAGGAAAGGATGAAAGTAATAATGATTGGCACATTCCATTATTAATGGAAGAAAACAGCGAGGATGATCAAGAGAAAGAGCAGAAAGAAGAAGAAGAAACAAGTGATGTAGTCAATGATGCGAGCCTGTATAAGTCTGAAGCAGACAGATTTGAGGTAAGTCCCCTACCAAGGATATCAGGTAAGAAGACTCGAGTACCATCAATATTGAAAGACTATGCTTTAATGAAAAATATTTTAAACATTGTAGAACCTACAAATTATAAAGAAGAAAGTAAATCTGATGCATGGAGGGCTACAATGCATGAGGAAATTGAATCAATTATTAGAAACCATACTTGGGATTTAGTTGAACTTCCTGAAGGTAAAACACCCATAGGATGTAAATGCCTATATAAACCTAAAATAAATGCAGATGGGAGTATAGAAAATTTTAAAGCTAGACTCGTAGCAAAAGGTTACTCATAGCAAGAGGGAATAGATTTCGATGACACCTTTGCTCATGTAGAAAAATTAAACACTAATTTCTTTAGCAACAAGACATAAGTGGGAGCTACACAAGTTAGATGTTAACTTTGTATTTTTGAATGGTGAGTTGAAAGAAGAAATTTATTTAGTTCAGCCTGAAGGGTTTTTTAAAAAGGGGCAGGAACATCTTGTTTGTAGATTGAAAAATGCACTATATGGTTTATAACAAGCACCCAGGTCATGGTATGAGAAGATCGATTCATTCTTTTTACAGCATGGTTTTCATAGGAGCATGAATGATCCAAATTTGTATACCAAGTTTAATAAATAGAGGAAAATTATTTTGATTTCTTTATAAGTGGATGATATGATTATAACAGGGAATGCTGATAATCTGATCAAAGAAATCAAACGGCAGATGTCACAAGTGTTTGAAATGAAAGATCTCGGAAATCTCAATTATTTTTTGGGATTGGAAGTATGGAGAGATTCTGGACAGAATTATCTTCCTCAAGGGAAGTATGCTAGAAGTCTGCTAGGAAAGTTCAAAATGGAGCTGTGTAGATTAGCAGCAATACCATTGCAGCAGAATCTAAAGTTGTGTAGTGATGATGGCACTAAAAAGGTGGATGCCACCATGTATAGGCAGCTAGTTGGGAGTCTGATATATCTTACTACAACTATACCAGACTTGGCATACTCTAATAGTATGTTGAGCTAGTTTATGTCTAAACCACTCGAAAGTCACTGGGTCGCAGAAAAAAACGTGTTGAGGTATCTTAGTGGTACTAGTAATTATGGTATTTTATACACTAACACATATGATCTTACTCTAGCAGGATTTTCAGATTCAGATCGGGCAGGTAATGTGGATGATCAAAGATATATCACAGGTTACACATTCGGCATTGGATCCAGGGTCATAGCATGGAGCAACAAAAAGAAAATCACTGTACCTTTATCTTCATTTGAAGCTGAGTAACAAGCATTGTGTGCAGCCACATGTGAATCTATCTGGTTGAGAATAATTCTCAATGATGCAGGAGAAGAACAAAAATACTCAACTACCATTAAAAGTGATAACCAGCATACCATCAAACTAGCATACAATCCAGTATTTCATAAAAATACCAAACACATTTATACTCAGTTCCATTTTGTTTGAGAGAAACTTCAGTCAAAAGAAATAGTTGTTGAATATTGTAAAACTTGTGACAATATGCCTGACATTTTTACTAAGCCTCTTGGGCGCATAAAGTTTGAATTTTTTACAGGGATGCTAGGAGTTTAGGGTAATCCTTTCTCCATTAAGGGGGAGAGTTGGAAATAATTAATATTATTTGTATATTAATGGAGAAATGGTTACATTGTTGTAACGTACCTCCTTAGTTTAGGATTAGTTCCTAGAATATAGGAGTCTGGTTACAACCTCCTACTTCTTTGCTATGTAATTATAGATGTATCTTTCTGATTAATGGATATAGAGTGATCTCTCCTTTTGACTGCAGTATCCAGGTGTAGTACTCACCTGTGAGTTGCAACTCCTCGTTTTTCAATTCAGTGTGTTTTTTATCTATTCCAAGTTCTTTGATACTTCATAAATATGCATAGAAGGTGTAATGATCATTCTTTTTTATTTTGGTATTTAGATCCTCCACTTAGATTTGTATGCGATAGTATTTGTTTGATCTAGAAATGGTCACGGCTAGCTCCATGTGGTTCAGTGATAGTGTTCCATGTTACTTTGATCACGTGTCTTGAAGATAACTATGTATATCTCCCATTTTGAATCATTATTTGGATTCAAACCAGCAGTGTGTCATTTAAGAGTATTTGGGTCAAAATATTTTGCCCATATACCCAAGGTGGATAGAAAGAAGTTAGATCCTAAAGCCATGAAATGTATCTTTGTTGGATATGGCACTGACTTTAAAGCACATAAGTTATTTAATCCTGTGACTCATAAGATATTTGGAAGCCAAGATGTGGTATTTCATGAATAGGTTGAGGAAGGAAATGATGAGAGTAATAATGATTGGCACATTCCATTATTAATGGAAGAAAACAACGAGGATGATCAAGAGTAGGAGCAGAAAGAAGAAGAAGAAACAAGTGATGTAGTCAATGATGCAAGCCCGTATAAGTTTGAAGCAAACATATTTGAGTTAAGTCCCCTACCAACAAGATCAGGAATGAAGAATCGAGTACCATCTATATTGAAAGACTATGCTTTAATGAAAAATATTGTAAACATTGTAGAACCTACAAATTATAAATAAGAAGGTCAATCTGATGCATGGAGGGTTGTAATGCATGAGGAAATTGAATTAATTATCAGAAACCATACTTGGGATTTAATTGAACTTCCTGAAGTTAAAACACCCATAGGATGTAAATGGCTGTATAAACCTAAAATAAATGCAGATGGAAGTATAGAAAAGCTTAAAGCTAGACTGGTAGCAAAATGTTACTCACAGCAAGAGGGAATAGATTTCGATGACACCTTTTCTCCTGTAGAAAAATTAAACACCCATAGAATGCTAATTTCTTTAGCAACAAAACATAAGTGGGAGCTACAACAGTTAGATGTTAAGTCTGCATTTCTGAACGGTGAGTTGAAAGAAGAAACTTATTTATTTCAGCCTGAAGGGTTTGTTAAAAAGGGGCAGGAACATCTTGTTTGTAGATTGAAAAAG
Source organism: Pinus albicaulis (assembly GCA_034641835.2). Lineage (NCBI taxonomy): Eukaryota > Viridiplantae > Streptophyta > Pinopsida > Pinales > Pinaceae > Pinus > Pinus albicaulis. Next base: position 1,005,841,600 of record CM076584.1, on the reverse strand, counting down.
GCACTATATGGTTTAAAACAAGCACCCAGGTCATGGTATGAGAAGATCAATTCATTATTTTTATAGCATGGTTTTCATAGGAGCATGAATGATCCAAATATGTATACCAAGTTTAATAAACAGAGGAAAATGATTTTGATTTCTTTGTATGTGGATGATATTATTATAATAGGGAATGCTGATAATATTATCAAAGAAATCAAACGGCAGATGTCACAAGTGTTTGAAATGAAAGGTCTCGAAAATCTCCATTATTGTTTGGTATTGGAAGTATGGAGAGATTCTGGACAAACTTTTCTTACTCAAGGGAAGTATGCCAAAAGTTTACTATAAAATTTTAGAATGGAGTAGTGTAGATCAGTAGCAACACCATTGCAGCATAATCTAAAGTTGTGCAGTGAAGATGGCACTAAAGAGGTGGATGCCACCATGTATAGACATCTAGTTGGGAGTATAATATATCTTACTACAACTAGACCATACTTGGTATACTCTATTAGTATGTTGAGCCATTTTATGTCTAAACCACTCGAAAGTCACTGGGTTGCAGAAAAATCCTGTTGAGGTATCTTAGTGGTACTAGTAATTATGGTATTTTATACACTGACACATCTGATGTTACTCTAGTAGGATTTTCAGATTTAGATTGGGCAGGTAACTTGGATGATCGAAGTTCTATCACAGGCTACACATTTAGCATGGGATCTAGGGTCATAGCATGGAGCAGCAAAAAGCAAAGCACTATACCTTTATCTTCACGTGAAGCTGAGTACCAAGCATTGTGTGCAGCCACATGTGAAGCTATCTGGTTGTGAAGAATTATCAATGATGCAGGAGAAGAACAAAAAGAATCAACTACCATTAAAAGTGACAACTAGAGTACCATCAAGCTAGCATACAATCCAGTGTTTCATAAAAATACCAAACACATTGATACTCAGTTCCATTTTGTTCGAGATAAACTTCAGTCAAACGAAATAGTTGTTGAATATTGTAAAACTTGTGATAATATGGCTGACATTTTTACTAAGCCTCTTAGGCGTATAAAGTTTGAATTGTTTGGAGGGATGCTAGGAGTTTAGGGTAATCCTTTCTCCATTAAGGGGGAGAGTTGTAAATAGTTAATATTATTTGTATATTAATGGAGAAATGGTTACATTGTTGTAACGTAAGTCCTTATTTTAGGATTAGTTCCTAGAATATAAGAGCCTGGTTACAACCTCCTACTTCTTTGCTATGTACTTATAGATGTATCTTTCTGATTAATGGATATAAAGTGATCTCTTTGTTTGACTGTAGTCTCCAGGTGCAGTACTCACATGTGAGATGCAACTCCTTATTTTTCAATTCACTGTGTTTTTTATCTATTCCGAGTTCTTTGATACTTCATAAATATGCATAGAAGATGTAATGGCCATTTTTTTTATTTTGGTATTTATATCCTCCACTTAGATTTGTATGCGATAGTATTTGTTTTATCTAGAAAGGGTCACGGCTAGCTCCATGTGGTTCAGTGATAGTGTTCCATGTTACTTTTATCATGTGTCTTGAAGATAACTATGGATATCTCCCATTTTCTATCGAACGGTGAAGATAATTAAGGTTCGAATGTTTTACGGAATTCATTATTTCATCCTGCTATTTCGCTCAAGTGTCCCTCCACCCTTACTATGCTCTACTATGCAACGAATTTGTACTTTTTTATGGCCATGTCTCTTTATACAATGTTTTTAGGAAGAAAGATCCTGCTTCTCTTACTTGATATATATATTTTTAATCTATTCGACTTCTTTTTTGAGATATTTCTGGCCTTATGGCTGGAAGATGTTTTTTTCTTAGTTCATCTTATCCGTTCCTTGGTCTTAACACATTTTTTCTTGCTATATCTGGTTCATGTAGGTGGCTCTCTTGTATCCATGGTGTGGAATATAGCACTCAATGTTAAATTTTTTTAACTGAAAAAATAAATAAATAAATAAATAAATAATAAAAAATAAAAAACTTATATCTTATGTAAACAATGATAAAAGCATGACTGAAGAAAGGATTATTGCACTAAGAGGCACATTATACAACTCAGTATGGCCCCGATTTATAAGTATGTTGGAAGCCAAAAAAAAAAAAAAAAAACTATTTAAAAAAAAAATATTAATAATGTCATGGTTATAACTTACATAACCATATAAATAAACAATTATAAATAAATGTAAACAATATAATTTTAAAATATGAATATTTTTACGAACACTCAAATAAAACTAAATAAATAAACTTGAGGTATGGTAAATAAATAAAACATGTTTTTATATTTACTCCATAAACTTCTTTATATTTACAAAAACTCAAAAACAAGTTTTATTTAGGTGAAACCTATGAGCCAAATACCATGGGACAAATTATTATTAATACCATGGTCCAAATACCATATTTATAAAAGAGGTAAAAAGTGTGAGGTAAATAAAGAAAAAAATATCAAATAGGAGTAGAAATCAAGATCTAATTATATTTCAAGCATATGGACCAAATACCATGGACCAAATTAATAATAATACCATGCAAAAAAAACATTATTAACCCTAGCATTAACATTAAAATATTAATATTAATATTAATATTATTTTTATTATTATTACTGAACCTAATATTTATATTGATATATTATAATATTAAAATTATTAAATGTAATAACTTTGTATTAATACAATATTAAATTTGTTAGATGATGATGATGATGGAGTGGAGAGAGGAGGAATGGAGAAAGAGAGAGGGAGAGAGTGAGAGAAGTAGAGAAGGGTAAGAGAGGGAGAGGGAGACATAAATATGAAGGTGGGAGAGAGAGGAAGGATGAAGGATGAGAGTAGGAGAGAGGGAGGGATAGAGAGACAGAGTTGGAGGGGGAGAGAAGAAGAAATCAATAGAGAGTGAGAATTGGAGAGAGATGGATTGAGAAGGGAGAGAGTGTGTATGTTTAGGGGTGAGATAAAGAGACATAAAAGGATTGATGGAGAGAAGGGGGGAGATAAGGAGAGAGAATAAAAAGTGGAGGGATATAGTAACATAGTTTTAGAGAGATATATAGTGATGGGGGAAGAGAGAGGATTTGAGGACAAAGAAAGAGAGAGGGAGGGGGGGTGAAGATAGAGGGAGGAAGGCGATAAAGGAAGATATAGGAAGGATGAGAGAGAGGAAGAGATTTATGAGGGAAGATAGAGGATTAAATGGGGAATAGAGAGAGAGTGCGAGTGATGGGGGAAGAGGGATGAAGGTAGAGATAAAGGGACATAGATGAAGGAAAAGAGAGGGGACTTGAGAGAGAGGAGGAGAGAGAGATGGAGTTGGAGGGGAAGATAGGGAGGGATATATAGATGGAGCTATATGGGGAGAGAGGGAGTGATAGAGAGATGGAGTTGGAGGGGGAGAGAGGGATGGATACAGAGATGGAGTTGGATGAGGAGAGGGAGGGAAGAATAAAGAAATAAAGAGTGACAAGTCAAGAGAGAGAGAGGGAGTGACAAGGGAGAGATGGAGAGAGAGTATGTATGTTTGGGGGTGAGATAAAGAGACAAAGAAGAAGAGATGGAGAGAATGGGGTAGAGAAGGAGAGAGAGAGGAATATAGTGAAAAATTTAGAAGGTGGAGAGAGAGAGAGAGAGAGAGAGAGAGAGAGAGAGAGAGGTTGGAAAGAAAGAAAGAGAGGGAGTGGAGAGAGGTAGGGAAAGAGAGATGGATATGGACGGGGGGAGAGAGGGTGGTAATAATAAATACATAGAGAGTGAAAGTTGGAGAGAGAGAGAGGAGTGATAAGAAATATGGAGGGAGAGCGAGAGAGGATAACAGGAGGCAAGAGAGATAGAAGGAGGGGATAGGAGGAGGGAGTGATATATAGATATATTGGATAAAGAGAGTGTATGTTTTTGGGTTGATATAGAGATAAAAATGGAGCTAGATATATAGAGGGAAGGTGAAGAGAAATAAGAGATAGATGGAGACGGGGAGGCAGGGGAAAATATATTTATAGATATGGAGTGAGAGAGTGTGTGTGTTTGTGGGGGTGAAATAAAGAGATATAAAAGGAGAGATGGAGGGACATATAGATATATATGGAGGGGGGAGATAGGGAAGAAGATTTCTTACAATATATACATTGATTTCAGTGTAGATAGTGATTTCTAATCCTGTTTGATTGCTTGCACTAGATGCATTGATTTTAGTGTAGACTTTTATTTCTAATGATGTTATAATTAAGAGAAGCATGACCAAAGGGTTATCTAATTAAGTAACCAAACAAAAAACACTAGATATAAAAATGAAATTATTTAAAGAGGCACGAGAAATGAATTTTTTAAAGAGAAACCATTCGTTTCTTGGAGAAAGAAACTCATTTCATGGACTGAGAAATGAAAAATGTAGTACCAAACATTATTTCTCGTGTCATTCTATTTTCTATAAGTTTTCTTCTCGAAATGGAGGCTCCAATTCCATTTCTGCTAACGTAGGCTTGCATCAGAGATATTTATTGGGTGTGATTGACTCCAATTCCATTTCTGTTAACATAGGCTTGCATCAAAGATATTTCTTGGATGTGATCGAGAACGAGAATAAGAATGCACAATTTATGCAAAATGTACAAAACTATTTAATAAAGTGAAAATCCTACATAAATTCAAATCATATGCCCCAAATTCAGTGACCATTTAATAATTTACTATGAAACCCTCATGCTATGTCCTAGCCAAAGGGTCAAAAAGTCATCAAAATTTCAGTGAGCATTTAATTATGTTGATAGGAATTTTATTGTGGGGATTTTGTTGGTGACACCGTTGAGATTCGTCGTCTTCAATAGTGTCTCCACAAATCTAAGTAATGTTGTGATGCCTCATACAAAAAATCACTTATTTTCTTGTTTTTCTCATACAACACACGTTTTATCATCTCTTCCTTCACATAGAATCCGTCTCATCAAGGAACATTCGCACAGAGTCCATCTCATCTAAGAACCTTGAACCTTCAAGTCTCTAATATGGATTCCATCTCATCTACTCGTTCGATGTAGTCCAAAACTAGTTCTAGATGACGATCTAGTCCCCATGGCACATTCGTTTCTGAGTTATTAATAACAGATCAAGATCTCGTTCCAGCAGAGGACCTCAGAAAGAAAAAGCTAGGAGCAGGATCAATGCCAAGGGCAAGGGTATATAGAGTGGTATAAGAGGCACAAGTACATATTGTTGTTTTAAATCCACCAAATGCAGGTAAAGCATTGGATCTTGAACAATTCAAGTTGTTTATCCCCCCACATCCAAGTAAGAGACAAGGGTGTAGGTATTATCCCAGCTCATGATACTTTCTTCTCGAGATTCCCTCCCTCTCATTTTGGATTTAAATTGATACCCTGCTAGCACTTTTTTGATCAGTTCTCGAGTCTTCCATTTATAGTCTAATGGGGATGGATACGCCACACTCAAAAGAGATTTTTTGTTGTTATGCCTTCCATCACCAAGATCCAGTCCCACATTTTGCAGATCTAGTAGATCAATTCGTAAAGGCTTGTTGTGGACTGCCATTACCTTTAAAAGTATTTGTGGCACTCATTTTTAGAGAAAATGAAAATTACTAGTAAGAGATATTGGATAAACTTGAAAACATGCTACCTCTGCCAATATATATGATAGATTAAAAAATATTTATAATCTCTTAGTAAAATGGTGAATGAAATATTCTTACATATTGTTTTTTTTTTCTCATAGAAGATGGAGATCAAGGAAAAAGCAATATGGGGCAAGGTGGGAGTTGGAAATCTGCAAGACAAGTGTTTGTTGGAATTGGAAGAAATTATTAAAATAAAAATGCATGATCACATTAGGGACATGGGAAGAAATATTTCGAAGAAATGATCAAATCCCCTTCATTTTTGAGTTTTGGCGATCAAAACCATTGATGATTTGTTAGATCAATCATCAACTGTAATTATTTCAACCATTCAAATTTTTTTCTTCCATTCAATTAAATTTTGATTTTTATAGCTTGTATTTTGAAGAGAAATATAGATCTATTTGCTTTGTCTTTCTAAAATCATGAAAAATAGCTCAGAACCAAATTTGGTGCAATCAAAATGGTTAGTTATTACTCAGATATCTTCCGAAATTTCCAAGAAGTGCACTTTTTATGCTTAAAAAGGTTAGAAAGCTTAGTTCTAGTTGAACATCTAGTCTCCATGGCACATTCGTTTCTAAGTTATTAATAAAAGATCGAGATATCGTTCTAGAAGAGGACCTCAGAAAGAAAAAGCTAGGAGCAGTATCAATGCCCAGGGCAAGGGTATATAGAGTGGTATAAGAGGCATAGGTAAATATTGTTGTTTTAAATCCTCCAAATGGAGGTAAAGCATTGGATCTTGAACAATTGAATTTGTTTATCCCCCCGCATCCAAGTAAGCGACAAGGGTGTAGGTATTATCCCACCTCATGATACTTTGCTTCTTGAGATTCACTCCCTCTCATTTCGGATTTAAATTGATACCCCACCAGCACTTGTTTGATCGGTCCTTGAGTCTTCCATTTATAGTCTAATGTGAATGGATACGTGACACTCAAAAGAGATTTTTTTTTGTTATGCCTTCCATCACCAAGATCCTGTACCATATTTTTCAAATCTAGTAGATCAATTCGTAAAGGCTTGTTGTGGACTGCCATTACCCTTAAAATTATTTGTGGCACTCATTTTTAGAGAAAATGAAAATTACTCGAAAGATATATTGGATAAACTTGAAAAAATTCTACCTCTGCTGATATAATGATAGATTAAAAAATAGTTATAAGTCTCTTAGTAAAATGGTGAATGAAATATTCTTATATATTGTTTTTCTTTTTCTCATAGAAGATGGAGATAAAGGAAAAAGTAATATGGGGTGAGGTGGGAGTTGGAAATCTGCAAGAAAAGTGTTTGTTGGAATTGGATGAAAATAATAAAATAAAAATGCACGATCACATTAGGGACATGGGAAGAAATATTTCTAAGAAATGAGCAAATCCCCTTCATGTTTGAGTTTTGGCGATTAACACCATTGATTATTTGTTGGATCAATCGTCAACTGTAATTATTTCAACCATTAAAACATTTGTCTTCCGTTATATTCAATTTTTATCTTTATAGCTTGTATTTTGAGGAGAAATATATATCTATTTGCTTTGTCTTTCTAAAACCATGAACAACAGCTCAGAAGCAAATTTGGTGCAATCAAAATGGTTAGTTATTACTCAGATATCTTCTGGAATGTCAAAGAAGTGAACTTTTTATACTTAGAAAGGTCGGAAAGCTTAGAAATGAGGCACCAACCCTCATCCAGAAGCCTACAATGAGACTTAAAAATATGAGACTTGTTACAGCCAAACAAGCTTATTTAGATGACATCTTGAGGAGGGCGCAATTCCCCAATCTGATATGGTTACATTGGTATAGATGTCTCTACTCTTCTTTTCCTTCCTGGCTTCCCATGGATAATCTTTTTGTTTTATAAGTGGAGCCTTTATCATCCCATTTTGTACTGGCAACAATCCTCAAGTTGTAAGCATTGGATAATTTTTTTCCTTGAGGTTTGTGATGGGCTTGGAATCTAGGCTTAACTGAGCCACAAAGGCAGGCTGATCCAGAAATCCTTTTTTTCCTATGTTTGTGTCGAAGTGTGAATAAATATTCAAAACCTTTCCACATAAATTCATCAATCCGGGTGTGTCTTTTATTGCAAGGTTAACGTGCAAAGTATATGCAGATACAATGGTGCAATTCGTATATCAATCGTAGATTCGATAATTAAATAAAGAAAAAATCACTATAACAACAATTAAATAAATGATCGTAGTAAATATTAAGGCTTACAATGCATTCACAGCAATAAGATTATCAATAAATATGTCTACTGTCACAACAATTACAAATTATACAAAATAGGAAATAGAAATAACAAAATATAGGGGATACACAGCACCTGATCGGAGAGTGGGCCCAACTCTCTGATCATGGTTGTGATATAGTCACAAACTCACAGAAGTCACCAGAAAACAACTTGCATTAAATTGATAAATAATGGCTTGTTAGAGAGCTCAATTCCTTACATTACCAACCCCCGGCTCACAGCTTCAGAGTCTTCTTATACAAATGTTTACAATTACTGTTCCTTGAATCCCGACAACTAGTGCCTACAAATATACAACATTATAATAGAAAAAATCAATGCTAAAGAAGGCATATAGAGGTTCTGGAGTCATTTTGTTGTTTCAGTAATGCCAAAATAGCGTTGCCAATTCAGAGTTGTCCCAGTAATTACGGATATTGTCATTCGACCAACAAATCTACTAAAATGTTGAAATTAGTAAATCAAATAAGGTAACATTCCTCGTGATTTTAATTCATCAAATAAATATTCCAAGAAGACATATAGAGGGGTTTACCTAGGCACTTTAGAAAATGACTTGAATATTAATGATACAAATGGGTAAACAAAGTGGGTAGAAATGGAAGGAAAATATGTACATATTTCTCTCCCAACATATCCCCCTAACTAGTCTTTATGCATGTCCTCATGCAACTCATCTCCTCTGCATGTCTGGGTTGGAAAGGCTGTGGTCTGCATGAAGTTGAGGGATGTCATATTTATCTGCCATATTTGTCCCATCCATCTGTAAGGATAATTTACTTCCACCAATCATTGGCCATGTTGCATGCTAGGGTATAATGTTCTGATTGAAGCCAAACAATAGGGAATTGAAACCTCAGTCCCATTTATTGGACCCCACGAGTATGGATGCATGCAATGTATCCTTCGAATCTCTCTAATGCTCGTGCAAAATTAGGTGCCCCAAAACGCTCCTGGTTCTTAATGGCTGATGATGACATCATCCACCTCCTTTGACAGCTGTCACCATCATCTATGAAAGTAAATACCTGTTTGGTTCAAAGATCAATACATCATTTTTATGTGGCCAACATTTGTTCCCTGCGACCCTCAATCTGTAAAACGTTGGCATGCTTATTGTAGATGTTCACAAACTGACCATTCTCTCTCCTTATCAGAAGTGGCCTTGTAGCTTGGTTCTCCGCAAACATCTCAAAAGCCTTTTTTCACTTAACCCAATTAATGGTGTATGAGGTAAAATATTCCAAATGGATGTCTCCCAAAAATTGGAATGGATTGAAGTTTCGGTCATCACTCAATAAATAGTCATGCACATAAAATTCACTCATTAAATGTTGATTCATAACATTTTGAATCCTCATGATGTGAAGAAATTGTATTGGATCTTCGATTTCATGACTAATCTCACTAGGAATACTTTCCTAGCAAAAGCACAGGAATTGTTCACAGAGAAACAAGGCATAAATATGAGAAAGAGGTCAGTAGACCATTACCTGTTGTGTCAAGTTAAACATTCCTCCTTATTAACCTTCAGCATGAACACCTACGCCTCCAATCTCTCATTCTTTTTCTCTTGTTTATTATGCTTATTCTTTACTCTGTCTAGCTGATTTATGTAACCAGTAATGGTTTGGGCTGCTTCTTCACTGACCCTCTTTATCTCCCCTCTATGCTCTTTTAATGTAATGGTCCCTTGCTACAGATTGGCAGAAACATCTTGCCATTTCTGGATTTAAGTAAGTAGGAGGAGTTCTTGTGCTTTAAACAAGTATTCTATAGGTTCCATCTATATAGAAACAATGTCAAATTAAACCTTTGGCTTCATAGCTTCTACTTTGTATTTCCTCACCTTATTCTTTAGCTATGATACCTGATTCCTTAGCCGACCAATTTTTATTTTTAACTGTATATTTTCCTTGAACTGACGTTGATATCTCTCCTTGAGAGGTTTTCTCCTTCTCGCGCACTGCTTTACAAATTCTTGCTTAAAAAAAAATTCTTCTACTGACACCACAACTGGTTTAGGGACTGGTGACTTGCTGTCAACAAAGGTGTCGAATGACTCCTTTTTTAATAATTCCTCCCTAAATTTCCCCTTCTCCTCGGAAGCATCTTCCTCATTTTGTTTTTATAGTTGACGAATTACTACAGTCTCTTGGGCGATGCTTTTGACATCCACTCTCTTTTCTTATTCTACTGCAGGGTTTTCTTCTACAAGCTCGGGCATTGATTTCGACCCCTGCGGATCAGCTCTAGACTGGGTAATTTCCACAAATGGAGTAGCATGATCCATACTTTTTCCTTCTATAAAAATGGTTCCTTGTGTTTCAATGTTGAATTCTTCGACCTTCTCTGAGTGTGAATCAAGAAGCTTTGGCTCACAAATGGTTGTACCAACAAATGTGTCCAACTTTGTCCGGACACATTTTACGACTAGAGGAACAACTACTTCTTCTATAAGGCACTGAGGAGAGTGAAAATTATTTACACCTCTTGATGGAGTGGAAAGAAACATAGAATGAGGGACATCATCCTCCATGTCTACTCTGGTTATGTCCACTACCTCAGGCTCTTTTTCTTCACCAATTGTCTCCTCTGTTTCGACAAAGCCTCCTTTTTCATCACCTTTTTGTGCTGCAATTGACACTGGTTCCTGCAAAACTGTGTCAACTACAGGACTTATTCTTTCCATACTTTCATGGCTTGGTTGAATTAGTGATGGTTCTTATGTAACACCACTACGTGTTTCAAGATCCAAATTTTCTTGGGCAAGTGGTGTTGGTTCTTGTGTAACAACATTACTTGCCAGCCTTTCAACCGTTGTTAAATATTTTTGTGCCACCACAATGGATGTTGATTCCTGAGGGACACCATTTATTCTATCCTTGGTTTCCATAATTCTTGCATCAATTGGTCCCACAGATGAGGTTGGTTCTTGTGTAACAGCCTCGAATCGACCACCTTCCATATTCACTATTTTTTTTCTGTCGTTCCATCATTCAATGCTGGTTCTTGTGTAATAGCATTGGTTGCGGCCTCTTCCACATCCATTATTTCTGCTTCCTCTCTCTCTAATGGACGAAAAGTAGATGTTGTTTCTTGTGTAGCAGCATCAATTGTGTGCTCTTATATGTCCATTTCCTCTAGTTCTTCTTCCTCTAATGGACCAGCAGGAGATGTTGGTTCTTGTGTGACAGCATCAATTTTGGCCTCCTCTTCTTCCATTTCCTCTAGTTCTTCTTCTTCTAATGGGCCAGCAGGAGATGCTGGTTCTAGTGTAGCAGCATCCATTGTGGCCTCGTCCTCTTCCATTTTCTCTGGTTCTTCTTCCTGTGCTAAACCAAGATGAGATGTTGGTTGTTCTTCCTCCATATCTTCTGCATCACCTTCTTCTACTTAACCAACATGAGATGATGATTCTTCTACTTCCATTTCCTCTGGCCCCTATTCCTCAGATGATCCAACAGAAGATGCAGATTCTTCTTCCTCTATTTCTTCTGTTTCATATTCATCCCTTGCAGCTATCACAACTTCCTTTTTTTCATATTTGAGCTAGAGAAATTGTGCCCAAGAAACATGAAATTGGGCTAATGCATGTATTACCAGTAGACGAACGAGCCCATGGTTTTTAACAACCACCAATACCTTCTGTGAGTGCTGGGCAGACCATGCCATAAGCTAGAGATTTTTCAAAAGAAAGAAAGGCATATCCACAGAGTGAACCTATGTCTGTCGATGTCAGAGGTGAGCCAGGTGCTTAAAATGATACTTGAAAAGAGTGGTAAACTACCCCTTGCAGGTTATATACCTCATAACAAATTATGCCACCTCTCCCCATGGATGTGGAAAATAATTCTGATCGTATCCTCTCTCTAACTTCTCTCTCCCTGGCTTGCAAAAACATCTCTAGAAATTTCGACAGGGGAGTTTTCAGTGAAAACCATTTATGCCATCAGTGTGGTAGTCCACTCACTACTGAAATTACCTCCTCTGTGACAATAATTAATAAGACCCGCACTATGGAACGTTCTCCATCCATATTTATAGAAAATTCTACTTTGACTGTCTCATAAAACCTTGTAATCTGTCGAAATAGACATCCCAGTGTGTGTCTATAAAAACCTGCCATGTAGTTGTATTACTGCGGACCACCACTGTCTTTTCAGGTTAATGTCTCACAGCTAATATACCCATACCACAAAATCTCTGTAGCAGCACTTCAGAACAACAGAAGGCCATTGGTAGGGAGTATCGATAGTCGATGACATGCGGTGATAACATGTAATAAATTGAATCGGGGTAATGGTACAAAAAATAAAAATGGAAAGTATTTCAAAAAATGAGGAAAGTAAATGATAGATTATGGTAATGATGATGAATGGTAATGGTAATTATTTCACAATTTTAGAAAGGATTGATTAAACTGTCAGATTGTACTTACTTAATGTCCCAATTCATTTTAATAATCATGCAAAATAATGGTACAAATCGTGGGATGTACTATGAGCACGAGTTCTAATGGTGACGCTGGAAAATCATCATTGTGATTTAATTATGTCGTTATTTAGTTATGGCACATCCCCCAACTTAATAAATGATCACCCTCAGGCACGTCAAATGTCTTTTCAATGGAATATTTAATTAAATCCATAAAATTAAATGGGGACATACTTGGAAATTTACCTCAACAAAGTGATAGCCTAGCAGAGTAACAACAGTGAGGGAGTAATAGTAGTCACGGAGTCACAATAGTAACGAAGTCACAACACTAAAGAAGTAACAACACTAATGGAGTAACATCAGTTACAGAGTAATAAGAGTGACGAAGTAACAACATTGGAGAAGTAACAACATCGAGGAGTAACAGCATCCAACACATAGAAAATTTTTCTGGAGTAACAACACCCAATACTTAGAATTTTTACAGAGTAACAACATTTGGGGAGTAGCAGCATCAAGGAGTAATGACATCCAACACTTAGAATTTTTTTTTGGAGTAACAACACCCAATACTTAGAAAATTTCTTGAGTAACAACATCGAGGAGTAACAACGTCCAACACTTCAAAAAAATTTCTAAGTAGAAGCATTGAAGGAGTAGCAGCACCAAGTACTTAGAAAAATTTTCATCTCCACAAAATTGAACTCGTGTAGTAGTTCCTACAAAAATAAAGCAATTGAGTAGTAAGAATATTTTATTCATATTATTGTATGTATAGATTATTATTATTATTATTATTATTATTATTATTAATTTTAATTCAAGGATGGAGAGGAGGAATACTCTGCACTAACAACCTTCAGACCAGGTTTTCCAGAGAGATGTTTAATGAAGGTGTCCTTAGAAGTTGGGCGATGATAGAGTCTCATACAATGCCCATTTTCTATGAAAGATGCATGAGTATCATCAATTGTGACAAGTCTAACTATTCCATTATAAAAAACGGTGTCCACCTTGTAACATTCCATCCACTGAGAGCAAAGATTTCCCTTGATGTCCTTGAAATGAGAATCATAGAGTAATGACCAATCTCCTCTGTAAAACACCTTTTTTTCAATAACTTTATCATGCAATTTTCTTCTCTGTTTCTGAATTGCAACATTCTTCTGGACAACCATCAAATGGATTTCATCTAATTCATTTAGTTGTTCCAGCCGGTGCTTTTGGGCATCTAACAAATCCAGTCCTACCCCTAGTGTTGTTCTGAGTGTACTGATCTCAAATTCTATCGGAAACAAGGGGGATTTCCCATAGACCAACTGAAATGGTGAAAACCCTATCGTGTTCCGCAATGTTTTTTTGTATGTCCAGAGAGCTTTAGGAATTTTTTCAACCTAATCCCGATGATGTCTTGCTACAGTCTTTGTCAAGATATTTTCCAATACCTTGCTTGTTCTTTCTACCTGACCATTCACTTTGGGATGATACAGAGATGTGATTCTATGTTTTATTCCATATTTCTGCATAAGACTCTCTATCATGTGTGATGTGAATAACGCTCCTCCATATTAAACAATCTCTCTCAGAGTACCATAACGAGAAAAAATCTCTTCAAATAGAAAATCTAAAACAACATGCTCTATTTCTTTCACAATAGCCTTAGCTTCCACCCACTTAGTTACATCGTGTTTGTAGACAAAAATGTGGACCTTCTGATGTGATGGTGGGTTAAATGTACAAGAAAAATCGATTGCCCACTTTTTGAAAGGTTCAAGGACTACCTAGGGCTGGAGTGGCATTTCATCTGATCAGCTCGGTTGACCCATCTATTAGCAGCTATCACATGCACGGACGTAGTCACAGGCATCCTGAAAGATATAGGGCCAATAATATCCTATCTGTAATGCCTTACATGATGTCCTCTTATCTGCAAAATTCCCTCTAAAAGGACCATCATGAGTAGCCTTTAGCACTTCATAAATGTCATCCTTAGATACATAGTGATGGAATTTCTGATCGACACATGTATGAAAGAGATATCCTACTATCCAGGAGTATCATTCACAATGATGAATGATCTTTCATTGTTCCTTGTATGACAAATGATGAGGTACCTTTCCTGTAGCAAGATAGTTAGCAATATATGCATAACACGGAGGATTAGTGGAATTTGCAAAAAGATTTTCATCTAGAAAACTATCCTCTATGGATGTTCCTTCATCATTATTATCCAATATAGATATAAAATCAGCAACTACATTATCCTTCCCTGGTTTATCTACTATTATAATATCAAATTCTTGAAGCAATAGCAACCATATTGTAATTTGACTAGGGGTGATAGGTTTATTCGTCAAATACCTGATTGTTGCATGAAAGTATGTACGAAAGTTGGATATCCAGTAATTTAGTGTCAAAATTTGTTGACGGCATAGATAAAAGCCAAGAATTCCTTTTCTGTTACCGTGTACTTCAGTTCAATAAGAGTCAAATTTTTGCTGACGTAGTAAACTGCATATGGTTTGTTATCTTCCTGTTGTCCTAGAATTGCCCTAAATTTTGTTTGATAGGCATAGGTATGGATGGGAAATGGAAGTTCCGAATGCAGTCCTCACAGGGTCAAAGTTTCACAAACAATTTTTTTGATTTTTCTAAGAGCTGCTTCACAGTCATCTGTCCACAAAAATTCTGCATCTTTAGTTAGCAGCTAAAAAAGTGGGGATGCTATTTTAGATAATTTTTCTACAAAACGTTTGTAATATCCAGTGCAACCAATAATACTATGTACCTGTGTGGATGTCTTATGTACAAGAAAACATTCAATTACCTCTACCTTAGGTCAATAAAGTCAAATTGTAGGAGCTGAAAGTACCTGTACCAGAAGTATTCCCTCCTCCCTCATCATGTGACATTTGACCGTACTCCGAGAGACATGGGTTTGCTTTCATCTTTAAAGAAATTTTTCTAAATTTTCCAAGCCTTATTCAAATGAATCCCCATATGGAGTGAAGTCATCCATATAAATCTCAACGTTGTCATCGGCTAGATCAGAAAAAAATCCCCAATATTTCCCTCTAGAATGTTGTAGCCCATTACAGAGACCGAATGTAAAGAATCAATATGCAAAGGTTCCATAGGGGCATGTGAAGATGGTTTTATCTTGGTCTTCGGGGGCTAACGAGATCTTATTATACCCACTAAAACCATCCAGGAAGGAGAAAAAATTCTTCCAAATGAGGGTATCCAGGACTTGGTCAATGAACGAAAAATGCAAATGGTATTTTTGAGTTTCCTTGTTCAATTCCCTATAGTCCATGCAAATATGCCAGTTGCAATTATTCTTGGGAACTATAACCAGCGGAGAAAACCACTGGCTGTTCAAGATGGGGAAAATGAATCCTACATCCAGTAACTTTTGAAGTTCCTCTTTGACAATGTTCTTTAGGGCGAGGTTCATTATTCTCTGAGGCTTTCTCATAGGATGACAATATTATTTTATGTGTATATCATGAGTGCATATATTAGTAGAAATACCCTTCATGTTTGTGTAATATGAGGTGAAGGATTCTTTGTGGGTTCTAAGAACTTTTAGGAGCTATTTTGTCTCAGATTCTGAAATATTTAGGTTGATGTTCAATGTTTTTCCTAGCTCAATTTCAATGGAAATACTATCATGGGACGAAGTCATAGACATGTTTTCAATTTCATATTATGGTTTAATGTATTCCTGCATTTCACTGCTCATGGAAGATTCCAGAATCTGATGAGTTGAATCAAAAACATAATAGGAATCATTAATATAAGTGTTAATGATATCATCCTCTATTTTTGTTTTGGATTTGAAGGGCCTACACAATGGTAAGGACTAGTCTAATTTTTTCATTTTCAAGTTCATGTCCTTCCATTGGTAGAGGTTTTCGTTCGGGTAATGGTTTTTTTGGTGGGCTCAATTCTGTAGGAGGGTAAAGAGTGAGGTTGTTTGTGAGCATACCATTAGATATAACAATATTTCCAGATTGACACCCAATATAGGAATCTGCGGTTGTAGTC
The DNA here is from genome assembly GCA_034641835.2 of Pinus albicaulis. NCBI lineage: Eukaryota > Viridiplantae > Streptophyta > Pinopsida > Pinales > Pinaceae > Pinus > Pinus albicaulis. Next base: position 1,005,825,198 of record CM076584.1, on the reverse strand, counting down.
CGAGGTCTTCCAAAAATCAAGGGATGACTACCAATTGGAGATTATGTTTGTAAAACAAGGAGGTCCAAAGGATAGTGCCATGTGTCTACCGAAATAGTAATGTCTTCCAACATCCCTCCTAGTTTGACTGTGGATCTATCTGCCAATTCCAAAACAATAGGAGTTGGTTTAAGGTTTCTAAGACCCAATACATGCATATTTTCGAAGGTAATGACATTGATGGCAACACCCAAATCTACGAGTATGTTTGGGATTTCAACCACATTAATTTGTGCCGTCAGAATTGGATTCCCTAGATCCCCATATTTTACAGGCATCAATTTGCCTAGCATGGTGTCAGAAAATTTACCCATCAGATGGATGGTCAGTGGATCCCTTGATTTCTTTCCACCGTTTTTATAAAAATATTATTTAAGGGTTTTCGCATAGATCGATACATCCCTCATAGCTTGAAGTCAGTATATTTTAACAAAAATATTTTGTAATTACCCTAAAAAATAAAATTCTTCTTGAGGGCTCTGTTTACTCAGGGCCAATATTTTAGGATATGGTATTTTTACTGGACGTACCTAGTTAAGAGTAAGTCGAGGAGGTGGTTGGTTTGCAAAGCCTTCGTTTTTTTTTTATCCCCAACTATTTTTTTTTTTCTGATTCCATAACCTCATTGTCAACGTTTTCAATGATAATAGGTGAATTTTGAGCATTCACTACCTACCCAGATCGTAAGTTTATTCCATTAAATTCCATGGTAGAGATGTTATATGAAGGAAGGTTGAGAGTGTCAGCTTGATGAACTCCCTTATTATTAGGATTTGGATTGGGTTGGATGGGAAGCTAAGGTCGAAGGGGTGGGTTACGAGGAGGAATATTGGAAGGCAACTGGATTTGTTGTTGTGGCATAGGTTGGGGAAATTTTCTATGAGGAGAAGGTCCACACCGGTTCTCGGTCCATGAAGGGCTCGAACTAGTCTGAGAGAACCATGGTTTCCAAGGTGGATATTGACAATACTGGGGCCATGCCGGTGTAAAAGGTACAGACTAGGGACCCATATTAAAATTATTGAAATAATGATACAGGTCTTGAGGCATACCTTGATTCATATTCGATGGTTGTGGTTTCCATGGCTTCTTCGATCCGATGAAATACAGTTGATCCACTGCGCTCTCTTTTCTTGCTCCTTGAAAAAACTCATTCAATCCTAGAAAGGAAGGACACGAGCTGGTTGCATGAGTCTGTTTGGAAATTTCACCGGCTTCAACTATGTTGAATGGACATTCCTTCAGCGGATGTTTCTTTTTGCACTGAGGGGAGAATATGGCCATAGTCTTCTCCAACTCCATCTGGTTCTGCTTCACTTGCAACATTTCCATCTGGGCATATAGTATACTTAGGATATCAGTCCTTAGGTTATCTAATAGATTTCCAATTTCCTCCTTTGTAACCCATCCATCAAATGTTTTTGATGACCGAATTCCTTCTCTATTTCTTGCAGCCCCTTGCGGACACTGGATGCACAACCTGTAGATGGTATCGAAGTCTTCCTTCGATATACCCCCTTTTCCTACTATGTTTAAAAGCTCCAAATAATCTTACCTTAGTGCCTGAAGAAGAATTATCTTCAAATATCTTTGTGCAGGTAACTATAGCATGACCTCTGTAGTGTATATTTAAATTTCTCCACACAATCTTCCATATTCTAATCTTATTTTTGCATAGACATGAAAATTTCCTCCTTGATATCATGAGACTTATAGTAATCCTAGTATTTCTCCACAAAAGTGGTTTTCATGTCATCCCATGAGGAGATAGTTTTACCCCCCAAACCCATGAACCATCGCAAGGCCATTCCCTTCAATGTAGTAGGGAATATCTTCAATTTCTGAGGATCAGCAATATAATCATACCCTTGACAAACAATATCAAATTCAAAGAGGAATTTATCGTGGTCTTCATATGAAATCCCATGAAAATTTGGTAGAGTCGTTAAAGGGATAGGTTTCATCGGTGCATCAACTTTTATTTCCCTAAATGGGAAATCAATATAGAAAGTTGCAAGTGCCATAAATATCCTCCAATACTCACCCGGGATTTCGACTTGTACTGCAAATAATATTTGAGGTGATTCAATCAAAGGGGGTTTCACAGCACTTCCTCTGTCTCACGGTGACACAAACTCCTCCAAAATTTCTTCTTCTTCCCCACCAGAATCTCTCAATTCCTCAAATTCCTTCCTTTCAATTTGCTCTCCTTCTACCGATAGCAGGGGTGTTTATTCTACTGATACTCATTTTACTTCTTCTTCTTCTATTGAAAGGGTCCTTTCTGGTAACATGGATGGCACTGGGTAGACGATAGACTACCCCTCGGATTTCATGTGAGTCCTTACCCTGAGAGCGGCCCATGAAGATGCTTTTGATTCAGGCTTCGTGATAAGTTCCTGGATATAGGTGATCCTTCCCAAAACCTTTCTTCCTTTAATTTTAGGTCCTCCTCTACCCCGTCTATTTATATCCTTGTTCATAAAATTGATGAGGAGAAAAACATCTAAATAAAAATTGCTATGCTCGGGACCTAGAGCAAGGCAAGAGAAATTCCCTCCTCAGGACAATATATTGGGTTTTTTAAACAAAAATTAAAGAAATAAAGTGAATAAAATGAAATCTTAAACTCAAGACCTCAAGCAGGGTAGCATTTCCCTCCCCACGATGAGAGATTGGGCCCTAATAAATCACTAGAAATAAAATAAAATAAAAGGAAACAACTAACACTCAGGACCTAGAGCAGGATAACATTTCCCTCTCTAGGACGAGAGATTGGTTCCTAAGAAACCAATCAAAAATAAAAACAGAAAAACTATGCTCAAGACCTAGAAAAGGGTACCATTTCCCTCCCTAGGATGAGAGATTGATCCTTAGATCAATATGAATTGCATTCTCACACCTTTGTTAACCTACCCAACAATGACGCCAAAATTTGGTGTCCAAGTGTGAATAAATATTGGAACTCTTTCCGACATAAATTCATCAATCTAGGAGTTTTTGTTATTGCAAGGTTAACGCAAAAAATATATGCAGATACAATGGCACAATTCTTACATCAATCATGGATTCGATAATTAAACAAAGAAACAATCACTATAGCAGTAATTAAAGAAATTGTAGTAATAAATCATAAATCTTACAATGCATTCACAACAATAAGAGTATCAGGAAATACGTCTATTGTCACAACAACTATAAATTATAAAAAAAAGGAAACACAAATAGCAACATACAAGGGATACGCAGCACCTGATCACAGAGTGGGCCGAACTCTCCGATCAAGGATGTGATATACTCACGAACTCATAGAGGTAACAGAAAAATAACTTGCATTAACTTGATAAATAATGTTCTGTTATATAGCTCAATTCCCTACATTACCAACCCCCATCTCACAGCTTCATAGAATTTCTTATAAAAAAATTTACAATTACTATTTCTTGAATCCAGACAACTAATGCCTACAAATATACAACATTATAATAGAAAACAAAATGCTAAAGAAGGTAGAGAAATGATTTGGAGTCGTTGTGTTGTACCAGTGCTGCCAAAATAGCGCTGCCAAAATAACGTTGCCAATTCAAAGTTCTCCCAGGATTGCGGATATGGTCATTCGACCACCAAGTTGGCAAAAATAGCGAAATTAGTAAATCTCATAAGGTAACATTCCTCGTGACTTTATTTCATTAACTAAATATTCTAATAAGACATATATATGGGTTTACCTATCCACTTTAGAACATGAATTGAATATTAATGATACAAATGGGTAAAGAAAGTGGGTATAAATGGAAGGAAAAGATGTACAAATTTAGCTCGCAACACATTTACAAGCCATAAATGCCAATTTCCCTGCTATCCAACGTCGATAAAACTAGTTGTTGGGTTATTTAATATGGAAAAGAATACAGCCACAATGGGATAAAATTTAAAACATTTATGACAAATATCTTATTTAAATATTGTGTGCCATAGTCTTTTCCACGTCTCCATACTAATCCATTATCAGCACTCTTGAATTCTTTTTAAGCCTATTTAAGTATGAAATTTTAAAATTTTCCACTTCTATCTCAATGTTTTTACAGTTTCTCAACAAACTTCTCAATTTATTGCGAAATTCTTCGACTGTTAAAAATAAAATCATGTTTTTAGCACTCCTTGGCCTGCCTTGGACTTATCTTTCTCTGTTCAATCATCACATAGTCTTGTTTAGTCAACAACTCAAGCACTTGAGTAGGGCTAAGCGCACCTTTATATCCCCTCCGAGAAAAGGAAATGGTGGAGAAAATTAAAGGAACACGGAGATACAGGAAGATTAATGCCCCAACACCCACTGCAAGGATAATAGGATCTCATGATAGAAGTGAGTCTATTGTAGTTGAACCTATGTGTTTCACCTCTTGAATTTCCTTTATAGTTTTTTCAATTTTCCACCCTGCTACAAATTTTTCAGTCTTTGCTGCTTCTACCACTAGTTTTGGATCAACACCAGAAGTTTCAAGTGCTTTTTGAGCTTACTGAGTGACATATGATGCAACCAGGGAACCTATCTGAACTGCAGAATTAGAAGCCTTTTGTATGTGTGGCATTGCAACATCCCTTACAGGTTTCATGGTATTGATAACTTTTTCAATGAACTCTTTTGACAGCCTATGTGCCCTTCAGCTTACTCAAAGTTTTTGGTATGTATCCTCCACCTTTGACAACGTTGTAAGAATATATTCCTTTATCATAGCTTTGTAATCTCCCAAAAATGTTAAAATGGATAGGAGGATAGGTAAATAATGTGTCTTTTTGTTGAGATTTTCATCCCATTTTTCACTCGAAACGATCCTCAGGCTGTGAGTATTGGGTAATTATTTTCCTCAAGGTTTTTGATGGGCTTGGAATGGAGTCTTAACTGAATTCCTCCATGTGTTATATTTAGGCTTAACTAAAGCCCTTGCCGTGTTATATTTAGCTTCACATTTAGCTTTAAGAGATATTTTTAACTCACCATTCCATTGAAAGCAAGGGTTTCAACACTCTTGAAAAATTGGCCTTCTAACAAGAAAACAAGTGGTGTAAAAAAAATGCATCTAAAGAAAACAATGTTCATGACCTATAATTTCAAGGATTATTGAAGGTTATAAAGTATAAAAATTGATAACCATAATTTTTTTGAGTTTGGGTTTGCAGTTCCAATTCTGGGTAAAGGTAAATTCAACAGGGTATGTGGATCTAAGAAGACATTGTAGCTAAGAGCCAAATAAAGAGAACAACAAGAGGAGAGAACATAATGTACATACGTGTAACTTAGAACATAAATGAATTTGAATGTTGACTCTAAGAAAACTCTCTGCTACATATGTGTCACTTAACTAAAAATCCAAACACTTCCATGATACATTACATGAGCTGAAGTGCATTTTCCAATTTAAAAATAGATAGGAGATAAAAATGGAATCAGTCGCAAGGTTCCATGTTGCAGTATTATTGTTTTCCTTCTCCCAAAAATTTCGGGGCGACATGTGTCGAAGGAATTGTTTGCAGCTTTTATGATTATGAGAAGGAACAAGGAAAGATTATTTCTTATAAACTAGTCAACATACGTACGTTTTGAGTGGGAATTGGATTTAATTTTCTTATTGTGGTAACTTAAATTTTATTTTCAATTCTTGGTTTTTTCCCAAATCGGAGAGAATAATAAAGATATTTTTCCATGCATAGTTATTGAATTTTATAGTGTTGCTATATTGCAGATTTTATTACACCTTTACCCATTTAAAAAGCTCAACTTTACCAAGACTTTAGTTTCATGATTCTTCATGCTTTCCACATCCACATCCTTGTTTCCTGTACTTCTATCTCTGAGTCACTCTACATCTACATTTCTATCGGCATATCTTTGCACGTTTTTAGTGCAAATGCTAGTAATTTACTAGAAAACCTTCATGTTATGTCTAAGACAAAGGGTCAAAAAGTCATCCATTTCAATTTTAGAAAGCTTATTCTTCTTAAGCTATCAAATATCACGGGAATTGGAATTTAAAAATACTTTTTCAAAGTAAGGATGATTTAAAAATTTTCAAGTAATGATATAAAAGTGATATAATGTTATCAATTTATCAAAGTAATCAATTTTGATGTAATGTAAGAGGTATAAGGAAAGTTTAATGAAGTTTGGCATAAGGGAACTGATAGAAATATATCCCAATGGGTTGATGAGTATGAAATCAGTGGCAAAGATTCACGCGAGACTGAAAATAGTGAAAAATATAGACGGAGTTTGAAGTCTGTAGAAGGGTTTGCAAAACTAAAATGAAAATGGAAAATACAAATTATTAGCAAGGAAATAATGTTACTTTGACTTTTATTATTATTATTTTTAATATAAAAAAAACGTAGATGAAGTGAATGGTGGTTGTATCAAATTATTGTGGAACATCAAGATATGTAATGTATTATGTTAGTAAATAAAATATGTTCTATATATTAAAGGAAGGAAAATGTTATTTTATTAATATAAATTAAATTATAAAAAATGAAAATGATAAAGTTAAAAAACAAAAAAAATGTTAAATGAATGATTGTTTCTTTGGTTTTTTTTTATTTTTTATCTTCACATAGAGTAAATTTATTATTGTGAAATTAATTAACCATGGAGTTAAAAGTCATATTGAAATTCCAGGGCATGGAACTGTGCAATACTTATTTTTGAGGTTTTGCATACTTAATGTCCATGAATTATTGATTTCAATTTTTAATTTTTCAAATAGTATCATGGAGTAATGATCACATTGCCACTTAGATAATCATTTTCTATGCTTGTTTTAACTAACTTGAAATGATGTAATAAGGTTCCTTGTAAAGGAATGCATGATGAGTTGTACCTACACCCAGAAAGTTTTGGTCATGTAAAAATATAAGCATAGAGAAGTTTTTTTCCCCTTACCCTGTATGCTCTTATGAAAATAGAGGATGTGACGACATTTTGTGGAGTTAACCAATACAGTAGATAGAAGTATGTTAGGTATGCTCATATGTTAGTTTAACGTGAAATCAAAGAAGTTGAGTCTTCGATTAAGGGGAGAATGTAAAGTGGATTAATCTTAGAAGATTTGGATAATGTCATAAGGTGAGGACAAAACTATAATGGAGAGAGTGTTTAAGTTAGTGAATCATGTAACTGAAAATAATTCCATTAAAGCATTCGATGTTCCATTCAATATATGTTCATGAGAAACCAATGATGCATGAATCTCATCTACGAAGAATTATGAGAGATCCTTTGTCTCTTTTATTGGCACAACAATAGGGCCAAATCTTGATGGTAAACTCCTTAAAATTTCCTCACCTATCCTCTTTTCTTGAAGTTTCTCATCATGAGACTTGATTTGGTTAACCATTCCAATTACTTGTGTGAACAATGTGTGTATTGTGTAAGAATCCTTCATACATATGGTTTCAAATTATTGAAATATTAGAAGAGGGATTTTGAATACTTCTTCATGTTGCTTCTCAACAAATCCTTGTCTGCTTATGTCAAAGCATTATATGTTGTTTCATATCATCGTTATTGGAACCCATTCTCCACCAAATTCCATATGTCTTGAGAAGAAAACAAAGCCTTCATTTTGATAGCCTAATAATGATAAATTTTCCTTTTAAATTGAGATATTTAAGGATTACTAAAGCTTCTTCTTGATGACATAATTTCTGATTGTAAAAAAAACTTTCTCCCTTCTAATAAATATACTCCAAATTTTTTTTTCTTAAAAACAACCTTTGACACGTGTTGAAGATTTGCAACAAAAGATTGCTCTTTAATATCCTGAACACACTCTGATACTATGTAAGATATGAAGCATAAGGTTATCCTTTTGAAAATACTACACAATTTATTTCACACCATTTAACTTGCACAACAAAAACAGAGTTAAAAACTCAGAATTTAGGCAGAGTAAAACACAAAGAAAAACAAAGTTTGAATGGTAAATGTAATAACAATATTTTCAAAGAATGGGTTAAAGAAAAATATGATTCAAATCTATGCAGGAATGCAAGAAAATACATATATAACCATAAATGCAAGGATGCAGTGGAAATAAAACTTGATTTCATTAAAATCAAATGACTGAAATATGCTTAAAGACATAATGGAAATAAAATAGCTACAACATTGGTAGCTTAACTCTAAGAAGAGATGTGGTGGATACAGACCTCTGAATTGTGTTACAATGAAGCTCAAACGCCTATTTATTATTGAGGAATAATGGAAAATGCTAAACATCCAAAAACCTAACCCTACAAGATGAAGCGCCAAAACTATGGGCCCCATTTGGGTAAATTGGTACATCAAATTTTCGGAGACGTAAATTTGGAATATGATCTATGTTTGACACGCTCAGTACCTAGTTAGAAATATGATTCTTTCTTAAAAATTTAACTTATGTCCGAGAAACATTAAAGTAAATTTCATGTTTCTCCTGGTTTTCCTAAAAAAACATCGTTTAGGGCCTCAAAACAGCTCTGGAAGTTCAGAACCCAAAAAAAAACTAAAAATACTATTGTGCTGAAAATGAAAAACTAAAAGAAACAATGGTGGGGGTCAAAGTGGAACAGGCGGGTGGCCACCATTATCCACTTGGATCATTCCTCCCCCCTTAGGAAGAAATGGTCCCCATTGTGTTGATTTCCTCCCTGAGATGAGGAAAATTATGCTGAACTTGGTCCCTGGTGAGCCACTTGCCTTGGTGATGGTGTATGGCCCATATTAGAGTAGGAAAATATTGGTGGGGTCTACTGAGGTGCTCCTTCTATAGATCTAGCCAAAGATCTTCGCCCACTTGGAAGTTGTGTGGCACCCGATGTTGATCATGGTGTTGCTTGTACTTGGCATTGGAGTTGTGCAAGATGTCGTGGACCTGATGGCGGACGTGCTAGATGTGTTCAATAAAATTGGTTGATTTATCAACCTCAGACAATACATGTATGTATTATATCTATGTGGTTGCATGAGGTATGGCAACATCAGGCGGCAGCGTGCCTTGGGTCAGATCAATGGATTGCTTGACCTGAGAGTGTAGACAAACCTAAGTGGGTAAGTAGAAAATGTCCTCATATTCCTCCACCACTTTTTCCATCTCCTTCTACCGTACAGGTGAGCCCTGTTTCGAGGTTGTGGCCACAATATTTTTCTGGCCCTATGGGTGAATTGTAGTGAAAATAAATTTTCTGTTTTGGGAAAAAATCTTACTATGTTGTTTTGCAGTAATCAAAGAGATGGAAGAAGGCGGTACTACCTCCATTATATTGTACAAATTATTTCCAATAGTAATAAAAATAGAACGAGGCCTAGAATCATACATAACATGTCACTTCCACACGCATGGTTGGCCCAATAATACATCAGACACATCAAGAGGAGAAACATCACACATTACCTCATCCGTGAATGCCTTGATGTTGCAGGGAAGGTGACACTACTGGCAGACGCAGAGATATCTTCCTTGGTGAAGCCACCCAATGGTATATGGTTACAAGTGTGCTTGGGTCGGTAGGCCAAGCCCCTTCATGACCTATAGTGAAATGAGGTTCTTTTGGCTTCTTCTATTGACAAGGAATTGTAGTGGAGAACCCTTGACCCACATCTGCGAATGGAAGAGGTGCTCCCCCTCCTTTAGATCCTCGAGCTCCTCCCTCTCAAGCTTAGTGGTGGCAACGGTGGCACTGGGCACCACATCAATGATTTCCTTCCCTTTATCATCACCCTTGTCTGGTTCTGACTTACGATCAAAACATGCATCTGATTCAGGTGCCTTTAATTCGGCCACCAATGACTTTTTGGTATAACACTCATTTGTGTTGTGAGTGGGGTTGTTATGAAATTCACATCACTTCTCTCTACCATTTGGATTTTTGGTGTTGTTTTGAGATGCCTCGCTTTGGATTTTCCCCTTTTTTTGTGGTTTGGGGGTGCATTTCCGTGGCTTCGGATTTGCGGTTCTAAATTCTCACTTCTTCTACCTAAATTTATGCTCGATCTTGGTGGCATAACGATATGTCGTGCCAAGTGAGGTAATGTAGAGGAAATAAATTTCCTCCTGAATTTATCTGTGTAAATAGTTCTGGTACTTGAGCACCAAATGTCACTTTGAATATTTAATACCCAACTTTTCTCATAGGATATGGAACAAATTCGTTCGTTTATGCACATCTTGATCCCTTTGCTACCAAAACATGATCGATTCGATGTATTTTTCCCCATTTCTACCATAGGGTAATATTTTTCCTTGATGCTATCTCAGAATGAATTCAAAGTGGGTACGGCCAAGAACAGAGAGGGTTCCCTCCTATCCTTTTTATCATAGTAGGTTTCCCACCAGTCATTCACATGGGGCCAACTTTGAGGAGTGCAAAAGTAATATTTTCTTGGACGGAGAAATCCTCATTAGGGGAATTTTGAGGTCTAAAATGGGCCCGCTAAGAAAAATGTAGAACCAAAATAAACTTTATAGAACCAATAAGATTCAATATGATGATGTCAACCATCGGGACGATTCAACATTTTTTTAGTAAAATGGTAAAAGTACTAAAAAATAATATTTAATAATAAAATTACTTCTTCAATTCGTATTTTCAACTTATCTCCCAAATTTTTACTCAGATTTCAAGTGGGAGTACTCGTTGTATGCAAGATTTAATTCCTCATCCAAGGAGTGCCCATGTTGCATACTTTTCTTGGACCCTACTATGTGAAAAATGAGAAATACATGAAAAAACGTGATTGCAATCATGTTTTTCATGTATTTCTCATTTTTCGTGTAGCAGGGTCCATCGAAAGTATGCAACATGGGTACTCTTGGGATGAGGAATTAAATTTTTCATTCAATGAGTACCCCCGCTTGAAATTTGAGTAAAAATATTGGGAGATAAGTTGAAAATACAAGTTGGAAAAGTAGTTTTTTCTTTTTTCTCTCAAAAATTTGATGACATCATCAAATATTATTTTATTATTTCCACTATTATTTTATAATTTTGTTAGGAGACCCATTTTAGACTTCAAAATTCCCCTAATTGCACTGAGAAGTACACTTCTAGCAAATTCAACAATCTATCTACGATGTCTACATTTATCTGTCCTTCAAATACAGGAATGTCAATGTTGACCTATAACTTGAAAGGAGTGGTGCCTCAAAAGTGGTTGTTGGATGCATATGCGCTACTCGTTGGCAACCATTGAAGGATCTGGAAAAGGTTAACCATCATCATATTCCATTGTTTCTTGAGCACCTCCTTGAGAAATATCTTGATAGGATATCGTGCTCTCTCGTCTTTATTTTCTTCCTCCATTGGAGGACATCAAGGTTTGTGAGGTTGATCTTGCAAGGGTTCAACCAGATCAAGCCCTAAATGCTTATACCCTGACCTCGTTGGGGACATGAAAAGAAGAAATAGAGAAAGAGCATAACACTCTGATACCACTGATATTATGAAAGAATGAAATATAATACACATATAACCATAAATACAAAGATGCAGTGGAAATAAAACTTCATTTCATTAAAATCAAATGTCTGAAATATGCTTAAAGACATAATGGAAATAAAATAACTAGGGCATTAGTAGCTTATATATGAGAAGTGATGTGGAAACTGTAGGCCTCTTAACTGTGTTACAATGGGGCTCGAAGGCCTATTTATTATTTAGAAATAATGGAAAACCCTAAACATCCAAAAACCTAACCCGAAGAGCTAAAGCGCCAAAACTATGGGCCTTGTTTGGGTAAATTGGTACATAAAATTCCCGCGGACGTAACTTTGGCATATGATATCTGTTTAACGTGCTCAATACCTTGTTATATATATCTATCAAAGGAATACAACTTTTGAGTGAGAAATATTAAAGGAACTTCTTTGATGCTTGTGGTTTTCACAAAAAATGTCGTTTAGGGCCTGAAAACTGCTCCGGAAGTTCATGATGTGAAAAATGCTAAATATAGTAAATTGTGTTGAAACTAAAAAATAGAAAGGAAAAATGGTGGGGGTCCAAGTGGAATAGGTGTGTGGCCACCAATATCCACATGGATCAAAATAACTCATATTTTATTTCATGAATATAATAACACACATTTACAAATCAAAACAAAAATTTGTCAACTTGGATTGTTACTACTATTTACACATTTTTGAGCGATGATGGACAGTAAAACATGGTAACTTCTTGTTTTTATTAGTCCAGCTATTTTCTCCATGGATTTCTCCTCCAGACCTCCGACTGGTCAAAGTATTAAAACATAGGATATGCGCTTATACAAAACGCCAATACGATTCACCAACTCTGCATTAAGTACTTCTGTATTCTGAATTATATGATGTGTTGAGTAATGGAGAGTTTGTAATATGTTCAAATTTTCATTTATGTTCATCCTTGAGCCTAAAAAATAAAATCTTCATCATGAAATAAATTTTTTTTTTCTTGATGTACTTTTTGTACCGCAGAGAATGGTTGTTGCCGGCAACAAATAATAAGCCTACTATCAGGCCTTTAATGCACCCAATAGCACTTCATTGTCCATACATAACCATGGTATCGGTCACTCATTTGTAGAGATGTGATGTGACTATGACTAATATATTTCCATTGATTGTTGCATGACCATCTGATCACGACAAGAATGTGGCTTGTGGCCATAACATACATGAGACTGCCAAAAAATAATGTTTTCGGTCATACATGGGCATGATACACATGATCTTGTCCCTCTATACATCTGTACATAAGGTAATCTAGCCTGACAACATTTGAATTGAATTAAAATTTGAATTTAAAAGTGCACTATTTTATTCATATGGATTTTTGCGATTCACATGGTTCATTGACAAATGCTACCATGTGAGGCTTCTTTGTTACTTCTTCAGGTCGGTTGTTCTCATATTCATATGGAAGGAAAAAAAAATGGTTCTAGTCTTGAGCAGAGTTAAAAAATTTAAAGATAAAGGGGTGAAATTCCGTCAAACTAATAGTAGGTGAATATGGCGTTGAAGTCAAGTTTGGTGGCGATCAACATAGGCGATACGGAAAGGGGAAGAAATTGGAGGCCATATGCGTATAGGTAATATTCAAGACCTATGAGAATCCAGAATCCATAAGAAAATAGGAAGTGGTTGGGGGTGATGTGATCCTCTCTGTTGGGTTTCTTTCACTACGATAAGCACAAAGGTGGGAGGAGAAGTGGTCAGCCAACAATCTTGAGTGAAGAAGAGAGCCATCGATAGGATCCACCTTGGAGGAAATAAAATATTTTCAATAAAGGCACTACACTAGTACTGTGCTAAGGCCAAGCTATTGTGGATTAAAAGGATTTGAGCCATGAGCTACATTACAATGGTATGGTCATGGTGCAGTCATTGAGCCAAGACTGGAAAATAATATTTTATCAATCAAAAGTGTTTCCAAGAGTGTATTCATGTGCATGAACTCATCTTCATTTATAAATATGTCTTTCCTCCAGTTTGGTGCATGTAGCCCATGTAAACTTCTCATCGACAATATTACTAGTGACAAAATGAATATTTAGTGGGTGTTTTATTTTTCAATACATTTTTAATCATTAGAAAGAAAAAAATATAATGATAACACTGATATGAATCACAGGAACCTCATGAATTGTTGGTAATAATTATTTTTTCGGTGTTATTTCATCTGGTTATTCATTAGTTAAACCATTGGTTGTAGAATCAAGAGGTTCCTCCTCATTACCAACAGATCTGTGCCCAAGCGGGTTGACATTTGATTTGATTCTGTATAGTCTTTCCAATGTAAACTCATTCACGATGAGTTTAGTTAGGGTTTAATCACTAAATGGAATTGAATATGGGTGCGATATAAGAACATATTATTTTACAAGGAACAGGTGGCTAGTGGGCAGAGGAAAATGCAGGAAGAATCGTAATAACTTAGTGAAGTTAATTATTATTATTACTCATTCTCAGTGTTAAATATTTATTCTTTACCGAATCATCACATAAATTAATTGAGATGAGATGGGTAAATCAGTCCAATGGTTTCAAATATTATCTCTGCCCAAGTAACCTTATTAGTCCCTGCCCTCAGCAAAACTATAACGATCGCTTGATTGTTGACGGTCTATTAATTCATCTTTGACCGATTTTTTTTCTTGCTTTCTAGAATTCTAACCAAAGTTTAATGCTTTCAATTTCATTCACCGAAATTTTAAGCAAACATTTTGGTTCTGAAAACATTAACCTCTTATTACAACCTTCACGTGGCCTGATGCAAGAAGATTGCAGCAATATCATTTATCCAAAGTTGTAATTTTCATAAGTTATTGGGAAATCTGGCAATATCATTTTATGCAAATTTGTAATTTCCATATATTTGTATTCCCCGCCAATTTGAAGGCAGACCACTTTCTTGGACACCACCTGTATTTTGAGTGATGTGCATGTGTGACACTTATGAACATCTGCTTCACCACATCTTGGATACATGTATTGTGAGTGATGTGCATGTGTGACACTTATGAACACTTGGTTCATTATCTCTTCCACTCCACTTTCGTCCTCTTTATACACTATTCAATATAGAAAACCTGCGTAACAAAAAAAATTATGCTTAACCAAACAACAATTTATGTTGTGTAAATAAAAAATTTACGTTCATACTTGTGCATAGACCTATGAATAAATCAATTTAAAAAAACTTTGAAGTAAACCTGCAAAACATTGATCAAGCTCAGAACATCCATATAGCAGCTTGCAAAATCCAGATCAAAACTCTGGATTGCAAAACATTGATCAAGCTTAGAACATCCTACAGCAGCCTGCAAAAACCGGATCAAACTCTGTTGAAATGTTACTTTCAACAGTGGTTGTGCAGAGCCGCTTTCCATTTATTTTCTCCAGGTTTATGTACTCACGGATGCTTTCTAAAAATTGTTGAATAGTTAGTTTTAGATTTTGTTGGAATCGATGCAGTCTTTTATTTGAAAGACAGTCTTTTATTTTGTTCAGGGACAGTCTCTGTTTTTGGAAAAACAGAGTACCTTTATATTTTTTTATACATAGAGATATTCTTTCTATGTACGCGGGTTTTTTAGTTTTAAACCCCGTGGTCCCCATAGGAGGAGTAGTGTCTTGTTTATGTTACGAGTTCCGCAAGCGGAACGAACATACATACACCACATCCTTTGTTTTTGGGCCGATGCGATGCACACATCGCAATCCAAATACATGTTATAATCTCCCTTCGCTTTGAGCCGAGGTTCGCGGGTGGTCCCACAGACCACGCGGCATGTAATTATACAATCACAAGTATTGAATCACATCCTTTTTGTTTTTGGCCCAATCGCAAGTATCGCATCGGGATTGTTTATGATTTGGTCCAATTGACATTTGAAGTGCGGACCCGATCCACATTTTAAGCAGCAGTTTATATGATCATCGCGTCCCCCTTACCAATCGCGATTGGAACTCTTTTGTACAAGGCCCGATCACACAGTGTATTATCTGGACCCGACGCCATTTATATGGTGGATTTAAATCTTGGTTCGTCGCGTCCATTTATTGATCGGAATCGGGAATTTTGGTTTGAACCATTTGCAAAGTTAAGACATGGACCCGATTGGTTTATGAACCAGATTTCGTATTTGGTCATCGCGTCCGACTTTCAATCGCGATTAGAACTTTTTGTGTTAGGCCCATTTCTGCTATTAAAGTTCGGACCCGATAAATGTTTTAAACGACATTTAATCGCACGATTCAAAGCGTTGTTGTAGTGGTCTCGAAAGTTTTTAAAATAGATTTGTTTTAAAGTTTTACTTTATATAGTTTGTAATGTCTTTTTTCATATGCGTGGCATATAAAAGTCAAAAGGCCCGAGAGCCTGTGTATCGTATTATGTTTAGTTTGTATGCACAGTGCGAATTAAAAAAAACACAGTAGTGTTATTTTGTGAGAGACATAGTGTTTTGTTTGTATGAGACAATGAAGTTTTGTGCATTGTGTTTGAAGCAGTCACATTTTGTAATCCCTTTGTTGAGGAAGACATTGTAATATTTTTTTTTTGAAAGAATAGAAGTTTGTTTTAAGAGTGGAAACTCTATCTCCTGTCAAGAAATTTTAATATTTCTCTGTGTTAAAGAGGAGAGTATTACTCTATCCATTTTTGTTTTGGAATTTTCAATATTCCAACAAACTCTAGACTGCAAAGCTGGCTAAGTCTGGGTCAAAACTCTGGACTACAAAACTGGCTATTACTGATATCGATCCTATTTGAGGAGAGCTTTGAACCAGGGAAATAAACTGAAGTAAGTGACATATTGAAAAAAAAATATTAGTAACATGCATCACATGATATCTATATATATATATATATATATATATATATATATATATGTTGGAACACCTAATCCTACATGGGTAGGTGTGGAATGCGAAAAGTCACAATGGAGTCCAAGTGACCTTGGAATGTGAAACCAAGAGTCACACCATTGTACTATAAATGTACATCTTTGTATAATGGAAAATAAGAAAGCTACACGCTTATCCTTCATTGTGTGTTGTGTCTCTTGTGTGTGTGTGTTCATCTTCCTCATACACCATGTGTGTGTTTAACATGGTGTTTAACATGGTATCAGAGCGGGTGATTGCTGGCCTTGCTCCAAATTGTGTGAGCCATTTGTGTTTATGGCCTGTCCATATCTGCAAAAATTCTTGACATTTTTGCAGCACTCAGAATTTCTGCAGTAGTCTTTTTTCCGCATTGAAGAATTTATTTTGAGCAGAGCAGCGTTCAGAAACTGGCATTATTGGTTTTGAAAAAGAGCAGCATTGGGCATCTGAAGTTTTTCTCATTGCTCATTTTCCCTGCAATCTCTGCATTTTAAATTCTGCTCCATTTTGAAGCACTGCTGGAATATTGTTTAAATTGGATTTCAGAAGAAATTTCTAGTTTTTACTGCAAAAGAAATCTGAGTTTTTCTGTTGAAAAATTCTTCAATCTCTGCATTTTCTGCTGCTGGATTTGTTTCTGTTGTATATTTGAAAGGAAAAAATTCTGCTCCTATTCTACAAAGTCTTTTATTCTACTCTCTGCTGTTATAATTAAAAAAAAATTAAAAAATTAAAAAATAAATAAAATAAATAAAATAAATAAATAAATAAATAAAATCGATTCAAGTGCCTCTGGCCTTTCGGCCCCCTTACCCATCTCCTCTGCTATCACAATCCGCTCACCCTATACGCATACTCTAACCCCCTTCCTCTCCTCGCCTTTGAATCAATGCTCTGCACATCTTAAATTGACTCACAACCTTGCGCCCCCTCACGTCCCTATCCTACCCGCACACCTGTTATACTCCCTCACCTCTCCCCTTCAGCTCTGCTCCGCTCCTATGCTCCCTCACCAGCACTCTGAAACTAAACCATGGCTTCCCATTTCCCCGTGGCCTTCAATCCCCTCATGCCGCTCCATATCGCTCCGCCCACCTCTCTGCTCCTGCTTCAAAACAATTTTACTGTGGCCCCCCTCTCCCCATCTCAATGCCATCTCCTACCCTCCCCATCTACGCACCTGTACAATCTGCCCTACCTCCTTAACCCCCCGCCCCCCCTAATCCCTACACTCTACCCTTACCCCTCTCACAACGCTACACTCTACGCCCCCTTGGCCTCACGGCCTCCCCTCATCTAAATTCTAAGTTCGATTTTATTAACATCATCCCTCCCCTCTCTCAAATTCGTTTTTTTTTAATTGTTAAAATTTAAAAAGAAAAAAATCCCTCCATATAATCTTCCCCCCTCCTTAATAAATTTCCCTCCCATATAAATATAATACCCCTCTCATATAATACCCCTCATCCCCTCCCAATAAATTTTCGTCCCCTTTTTAAATTACTCCCATTTTTAATTAATCTATTTTTTAATTAATTTTTAATTTAAAAAAAAAAATCCTGTAGTTTTTAAACTCTCCACTCTGCCACTCTTTTTAAATTCCCTCTCTTTTAATTAATCCCTTTCCCCTCCATTTTTAATTAATTTATTTTTTAATTAATTAAAAAAAAAACAGTAGAGAGAGAGGAAAAGAAGAGAGGACCAGAAAAGAGAGATATGAACAGCAGACATGAAGGAAATGGCATACGAAGAAAATGGACTGTACACATAGAGAAAATTGCAATTTTCCATGTTATGATTTGTGGCATATAAAAGAGGGTGATTTTCTGAAGAATTGACATTTGAAGACAAGTTTGCCATCATTACAAAATAGTTATTTGAAGAAAAAATTCAGCTGCATAGTGTTTTCAGCTGCACATTTACAAAATATTTTGCAGAGATATTGTATTTCATTGACATTGTATTGTGAGTAGACATTGCTTCTTCATAGTTGCAATCAGTAATTGAGTTGTTGAAAAATTGTTGATTGCCCTCCATCATTTGAGGAGCAGTTTTTTTACATTGAGATTTCCATAGTTGGAAATTCTTTAGAGTCATTTGTATTTCTTGTTGAATCAAATTGTAAACAGGTGCATTTTCGGTTGAAGCCGACACCTTTTCATTTGTTTTGAGCCTAAGTTGTTGAAATGGTTAAAATCAATGAGGCATTAGAGTTGTTGAATAACCTCATTCATTCCAATGTTGATGACATGATAAAAATGAGCAAGGATGTTCTTTGTAAAATTCACAGTTGTTTGCAAGATGCACATGAAAAGATTGATTTTTGCAGTTGGAATCTCAGCTTCAACAAGATGAAATTCAGTAAAAGAGTCACCATTTTGAACTTGTTTCTATTCAGAGTATTGAGAAGGACTCCCATCAGTAGCAAGTTAGTAAAGTTGCAGTTGATCCTCATTCAGTGCCTTGTACTAAAGCAGATGTACATGCAGATGCAGCAGTTGAACCTGCACTTCTCAAGCCCATCATCAGACCTTGGGAAGAGCTTGTCCACAACAAGCACCGAATTGGTCTTGGATATGACAAGGATGTGTCCTTTCATATTCTAGACTACACAAAGCCCATCATATTTCAGAGTGCCGAATTCTTGTATGATAGTTCACCTGTAGTTGTTCCAGATCCTATTCCACTTCCACAACAGATTGAGAAATGCCAACACTGTGATCGATTTGGCCATATGAAATATCACTGTTTTGATCTTCATCCATGCAAGAACTGTGGTCGGCACACTCATGCTTCAGACAGATGCTTCAGAAACAAGCCTCAGCCTCCTGTAAGAACAAAGATTCATCTTGGATGGATTGCTTCTTGGCAATGGGCATCAGCAGCCAGATGGATTGCTTCTTGGAAATGGGCATCAACAGCCAAGAAGATGTTTAAGTCGCATGTCAGAACATGTTCACGGATATTGAACAAACTTGCAGTTGAGTTTTCGCCATCATCTCACCTTGTCCCTGACAGGGGGGGAAATGGTGGTCATGTACAAGCTTCGACGTCAGATCAAACGAGCCTGAACCACAATCTCTCATTCCATGTTCAGAGTTGTAGCCAGAGACACAGAAGTTCAAGCGAGCCTGAGCCACAATTCGTCATTCCAGAGTCAGAGATGTAGCCAGAGAGACGGATGCCCATGAGCCTGCCTTCGGTTGGTGGAAAACCTAAAACCATCACAGGTAGTAGACCTTCATTCTTTTAGGTCGAAGGTCTCCCTTTCATATATGACGAACACTTCCTCTAGAAGAAGCCTTCAGCTTCTTGCCAGCTTTGGTTGAGTTCCAGGAAATGCTTCAAAGCATTCCAGAGTTTTTGGTAATCCTAAAACCATCACAGGTAGTAGACCTCCCTTCTTTTAGGTTGAAGGTCTCCCTTTTTTATGAGGGACAATTCCTCTAGCAGAAGCTTTTAGCTTCTTTCCAGTTTTGGAAGAGTTCCGGGAACTGCAACAAGTTTTGCGTTCCAGTGTTTGTGGTCATCCTAAAACCACCTCTTTTTTCCAACATTTCAGAGAGTTGATTCAGCCCAAGTGCTGCCATGTATACTTTGCAGATTTGTATTACAACTCTTTTCTTGGACTCACACATACCCCTTCGGATTAAGGGGGGATGTTGGAACACCTAATCCTATATGGGTAGGTGTGGAATGCGAAAAGTCACAATGGAGTCCAAGTGACCTTGGAATGTGAAACCAAGAGTCACACCATTGTACTATAAATGTACATCTTTGTATAATGGAAAATAAGAAAGCTACACGCTTATCCTTCATTGTGTGTTGTGTCTCTTGTGTGTGTGTGTTCATCTTCCTCATACACCATGTGTGTGTTTAACATGGTGTTTAACAATATATATACTCCATAACTTGCAGATGACAAGAGTTCCAATGGCTCGAACAATAGTGGAGATAGAATTTCTATAGTAATATAATAATATTCTACTCTATCTATGATGCGTAGGTAATGTTCATTGCTTACATTCGTATTTTGTTTAGCATTTAGAATAATATTCTTGATTACACTAGCATGACAGCAATGGGAAAGATAATGTGATCTCATTTCCCGTGAACATGAACGAGTAACAAATCCAAATCCATAGTCATTTGGATGGTTCAGATAAATTGGTTGGGTAAGAACACCAGCGCCATTGCTACATTTCAACGCTCTGGTTTGACATTTTCTCTCATTTGAATTTCGAGTTCATAGATAGAGATAGGAAAAAAGAGCTTAGAATTCAAGTGGAATTCAACTGACCGATTCCTAAAATTGTAATTCATACCCTATAATCTGAATTTTCCTGTACAAAGTGTGTAGCTCAGTGGACTTGATTTTTTTTTTTTTCTACGCCATCCTGTACCAATATCATTAGAAGTTTATCCTTGTTTTTCTACATATGATTCATTCAAGCTCAATTGATTGATGAGTGTATAACATATCGAGGATACAAACAACTTGTACTGAGAATTGATTTGAATCACAATGATTGGCTCGATATGGTATCAAGTTAGATATATAATCAGAGCCAACCTGCATCATCTTACCTCTAAATAAAAGGGGTCAACTTTATACCTAATTGAATTGTGCAATCACTAAAAAGGCAGCTTCCTGCACTCCGAGAATCCACACCTTTTTAAAAATAAATTTCCTAATAAAAAAAACCTATAGATTGTAACCTATAGCTTGTCTGTACAATTCAAGACTTCCTATCTGCACTCAAATTCACCAAACACTTCTTGATATCCAGGATCTTGAGTTTTGACAGGCCCTCTATCTCCTTGCATTGCTCAGAATCAATCTTAGATGAACCTTAGGAGCAAAAAGCCATGCCACATCATTCCTAATTTGTTCATATGATTTAATTGAATTAACATGCATTCATATATTAGATTTTAAATAGAATGGTTTATTGATGAAAGATCAAGACGAAAATATAATGGAATAAAAGGACTCACTGTTGAATCATAGCTTAATTAACAAAAGTCTAACAACTAGAGTACTGCTATGCAGTAGTCTAGTCTAGTTAAGGATAATAGAGTGGCGTAATGGGGTCTCAAATTAGTATGACTTCAACACTACTCATCCCAATTCTCTTATTTTTTACTTTTTTCAACCTGCTTGAAATGAAAATCCCTTCCCGTATCTATTAAATCAGACAACACTTGAGATTTCCCATTCATCATCTTCCTGCAACACAGGCTCATAACTAGTGGTAAGATACATGGATGAAACCCATCTGCTCATGCTCAAATCTTTGTATATGAGCAATTTACTTTTATAGAGATGCAGATAGACCAATTTGTGGAGTCTTATGCGCTTTGATGGTATGGAACCAATTTAAAAGTTCTAAATTTTTGTTTTGAAACATGCATCTGTAAGTGTTAATGCATGTAGGCTTCCCAGCGAGACCTAGATTCTACCTCATAACTACGATGAGAACTTAGACAGGGTGCATTGAGAGTTAGTTGCGTTGTATACCTTGGCAGAGTTAGTTTCGCTCAATGACATGGAAAGAACACAAACCCTTGCGGCAATAAATCAAAAAATTCAATGAAGAATAATAAAAACATGACATTTATAAACTTACAGTGGTGGCATACCATAACTAGGTTGTGCTTTGATACTGCTTCGATATACCATGTCCCCACTTAATAGGAATTTCAAATCTAAAGCACTTTTCACTCGCAATCGTCAACCAAATATGAATTTTCCACGCAAATATCAAATATGCAAGGTAAAACTATCAGATCAAGTCTATCCAAATAGAACTGTCCACACAAATATCAAATATGTAAGGTAAAAAGATCAGATCAAGTTTGTCCAAGTAGAAATTTATCCGAAGCGTCCGTTCATCAAATTCTATTATTTGTAGATGGAATGTACACAAAATTAAATGTAATGTACAACATAAGAAATGTTGAAGGGTGAAAAAAATTGCAGTACTTGAATCCACTAGACAGATATGCTGCTCACACTATCATCTATCAATAAAAAAATTATTTCATGACATTTTTCACAAACTCATACGATTTGGATTTTTGGGATAACATGTATGTTAAAATTGTTGTTCATTACATAAAAATTTTCAGTCATATGAGCTTAGCATTCAACGACTTGAAGGATTACTCGAATCAGTCCTGCTCTCATTTGAGCGCAACCCCGAAGATAGAAACCAAGTGAAACCCCCTCTGCTGCTGCAAGAAGCTTCGAGTTGCGATTTTATTTCCTTTGTACTTGGCAATGGCCCATATATACCTTCAAGAGTGAGCACTGCCTCTGAATTTGAGGCCCTGTAGACACAAAGTCAGATGTTATTGACAAAACTCCATCACATAATCTAGCGCTCCGAGTCTCTTCCTAATATTCAAAAGCCTTCGACTTCTCCTGCACTAAAGGGAGCTCTTTCTTCTCCACTAACACAAGGGAGCTCTTTCTTCTCCACTAACACTTTTGGCACAATTTGCAGTGACTCGTCTATGTCCGGCACTTCCCTAGCCAACAAGGAGAAGATAGAAACCTGCAGGTCTCAGCTACAGGGGAAGAGAAAGGGCCAGCCAAGGCCAGGCCCTAAAATGGCCTCACACGTGCGAATACCGGACTTGAAATGACTCTGCCTCTATCTACTTTAACAGGAGAAGACAAAAATGGGATTTGTGATGTGATAATCAACCTACTTTAACAAGAGAAGACGAAAATGGGATTTTTGGGGTGATAATCAACTTACTTTAATAGGAGAAGACGAAAATGGGATTTTTGAGGTGATAATCAACAATATATGCACTTAGTATTTGCAATCCATTGTCACGAGAGGACCATCAAGATTTCCGAGATAAACAAAGTTGGACTCCCCATCTCCATTAAAGAAACTGGTCATCTCTTGAAATTATTCAGAACAACAAAAGGATAAATGGAGTATAGCCTGAGCATATTATAGTGAAGTAATGGAATCCATGTAGTCGAAAAGTTCATTTTTTTATTTTTTATTTTACGAGAACCTTATTCTGAAAAAAACACTAGACAACATTGCATGTGGGGCACGTGTCTACGACAAGGGGCAAGTGTCTATGTCAAGGTTGAAGTCTCTTCATAGGAAGTCAATTCATTTACCAAGACCACCGAGTGCGGAACTTGCTTATGGGAAACTCAATTCATTAAAGGACTAATCAATAATTACAGAGACACGCAGCTTGCACTTTGATGATTATGATGTCACTTCTGAAGTTTATGGATCAATGAAAAGATTCAAAATTTTATCAGACTCCAGGGTCAAGATAAAGAGACTCACAAACAATGGAGTAGTTCATAGGAAAAGGACCTTTTCTTTCTCTTCATTGCATGGGGATTCTCTCTTCTATCAAGCAAGATATGGTATAAATAAATAAGGAAAGAAATATATAGACACATAGGCCTATATTCTCACGAAATTCTTGGATTTGGTTGGAGAATTCAACCCTTGGAGGGCACCCAAGCATAATCTACAATGGGTTGGTTTCACAAATTTAGACAGGACTCGAGAATTTACTATTTCAGCTTGGTTTACTTGCCATGTCATTGCATAAATGCATTATTACTTCCTCCCCAATTTCTCCTTTGACTTGCCCTGCAGGGACTGTTGCAACACTTATTCCTGGAAAACATTGATTCAAATCCCATGGGTAACAATTTTCCTCTTTACTATTTTTATTGATTTTATAAATTCCTATCCAAGGCATTGGTTCATATCCCACCTCTAACACTTTACTTATTCTTCATATTTATTACTCCTGTGACTTAATAAAAGCAAAAGCCACTATGATGATTATGTGAAGTAAAAATTTATGATTAAAAAAGATAGTGACTACCATTAAAGAAGTTGTGTTGCGTGTGTGTTTATGAGATATATACAATATTTATCAATTTAACAATCCATTGAGCGTGGGAAATAATAAATATTTATATTATAATTTAATGCTTTGTTGTTAATTACATAAATGGATATGCTTGTAAAATATAGACCATTAAAGATAAATATTTATGTATAAATTAAAATTATTATAATTATGATCTAGCTAATATTTATTAAAGAAGTAGGTAGAATCATAGACATGTATATTTTTTAATAGCATTTTAATTATCAATAATAATTATTAGGTGGATGGTAGGGTTTAGCCTTTATGAAATATCCTAGAATATTTTTAATAGAATTAACACATAAAAGTTGAAATGTATCTTAAAAGTAGTTATGTCACTTTAGCATTTTTATTTATATTGATTAGTTTAAAAAAATATATATCATATGAACACGAGTTATGGTTTTTGAGAATAAGCACGAGATATTATTAACCCATGGTTAATAATAATGTTACATGTTTTCTTAATATATATATATATATATATATATGATCATGAAAGAAAACTCCTTCCTTAAGATTCAATTGATGGATTCAATGTTTAGACAAGGATATGAAGGCTTCTTTCATAATGGTATATGTAAGAAGAAGGCTGCATAAAAAGTGCAACAAATGAACCATTACCCAAGGTTAACACTAGTTAGTTATTGTTGCCAACTACTAATTTTGCAAAAGAATATATGGAATTACAATAATTAATTCCTAGAATCTTGAAGCGTGCTGGCATTATGTTAGTGATAACGACTTAAAAGTTTGACATCATAATTAATTAAAATATCCATCTTAATCATATATCTAGTACCTAAGTAAAGAAGGATCAAATCTCTTGAGGTGCAAACTTTTCTAGGGTTAAAAATTTCAATATAAAGTTTGCACCTCCATAGATTTTATCCTTTGGAATCTTGAGAGATCTATATGTTGGGAAAAATACTGAGAGGGGGGGTGAATCAGTATTTATAGCTGACTAATTTTTTTTTAAATTTTTTTCTCTTAAAACCATAGGCGACTTTACTAAACCCAACTTGCGTATAAACGCGGATATCCTTAAGAAAATATGTATATGTCCAGAGATCTTATTATGCATTTAATTCTTTACTTAGATCATTGCATCATTCATTCATCAGATGTTTTGTAGGCAGTAAGCATGTGCAGTAATAAGAAAATAAACCATCACACATAAGCAACACACATGAACACCAGTGTTTAAGGTGGAAACCCAATTCGGGAGAAAACCACCGCGGTCGTCGTCTCTGTCTTCAATATTTATTATAAAGAAAACTTCTTACAATTTTGTACTGGTGCAGACTCATACCAACACGCACGCACCCACCTACAGAAGGCTGCAACCTTCTCTCGTTTTCCAGCCACTACTGGAAGGGAGCTCCAACCCCCTCACTGAAGGCTTCGACCCTTAGCACCACCATGGACCATGTTTCATCAATTTTCATACTAGGACCAACAGCTTCCACACAACATACCTCGTAGGCCACTTTTCATCATAATTTAAGACTGCACCCATTCCATACATCAAACTGAAACTTACAACTTCATCAACCAATCAACCAACAGCTTGATCTTCAATCAACATAATCAGCAGTATCTTCAACATTCTAACAAACCAGAACTGTATGAATACATCATTGACAGATAGCAGAAAAACAAAAAAACAGATCAGACATTTTATTCCTCATACTTCAGCAAAACCCTAGATTCCATATGCACTTTTACTTCACAGAACCTGCATATATACGCGCTTTCACAGAGACCAACCTGCGTATACGCTCTTTTTCTGAAACAAACCTGCGTATATATGCGCTTTCGCTGAGATGAACATGCGTATAGATCTGTAACTTTTCAGAACTATGCAGCTCTTTAGAACAGATAACTCTGATTTCACCTTTTACTTCAGCAAAGATTCGCCAGATCACAGATCTAAACTTTCCATAAACAGATCTAGAAAATACATAGTCATTTCAGATCTAAAGATCGCTCTTCATCATTTTCTTCATAGGTACATTATTAATTCAGATCAATCAATAAAATATTACCCATTCCATGCAGAAATACTTCAGAGCAAATTATTCATTAAAATCCAGACTTCAGAATAGATATGCAGATACAAACTCAACCCTGAAAAGACATTGATTCAAATATCATATGCTACTTTTCTTTACTGAAGCCGCGTACATACGTGCTTTCCTACACATCAACCCACGTATACTTCTGTATTTTATTCTTCAAAAACCCTAACTTCCATACGTGATTTTCATTGAGAGAACCCGCGTATATACACGCTTTTACCGAGACAAACTAGCGTATAGATTTGAAAAAGATAAATTTTGCAGAACAGACCAGATCTATAAAATTACCTAGATTTCTTCAATTTCTTCATCATACTTGCACCATGTCTTCATCATTTCTTTTGCAGATCATCCTAGAGATTCATCATTTCTAGATCTAGAGATCTTGAACCTTCATCATATCCATAGGTGCATCATAGATTCAGATCTAACAATTAAAACCAGAGTTCATCCATGCAGATATTTCCTAGAGAGATTTATTCATTAACAACCCTTACACATGCACGCATTGCACTATGATCCTCTTCCCCTTATATATATTTACCCTTTATCAATACCATGAGTCAAAAACCACTCAACCGCTGATGGTATTCCTCGACGGGATCAAATAGATAATCCAGCGCTCAATACAGTGGGCCAATACCATGGTAATGTGCCCTGGTTTTATAAATTTATAGCGCAAATAGGCATACACTACTTGGCACGTACTTTTCCACATACATATGCTACTTTTCCTTTACAAACCCATGTATGCTTTGTGACATATCTTATTCATCATTACTCTAGCACTTACTGGAATTTCTTTCTTTGTTACTTCTGAACTGCTCTATAGATACATCAGATTTACATCATTAACAAATAGATTGCTTATCAAAGACAACTTCTTCAAGTCAGTTTCCATCAAGGACACCTTCATCAAGTAGGTTTCCATCAAGGACAACACATTGCATCATATTGCCAACAATCTCCCCCTTTGGACTTGATGGCAACCATGATGATGTTTGATCACCACAATATATAGATACATTGATTATAACCATTATTCAAACACCATGATACTCTCCCCCTTTGACATCAAGGGCAAAGGCCGGATCAAAACCAAACAAGGTTTTTCTTCTCTTGTAGAAAGAAGAGCTCTGTAAATCTAATGTGCACTGAAGTTACCATGCTTGCTCCCCCTAAGTTCATGCTGAATCTTCAAACATATTTTTTCAATGAAGTACATAAATCTATGACCTTTCTTATCACCAAGGACCCATACTTACATCAATGATCCAAACAAGTGGATTTACATATGTGACTCAAGTACCCAACCAAGTGGGTTTACACATTTTGACTCAATTACCCAACCAAGTGGGTTTACAAATTTGAAGAAGTTCTTACATGACTGAATATAACAATTTACATCATAGGTATAACCTTTTCATTAAAATATAGAAATAACTTATACAATCAAGACCAAAGAATCTCAAGCATGAGATCAGACCATAGCAAATAATTAGAATGCCAACAATGCATCCTTTCCATATGACCAAAGCTCCCCCTTAGCTTGTGCATCCTGAACACTTTCAACATCAAATCATCAAGGCATCTTCATCAGAAGCATTAGATAATGAAACAGAAATATGAGAGCCGGAACATCACCATAGATACCCAACAGCACGGCAGCTGTGCTGAAGAATGCTGACCCAGAAAAAAAAATTGTCAGCAAATACCCATACGGGGTTTTCTGTGTATAAACTCACATATATATGCGACTGTCCTTCAGGAAATCCGCGTATCCAATTTAATCTTCTGTATTTAAGTACATATGATCTTCTGCATGGCAGAGACTACTCCTAGCTTCTGTGTGAGATATTCGAATGCTTCCCTGGGTAAAGGTTTGGTAAATATATTAGCAACTTGTTCTTTGGAGGGAATGTACTCCAACTTCACCTTTTGTTCAAGCACTTGTTCACGTAAGAAGTGATACTTGATGGGAATGTGCTTGGTCTTGGAATGCATAATAGGATTCTTTGAGATACTGATGGCACTTGTATTATCACACATAATGGAGATAGGAAGTGAACATTTGATTTGAATGTCTTGTAAGGTTTGCATCATTCAAAGAAGTTGAGTGCAACATGATGCGGTAGCTACATATTCTGCTTCTGCTTTAGATAAGGCAATGGAGCTTTGCTTCTTGCTGAACCAAGATACCAACTGGGGCCCCATCTAGAATGCACCACCACTAGTGCTTTTCCAATCATCAACATTTCTAGCCCAATCTACATCAGTGTAAGCATGAAGAATGAGATCAGCATTCTTTGGATACCATAGTCCAAAGTCTTGAGTTCCTTGTATATATTTGAATATTCTATTGATAGCCTGAAGGTGAGACTCTTTTGGATTAGCTTGGAATCTTCCAAAAATCCCAACTGCATGCATAATGTCTGGTCTAGTCCCAGTGAGATAAAGTAGACTTCCTATGATAGATCTGTATTCTGGTTGATTCACCATGGGAGAATCATCATGAGAACTAAGATTACATCCGATTATCATTGGTGTACTTACAGGTTTGCACACTTCCATGCCATAATTCTTCATAATTTTCTTAAGATATTTTGCTTGTGATAAGAATATGCCATTTGTTTCTTGATGCACTTGCAAGCCAAGAAATAATGTTAGTTCCCCAAGTAAAGACATTTCAAATTCTTGTTGCATAATAGAAGCAAATTTATGACTCATAGACTCTTCATTACTTCCAAAGATGATATCATCAACATATACAACCAAATCAATAGTTTATCATTTTCAGTTTTTTTGTATAAGTTTCTATCAGCAGACCCCTTTGAAAATCCTTGTTGATGAAGATATTTGTCAAGACAATAATACCATGCCCTTGGAGATTTTTTGAGACCATATAGAGCCTTTTTAAGTCTACAAACAATTTTTTCATCATTTCCCAAAATGAATCCTTCTGGTTGTTCTATATAAACTTCTTCTTCTAGGTCACCATTGAGAAAAGCAAATTTAGCATCCATTCGATAAACTTTTATTTGTTGGAAGCTTGAAGAAGCAAGAAATATTCTTATGGCTTCAAGTCTAGCTATAGGAGCAAAAGTTTCTTCAAAGTCTATACCTTCTTGTTGAGCATACCCCTTGCAAACAATTCTAGCTTTATTTCTTATAACATCCCCATTCACATTTAACTTTTTTTTGAATATCCATTTAGTTCCAATGACATTTTTGTCATGAGGTCTTGGTACTAATTCCCAAGTGTGATTCTTTTCAATTTGATCAAGCTCTTCATTCATGGCTTGAATCCAACATTCATCTTTGCTGGCTTGATTGACATTTTGTGGTTCAATAGTGGATAGAAATGCCAGGTAACTAGAAGATTCCACAAGAGTCCTTCTTGTTTGTACACCTGATCCCTTTTCTCCCAAAATCTGAGATTCTGGATGATTCTTTTGAACATATCTGGATGGAGCTTTTTCAAATAAATCTTCTTCAGGTTCTTCATTGGGTTCACTGTCTATATCATTCCTATTTGATGTAGAAGGATATATGTCATCATCGTCTTCATCTGTTGTTTGTTTTTCTTCTTTTGGAGCTGTAGGAGACTCATAAATAACAACATCAATACATTCAACAATCTTCCGAAGTCTTTT
This sequence comes from Pinus albicaulis, assembly GCA_034641835.2. NCBI lineage: Eukaryota > Viridiplantae > Streptophyta > Pinopsida > Pinales > Pinaceae > Pinus > Pinus albicaulis. The sequence continues at coordinate 1,005,795,093 of CM076584.1, read as the reverse complement.
ATTGTAACATTTATATGCTCTACTCCTAGAGGAGTAACCAAGAAGTATTCCTTCATCTGCTCTGGGTTCAAACTTGCCAAGTTTTTCATCATTATTTTTTATAAAGCATTTGCTTCCAAAAATTCTAAAATGCTTTACAGTGGGAGGATTACCATACCAAAGTTCATATGGAGTTTTATCACTATTTACATGAACATGTGCCTTGTTGAGAATGTTTACTGCTGTATGTGCTTCTTCTCCCCAAAATGTGTCAGGTGTTCCAGAATCATCAAGCATAGCTCTAGCCATTTGTTGAACTGTTAAGTTCATTCTTTCTGCAATGCCATTCTGTTGTGGAGTGCCAGCTACAGAAAATTGTCCTTTTATGCCATGTTGTTCACAAATTTCAAGGAATTCATTGGATGTATATTCTCCTCCTCGATCAGATCTAAGACACTTGATTTTTAGATCTAATTCATTTTCAACCAGTGCTTTGAAGATCTGAAATTTCTCAAATGCTTCATCTTTTTGTTTAATCAACCCAATCCAACACATTCTAAAGAAATCATCAATAAATAAGATATAGTATTGTTCACCACGTGGTGAATTTTTCCTCACAGGTCCACATATGTCAGTATGAATGAGTTCAAGAGGCTTACTTGATGATCCTTCCTTGGCATTAAATTACACTCTGGTTTGCTTACCGAATTGGCAAGATTTGCATATGATACTTTCAGGTAGAGTAATATTGGGAAGATCACGAATAGCTTTAAGTCTGCTTGATTTGTTGATTTGAGAGAAGCTCAGATGCCCCAACCTTCTATGCCATAGCCAGTTTTCTGAAGATTTACTCAAGTAACATTGTTCTTTGCAGTTCTTTAATACATACAGGTTTCTTGGAGTTATTTTTCCTTTTATAATTGTTTTACCTGTATCAAGATCACGTACCACACATTCTTTTGAACTAAAGACAACTTCAGTTCCTTGATCACACATTTGACTTACACTTAACAGGTTATGCTTTAATCCATCCACATACATGACATTATTAGCTTTCACCTTTTCTTTTAGAAAAACAAACCCTTTTCCCTTAATGACAACAGGAGTATCATTTCCAAATGTAACATTCTTTTCTTTTTCTAGAGCACTATATGCAAGAAGTTTGTTTTTTTCACCTGTCATGTGTTTTGAGCATCCACTATCAATGTACCATTGATTTTCTTCACCTTCTGCAAATAAAGCTATGCCACAATTTTCAACCTGTAATTCTTTCTTTTTCCACACTTTGGAGCTTGAAGGAAAATGCTCTTTTGGTTGAACTTTGCCCCTGCATTCAGATTCTTCATGGCCAAAGTTATTGCAATAAGCACATTCAACTTCATTTTGAAGAGGAGAAAAGTTTTTATAGGTATTATTCTTTGTTCCAATATCAATCCTTTTCTTTCTTGCTTCTCTTGTCATAATGGTTTTATATGAAACACATTGAACAACTTTATGACCAAAATTGTGACATGAGAAACATTGTCCATTGAAGAAGAAATTTCTGCGATCATGAAATCTTCTACTTGAATTTACATGTTGATTGGTGTTTCTTTGAAAGATATTCCTGTTAGTGTTCTTTGAATTGAGATGATCATGCTTTACCTGTAAAGATTCTTTATTCCCTTGCTGAGTGGCAGAATGTTGTATACTAGTTGTAGCTGCTTTTAGATAATTTGGTGTTGAAGCCTGAGAAGATTCTCCGATATATCCAAGACCTGTCTTTATAAGAGGAGAACATTGTACCTTGATAATCTCATCTAAGGTTTCAGATCCTTTAGCAAATCTAAGATTCAAAGTCTTCACTTTCTCAATTTCTTTTCTTAGACTTACTATTTCACATTCTAATTTCTCATTGTGTTTCTCCTTTTCTTCAAGCTGATTTTTCAGAGTTTTTATGGATATTTTACTTTCTTCTAAGCATATTTTGAGTTGATTGAATTCATCAAGAAAATCATTGTCCTCTAACGCATCCATAAAATTATATTTTTCTTCTCTAGATTCCTTTTCAAATGCCATGAGAAGTCTAAGATCTTGTTCACATTCTTCCTCACTATCAGATAACCCATCACTGTCTTCATGAGTATAGTAACTTTTTCTAGTGCTAAACCGATTCTTATTCCTTCTTGCTACTTCCTTCCCTTTTCCATGTGTTTCTTTGTAAGGACACTTAGCAACATAATGACCAACTCTTCCACAAGAAAAACATTTGAAAGGAAGCTTACCTCTGAACCGTCCTGTGCCAAGTTGGAGTTTCTTTACAAAATTTACCTCATCTTCTTCTGAGATATACCCTGATCCTTCTGTCTCTTGTACTTCTTTCCCTTTTGTAGAAGCGCTAAAGACGGCTTCTTTGACTTCAGATGGTCCTCCTCTTCTCATTTCACATGCATTTAGTATGCCATGAAGGTGCACCATAGTAAGATTTTGAAGATCCTGCTTTTCTTCAAGAGCATAAACTTTTGACTCAAATTTTTCCGTTAGTGATCTTAAAACTTTCTCAACCAAAGTAGATTCGGTTATTGTTTCTCCCAGATTTCTCATAAGATTTACAATATCATCAAGACGTAAAAATAAATTGGCAATGCTCTCCTCATTATGCATTTTTAGATTCTCATATTGAATTCTGAGATTTTGGAGTTTAGCACTTTTTACCTTTGCATCACCTTCATAACATAGAATGATTTTGTCCCATATTGCCTTTGTTGTATCCAGCTGCATGAATTTGACAAATTTTGTTTCAGTTAGACTTCCAAATAGAGCATTAACCTCCTTTTAATTTGTTTCATAATTCTTTCTTTTGGTTGGATCTGTTGGTACTGTGGTTGGATATTGATATCCTCCTTCAACAATAGCCCATACATCTGCTCCCAAAGACTGAAGATAGGATCTCATCCTTGTTTCCCAAAAGATTAAATTGTTTCCGTTGAAAAGTGGAGGCCTGATGGATGTCGTTTCGTCTTGATTGCTCATCTTGTTTGATATTCCTTCTAGCGGCTAAGCTTTTTCAGAAGGACCTGCTCTGATACCAATTGTCGAGAAAAATACTGAGGGGGGGGGTGAATCAGTATTTAGAGCTGACTGAAATTTTTTTACTTTTTCTTTCTCTTAAAACCATACGCTACTTTACTGAACCCAACTTGCATATACACATGGATATCCTTAAGAAAACATGCCTATGTCCAGAGATCTTATTATGCATTTAATTATTTACTTATATCATTGCATCATTCATTCATCAGATGTTTAGTAGGCAGTAAGCATGTGCAGTAATAATAGAATAAACCATCACACATAAGAAACACACATGAACACCAGTATTTAAGGTGGAAACCCAATTCGGGAGAAAAACACCGCTGCCATCATCTCTGTCTTCAATATTTATTATAAAGAAAACTTCTTACAATTTTGTACTGGTGCAGACTCATACTAGCACGTAGGCACTCACCTGCAGAAGGCTGCAACCTTCTCTCATTCTCCAGCCACTACTGAAAGGGAGCTCCAACCCCCTCACTGAAGGCTTCGACCCTCAGCACTACCATGGACCACGTTTCATCAATTTTCATACTGGGACCAACAGCTTCCACACAAAATACCTTGTAGGCCACTTTTCATCAGATTTTCAGACTGCACCCATTCCATACATCAAACTGAAACTTATAACTTCATCAAGCAATCAACCAACAGCTTGATCTTCAATCAACATAATCAACAGTATCTTAAAAATTATAACAACCCAGAACTGTATGAATACATCATTGACAGATAGCAGTAAAACAACAAAACAGATCAAACATTTCATTCCTCATACTTTAGCAAAACCCTAGATTCCATACGTGCTTTTACTTCACTGAACCTGCGTATATACGTGTTTTCACAGAGACCAACCTACGTATACGCTCTTTTGCTAAAATGAACCTGCATATATACACACTTTTGCTGACATGAACATGCGTATAGATCTGTAACTTTTCAGAACTATGCAGCTCTTCAGAACAGATAACTCTGATTTCACCTTTTACTTCAATAAAGATTCGCCAGATCATAGATCTAAACTTTCCATAAACAGATCTAGAAAATACATAGTCATTTCAGATCTAAAGATCCCTCTTGATCATTTTCTTCATAGGTACATTATTAATTCAGCTCAATCAATAAATTGTTACCCATTCCATGCAGAAATACTTCAGAGTGAAGTATTCATTAAAATCTAGACTTCAGAATAGATATGCAGATACAAACTCAACCCTGAATAGACATCGATTCAAATAGCATATGCTACTTTGCTTCACTGAAGCCACGTACATACGCGCTTTCCTGCACATCAACCCCCGTATACTTTTGCATTTTATTATTCAAAAGCCCTAACTGCCATACACTCTTTTCATTGAGAGAACCCGCGTATATACGCGCTTTTCCCGAGACAAACTAGCGTATAGATCTGAAAAAGATAAACTTTGCAGAACAGACCAGATCTATAAACTTGCCCAGATTTCTTCAGTTTCTTCATCAGACTTGTGCCAGGTCTTCATAATTTCTTTTGCAGATCATCCTAGAGATTCATCATTTCTAGATCAAGAGATCTTGAACCTTCATCATATCCATAGGTGCATCATAGATTCAGATCTAACAATTAAAAACAGAGTTCGTCCATGCAGATATTCCTTAGAGAGATTTATTCGTTAACAACCCTTACACATGTAGACATTGCACTATGATCCTCTTCTCCTGATATAGATTTACCCTTTATCAATACCATGAGTCAAAAACCACTCAACCGCTGATGGTATTCCTAGACGGGATCAAATAGATAATTGAGCACTCAATACAGTGGGCCAATACCATGGTAATGTCCCCTGGTTTTATAAATTTAGAGCGCAAATAGGCATACAGTACTTGGTACGTACTTTTCCACGTACATACGCTACTTTTCATTTACAAACCCGCGTATGCTTTGTGACATATCTTATTCATCATTACTCTGGCACTTACTGGAATTTCTTTCTTTGTTACTTCTGAACTGCTCTGTAGATACAGCGGATTTACATCATTAAAAAATAGGTTGCTTATCAAAGACAACTTCTTCAAGTCAGTTTCCATCAAGGACAACTTCATCAAGTAGGTTGCCATCAAGGATAACACATTGCATCATATTGCCAACAATCTCCCCCTTTGGACTTGATGGAAACCATGATGATTTTTGATCACCAAAACAGATAGATACATTGATTATAACCATTATTCAAACACCATGATAGTCTCCCCCTTTGACATCAAGGGAAAAGGGAGGATCAAAACCAAACAAGGTTTTTCTTATCTTGTAGAAAGAAGAGCTCTGTAGATCTGATGTGCACTGAACTTACCATGCTTGCTCCCCCTGAATTCATGCTAAAGTTACCATGCTTGCTCTGTAATTGACTTCTTCTAGATTTTGGTGGCATTGGATTGGGTATATGAGCATCCATGGTTTTTACCCATGGTATTTATCTCCAATGAAGCCTATTTAAAGGCTAGAAAGATCGAAGGTAAATTTTCTTAGTGGCCACTTAGAAAAAAGAACGATGTCTTTAGACACCACCATATCTCTCAGTGCTCTGTGGTCCCAACATCTGGTATCAGGGTCGAATGAGACAAAGTGATAGGTATTAGGGCCCAGTAAATATCAGAGTTGGAAAGACCTAGTGAACTATGTGTGCATAAGAGAATATTTGGAGTAGGAGAAAGATCAATGAAAAAATCCAATGATGGAGAGTGATAGAAATTTTGTGTTAGAAGTTATTAGAATGTGAACAAAAGTTAAATTGTGGGGGTCCAAGAACTGAACATGAGCAGAAAAATAGAAATTGATTGGTTGCAAATAATCCCTTCCAATATAGACAATGGGCAGCGATGACCCCAGTGGAGGAAGAGAGAAACAAAAACCCAAAGGTAGTCTCATATATTCCATCAAGTTCAAAGAGTGGTGACATTGAGATCAAAACCTCCATACTCAAATGGGCTATGATCAATTTCAAATGGAAGGAGAGGAAAATTTGAGTCTGAAGTACCCTAGGTTTGTGGAATATTGTAGATATACAATGGATAGATTTCTCTAGCCACTGAGAGTTGGCAGTAGTATGCAATGTCTGAATGCCATTTGTATGAGCCATAAGCAAGTCAACATCAGGTGAGAAAATGTGAAGTGTAGAGGCACATTGGCATCAAGGATATCATCATGAAATAGCAAGATGAGAAATGGGATGACAAGGATGCCATGCGGCACGTGCGGTGCATGGGATCACCAAAATATTTTGACTTGGATTCAATTTTTTAGAATGCAGTAGAACATTATAGATAGTTCTATCCCATAGTGACCAGATTTCCTTTGAGTAAGTGATCGGTGCATTGGTCATGCATCTGTTGGATGAAGTGGCGACAGGTTAGCTAGAGTCCACGACTGAGGAGCATATCATAGGGCTCGGACGACTAAATATCATAATCACTTAGAGAGTAAGGGTGGAAGATAAATAAAGGGGAAACAATTCAAATCACAAAAGGAAAATGGGTTGGGAAGCAAGAAGATGTGGAGGTTATGACAAAGGATGATGCTATGGTGATTCAAACATTGTGCAGTATGGTATTCTACATAAATCCTTGAGGCAGGGAAAATAGTAAATTCCCTTTCCCGTGCAACAATAGCAAAAGATATTTGAGCGCATTGGTGGTAGAATTCGCACAAAAAAATTAAAAAATACCCCTATCAAGCTTTAGACAAGGTCTAAAGGATTTGGAAGCTAAAGATTATTTGGAGGAATTATTACATTGCAGGTTATAACAATTGAAATCGTGGATGTGGGCCTAAGAGTGAAAACCCTATATTACTGAGATACGTGAGGGTTCAAAAATGGTATTTGGATTGGTTGCATGAAGTTGTGTTAATGTGATATTGAGTAGACTAGGTAGTGTTAATAAAAAAATATCATATAGTATATGAAAGTGAAAGTATGGATCGAGCAAGGCAAAGATGCCGAGAGTGGTCGGATGGATGAAAATAATGGATATGAACAAAATTAAAATGTTGCTAAAGTTTAATGAAGGAGCCAATGTGTGATGTGTGAACACCCTAAGAGTTTTGGTCCAATTTGTGAAACTTGTGATAGGAAGATGTATTCCCCTAATAAGTTGTAAGAGTTGATGATGAGGTAGAGATGTTGCACATGAGCATGCATAGTTGTAAGGCCTTAAGAGTTTCCTCTGGCATACATGCAGTGAAAATTGTGCATGGAATTATCAATTTGTGGAATGGACTACTTGGAAAGGTACTAGGGTGGGAGGTGTGTATTGGTATCCTAGCTTGAGGGGGGGGGAATGTGACATCTCGAGTGTGATGGTTGTCGAACCATGTACGCGAAAAAGATATCTTAGACAACTAGCGGATACAATGGTTAGTTAACCATGTAATCCGGTAAATGGAGACATTTTTCTATGGACTGCAATAAATATTAATGAGACCAAGTAAATCTCCTGGAGTCAAGTTAAAAGGGGGCATTGTTAGGGTTCTTCTAGTAAACTTGACTCAGTCAATATATTGGTGGTATTATGGCTCTAGGTATGTGAAAATCCATGGTTTTTTACCACGGTATTCATCTCCTATATACCACCCTCTTCCCACATCTACCCAAGTAATTATCTGAAGGGAAAGTGACATATACCCATGGTATTCATTCAACCATTGTATTTATCCACCTGTTGCATTCATCCACCCATGGAATCTACCCATGGTATTATAAGTGCCATCCACCCATGGTATCTATCCATGCATGGTATTATAATTATCATCTACCCATGGTATTCATTCACCCGTGGTATTTACCGACCCATGGAATTTACCCATGTTATGCTAACTAAAAATTACCATAAGTAACAAGTCACATTTTGTTAAAGGAGGGCTTGTCCACTACAATGTAGCTTTTACTATTATTCTATGTTTTGATGAAAAGTTTCTTTATGGTTCTGTTTATGGTGTGTTCTCTCCTTTTTCTGGCATTTCAATTTTTTCAGATCTTCGGGGCCACCCCCACCAAGATCCATTTCACTTTTTTATATCTTGGGGACCTCTCCCCAAGATCTGGATCAAGTAACCAACCGACTGGGGTAAACATGCAACGAGAAGATACTAATATGAGATTCAACCACCTAAATAACCTTACAGAAGTGGAACTACTGGAAACATGGAAAGCATACCTTACACAACATCAACAACATCTCAAGGAGGTAACCCAACCTCCCAGACCCATGAACCCTAAGTGGGAACTAATTTTTGACCCTTTTAATCCTTTTTGTGGGCATTTAAGTGCAAGGGAGCATCTATAATTCTATAGCCGCAAGCATGCCAAGGCAAGATAGCAATCAAGGCCTCAAAAGTCTGTTATGTTCCTGCAACTTCGGGATTTGTGCCACCTTTTTAACCCCACAGCCAAGATCACTGCCCATAACTTCATGAAACTTTAGGAGAGGATAAATAACATTAAAGAAAAGATATGAAAGCAATCACATCACCAACAAATCAACTAGAACCCTCCCAACCATGACATTAATTTCGTCAAACATGTCACAAACATTGCATCTACATGTGTAAACAACATATTTAAACATATGGGTCTCATACTTATCTGAGAATCGCTAAGAAGATTTTCTACCTTACCTCATTAACCGCAATATAATCTATTTGACCATAGATACATTGTGCATTCATTTACAAGTAAAAACATAGATAGATCCATACATCATCACTAATAAAATACATGCTTATAATGAACATAATAACAAATAAATTACCATGGATACAACAACAACAAAATCCACATAATAACCAGTGAAATTATACATGAAATAACAAAGCAATGATTTCTTCATTACTGAATGTAAAAACCAATAGGAGATGGGACTTCCACGATCCACTCGACCATAGAGTGCCTAAGCCAAATCTCTCTTCAGCAAATCACCTTCGTGTCATATTCCAAGCATGAAATTGAGACTCAAACTGAAATAACCAACAAGATCATCTCGAGGCTAAACCACCTCACCCTCATCAATCATAAACTCATTTTTACCGTGATCTACACCCAATCACTAGTAAAACTCAAGCATGGATATCACCAGATTTTCTCTGCCTAAACCATGAAGAATTTTCATCTCTCCCAGTCTCTCAAGCTTTATCGCAACACACTGTCTGAATGAGGGGTCACTAGGCCCTAAACTAGGACATACCCTCTAGGCTTTACTACAATCTCGAACCTGGGATTCTTAGGCCTGAATGGAGAGAAAACCACCACCTATCAGGATTTAATGCAGTCAAAACCCAACTTACTAGGCCCTAAATTGAGGCAACAAACAAAATGGCTCTATAATCATTTGGAAATCCACCTCACTTAGCTTCAAATCCATCTGGTAATCGAGCTAAACGAAAACATGAGAACTCTAAAACACCGTGGCTATCCGGAAATGGAAAGGCTAGGCTGAATACATTGTCACAACTGGGGAAAACCCATGCCAAGACAACAAAAAAACATACGTAATACCATGCATGGCAAGTAGAGCAAGGAAACCATACATGAAAATCAATACCTGCAAAGAATCCTATTGTATTTGCTTGATTCCTGCTCCTCCATGCTTGCTTCCTCCTTCTTCTTGCTTGCTCTATTTTCTTGCTCCAATGCCAAAGTGCTCCAAGAAAACTCTAAGTTTCGGAGAGAGAGAGAGAGAGAGATATATATATAATAGAGTGAGAGCCATAAGTGTGAGCAAAAATCTTGCCAATTGATTCTCAGAAGCCTTTTTGTCAATGGGGCTTCTATTTTCTTCATTTTCTATTATTTTCCTTCATTTTCCTCCTCACATGCAACTTGTGACATTTCACCTTCCTTTTCTCATAATTTCCATCATTTTGATAAATAAATGTGCCAAAGATGCCATTTTTCCTTTCCAAATCATTTTTCTTTGTGAATTTCTTTAGCCATATAAAACCAAATTAACACCCCCTAGGATGTTTTTTCTAATATCCAGCTTGGAATAAGTGTCCCATCAATCGTGGTTATTATTTTTAACTTTATTACATGGAAATTTCACTAGCATTTGCACATTGTAATATTCCCTTTCTTGATCTAGTCAAAGTAGATAGAATCTATAATATTCCCTTTCTTGATCCGGTCAAAGTGGATAGAATCAATCCATGGTACTTACCGTGGTATTTTCCCATGGTATTGACCCATGGTATTTCTTGTATTGAACCATGGTATTTCTTGTTGGTGTTGACCCATGGTATTTCTTGCTGGTATTGACCCATCAAGCCTATAAAAGGGGAGAGAAGCTGGGCATTTAGAGCATTCTGGATTATCTATCTTATTGTGTTTGGGTTGAGAACCTGGCCTGGCTAGTTCTAGCATTGATCCCGGGACGAAAACCCCGTGGTGATGTTTATGTGCTGGATCCATCCAGGATTCACAAGTGGGCTTCAATTTCTTATATTTGTCATTGTCAAGCAGCTGTGCATGCCATTGCAAGATTTTATGGTCTGGGCATGTATTTTACTTTTAGTGAATAATAATATAAATAAATGTTGCATTTCTTGTGTTCTGGTTCTGGATGAAAGATTGTATTAAATGAGAACACTAAGATGTTTTAGATCTATCCAAATTTTTATTGTTTGGAATCTTACAGTGGTATCAGAGCTGTGCATCCTGCCAGCCTAAGAGTTTTATGCAAGGAACTTCGGTGAAATTTATTTTTCACCCTAGCCAACATTTCTCACTTCGGTGATATTTATCACCCTAGTTGGATTTTTATTTTTTTAGTAAATTATTTTTATTGGGAGACATAAGTGAAGGGAAAATCATTTATAAGTCTGGGTTAAATTTGTGAAAATATTTGAAGGCGTGATTGACAAAATCTTCCTATGAAAAATTAATATATTCTTGTTTGGGTATGGGAGAAGATGGACCGTCTTGAAGAAATTTTGAAAAACAACCAGAAAATTCTTGATTTACTAGTGAGGTTATATGGTCCTTTAAGTAGCCATATCTCTATAGAGAAAAATGATAATCAAAGCAATAATGAAATCTACAACAAGAATAAACTAAGGAGAAGAGGACTATGCTTTATCTGCAAGGGACCTTGGGCCCTTAACCATTCATGTCCAGGTGATAAGAAGAAGGCAACAAAGACAAAAGAAGAGGATATTACTTCAAATCATAGGGAATATTTTGTAGATGGCTCTATTGATCTTCAAGATGGTGAGCAAGATCATGACATTATTCAAGGAGGCTTGCAGGATGACAAACATTTGGAAGTGCATGAGGAAATTCTACCTAATGCCATTGATGAGGTTGATTCCTATACAATGGAGTTCGTAGATCCCCAGGGGAATATTCATGAAGAATATGAACAATCAAGTATAGATAAAATTCCACCAATGCATCTATGTTCGACAGCTGAAAGGGATGAACAGATGATCTCCACAGGTGAAGGAGACTTGGGAGATTTGAGTGAGGATCCAGCCATAGTGAACCAGCATGATGAGTATGATCACGAGGAGCAACATGACAAACATAATGTGCAAAATGGACCATTCCTAGAGAGTTGGTCAAACGCTGAAGTTGAAGATGTGGTCGTTGGGCATCGGGTGCAAACAGATACAGAGACAGTCAACGCGGAACTAGAATTGCCAATAGAAGACTTTCGAGAAAGGGTCAAGCATTTCAAGACAGATCTTATGTTGTTGAAGCAGAAAGTCTGGACAGTTCGAGACATTGCCTTACAGGAGAACAGAAAAATTGAGGAACTCATAGGGGTATGTGTCGAATCAAAGACCAAGTTGTCTACTATTGAAGAACGACTCAAATCCCTCATAAGGCAGCAAGAGGAGTACAATTGGGAGTTCCAGAGCAGCCCTCTACAGAAGTACATAGATAAGTCTTGCAACACTACCAACAACCCACCTTTATACATTGGGAAGAGAAGGGAAGAGTTCTCCAACTGCATCATGTTGGGTAACCAAGTAGAGAAGCATGAATTAAGCATCAAACAACATCAACATAGTAGATTTGCAGATATTCATCCCTCCCCAAGTATGGATTGGCGAGAGATTATGAGTTGGTATTCTATCGATACGCTGATTCTTTGGAGGATACTCACAGCTGAGGGCATATTGCAGCTTGAGCCCTTTGGTGCGGGCAGTGACAGAGCGCTGAAATGGTACCATATCCCACAGGTCCTGGGATTTAGGTGGCATTGGGATCCGGGAGAATCCATTGGGGAAAGGATTGTTTGGGATCCAGGAAAATCCATTGAAGAAAGGATTGGTCAAAGGATTGTTTGGGATCCAGGTATCGAAGGATCCATTCACGACCATTCAACATGGAGGGCGCATCAGATTGTATGGGACCCTGGTATTAATGTACAAATGCTTCTGTTGTGGATAGAAGTGGATCGCTTGAGGACAAGTAATCTTTGGGCGGGAGGATTTGTAATATTCCCTTTCTTGATCCAGTCAAAGTAGATAGAATCAATCCATGGTACTTACCATGGTATTTTCCCATGGTATTGACCCATGGTATTTCTTGTTGATATTTTCCCATGGTATTGACCCATGGTATTTCTTGTATTGACCCATGGTATTAACCCATGGTATTTCTTGTTGGTATTGACCCATCAAGCCTATAAAAGGGGAGAGAAGCTAGGCATTTAGAGCATTCTGGATTATCTATCTTATTATGTTTGGGTTGAGAACCTGGTCTCGCCAGTTCTATTATTGATCCCGGGATGAAAACCCTGCAGTGATGTTTATGTGGTGGATCCATCTACAGGATTCACAAGTGGGCTTCAGTTTCTTATATTTTTCATTGTCAAGCAGTTGTGCATGCCATTTGCAGGATTTTATAGTCTGGGCATGTATTTTACTTTCAGTGAATAATAATATAAATAAAATGGCTGCATTTCTTGTGTTCTGGTTCTTGATGAAAGACTGTATTAAATGAGAACACTAATATGTTTTAGATCTATGAAATTTTTATTATTTGGAATCTTACACACATCCAATGAAGCCTATTTAAAGGCTAGAAAAATTGAAGGTAAATTGTCTTGGTGGCCACTGAGAACAAATAACGGTGTCTTTATACACCACTATATCTATCGGTGCTTTGTGATCCCAACAAATTTAACTGTCGAAATGTTAAATAAGACATCACAAAATTTCTCTTCTTAAGACAAGTATATACACATCTTAAATTTGAAAAATTTATCTCAAAACTTAATACTTTTATACCTTCTCCTTACAATGGGTAGCAAGACTAAGATTATTGATCTTTTATAACACTTTTTATTTTTATCTAAATAATATTTTATTTTATTTTTAATAGGGACAAAAACACAAATGAAATCATACATATACCTCATACTAAACTATAGAGTAAGCCTCTAAATTCAAAGAGTTAAAAACACAAAAATAAAAACATATTAAATATCATTATTATATATATATGAGAATAAAATATAAAACATTCTCATATATTTATTTTCACACTTGTATCTCAAAACTTAACACACATATATAACCTTTTCACTCTATATTATTATGAAATCAAATATATCAAACTTATCTAATGCATATTATTATTATATTCCATACTTTTAAAATTTTAACATAAGTAATTTTTAGTTATTATATCTGTTGTTTTATTACAAGTACATAATTATTTAACAACGTATTTTACCAAGAAGTGTGAGGAAGATGAAATTTCTTAAAATGTAAATATTTTCCTGAGTGCAATAATTCTTGTTACGAAAAAACTGATATTTCTAATTTTTAATTATTTTTAAGATTACAAATATTTTATTATGATACATAAATAATACTATTTTTTTTATGTATACACATATATTAAGATTCAGATAAATGTATTTAAATTATTAAACTATTTTTTAAAAATATAAGAACTATACGTTTTAATGCCCATATAAAAATTTGTACAAAATCTATATGAGTTGGCAGCTAAATATTATTTACAGGAATTGTTACATTACACGTCGTAATGACTGAAATCGTGGATGTGGACCTAAGAGTGACAACCATATATTTCTAAGGTATGCGAATGTTCAAAAATGGTGGTTGGATTGGTTGCATGACGTTGTGATAATATGAGATTGAGTAAACCAAGTAATGTTGAAAATTCAAGATCAGACCATATATGAAATTGAAGGTATAGATCGAGCAAGGTAAAAAAGTTAAGAGAGTGGTTAGATGGATGAAAAGAATCGAGATGGAAAAAATGAAAATGTTTCTAAATTTTAATGAAGGAGCTAATATGTGATGTGTGAACACCTTCAAAGTTTTCGTCCAAGTTGTGAAACCTGTGACAGGAAGATGTATTTCTCTAAGAAGTTGTAAGATTTAATGATGGGGTAGACATGTTTCACGGGAGCACACATAATTATAAGGCTCAAGAGTTTTCTCATACATACATGCAATGTAAATTTCACATGGAGTTATCATGTTTTGGAATGGACCACTTGGAGAGGTGCCTCAATAGTTTGCTCATACATACAAGTAATGTAAATGCCACATGGAGTATCATGTTTTGGAATGGACCACTTGGAGAGGTACAAGGGTGGCAGGTGTACTGGTATCCTAGCTTGAGGGGGAGATTGTGACATCTCGAGTGAGATATTTGTTGAACCATGTATGTGAAAAGGTATCTGAGATAACTAGTGGATACAACAACTAGTTACCCATGTAATTTTGAAAATGAATTTTTTTTATATGGACTCTAATAAAAATTTATGGCACCAAGTCAATCTCCTGAATTCAAGTTTAATGGGGGTATTGTTAGGATTGTTCTAGTAAACATGACTCGTGTCAAAATATTGATGGTATTATGTCTCCAGATATATGAGCAACCATGATTTTTTCCTATGGTATTCATCTCCAATAAATCCTATTTAAATGCTATAAAGATAGAAGGTAAATTGTCTTAGTGGCCATTGAGAACAAACAACAGTGTCTTTAAACAACACCATCTCCCTCAGTGCTGTGTTATCCCAATAAATTTGACTCTCCAAATTTTAAATAAGACATCACAACATTTTTCGTTTTAAGACAAATATATACACATCTTAGAAAGAAATATTGATATTAATTTTATAGAAAATATTATCTCCTGAATTGAAAAATTTATTTCAAAACTTAATATTTTTATACCTTCTAGTTACAATGTGTAGTGAGACTAATATTATTAATGTTTTATAATAATGTTTATTTTTTTATTTAAATTATTTTGAAGATATTATAATAAATGAACGTTCCAATAAGTTTATTTAAATTATTAAAATATTTCCATATATATATATATATATATATATATATATATATATATATATTTATGATTGATAGTAAGAGTGAAATATTTATATCACATTTATTTCATATTAGGTTGTTATATTAACAAACAACAAAGTGGGGACAATGAGATTAGAATTATTTATGTTTTGTAATATTTTCAATGAAAACTAATCAAACTAGTATATTGATTTTTGATTTTTATTATAATCAATATTAATATTTTTATTTAGACATTTTTTATTATTTAAATTTAAAAAGAACACCTGCCACTTTTGCCAACTTACGATTGAGCATAGATAAAATTACGCATCTCCTTCATATTGAGCTAGAATGAGCCTCTCAAACAATCATGTGTAAATATGTATTGACAGATAGACATAGCTAATTTTATATACATGAGATTCCATGTAATAAATGAAAATATTTTCCATTAGGTCTTAGAGGTGATGTTATTTGTTATATTACTTAAGGTTTCATTTAAGTTAGTAACCTTGTTGTTAGAGTTGAATTTTGGTATCTTTAATTAAACAATAATTTAATAAAGTTTGGGTTTTTTTCTTCTTGATTAGTTGTTTTAAATCATTAATCAATTTTAATTATTCTATTTTTTATTCTTTTATTATTTAGGAGAAATGAGTTGTGGATAGATAAAGGTTCATAACTTGTTGAAATTATTTATTGTTGCTAATTATTTTGACAAAACAGTTACACTTGTTACATTTTATTAGTGTGGTACTAGAGATGATTCACTTAGTATAAAAAGGAATGAGTTGAAATCTCACTCTAAACAATAATAAAAAAGCAATATATATGCAATGGTTAACATTGTTGTGCTACTACTATTTTCAAATTGTAAATAATTCAATTAGAGTAGTCAATTGGTCTACGACGGACCTAGCTTTTAGTACTCTATTTAGGACGTGGATTCAAATATCACTTCACATTAATTTTTCCCATATATTCACTTGTATTCCTAATATAACTTTGAAAAATGTAGGGAACTATGATTCTGTAGAATCTATCTAGAGTTTGATTAATAGAAAGCCCTATTTTTCTCATACTCAAGGTCGACATCCTATTTTCCTCGTACTCATGTTCCTTGAGATCCATTCCCGAAATGGCCCAATTTGCCTCACATTAATGTTTTAAATCATAGTTTATTTACATGTATAAACGCTTAATCCATTCCCCAAATGGCCCAATTTGCCTCACATTAATGTTTTAAATTATAGTTTATTTAAATGTATAAATGCTTATTGTGAAACTAAGGAAGTTTGTCAGAAGATAAGTCCCAATTATCATTTTGTTTGTTTGGAATACCATCCTTCTTTGATACATTGCCCCAACCACCAAATAAATTTATGAGTTTTTTATTTAGGTTTCTAAATCCTAAGTTGTGGTACTAAATCCAAAAATAGAATGAAAACCTTGTTTAAACACTAAACTAGGATTTGAGAAAAGACAATGAGCATGAGATACTTACTATTCTATTCATCAAGGACATAAAATAGTTTTACTATAAATCAATAGTTAAAAAATTAATATAATCAATAAAAAAATGAGGTTAGTATTATTTTAATAAATATTGACCATTTCATTTTGGTATTATACTGAATCAATTGCAATATTAATTATGACTAGGGCCACAAGAGCATCCATTCATACACTACACAACTTGTTTTCAACCCTTAAAAAAATCCAACTTTCTATGTAACCATAAACGATGTTATTATTTGTTCATTGCAAAGGCTATTCAAGAAGCACACAACCATTTTTTACCTATACGAAAACATAATTAGTGAGAAATTTCCCTGTAGGGAAATGAATAATGATGCATTGTCACATAAAAACACCATCATTTCTAAACTTGACCTAGCAAGTTGTAAACAAAATTTTCAGTGATACAGTTCCCTACACTCTCAACTTTCTCTTTCAGTTATTTATTTAGCTATCAGTATAATAATGTCAATGATTCTTTGATGAATTGTACCCTCACATTGGAACATGAATCTAAATATGTTAATTAATACCACACGCACTTGAATTGGAACTTCAATAAAATTTACAACATGCAAAGAACTTTTTCGAATAATTAGCCCATGAAAAGTTTCTTAGCTCGGCCAATTATCAAAGAGAAGTTCTTGAGTGTTTTTCCTTTCCAAATGAACTAAGTGAAAATATAGGTATGACAAGACCTAATTTTTTATTATCATGACTAATAGATGTACATACAAAAAGACAAATGGAAGTAGAATCAAGCATGTCAACATGATCTCATGTTGTAATAGATAATGTATGAAGTACAATGTGAACCTCTTCTTCCTCCACCATTACTATCTCCTTCACCTTCTTCTTTTTTATCATTTATTTTCATATTGACGATAATATAGTCCATTGAGTGTAAGGTTCATGATAATGCAATCTACATCAAATAATATGAATCATATCCAATCAAAATTTATAGGTCTAGTGTTACTTTTTAATAAACTTAAGATAAATGGTTTAGTGTTACTTTTTAATGCAAATAAGATAAATGTCATGATTTTAACATTTCACCTTGTCCCTTTCCAACTCATTACATTTATTGTCAAAAAAAATACTTATAAGCCATGCCACAAAATTAATCAATATAATGAAAAAGAAAAAAGAGACATAACTACTTTTAAGATAAATTTCAAATTTTATGTGTGAATTATATTAAAATATTCTACCATATTTCATAGAGTTTAAACCTTATCATCCTCCTAATAATTATTATTGATACATAAAATTGTATTCAAAAATTAAAATCTTGTTAAAAAATATACATATCTATGATTCTTCCTACTTCCATAATGAATATTAACTAACCTTTATATCACATTCATGAATATACCATATTTACAATATTTTTAATTTATATAAATAATCATAATATAAATATTTATTTATCATTATTTCCCAAGCTCACTGGTATTTTAAATAGATAAATATTGTATACATCTCATAAGCATATACCTAATTTCACCTCTTTAATGGTAATCACTATCATCTTTAATCATAAAATTTTACTTTACATAATCATCATAGTGGCTTTGGATTTTTCTAAGTCACAGAAGTAATAAATATGAATAACAACAAAACTGTTAGTGGTGGGATATGATCCAATGCCTTCGATTGCAATTCATAAAATTATTAAAAATGCAAAAGAGGAAAACGATTAGACATGGGATTTGAATCAATGACTTCCAAGCTTAAGATTTCTTGAGAAAGAGTACATTTGAAACCATTTGACTGAGTTTCCCATATCATCTCAATCACACCAACCCATCTCATCTCAATTACTCATCTCAAGTACCAACCCATCTCAATTACCCATTCTATATATTTATATCAGTAATTGATATGAGATGGGTTGGTATCTTGGTTGTTTCTTTTGGTTTGAGTCTCACTTTCGTGCTTGGAATATGGCATAGGGGTGGTTTTTTGAAGAGATATTTAGCTCAGCCAATATATGGTCGAGTGGAATGTGGAAGTCCCATATCCGGTTGGTTTTTAAATTCAATAATAAAGAGATCATTCATTTCGTATTTGATGTATAATTTCATTGGTTATTATGTGTATTTTGTTTTTGTTGTATCCATGCTATTTATGTTGTTATTATATTGGTTATAAGCATGTATTTCATCAATAATGATGTATGGATTTATCTATTCTTTTACTTGTAAATGAATGTAAAATGTATCTGTGGTCAAATAGATTTTATTTATGCTAATGATGTAAGGGAGTAATGTTTCTTAGTGATTCTCATATAAGTATGGGACCCCTATGTTTAAATATGTTGTTTATGCCTGTAGATGTAATGTTTGTGACATGTTTGACGGAATTATTGTCATGGCTCGGAGGGGTCCAGATGAGTTATTGATGATGTGATTAACTCTATACCTTTGTTTTAATGTCATTTATCGTCCCCTAAGTTTCATGAAGCTCTGGGCAGTGACTTGGGCTCTAGGTTGAAAATGTGACACAAATCCTATAATATATTTTGGGGCCTTGAACATTACCTTTCCTTGTCATTCTTGCAGCTATAGCCTTCTAGTTTCTCCCTTGCCCTTACATGCCTGCAACTAAAACCCAAAAGGGTCAAAAATCAGTTCCCCTTAGGGTTTAGGGGTCTCATAGGTTGGGTTAGCTCTTGGAGGTGTTGTTGATGTTGTGTAAGGTCTATTTGTCAGGTTCCATTGGTTCCACTTCATTAAGGTCAACTAGGAGATTGAATCTCATATTAGTAGCCTCTCGCCACATGTTTACCCTAGTTGGCTGGTTACTTCATTTGGATCTTGTGGGTAGGCTCCCAAGATCTAAAAATTTTATATGGATCTTGTGGGAGAGGCCCCCAATATATAAAAAAATTGAAATTGTAGAAAAAAAGAGAGAACAAATGATAAATAATCATAAAGAAAATTTTTATTAAAAAAAAGAATAACTGTAAAAGCTACATTGTGGTGGATAATATCTCCTTTTACAAAATGCGACTTTTTACTTGTAGCCTTTTTTAGTTACCATACCATGTGTAATTCCATGGGTGGGTAAATACCATGGGTGAATGAATACCATGGGTAGATGCTACTGTTAACACTGTGGGTAGATAAATACCATGGGTGGATGAATACCATGGGTGAATGAATACCATGGGTAGTTTCCACCTTCCATTTGTATCATTACTTTTGTAGATGTGGGAAGAGGGTGTTATATTGGGGATGAATACCATTGGTAAAAAACATGGATGCACATATACTTGGATGCACATGTATCTTGACCGATTCATGTTTACTATAACAACCATAACAATCCCGCCTTTAAACTTGACTTCAGGAGATTGACTTGCTCCCATTAATTGTTATTGCTGTCCATATAAAAAGTTTTTATTTACCAGATTACATGGGTAATTATCTCTTGTATCCACTAGTTATCTAGGATACTTTTTCACATACATGGTTCAACATCCATATCATCCGAGATGTCACATTCCCCCCCCTCAAGCTAGGACACCAGTACACCTACCACTGTGGTACCTTTCCAAGTGGTCCATTCTAGAACTTGATAAATTCATGTGCCATTTGCACTACATGTATTCCTGAGCAAGAACTTAAGGCCTTACGACTATGCATTCTCTAGTGCAACATGTATACCTCATCATCAATTTTTACAAATTCTTATGGGAATACATATTCCTATCACAGGTTTCACAACTTGGAATAAACATATTAGGGTATTCACACATCACAAATTGGATCCTTCATTAAACTTTAGCAACATTTTCATTTTTTTCATCTCAATTATTTTCATCCATATGAGCACTCTCTTAGATTCTTTACCATGCTCGATATATACCTTCACTTTCATATATTATCTTATCTTTAATTTTAAAAACTTCCTGGTCTACTCAATCTCACATTAACAAACCTTCATGCAACTAGTCCAACAACCATTTATGAACCCTCACATATCTCAGTAATATATGTTTTTCACTCTTAGGTCCACATCCATGATTTCATTCATTGGGACTTACAATGTAATGATTCCTGCAGTTAATATTTAGCTTCCAAATCCTATATATTTTGTCCAAAGCTTGATATGGGTACTCTTTCATATGTTAGTGTGAATTCCGCCACCAATGAGCTCGAATATATTTCGTTGTTGTTGCATGGGAAAGGGAATTGAATATTTTCCCCGCCTCTTGGATTTATGTAGAATACCATGTTGCACGATGTTTAAATCACTATAGCTTCATCCTTTTTCATAAATTCCACAACTACTTGTTTCCCAACCCATTTTCCTTTTGTGATTTGAACTGTTTCCCCTTTATTTATCGTCCATAATTACTCTCCAAGAGATTAGGAAATTCATTCGTCCGATCCTTTTGATCTGCTCCTCATTCGTGGACTTGGGCTTACCTGTCTCCAGACCTTTTCTCTTTGTCACTTCATCAAACAAAAGCATGACCAATGCACTGAATCTGAAGGAATAGATGAGACTGCCTTTGGGTTTTTGTTTCTCTCTTCCTCCACTAGGGTCATCGCTGCCCATGGCGTCGATTGGCACATCTTCATTGCAACCAATCAATTTCCATTTTTCTGCTGATGTTCAATTCTTAGACCCCCACTATTTATTTTTTTCTCACATTCCAAAAACTTCTACCACAAAATTTCTATCACTCTCCATCATTGGCTTTTTGCGTTGAACTTTCTCCTACTCCAAATATTTTCTTATGCACACAAACTATACCAGTCCTTTCCAACTCTAATATTTACTGGGCTCTAATACCTATATATTTGTCTCATTCAACAATGATACTATCTGTTTGGATCACAGAGAACTAAGAGAGATGGTGGTTTCTAAAGAAATCATTGTTTGTTCTCAGTGGCCACCAAAAAAATTTACCTTCGATCTCTCCAGCCTTCAAATAGGATTCATTGGAGATGAATACCATAGGTAAAATCATGGATGATCGTATACTTGAATCTAATGCCACCAAAATCTAGAGGGAGTCATGTTTACTAAAACAACCCTAATAAAATTAAATAAGAACTAAGCATAAAATAAAACAAAATAAATAAATAAACATAAAAATAAAAATAATATTTATAATTAATAATATTTACAAATTATATAGATCAATCTAAAAACATAATTTTTTATAGTTAAAACATGTTAGGTTGACTTACTATTTTAGGTTGAGGGGCTTTTTTAAGTATAATTTTTGGTCAATTTTATATGAAATAAGTAATAGATTTTTTTCAATCAATTTTGTTTGAAATCTAGCAAAGATGTTTTGTAGTTGCAAGATTAAATTGTGTAGTGTACACAATCCAAGTGTCCAAGTAAATATTGAAGATGTTGAATCCATTTTATACATTCAAAAATGTAATTTATATAAGGAAAATTTACATGTGGTGTGTGTGTATCAACCTTAATTATAAATCTATCAACTTCCAAATGATAAATTCTATGGAGGTGGAAACTTTATATTGAAATTTTGCACCCTAAAAATATTTTCACCTCAAGAGATTTGATCTCTCCATACTTAGGTACTAGATATGTGATTAAAATATATCTTTTAATTAACTATCATGTCATTTTCTTTAAATCATTTTAACTAACATAATGCCGCCACACTTCAATAATCTACAAGTTAATGCCTGTAATTCCATATACCCTTTTGCAAAACTAATAGTTGGAAACAATAACTAACTAGTGTTAACCTTAGGTAATGGTTCATTTGTTGCACTTTTTAGGTTCCTTTCTTTTTACAATATAACATTGTGAAAGAAGCCTTCATATCCTTGCCTAAACATTGAATCCTTCAATTGAATCTTAAGAAGGAATTTTCTTTCCTGATTTTCTTTTTAATTATCTATAAGAAAAAAAATATAAATATATATATATATATATATATATCTATATCTATATATCTATATATATATATATATATATATATATATATATATATATATATATATATATATATATATAACAATATTTTTTACCATATGTTAGTAATATATCTTACTTATGCTCAAAAAGCCGTAACTTATGTTCATATAACATATACATATGATCTTTGTTTTTAAATTAATCAATATAAGTGAAAAGGAAAAAAAAACATAACTACTTTTAAGATATATTTAAACTTTTGTGTGTGAATTCTATTAAAAATATTCAAAGATATTTGGTAGAGATTAAATCTCACTATCTACCTAATAATTACTATTAATAAATAAAATCCTATTAAAAAATCTACATGTCTATATTTCTACCTACTTTCTTAATAAATATTAGCTAATTTTTATTTTTTTTTATCACATGACTAGATCATAATAATAATATTTTTAATTTATACTTGATATTTATCTTTAATGATCCATATTTTACATGCATATCTATTTATGTAATTAATAAATAACCATTAAAATTATAACATAAATATTTATTATTTCCTAGGCTCACTCGAACGTTATATTGATAAATATTGTATACATCTCATTAACACATACTCAACACCACCTATTTAATCGTAGTCACTATCTTCTTTAATTAGAGTGGCTTTGGCTTTTATCAAGTCAGAGAAGTAATAAATATGAAGAATAAGTAAAGTGTTAGAGGTGGGATATGAACCAATGCCTTGGATAGAAATTCATAAAATCTATAAAAATGGTAAAGAGGAAAAATGTTAGCCATGGGAGTTGAATCAATGTTTTCCGAGCTCTAGAGTACTCGGGCAGAGAGCACATTTGAAACCATTTGACTGAGTCTCCCATCTCATCTCAATTACTTTGTGAGTTGATTCGGTATAGAATAAATGAGAACGAGTAATGATGATAATTCACTTCACTCAGTTACTTCGATTCTCTCTTCCTGCATCTTCCTCTGCCCACTACCCACCTGTTCTTTGTAAAAAAATACGTTCTTATATCCCACCCATATTCAGCACCATTTAGTGATTAAACGCTAAAAAGACTCATCATGAATGAGTTTAGATGAGAAATACTTTACAGAATCAAATCAAATGTCAATCGCCCTGGGCACAGGTCTGCTGATCATGAGGGAAACCTCTCGATTCTACGGCCAATGGTTTAACTAATGAATAAACAGATGCAACAACACCTAACTAATGAATAACCAAATGCAAAAACACCGGCAAAACAAGTATTACCAATAGTCCATAAGCATTTTACATTGGCTGCATGCACCCAAATGGAGGCAAGATTTCTTTAGAAATGAAGATGAGTTCATGCACATGAATACACCCTTGAAACAATGTTGATTGGGCAAAGATTATTTTCCAGTCTTGGCTCACTGACTACACCATGACCATATGGAAGTCATTGAATGAGTGTCGTAATATTGTATGTTAAGATAGCCTTGTACTTTTGAATCAAAATACTTGTCAATCAGCAACAGGTATATACAGTTGTGTTAGGAAAACATGATGGAAACATGAGTTAGAACTATTGTAAATGAATCTTCCTTTTTAATGAAAGTCAGTGTTTTTTCTTTCTTGAAAAAAATTGAATTGCAATGTTGCTGAATGTTGCAATCAGTTTTAAAACAAATCCATTAAACATTTTAATCGTGGGTGAATTTTCAGGTTTGTTTTGTTCATCTAAAAATAAAATGTGAGCGATACGACCATATGAAAAATGTGCCAACTTGTGCAATATAAAAATAATCGATATAGAAACATTCATATGGTTGGTATTTGGAAAATTTCGTGGTTGTTAAATGAGAAAATAGACATGCCAGATCGTGCAAAAAGAGCATAATCAGTCAAATAGTGGGTACACTGGAAATTTTGTAAATGTTAATTTGTTGAAAATATTAAATTCACTTGCAATCCCAATGCAAGTAGAAACATAGTACAAACAGGGGCAACAGAATGTTGAGTGTACACTTCTATGCATTTAACAAAGCATGGAGAAATTGTTTTCTGTTTGTGAGGCTCAGCCACTATTGCAGAGATGAATTAAATTGATATGGGCCACAGTCAACTTTGTAGAGGAGAATTGAAGAAAATCATGGTTCAACCACACAACAGCAGTTTTTATTAAACATAAGTCTTTTCAAGCTTTTAAGCCCTCAACAATTGTAGAGCAGAATTGAAAAAAATCGTGGTTCAACCACACCACAATGGTTTTTATTAAAGAGAAGTCTTTTCGGGCTTTTAAGCCCTCAACAACTAAATAGGAAGAGTTTTGATTCAATGCGCCAAAGTTTTTTTTTTTTTTTTTTTTTTAAGTTTTTAATGGGCCATGTCATTTGTGGTCCCCACTATTCATCACCCATCGCAATGTTTTATTTTCTTGCCTTGTTGATATGAATTCCTGAGCGATGTGATGTTGCGATATCGCACATTGTATATTGCAATGGACGATTGTTACATATACCACCGCAATGTCACCGCCGATGGTACGATGCGATGTAGTCCCCATATCCATCGCACATCACAATCACGTCTCAGCCATTCGCCCATCCACATACAATTCTGCCGAAGTTTATCGCCGATGCCGATAGCGCTCAGTGCACATCGCAGCATTGCACCATCACTGCATCGCGCAATTTCTCATCGCAAAGCCAAAGTCCATTCCACCAAAACATCATTTTTCCGAAGCGCTAATGTAATGTGGTTCCACTGCCACATGGACCAATCGCATTGATTCACGTTCATTTTACCCATGACATCACCACCACAATTTGTTACGCGGATTTTTATGTGATTGGGTTTATAATTCCGTTTGAGTTCCGTGGGCCCCAGAAATAGCCAATCAGAATTCTTTCATGCTCATTTTGAGCTTGCTGACGTAGGGGCGTTTTGTAACGCGAAAAGTTTTCAATGCAGTTTTTTAAGGATTTGAAGTCCGGGTTAATAGGTTTTATTAAAGTTTGTTTATGTTATGCGTCGATTTTATTAAAAAGGTTTTTCGAACCTTATTGTATTTTTTTTTATATTTTAATATGTTTTATGTTTTTTTGTTATGTCGGGCCATATAAAAAGAAAAATGCCCATAGGCTTATTATATTGTAATCCTTGTGTAGTGTGAAAAGTCCCGCAGACAGAGAAAAATAAAAAACATAGTGACATTAAAAGAGTGCACTGTTAGTGCATTTTTTAAACAGACAGAGAAGTGTTTTTTTTTTAGCACTACGTGTGTAGCAGTCCAGTGTTTGTAAATCCATTAGAGGAGGAAGTAATCCATAATTTTGTAATACTATTTTGTTATGTTAATGAAATAGAAAATTTTGTGTCATCTCTGTTCAGCAGCAATCGAAATTTTCATATTAAATCTCTGTGTTGTAAGAGGAGACTCTTTTGTTCTCCCTTCTTGTTCAGAATATTCAGAAATTCGAACATGTTATCAGAGCTAATATAGGCTCTTTGAAGGTGTCAAAGAAATTGAAGGAAGAAGGAAATTTGTTGTGGCAGTTCTCTAGCAATGTGAAGGCTTAACAGAAGTTAAAGTCCAGGTATTTCTCAAAAAACCAGAGTTTTGTTTTGTTTAAAAAGTGCAGTCCTGAGAGAAAGGGTTTATCTTTTAAAAGAAAGAAAGACAATTTGTTTAAGAAAAACACAGTCAAGTTTAGTTCAGAGTTCCGTTTATAAGTAATGGCTACACCAAGCACCAATATGAGTATTGGAAATACTCAGCTTCCACAATCTAATGGGAAGAATTATGAGTATTGGGTCATTACCATGACAGCCCTTTTTTCCTCTCAGGATTTATGGGAATTTGTAGAAGAAATTTTTGATGAACCAGTTGATGAGCAGGCCTTTAATGCCTTAACACAGGCAGAGAAGGATTTATTGAAGAGAAATAGGAAGAAGGACTCTAAAGCCCTCTTCTATCTCTATCAAGCAGTACATGAGAGTGTGTTTCCAAGGATAGAAGTAGCTAATAGATCTAAGGCTGCATGGGATACTCTTAAGATAGCCTACCAAGGTATGGAGAAAGTGAAGACAGAAAAAATACAATTGCTAAGGAGAGATTTTGAAACTCTTTGTATGAAAGAGTCTGATAACATAGACTCATTCTTCACACATTTGATTGGGTTAGTCACCCAGATAAGGTATCATGGAGAGAAGCTTGAAGAAAGAAGGATTGTGGAGAAACTATTGAGGAGCCTACCTTCAAGGTTTGATGTTATTGTAACCACCATTGAAGAGACAAAGGATCTCTCAAAGTTCATAGTAGATGAACTTCATTCATCACTTATGACTCATGAACAGAGATTGGGAAGATCAGTAAACCCATATTTGGAGAATGCCTTCAAGACCCAGGTGCCTTTTGGAAGAGGAAGAAGTCAAGGCAGAGGAAGAGGAAGAGGCAGAAGGCAAAACAAAGGAGGAAGAAATAGCTTTTCACATTCACATGGAAGGAGTAATAGTCAGAATCACAGCCAAAGCCAAAGCAACAGCCAACAAGGTGGACACAAACATGCTCATGGACAAAGGGATGATAAATCCAATGTCCAGTGTCATTATTGCAAAAAATATGGGCATTATGCCAATGAGTGCAGGAAAAAGCAAAATGACATGAAAAATAGGAAAAATGCTAATGTAGCAAAAGAAGAAAAGAACCCAAATAATGTGTTGTTAACATGTAATGTAGCACAAGATAGGCAGGATGATGTGTAGTTCTTAGATTCAGGCTGCAATAATCACATGACTGGAAACATAGCAATGTTTTCCAATCTTGATGAAGATATTAAATCTAAAGTAACAACTAGAACTGATACTAGGATCTTTGTCAAGGGAAAAGGCAGAGTAAGTATCTGAGCAAGAAATGGTGAGCAGAATTTTTTTCCAGATGTATACTATGTTCGTTGCTTGAAATGCAATCTTTTGAGCGTTGGGCAGATCATTAACAAAGGTTACAGTTTATTCTTCAATAATCATGTGTGCACAATAATAGATATACCTCCAAGCAAGAAGATTATTTCTGAAGTGCAAATGACCAGCAATAGAATGTTTCCACTCAAGCTAAATGCATATTTGAAGGGAAAAAGAAATAATGTAGCAGCTGTAACACAAGAGGTCTTTCAAAAGGAAGTGAAAGATGAGAACTAGTTATGGCACTTGAGATTTGTACACTCAATTTCAGAGGATTGAATTTGATACACATTAAAGGAATGGTAAGATGACTACCATTGATTGAGAAATTGGATAGCCTATGTGAAGGCTACATATTGGGAAAACAACACAGTGAAAACTTTCCATCAGGAAAGAGCATAAGGGCAAAGGAACCCTTAGAAATTATCCATTCAGATTTGTGTGGGCCGATGGAAACAACATCAGTATCAGGCAGCAACTACATGCTGACCTTCATTGATGATTTCACAAGAAAAGTATGGGTTTATTTTTTGAAATATAAAAGTGAAGTTTTTGAGAAATTTTTTCACTTTAAAGCTCTTGTAGAGAAACAAAGTGGGTAGCATATAAAATTCCTTAGGACTAATAGAGGAGGTGAGTATATCTCCAAATAATTTCTGCGTTTTTGCAGAGAAAATGTCATACATAAATAGTTTACCACAAGGTACACACCACAGTAAAATGGTGTTGCAGAAAGTAAGAATATAACCATCATGGAAATCGTGAGAACTATGCTAAAGGAAATTTTTTTTCCAAATGAGTATTGGGTAGAAGCTACGAATTGTCTAGTATATATTTTGAATAGATGCCCAACAAAAGAAATGATGAACATAGTTCTTGAATAAGCATGGAGTGGCAGAAAAAAAGGAGTCACCCACATGAGAGTTTTTGGTTGTGTGGCTTATGCACACATTCCAAATTAGTTGAGGAAGAAGTTGGACAGTAAGGGGGAGAAGTGCATCTTCCTTGGATACTGTGAAGACTCCAAGGGATATAGATTATATAACCCATCCACAAAGAAATTTTTTATAAGTAGAGATGTGCAATTCATAGAAGAAGAAGCATGGGATGGAAGCATTGAGCAAACAGTCAATGTCAAAAGCTGTTTGTCTCATGATGAAGATGAGGAAGATGTGGCTGAAAGGAACACCTCATCGGAAGCACCACCTCCACCAACACAAGGACAAAAAGAGACACCTCAAGCAGGAGTAAGAACACCCTTGAGAAGAAATGAGAGTGCTTCTCCAAGCACACAACATGGAGCAGATTTGAGTGCTTCTTCCAGCATAGCTACACCAAATGAAAGAGGAACCAGATTCAGAAATCTAAATGAAATATATCAGCAAGAAGCAGTAAATGAAGGTATCAATTCCTTATTTTCTTTATACTATCATGCTGAGGATACTATTCATTTTGAGTAAGCTATAAAAGATAAGAAATTGATAGATGCAATGGATGAAGAAATTAATGTAATAGAGAAAAACAATACATGGGAATTGGTTGATCTCCCAAAAGGTAAAGAAGTGATTAGAGTAAAGTGGGTCTACAAGACCAAAAGTAATGCTAAAGGTAAGATAGAAAGGCATAAGACCAGACTTGTTGTTAAATGATAGAAGAAGCAACATCGAAGAGATTATAAAGAAAATTTTGCACCGGTTGTAAGAATGGAAAGAGTGAGAGCAGTGATGTCCATAGCAGCACAAAAAAAATGGAAGGTTTACCAAATGGATGTAAAATTAGCATTCCTAAATGGAGTTTTAATGGAAGAGGTTTATGTTGAACAACCTCTGGGCTATGAGAAAGAAGGCCAAGAGCACAAAGTTTGCAGATTGAAGAAATCTCTTTATGGGCTAAAGCAAGCACCAAGAGCATGGTACAGTAGGATAGATTCCTATCAACTGGAGAATGGGTTTGAAAAATGTGAATGAGAACCCACATTATACATCAAGGAGAAACATGGGAAGATGTTGATAGTTGTTTTATATGTTGATGATGTGATATTCATAGGTAATGATGATTACCTCATTGAAAATTTTAAAACAGTCATGAAAGATGAATTTGAGATGACTGAAATGGGATTGCTGAGATACTTCTTAGGAATATAAGTAGAGAAAATGAAAATAAGATTTTTATTTCTGAAGCAAAGTATTTAAATGAATTTTTGGCAAGATTTAATATGCAGGATTGCAAAGCAACAATTACTCCCACAGTAATGGGATTGAAACTCAACAAATATGACAGCAACAAGGATTTTGATCCTACTTTGTACAAGAGCATAGTTGGCAGCCTCATGTATTTGACTGCAACTAGGCCGGATATTATGCATGTTGCTATTTTTATTTCCAGATTTATGGAAAGGCCAAAGGAGTCACATTGGCAAGTAGCAAAAAGAATTCTGAGGTATGTGAAAGGAACTAAAAGGTATGGAATTTTGTATACTACTTGAGAAAATTATGAATTGATTGGTTACATTGACAATGATTGGGCTGGAAGTGTAGATAACTGGAAAAATACTTCTGGTTATGTTTTTCATATGGGTTTAGGAGCCATTTCACGGGCTTCTAAGAAACAACCTATTGTAGCATTATCTACAACAGAGGCAGAATATGTGGCAGTTATAGCAGCAATGTGTCAAGTAGTTTTGATGAGAAGAATGTTTAGGAGTTTATGTCAAGAACAAGTAAAATGGAAAATAATTTGTTATGACAATAGCTTAGTTATTGCATTGTCAAAGAATTATTTGTTTCACAAAAAGAACGAAGCACATAGATGCCATGTTTCACTATATCAGAGAATTGGTGAACAATGGAGAAATTGTTTTACAACACTATAGAACAGAGGAGAAATTTGCAGACATTCCGACAAAGCCATTGGGGCATAAGAGTTTTGAATATTTAAGAATATTCCTAGGTATGACTGATAAACCAACAACTGAATTTAAAGGGGAGTGTTGAAAATATTAAATTCACCTGCAAACCCCGTGTAGGTAGAAATAGAGTACAAACAGGGGCAACAAAATGTTGAGTGTACACCTATGTGCATTTAGCAGAGCATGGAGAAATCGTAAGGAATAATTTTCTATTTATGGGGCTCAACCACCATTGGAGAGATGAATTAAATTGATATGGGCTGCAGCCGACTTTGTAGAGGGGAATTGAAGAAAATCGTGGTTCAACCACAAAACAATAGTTTTTATTAAAGAGAAGTCTTTTTGGGCTTTAAATCCCTCAACAACCAAACAGGAAGAGTTTTGATTCAAAGCACCAAAGTTTTTTTTTTTATCTATTTTTTTTTTATTTTATTTTTTTAAGTTTTTAATGGGCGATGTCATCTATGGTCCCCACTAGTCATTGGCTATCGAAACATTTTATTTTAGTGTCTCGTTGATATGAAGTCCCGAGCAATGCGATGTTGCGATATCGCACATCGCATATCAAAATGGATGATTGTTACATATACCACCATAATGTCACCACCGATGTTGCGAAGCGATGTGGTCCCCACATCCATCGCACATCACAATTGCATCTCAGCCATCTGCCCATCCACATACATTTCCGCTGAAGTTTATCGCCGATGCCGATAGTGCTCAACGCACATTGCAGCATCGCACCATCATTGCATCACGCAATTGCTCATCGCAAATCCAAAGTCCATTCCACCAAAACATCATTCCACCGAAGCATGGATGTGATGTGGTCCCACTACCACGTGGACCAATCACATTGATTTGCATTCGTTTTACCCATGACGTCACCACCACAATTTGTTATACGAATTTTTATGTGACTGGGTTTATAATTCCGTTTGAGTTCCGTGGGCCCCAGCAACAGCCAATCAGAACGCGTTCGCGCTCATTTTGAGCTTGCTGACATAGGGGCGTTTTGTAAGGCGAAAAGTTTCCAATGCAGTTTGTTAAGGATTTCAAGTCCGGGTTAATAGGTTTTATTAAATTTTGTTTATGTTATGCGGTGATCGTCTTAAAAGTTTTTTCGAACCTTATTGTATTTTTTATTTTTTATTTTAATATGTTTTATGTTTTGTTGTTATGCCGCACCATATAAAAAGAAAAAGGTCCATAGGCTTATTATATTGTAATTGCTGTGTAGTGTGAAAAAGCCTGCAGGCAGAGAAAAATTAAAAACACAATGAAGTAAAAAGAGAGCACTGTTAGTGTAGTTTTTACACAGACAGAAAAGTGTTTCTTTTTTTTTAGCACTGGGTGTGTAGCAGTCCAGTTTTTGTAAATCCCTTAGAGGAGGAAGAACTCCATCATTTTCTAATACTATTTTGTTATGTTAATGAAATAGAAAAGTTTGTGTCATCTCTGTCCAGCAGCAAGAAAATTTTTAAATCTCTATGTTGTAAGAGGAGAATCTTTTGTTCTCCCTTCTTGTTCATAATATTCAGAAATTCCAACATCATTGAAAAGAAAATGTTACAGTTTGTACAATATGCAAATAATGGCAATCCTTCATTGAACGTGGTAAAATACCTGGTAACATAATTTATATTTATTAATAGATATATGGACTTAGGTAAGTATGTATAAAGAATATATATATATATATATATATATATATATATATATATATATATATATATATATATATATATATATATATATATATATATATATATATATATATATATATATATAGACACACACACACACACACACGCGCACGAGTGAAATCCATCAGAAATGGAGATAATCTCCCGAGTCTCGACTCCCGAGTTAAATGTGATAATATGAACTCACTTCATGCACTGCATTTGTGGCTTTTTGTGGACAAGATCTATATTAAAGGACATATTTTGTTACTGTAAAAGCCTTATGGTTCGATATGTACTTCTTCAGGAAAAAAGGATTCCATGGATACTAGACTGGAAGTGTCTTCAGTTGGACAAAATGGAGAATCTGAGTGAAAAGAGTCCAGCGATAACATTACCATGGGCTCTCCATCAGTCCCCACCTCCTGCAATCTTCCCAGTCCATCCCATCATCGACCCATCCCCTCTCCACCCTCATGGAATGACAACCACAGCCCATGGTAGCTGAGAATTGTGCATCATACCATATCATGCCTTCTAACATTTAAGGCATCTGATAGCAATGACCCATACATACATATTTCTTGCCTAGTGTCCACGAGAAATACATATTGCTTGCCAATGGTGAGGGTGTTCTTGCAGTATATTAATTTGATAGCAGTGACCCATACATACATAAATATTGCTTGCACCCCAAATACATATTTCTTGCATACCAATGGTGGCAGGAAATAGTGTAACATTCAAATTTCGAAATTTAAAGTGAGGCGGGCTAGGTGTGGACATTGTAAATCTACTAACTAGTTTCATGCCTGGTTTGCAAGGGGCGTCGGTTATTGTTATTGGATTTGTACATGTCTGTAAGCTAGGCTTGTTTGAAATTGGAAATAAAAAAAAGAGAGGGATGTGTTTCCCCCACAATATACAGAGTTCAGATATGCAAAAGCAAACAATTTACACATAGACATAGCAAGAAACACATGAGAGGAATTCTTTTTCAATTTATTTAACTCTTCTTTATTCATTCATGTCACTGAAAAAAATAAATTACATTCCTTTTTTAATGCAAAATGGCAGAGCCTAAATATTTAATGCAATTCAATACAGGAATGGATTGGTAACAACCAAATGTCCTTCAACTCTAATCTATTTTTTATATATGAAAAACCCTACAAAAACATAAAATTTCGAACTTGAAATATTATGGGTTCTTCCTGTGCAACAAAATCGCATCCATGCCTCCATCACAAATCACATTTTGGTGATCTTAACTTTTAACATTGCACGATATGGGAAAACCTTAAATCCTTATGATTGTGATGTGCGATGGCACTTATCACATCACAACTTAAATTGTTTAATTTGTGAGCGCTATCCTCATGTGCTTGAGGGCGCTTATGTGCACTGTTCTCCTGAGCTTTCCACATGTGATTGCGATCACATCGCAAAATAAAAAATATAACTTGCAAGCGGATAAACGTTAAGTCTTAAAATATGTGAAGTGCGAACTTGCGGGCAACAAAAAAGGTAAACCATAAACTGTGCGAAGTGCGGAATGTGATGCAGTAAATAATAGTAAGTGCGAAATGTGAAAGGTAAGGAGTAAAGAAAAATAAAAATGTTTGTGGCGGTTTGTAATGAGGTAAGGTTGAGGGTCCCACCAGATTGCATCCGCAGGGACATAAGTTTCAGCAAAGCGCTTAAGGGGTAAACCATAAAAATTGTAGGCTGAGGTATGTGGGAAAAAGGTAAGTCAATGGTAGTGGGTAAAAAATAACACAGAGAAAAGGTCGGGTACTCTGTTTTCGGGTTTTTGTGTGAAACGCTTCCGAATTTGAAAACCTGGGCTTTGTCCTTCCCTGCAACAAAAATTCAATGAAGAGTGGGTTGTTATCAGACTTTATTCATGGAGGTGGTTTGGAGTATTTCTAACATTCCCCATTAATCACATCTTCCTCCATAAATCATTCCCAAACATTTTCTGAGATAAACAAAATTTTTCTATCCCAATGGGTTTCTGAGGATATCTATAAACTGTTCCTCTGAGCTACAATGCTGCAACAAAATTCCACCATTGTTAACTAATTCCCTTATGAAATGGTATTTGACATCAATATAATTTGTTCTCTTGTGGAAAACATAATTCTTTGACAATCCAATTGCTGAGTTGTTATCACAAAAAATTGTGGTTGCTTTGTCTTGTTCATGACATAAATCTATCAGCATCCTTCTCAGCTAAACTGCTTGGCATGCTGCTGCTTTTGTTTTTACATATTCATATTTTTTTGTTGATAATGAGACTATTGGCTGCTTCTTGTAAGCCCATGAAATGGCTCCTGATCCCAAATAAAAAAAATACCTTGATGTGCTCTTTCTGTCATCAACACATCCACCCCAATCACTGTCAATGTAACCAATCAACTTAAAATAATTGGTTTGAAAGTATAGAACACCATAATCCTTTGTTCCATTTACATAACTCATTATTCTCTTGGCTGCTTGCCACCGTGTCTCCTTGGGTGTCTCCCTAAATCTGGATATCAACCTTACTGCATAAATTATGTGAGACCTAGTTGCAGTCAAATACATTACACTGCCAACCATATTTTTGTACAATGTTGAACTGACATTTTTGCTGCAATCTACATTGCTCAATTTCAACCCCATGACAGATGGAGTTGATGAAGGTTTTTTGTTCTACATATTGAACCTTTTTAAAAATTCTGCAACATACTTCGCTTGGGAGATAAAAATTCCCTTTTCTATTTTGTTTTTTACTTCTATGCCCAAAAAATATCTTAATAATCCCAAGTGATTCATTTGAAACTCACTTTTCATGAATAATTTGAAATCAACAATGAGAGAAACATCATTGCCTGTAAAAATCAAATCATCTACATATACAACAACAAAAAGAATTTTACCATAATTTTGTTTGATGTGGAGTGTGGGTTCACAATCAAACTTTTCAAACCCATTTTACACCAAGTAAGCATTAATCCTATTCTACCATGCTTGTGGAGCTTGCTTCAGCCTATAAAGATATTTTTGCAGCTTACAGACCTTATGTTCCTGGTCTTCTATCTCATAGCTAGGAGTTTGTTCAACATATACCTCCTCTTTCAGCACTCCATTCAAGAATGTTTACTTCACATCCATTTGATAAACTTTCCATTTTTTTTGTGCTACTATAGACAACAATGTCTGCACTGTCTCCATCCTTGCAACTGGTGCAAAGTTTTCCTCATAGTCTATTCCTTGCTGCTACTTGTAGCCTTTGAAAAATAGCTTTTTTTAATGCCTTTGTATCTTGGCTTCAATGTTGCTCTTGGTATTATAGACCCATTTCACTCCAACAACTTCTTTTCCTTGTGGGAGGTCCACTAACTCCCATGCGCCATTCGTTTCTATTGCTCCTATTTCTTCATACATTGCTTCAATCCACTTCTCTTATTTGACTGCATCTTCAAAATGGATTGGATCATCAACATAACAAAATAATGCAAATAAATAATTTAGACGAACACTATTATGAACTTCCTCTTGATCATAAATTTCACTTAAATTTATGAATCTTGGTCTTCTTGTATTTGATGAAGATGTTCTTGGAGTTGCAATTGAACTCGAGGGAGTTGCTGATCCCTGTGGTGTGATTGGAGAAACACTTTCTTGATTTGTCAATGTTGTTCTATTTTTTTATTGCGGTGTGCTCTTTTGAGCTTGTGTAGGTGGAGGAGGAGCCACCGTTGATGAGTTTCTTGCATCATTCCATTCCTCTTTCTCTTCTTGAGACATACATGTCTTCACATTTACATTATTCTCTAAAATTCCATCCCAAGCTTCTTCTTCTATGAACTAAATATCTATGTTTATTATTACCTTCTTTTCTGAAGGATTATAGAGCTTGTAAGCCTTGGATTCATCACTGTATCCAAGAAATATACATTTCTCCCTATTTTTTTCCAACTTCTTCCTTAACTGATCCGAGACATGTGGATATGCC
The DNA here is from genome assembly GCA_034641835.2 of Pinus albicaulis. Lineage (NCBI taxonomy): Eukaryota > Viridiplantae > Streptophyta > Pinopsida > Pinales > Pinaceae > Pinus > Pinus albicaulis. Next base: position 1,005,758,739 of record CM076584.1, on the reverse strand, counting down.
ACACATCCAAACACTCTCATGTGAGTGAAATTTTTCTTTGTTCCACTCCATGCTTCTTCTGGAACTCTATTCCTCACACTTTTGGTTGGACATCTATTAATAATATAAGTTGCACAAGAGACAACTTCTACCGAATACTCATTTGAAAAACTCTTTGCCTTCAACATACTCCTTACCATGCCCATGATGGTTCCATTATTTCTTTCTACAACACCTTTTTGCTAACGTGTATACATTTTGGTAAACTGCATGTGTATTCCATGGTCCCTGCAGAAACGTAGGAAGTCTTTGGAGATATACTCTCCACCTGTGTCATTTCTCAAAAATTTTATGTAGTGTCCAATTTACTTCTCAACAAGAGATTTGAAGTGGTAGAAATGTTCAAACACTTCACTTTTCTCTTTTAGGAAATATACCCATGTATTCCTTGTGTAATCATCTATAAATGTCAAAATATAATGACTGCCAGCTAATGATGGCATTTGCATTGCTCCACATAAATCTGAGTGGACAATCTCCGAAGGTGTGTTTGCCCTTATACTCTTTCCTGCTAGAAATGGTTCTTTGTGTTGTTTTCCCAAGATGCAACCTTCACATAGGCTTTCCAGTTTCTCTATGAGTGGTAATCCCTTTACCATGGCTTTTCTATGAAACAAATTCAAATCTCTGAAATTGAGATGACCAAATCTCAAATGCCATACTTAGATCTCATCTTTCACTTCTTCTTGAAATATTTCTTGTGTGACAACTGGTACAACACCTCCTTCTTTCAATTATGATCTGACGTCGAGAGGAAAAATTATATTTCTTGTCATATCCACTTTTTCCATGAGCTATCTACTTGGAGGTTTATCCATGATTGTGCACACATCATTTAAAAAAAATACATTGTAGCCCTTTTTCTCGAGCTGTCCAATGCTTATAATGTTAAATTTTAGGCCACAGACATAATAGACATCTTGCACAAACTTCTTCTCTCCCTTCTTTGTCAGTATGTTTACTCTTCCTTTTCCCATGACAGAGACCTTGCTATTAGTCTCTGTTGTCAGTTCAGATTTTACACTCTCATCTAGATAGGAAAACGTTGCTATGTTTCCAGTCATATGGTTACTACACCCTGAATCTAAGAAGCATACATCTTCTCTTTTTTCTTGTGCTACATTACAAGCTAAAATCATGCTACCATGGTTTTGATTTTCTTTTGTGAAATTTACACTAGGTTTACTACCCATGTCATTTTTCTTCTTTCTACATTCATTTGCATACTAACCATAATTTTTGCAATAAGGACATTGGAAATGAGATTTATCATACCTTTTTCCTTATGCTTGATTCTGGCTTGAGCCTTGGCTTGGATTCCAATTGCTGCCCCTTCCACATGTGCTTGCAGGGCTGCTTCTTCCACCTCTGTGTGGGCTTTTTCCTCTACCTTGGTAGTTTGATCTTCCTTGACCTCTACCTTGACCAAAATACATTTACGTCTTAAATGCACTCTCCAATGAGGAGTTTTTTGCTCTATTCAGTATGTTCTCATGAGACATCAGTGATGCATGAAGCTCATCCACTGAAAAATATGACAGATCCTTTGTCCCTTGTATGGCCACAGCTATGGCATCAAACCTTGATGGTAGACTTCTTAATAATTTCTCAACTATTCTCCTTTCTTTGAGTGTCTCTCCATGAGACCTAATTTGGGTAACAAACCCAATCACATGTGTAAAAATCGAGTCAATATTATCATAATCTTTCATACAAATAGTTTCAAAATCTCTTCTCAACATTTGAAGTTTTGTTGTCTTCACCTTTGCCATGCCTTGGTAGGTTTTTTGGAGGGTATCCCATGCCTCCTTACACTTCATTGTTGCTGCAACCCTTGGGAAAATACTCTCATGTACTGCTTGTTAAATATAGAAGAGTGCCTTGGATTCCTTCTTATTGTCCCTCAAAAAATATCTTTCTGCTTGTGTCAAAGCATTATATGTTGTCGTGTGTGCTAGTTCTTAGAAACCATATTCCACCAGCTCCAAAATATGTTGTGAAGAAAATAGGGCCTTCATTGTAATGGCCCAATAATCATAATTCTTCCCATTGAACTATGGTAGCTGGGGATTAGTCAAGATTTTTCCTATTGCTGCCATATTGGTTGTGTAAACAAAACCTTCTCATTACTGGAGAATCCGCTTCTCAAACAACCTTTCAGCTTCTTCAGCAAAGAGTGAGCTCGTTCTTTCACTAAGAGACTAGAGCTACTCTGATACCATGTTTGAAATTGGAAATAAAACAACAGAGGGATGTGTTTCGCCCACAACACAGAGAATTCAAATACAGGGAAATAAATAATTTACACACAGACAGAGCAAGAAACATAGGAGAGGAATTATTTTTCAATTTATTCAACTCTTCTCTATTCATTCATCTCACTGAGCAAAATAAATTACATTCATTTTTAACACAAAATGGTAGAGCCTAAAGATTTAATGCAATTAAATATAGGAATGGATGAGTAACAACCAAATTTCCTTCAGCTGTGATCTGTTGTTTATACATGAAACAACGTACAAAAAAATAAACTATCGGAATTGAAATATTGTGGGTTCCGCTAGCAAAACTACATCGCATCCATGCCTCCATCGCAAATCGCATTTCGGAAATATTAACTTTTAACATTGCGCGATATGGGAAAACCTTAAACCCTTCCGATTGGGATGTGTCATGGCACTTATCACATCGCAACTTAAATTTTTTACTTTGTGGACATTATATTTATGATCTTGCGGGGACTTACGTGTGCTATCCTACTACGCTTGCAATGTGCGATTGTGATCGCATCGCGACATAAAAAAATATAACTTGTGAGTGGCTAAATGATAAGTCTTAAAATATGCGAAGCGTGAACTTGTGGGCGCCATAAAAGTTAAATGATAAACTGTCCATAGTGGGGGCTGTGATGCGATAAAAAACGGTAAGGAAAAATGCGAAAGGTAATGAATAAAGTGAAATACAAAGGTTTGCGGTGGTTTGCAATGAGGTAATGTTGAGGATCCCAGCAGATCTCATTGGCAAAGAAATAAGTTTCGGTGAAGCGCTTAAGGGGTAAACCTTAAAACTTACGGGCTGCAGTATGTGGACAAAAGGTAAGTCAACAACGATGGGTAAGAAATAACGGAAAGAAAAGGTCGAGTACTCTCTTTTCTGTATTTTTCATGAAACGCCTCTGGATTTGAAAACCAGGCCTTTGCCCTTCCCTACAACAAAAATTCAATGAAGTGTGGGTTACTGCTAGACTTTATTCATGGGGGTGCTTGGGAGTATTTCCAACACGGCATAGTATCTATTAATGTTCAGCTTGACAAGATGGAAGGCGCTTGAGTTTCCTTTGCTATTTTTTTGCATAATACTCCTATCTATTTTCACTCTCATTCCTCGATTTCGACCTGTCGAGGGTGAATAAACCTCATCGTAGCCACAAAGGAAGCACAGAAGGGCAAGTTCGACTTGCAATCTTCTCGACGAATGTTGTAGTTCAATGGATGAATTTTTTTTGCGGCACTGCCATGATCCAGAGTTGAAGATGGCATTTGGGGAGCACTTGATCTTGAAAATCATGTCATGGAGGCCTCTGGATACCATCCAGGATACTGTCCTCACTTGTTGAGCCATTTATTAGCATTTCTACCATAGAAAATTTATTATTTTTGCAATATTTATTTTCTTCAGAGAACAATTTGTACATTGAAACAAGTAACAATGAATTTCACAAATATCAAAATTTAGTGCTTAATCTATTATGATTTTTCCAAGATGCACCCATTTTTTGGCATTTTAATAATTATAACACTCTACCATTGGGTTGATTTAATTTTTAATTTTTGGGCATTTTAATAACTGCAACACTTTACCATTAGGTTGATTTAATTGTTATGCCCTTAGTACCTGTTTTGTTTCAATTAGGGGTGGTGGAGTGGGTTTCTGTGAAATCTCTGCTCGAAATCAGTCAATATTTCTTCGTTGATTTAGGAAAGCCATTATTATTCCTCTGTTTGTTATTTTTGGTTTAAGAATTTTATTTAAAACATTTGTAATGGATTTAAAACTCGAAATATAAAACAATAAAAAATTTAGAACTTTATTTTTAGTTGTGTTTAAAAAAAGTTAGAACACTACTTTTATTTGTGTTAAAAAAAAATAGAATTCTAGAAATTAGTGAATATTGGAAGAATTTTATTACTAAAAATTTTGGTATGAATTTTAAAATAGAAATATAAAATAATAAAAAAATACAATTATATCTATATTTGGGCTTTAGAAAAGTATATCTTTATTTTTATTTGTGCTTAAAAAAAATAGAATTTTACAAATCACAAGGAAAAATATTAAAATGAGAAAAAATGTTAGAATATATTTATTTTTCAATCCAATTTGATTCTTTCATGTGTTCCATTTAAAACTAAATAAATATCCAAAAATATGAAAAGATATTGGAAAATAACAATAATTTTAATGCTTTTTAAATGTTGTTAATTTGCCACTATCATATATATATATATATATATATATATATATATATATATATATATATATATATATATATATGTTTGAGGTTTAGTTTTCATTAGATTATAGGTTAAAATTTTATCAAAAGGGGTTGAATATATCCAATCTTAGTAATAGCATCTTGTTTGTGAACAAATAATTTTTGCATCCAACATTGCCACTAACATACATTTAAAGTTAGCCTAGTTCAATATATATATGATATTAAAAATTTTACATAAATAAATTTAATAATAAACAAAAAATATATCATCAAAAAATATATAGATTTAAATTTAGAAAAAACGGAATATACAAATCTTGATAAATTCCAACAAATAACTATATCAATGTAATTATTACATTTTTAAATTTATTTATTTTAAATTTCTAAATTTATAAATATTAAGAAGTAAAAAATCATATTAGAATTGAATTTCAATTTATTATTAAAAATATATATATGATTTTTTGCCCCTTTATTTGTTAGAAGGAGAATCAATCCTATCATGAAAATATTATAAATTTAATAAATTTATTTTCATGCTAAAAATTTAATTTAATTTTAATGTTAAAATTATTAATTTAAATGTTAAGGCTTTTTATATTTTTATAAAAAAATAACTTGATGAATACATATAACAAAATTTTAAATATTATTTAATAAACAAAACATCTTGTAGTGGGAATTTTATATTTTTATGGAAGAATCGCATGATAATTACCTATAAGAAAATTTTAAATTCTATTTCATAGACAAAATGCCTCATGATGAGGATTTTATCTTTTAAATTGCAACATTGCTCCCCTAAATCAGAAATTTGTTTAGAACTCATTTCATTTCCATGTTTATGTAGTAATCTAAATTAGACAATTGATGAAAATTAGAGTTTAAATTGATCTAAAACTATTGTTTTTTAAACTAAAGTAACTATAAAAATAAAGTAAAACTTGAGAGACAAAATTTTATGATATATGGAATGTCAATTATGGTGAATGTTAATTGTATAAAAAATTCTTCATTACTTGGTACTTGAAGATAGAAATTAGATTTTTTTTCTTACCATTCTTATAACATTTCAAATAGTATAACTATTAAAAATATATAATACACAAACATAACATTTAACAATATATATATATATATATATATATATATATATATATATATATATATATATATATATATATATATATATATAATTTCAAGTTTCAACATTGCATAATTTATAGATACGTTAATTCTATCATGAAAAGTGCATTTACAGTAATAAAACCATTTTGACTCTTTCGTAATGTGTACCATATTGTTTCATTATGTATGTAACACCCCTAGTTTTATGTTTCTCTCAAAGTTAGACATTTGAACTTTAATCCAAAGGGGAGTGGACCCCAATGGATAAGTATTTTGTGGATGTAATTAAATATTTAATTATGGAAATTAAATAAAATAATTCTGTGCAGATTGACCAAACAAGAATTATGAGATCACTTGCTAAATCCATGAGGATGGAAAGAGGCATATACTTTCCCCAAAAATATTTCAAAAATCCTTGAAAGAATTTATTTCCAAGTTAGATTTTGAGGAAAATCTAGTTTCCCCAATGAGGTGGAGAGTAGTTGGGAAGAGGTAAAAAGCGGGGAAAAGCATAAAGCAGCTTTAAAAATCCCTAAATAAGGGAAGCCTAGGAAAACATGAAGAAAAGCATCCTGAAATTCTGGACGCAGAATTAGAAACAGGCTTTGGGGAGCAAAAGCTTAAAAAAGCTATTCCTGAACAGATTAGAGGTTGGTCTATTCTGGAGGTGATCCCAGCTCGAGGGTGAGCTATGGAGATAGAGGGACTCTAAGGTTGGGAGGATTGGTCAACTGCAGAAATGGTATGCCCATAGTGTTTATGAATGAATGAATTACTTACAATGTTTTATTTTTTGTCTTCCATACATTTATAGAATTGTTAGAAGAATTTAATCCTCTCAGTTCTTCATAGTTGTAGGAACAGGAATTTATGAGGAAAATCAGCCAGAAACTCTAAACCAGTGATTGGTTTAAATCTGGAGATTTATGCTACCCTCATAATCCATAAGTGTGTAACTTTAATCTGTTTCTGTTAAAAATAGAATTTCAGCATCAAACACTAGAGAAACAAAACCTATATGAAGGAGTGATTAAATACATTAAGTACAAATATGTAGATTTGTCGAAGTAACAGTGCATGTATATCTATATATTTACCCTCTACAATAAGAACAGAATGGAGAGAGAAGCACAGATTTTTTTTAGAGCTAGATATATTCAGACATCCAAGAAATAGAGCTAAATAGGGTTTACTAAACCTGTAAACAATTCTGGTCTGAGAAATAAATATAAACTGGTGCATGAATAACATCCTTTACTAGTGAATGGTCCAAACAGAATACTCTATTGGAAAATAATTATAATGAAAATTCTATAAAATTGCATGCAACCTATATAAGTTGTGAAGGATAAAAATTATTTCACCCACCCAATCTATATAAAATGCTGGTTAAGAGTGTTAGCTTGAAAACTAGATACATTGAATCTGTTATAACCAGAAAAAATATGTATATACAGTTTGAAGAAGATATTATGGTTGACACAAGTAAATAATACATGGAAACTTCAAATTAAGGAGTATAAAGAGAGTCTACTGTTGGAGTAATATAATACACCTGAAAATATAGACTCGGTGGAAATTATAATTACTCATTCACTGGATTATTTTAGACTTGAAAACTCTTGTAACAGAGATATTTATATTCATTTATGTATTGTAATGAGGAGGAACAGAAAGGGAAGATAAGACTAGTAAACTTATTAATTCCCTTAATCAAATTTAAGCAGATAATTACTGAAGAAATAAACTTAAAATGAGTAAGAACATGAGATAGTAACCTGGAAACCATTAGAATATAGTATTGATCAGTCCTCGAGAACAGAGATAAATTATAGATAAATATATATATTAAATTCTGAAACAAACTAAGGAACTGGGCTATCATGGTTCATTGTAACACTACAGAAAATAATTATTCCGGGAATTATATCGACCGGATTAAATTTTTTTAACAATCCCAGTCTCTGGAAAAAATTATTACTACAGTAGAAACTTTCTACAACAATAAAACTTGAATTGTCTAAACCAATTTTGTGTAATAACAACGAGAGAGCGTGGTCACACTCCTACTCAGGACGCATTGATACCGACCTGAAAGTCCAGGATCAAACGAAGTCGAGTCGAGTGAATTAAAAATTCACCAAACACCAATGAAGAGAACTATTGACTAGATTCGAACTTACTTGAAACAAAATGAGGGAAACGTGAGAGATAGGGATAACAAGACGATGTGAAGGTACCTCAAAAAATAATATATTTGAACTGAGCATAAAAAAAAGGGTTACCTCGAAGATTGGAATACCTTGCCACCAAAAACGACCTGCAGAAAGGATACACAAATGGTGTTAAAAACTCGACAACCAGGACGTTACCTGGAGCGAAAAAAAAAAAACAGGATGAAATGTTACAAATGAACTGCTTGCGTACCTGGGGTAGTGATTCCATGCTAGAAGGGAGATGCTTAGAGCTAGGGAAACTCGGCTCGAATGAAATGAGTATAGCCTCAGAAGACCGAGAGGAAAAATTCCTACCAGCCAAGGATTTAATATTAGCACAGAAACCTAACAAGGGAACGCTAAACGAAATGCACGAAGTAATGACAAAATAAAAATCAATCACGATATAGCAGAAGGATAATCAACAGGATTTTGATTTACAAGTGACTGAGAGAGTTTTACAAATTAAACTACAGGATATGAAAAAAAAAATTATGCAACAACTATCATGATACCCTAAATCAAACATATTAATACTGGTAAGGAAAACAACCAAATTTACATACCTGAATGATCATGAAATTAAGAAATGGTTACGCCAGAAGCCGGGGAGAGCACGACGTTTTGCTTTTCCCAAACGAGCAGAGTATTGACACCAGGAGTCGGTCAGGAAGAGGGAAGGGCGAAAGAAAATTCCATTTGACAACTCAGGAATTAATACGATTCATCAAACCAAAAAGAGAAAAACCCTATTAGATCTGAACCATCTCCACCATCCAAGTGTCATTAGATTGATGGGATACACGCGGATCGATTGGGGGAAAAATCGAAATCCATTACATAGCCATTCAAAACATAAATGTAAATCCATTGAAATCGATTTCACAATACTCCAAATCGTATCACAGGGTCGGCATTATTAAATGAGTAGACATACGTTGAAAATATAAAAATGTAAGTACACAAACCCTTGCATGTAAATGTGACCAATACTGGTCAAGAGATAACAAAAAAAAATTTAAATCAACAGAGCACCATCAAACCAAGTCGACGTGGAGATTTCGACGAGGTATCCAATGCCAGCCACATTAAACCAAACTTGCCAATGTAGCATAATTAGTACACGACTTTAATGTCGCTTATCCCCACCGTAAATTTGTCACAGTGGAAGGTACGTAAGATATCCATGGTGCCATGGTTAGTAAAATCACAGAATTAAAACAGTGGCCGCAAGGCTGAAATGAATTCATATGAACGATAAATGATACACGAGATAAATAGAAATAAATCGTTCAAAACTTTGGATAATTCGAAGTCAAGACATAGTTTTATAGCTTTTTAAAGGGTAATAGGATATAAAAACAAATGAATAACATATCCACCATACGATCCATAAGACTATGACAACGAAATCCAAAGCACAAGTGTGATGAACCCTATAAGGGGTGTGTGAAAAAGTTGAGTGCATAGATAGAAATTTTCTATTGCCAACGATAACCATAAAACTTATGTGTGTATAAATTATACATATTGATATGTTCTATGAACAAGGGTAAGCATATAAGTTATGTGTGTGTAATATATATATATATATATATATATATATATATATATAACATAAACCACCAAAAACTTATGGGAAGAGAAATTAAAAACTAGGATAGTTTGCCAAATGTACACATATGACTACTGGAAGGAATAGGAAAATTTTTTTCATTAGAAGCTCATCATTGATGAAATTCAACGGTAGATATGAATGGTTGTGGCAAATAGGAGAACAAAATTAGACTATCCATAGAAGAAAAAAAAATTTGGGGTGGAAAAGAAGAGACGTTACAAATGGTATCGGAGCTCATGTTAGATAAAACTGGGATATTGTTGTTGTGCTCACTATATAAATTATGTCTTGTTGAGAAATTATTATTATTTTATTGTTTTGTTATTGATATGTGTTGTTTAGTGTACAGTGGTGCTGAAACAGAAAATTTGAATGGCTGAAGGTGAGGAAATTTATGTTGATCTACGTGATGACGATAATACACCAGATCCCAATGCTCCGGTGATGGCTATGTTGCACAGTTTGCAATGAGAGTTGGTTGAGCTAAGAAGCCAGAATGACATATTGTCATTAGCCAGTGAGGAGTAGGAAAATCTCATCAAAGAATTAACTTAGCGGAACAGCCAAGAAGGTGAAGGTTCTGAAAAGAGGAAGAAGGGAAAGTTCTCTGATGAATCTGAGGAAGATGATGCTACTAGGCATTAGTATAAGCAGAAAAAGGAATTACAGGGGGAATTCCGAAAGATCAAACCTCCCTCCTATGATGGGGAGAAGGAGGAAGATGCTGAAGCCTGGTTGTTGAACATGATTAAGTATTTCCAGGTCTATGAATATGAAAGAAATCTGAAAGCCAGATTAGTTGTCTACCAGCTACAAGGTAAGGCTACATTGTGGTGGGAGGAGATGAAAATTATTCATGCCATTGATAAAAAAACAGTGACTTGGGAAGATTTCAAAGTCAAGTTTAAAAACCGCTATTTGAACAATCGTTATTATGATGATAAAGCAAAGGAATTTCATGAACTTAGATTTGGATAGCTCACTATTGATGAGTTTTTCACCAAGTTTACAAATCTGTTAAGATATGTCCCTTACATTCGGGAAGAGAAGGAAAAGGTGCAAAGGTTTTTGAACTGTTTTCCTGCCGTGTACAAAGAGAATATTGAGTTTGATAACCCAAAAACTATGGACGAAGCAGTGAGGAAAGCTAGATTATGCTACCAACATTTTAAAGGAAAGGGTGAGCATGGAAAAGGCTGGATAAACAGAGGTGAAATCAAAGTAAAGAAATAGAAACCAACTTACTTAAATAATTTTGGTAGGGATCATCATCGGAAAAAGTTTAATAAACCAAAAGAAAGCCAAACTGCTCAATCCCAAGTTGGTTCCAAACAACTAGATGGAGAAAATAAGAAGGAAGGAACATTTAAAATGAGGGAGCATTTGAAATGTTGGGGTTGTGGATAAACTCATCTCTTGATGGATTGTCCCCACCGAAATATTCAGATGATTATGAGGGATCGAGAAGCTATCACCATAAATGACATAGCAAGAAATATACCCACTATCAGTGCAGCCTTGGAGAATCGACAAGCATAACACCAAGCTACCATGCTTGAAATGGAAGGTAATATTGGTGACTAATCTTTTACTATTTTAATTGATCCGGGTGCTTCTTTGAGTTACATTACTCCCCAAATGGTAGAAAAATGCAATCTCAAATCTGAAAAATTTCAGCATTCTTGGTTGGTCTAGTTAGCCACTAGCACCAAGAGGAAAGTAAATCATAAGTTACCTCAAATAGCAATTAAATTAAATGATTTTCAGACAGAAGTAAATTTAAACATTCTGCCCTTCGGCTCATATGACTTGCTGATAGGAATGGACTGGCTGGAAAAGATAAAGGCTATGATTAACTGTTGGGATAAAACTCTGCATTGCATAGATGAAGAAAGGAAACCTTTCATTCTCCAGGGAAAACCAAAACCCATCTATGTAAGACAAATACTAGCACTACAACTAAAAAGAACAGCTAGGAAAGGATATCAAGTATATGCAGTACATGTCGAAGAATTAGAACAGCAACCTGAAGAAAACCTGATGGACACTTTGCTAGTAATAAGAGAGTTTAAGGAAGTTTTTCCAGATGAGATTCCTCATCTTCCCCCCAAAAGAGAGATTGAATTTTCAATCGATTTGGTGCCAGGAGCAACACCTGTTTCCTGAGCCCCTTATCGAATGAGTCCCCCTGAACTCATGGAGCTGAAAATTCAATTGCAAGAATTGCTAGATAAAGGTTATATCAGACCAAGTGTGTCTCCTTGGGGAGCACCGGTGCTGTTCGTGAAAAAAAAGGATGGAACCTTTAGAATGTGCATTGACTACCATCAACTAAATAAGTTGACAATTAAAACAGATATTCTTTGCCCTGAATTGATGATCTTTTTTATCAGGTAAGAGGAGCTTCAGTATTTTCTAAGATTGATTTAAGGACTGGTTATCACCAGCTCAAAATTAAGGAGGAAGACATTAGTAAAACAGCTTTTCGAACCTGTTATGGTCACTACGAATTTGTAGTCCTACCTTTCGGTTTGACAAATTCCCCTACCACCTTTATGTGCTTAATGAACAGTGTTTTAAACAAGTACTTGGATAAATTCGTACTAGTGTTCATAGACGATATTTTAGTTTATTCAAAAAGTGAGGAGGAGCACAAAGAGCACTTGAGGATAGTGTTACAAACTTTGAAAGAAAACTAGTTATATGCAAAATTCAGTAAATGTGAATTCTATAAGGACAAGATCCAATACTTGGGTCATATTATTTCTGAGCAAGGGTTGGTTTTGACCCTAAAAAGATAAAGGCTATTAAAGAATGGTCAGTGCCAAATGATGTTTCAGTAGTGAGATCATTCATGGGGATTGTAGGTTATTATCGTAGATTTGTGGAAATATTTTCTGCAATAGCATATCCCATAACTTCACTACAAGGGAAGGGTGTAAAATTTGAGTGGACTGAAAAATGCCAAAATAGTTTTGAACAATTGAAAAAAAAACTCACTACAGCTCTGATACTGAATATTGTAGATCCTGATAAAGAATTTGTTGTTTGTACGGATGCCTGCAGAGAGGGGTTGGGAGGAGTCCTGTTGCAAGAAAATTTGGTTATTGCATATGAGTCTAGGAAGCTTAAGATACATGAATAGAACTATAGTGCATATGATTTGGAATTGGCTGGTGTAATTCATGCCTTGAAGATGTGGCGACACTATCTTCTTGGAAAAAAATTTACATTGATGATTGATCATATTAGTCTTAAATATTTCTTTTCCCAAACTGATTTGAATGCTAGACAAGCCATATGGCTATCTTTTCTGAGTGAATTTGAGATGGACATAAAACATATCAGAGGGAAAGAAAATAAAATTGTTGATGCCTTGAGCAGAAATTCTTGTCAAAACATAAACAACATTGGAATCAGTGCTAATTTTCAATTAGAAGAATTAGTGAAAAAGGTAGTAGACCAGGATCCAAATTATGAAAATCTACAGGTGAAAATACTAAAGAAGGAGATGGTTGAATACACTCAAAACCAAAAAGGGCTGATCTACTACAAAAATAGATTGTATATCCCCCATGTGGAAACCTTGAAAAAATAAATCCTAGATGAATACCATAAACAGTCGTATGTAGGGCATCTTGGATATCAGAAAATGCTAACAGTTTTGAAAAAGAAGTTTTTTTGGCCCGGAATGAAAAGAGATGTAGCAGAATATTTAGCTAGATGCATGGAGTGTCAGCTAGTTAAAGTTGAGCATCAGAATCCTACTGGTCTCCTAAATCCTTTGCCAATTGCAAAATGGAAATGGGACACCATTTCTATAGATTTCATAACAGGGTTACCCAAAACCAAATACCAGCACGACTCAGTGATGGTAGTAGTAGACACTTTAACAAAAGCTGCACATTTCATACCTATGAAATCTACTTTTGGGATAGCCCAAGTAGCAGATGTGTTCCTGAAGGAAGTAGTAAGACTCCATGGGATTCCAAATATTATTGTTTCAAACAGAGATGCTAAATTAACAACAGCCTTCTGGAAAGGTCTATTTTGGGGCATGGGTGCTAAGATGAATTTTAGCACTGCCTATCACCCTCAGGCAGACGGTCAGACAGAAAGAACAAATCAGATTTTGGAGGATATGTTGAGAATGTATGTGATGGATAGGCCATCAAAATGGGAAGACTACTTGCATTTAGCTAAATTTTCCCATAATAATAGCTATCAATCCTCCATTAAAATGAATCCCTTTGAGGCACTCTATGGAACGAAATGTTGTACTCCTTTGAGCTAGATCCAACCTGAGGATAAGCTAATTTGGGACTATATTCTTTACAAGAGATGGAAATAATTGTTAAACAAATACAAAGAAACATCAAGACAGCACAAGATCGATAGAAAAACTATGTTGATAAGAAGAGGGTACATCGAGAATTCAAAGTGGAGGAGCATGTGTATTTGCATATTAAACCCAAAAAGAGCACACTTTATGCTGGAAGTTGTGCAAAATTGGCTCCTAGATATTGTGGGCCTTTTGAGGTGTTAGAAAGGGTGGGACCAGTGGCTTATAAGCTGGCCTTACCGCCCCATGTTAAAGTTCATGATGTGTTTCATGTTTCATTATTAAAAATATATATACATGATGCTTCTCACATTGTTGATTGGAATGTGATACAGGTGGAACCAGAAGGGAAGTTCCTTCCAGAGCCGCTTCAAATATTGGAGCGGGAAGAAATTGAAATGAGGAATCGAACATTAGCAAGAGTAAAGGTGCAGTGGAAGCACTTTACTACTAAAGAAACTACCTGGGAAAGAGAAGCTGAGATGATGGAAAAATATCCATCTTTGTTTGGAAAATTAACTCTAGTATCTAGTTATCAACACCGAGGACAGTGTTTGCTTTCAGAGGGGGAATATGTAACACCCATAGATTTATGTTTCTCTCAAAGTTAGACATTTGAACTTTAATCCAAAGGGGAGTGGACCCCAATGGATAAGTATTTTGTGGTTGTAATTAAATATTTAATTATGGAAATTAAATAAAATAATTCTGTGAAGATTGACCAAATGAGAATTATGAGATCACTTGCTAAATCCATGAGGATGGAAAGAGGAAAATACTTTCCCCAAAAATCTTTCAAAAATCATTGAAATAATTTATTTCCAAACTAGATTTTGAGGAAAATCTAGTTTCCCCAATGAGGTGGAGATTAGTTGGGAAGAGGGTAAAAGCTGGGAAAAGCAGAAAGCAGCTTTAAAAATCCCTAAATAAGGGAAGCCTCGGCAAACAGGAAGAAAAGCATACTTAAATTATGGACGCATAATTAGAAACAGGCTTTGAGGAGCAAAACCTTAAATAAGCTATTCCTCAACAGATTAGAGGTTGGTCTGTTCTGGAGGTGATCTCAGCTTGGGGGTGAGTTCTGGAGATAGAAGGACTCTAAGGTTGGGAGGACTATTCAATTGCAGAAGTGGTATGCCCATAGTTTTTATGAATGAATGAATTACTTACAATGTTTTACTTTTTGTGTTCCATACATTTACAAAATTGTTAGAAGAATTTAATCCTCTCAGTTCTTCATAGTTGTAGGAACAAGAATTTATGAGGAAAATCAGCCAGAAACTCTAAACCAGTGATTGGTTTAAATCTGGAGATTTATGCTACCCTCATAATCCATAAGTGTGTAACTTTACTCTGTTTCTGTTAAAAATAGAATTTCAACAGCAAACACTAGAGAAACAAAACCTGTATGAAGGAGTCATTAAATACATGAAGTACAGATCTGTCGATTTTTCGAAGTAAAAGTGCATGTATATCTATATATTTACGCTCTACAATAAGAACAGAATGGAGAGAGAAGCACAGATTTTTTTTAGAGCTAGATATATTCAGACATCCAAGAAATAGACCTAAATAGGGTTTACTAAACTTGTAAACAATTCTAGTCTGAGAAATAAATATAAACTGGTGCATGAATAACATCCTTTACTAGTGAATGGTCCAAACTGAATACTCTATTGGAAAATAATTATAATGAAAAATCTATAAAATTGCATGCAACCTATATAAGCTGTGAAGGATAACAATTATTTCACCCACCTGATCTATATAAAATGCTAGTTAAGAGTGTTAGCTTGAAAACTAGATACATTGAATCTGTTATAACCAAAAAATATATATATACAGTTTGCAGAAGATATTATGGTTAACACAAGTAAATAATACAGGGAAACTTCAAGTTAAGGAGTATAAAGAGAGTCTATTGTTGGAGTAACATAATGCACATGAAAATATAGACCCGATGGAAATTGTAATTACTCATTCACTGGATTATTGTAGACTTGAAAACTCTTGTAACAAAGATATTTATATTCATTTATTTATTGTAATGAGGAGGAATAGAAAGGGAAGATAAGACTATTAAACTTATTAATTCCCTTAATCAAATTTAAGCAGACAATTACTGAACAAATAAACTTAAAATGAGTAATAACATGAGATAGTAACTTGGAAACCATTAGAATATAGTATTGATCTGTCCTCGAGAACAGAGATAAATTATAGATAAATATATATATTAAATTATGAAACAAACTAAGGAACTAGGCTATCGTTGTTCATTGTAACATTATAGAAAATAATTATTCTGGGTATTACATCGATCAGATTAAATTTTTTTAATAGTCCCAGTCTCTGGCAAAAGTTATTACTACAGTAGAAACTTTCTACGACAATAAAACTTGAATTGTCTAAACCAATTTTGTGTAATAACAACGAGAGAGCCTGGTCACACTCCTACTCAAGACGCGTTGACACTGACCTGAAAGTCCAGGATCGAACGAAGTCAAGTCGAGTGAATTACAAATTCACCAAACACCAACGAAGAGAACTCTTGACGAGACTAGAAATTACCTGGAACAAAATGAGGGCAACGTGAGAGATATGGATAACGAGACGATGTGAAGGTACCTCAAAAAATAATATATTCGAACTGAGCATAAAAAAAAGGGTTACCTCTAAGATTGGAATACCTTGCCACCAAAAATGACCTGCAGAAAGGATACACAAATGGTGTTAAAAACTCGACGACCAGGACGTTACTTGGAGCGAAAAAAAAACTTAGGATGAAATGTCACAAATGAATCTCTTGCGTACCTGGGGTAGTGATTCCTTGCTAGAAGGGAGATTCTTAGAGCCAGGGTGACTCTGCTCGAGTGAAACGAGTATAGCCACAAAAGACTGAGAGGAAAAATTCCTACCAGCCAAGGATTTAATATTAGCACAGAAACCTAACAAGGGAACGCTATACGAAATGCATGAAGTAATGATAGAATAAAAATCAGTCATGATATAGCAGAATGATAATCAACAGGAGGTCGATTTACAAGTGACTGAAATGGTTTTACAAATTAAATGATAGGATATGAAAAACAAATTATGCAACAACTGTCGTGATACCCTAAATCTAATGTATTAATATTGGTAAGGAAAACCCCCAAATTTACATACCTGAATGATCCTGAAATGAAGAAATCGTTATGCCAGAAGCCGGGGAGAGCACGACGTTTCGCTTTTACCAAACGAGAAGAGTATTGACACCAAGAGTCGGTCAGGAAGAGGGAAGGGCGAAAGAAAAATCCATTTGACAACTTAGGAATTAATATGATTCATCAAACCAAAAGGAGCAAAACCCTATCAGATCTGAACCATCTCCACCGTCCAAGTGTCATCACATTGATGGGAAACACGTGGATCGATTGGGGGGAAAATCAAAATCCATTACATAACCTTTCAAAACATAAATGTAAATCCATTGAAATCGATTTCACAGTACTCCAAATCATATCACAGGGTCGACATTATTAAATGAGCAGACATACGTTGCAAATATAAAAATGTAAATACACAAACCCTTGCATGTAAACGTGACCAATACTGGTCAAGAGATAACAAAAAAAATTCTAAATCAACAGAGCGCCATCAAACCAAGTCGACGTGGCGATTTCGACGAGGTACCCAATGCAATCCACATTAAACCAAACTTGCCAACGTAGCATAACCAGTACACGAATTTAATGTCGCCTATCACCACCATAAATTTGTCACAGTGGAAGGTACGTAAGATATCCATGGTGCCGTGGTTAGTAAAATCACACAATTAAAACAGTGATCGCAAGGCTGAAATGAATTCATATGAACGATAAACGATACACGAGATAAATAGAAATAAATCGTTCAAAACTTTGGATAATTCGAACTCAAGACATAGTTTTATAATTTTTGAAAGGGTACGAGGGTATAAAAACAAATGAATAACATATCCACCATACGAACCATAAGAATATGACAACGAAATCCAAAGCATAATTGTGATGAACCCTATAAGGGGTGTGTGAAAAAGTTGAGTGCATAGATAGAAATTTTCTATGGCCAACAATAACCATAAAAATTATGTGTGTATGAATTATACATATTGATATGTTCTATGAACAAGGGTAAGCATATAAGTTATGTGTGTGTACTATATATATATATATATATGTGTGTGTGTGTGTGTGTGTGTGTGTGTGTGTGTGTGTGTGTGTGTGTGTGTAAAACATAAACCACCAAAAACTTATGGGAAGAGAAATTAAAAACTAGGATAGTTAGCCAAATGTACACATATGACTACTGGAAGGAATAGTAAAACTTTTTTCATTAGAAGCTAATCATTGATGAAATTCGATGGTAGATCTGAATGGCTATGACAAATAGGAGAACAGAATTAGACTATCCATAGAAAGAAAGAAAAAATTGGGGTGGAAAAGAAGAGACGTTACAATGTAGTGTGTTTTACAAGAAACATTGTATTCATGTGTTTGCACTTGGTACATTTCATGTGTCAAATTCAAACATTATAAGAACTTAATTTCTACTGGAGTATTTGGTTGGCATGAAATTTTACTAGTTTTGTAAATAGATTTATTTCAAATTTTCACCTATATATTTACATATTTATTCCCTCTCAATAAACTACTTTATTTAGACTTGGGAAAAAGGGTGAAGGTAGATTTGATCACTTCTTCCAATTGTGTTTAGGTGGAACTCAATACTTTGGATGATAAATTTTGAAAAGATGGATTCTAAAGTTTAGGACTTCAGGCCAAATTATTCTACTTGAGTATATCAATCATTATATTGTAAGCATTCTTTCTTGTCTAGTGTTGCCAAAGCAATTAATGATGCATTGGGAGGAAAATCACTTTAGATAAATATAAATATGGCTGTAACATCAAGTTACTTATTAAACCTCAGCTCATCTAATCAAGGGAGTCAACCATTTTTTTATTTTGACAATTTACTAAAATATGAATGAATTGTCTCCAAATTTGATTTTTTATATCCACCTTTCATGAACAATTATAACTATGTCCCTCTGGTTATTTGGTTTGGTCCATATTGATCTAGGAGGATCTCAAAGGAAAAGTGGCTTCAAAATTTCTCAAAAATCAAAGCATCCAGATGAAAAAAAGACTGGGACCATGTCGAAGTTTTCTCCCTTATAAATCCAACGGTGCAAATTGCACCACAATCAGAGGTCATACGAAGAAATTAGAGCAAGTCAAAGTTGCAGTCAACTTAGGTAGTGGGCCATGTTTAAGTGTACCACAATTTCACCATCGACCGACAGGGAACCTAGAACTCGAGAAGTGGGAAAATTTGTTGTATGTTTAATTTTCCTAATAGCCTCCATGTTTCACAATTTTTAAAATAGGCCATAGCTGTTAACAATATATATATATATATATATATATATATATATATATATATATATATATATATATATATATATATATATATGAGGTGGTGAGCCACCAACCTTGCCACCCCCATAACTATGACATATATATAGTGTATAATGGTTCGGGGAGGGTTTTCAACCCTGCCACCACGGGTCCTCCACCACCATGTACTAAACAGTGTGGTTGGGTCGGGTCATGTGGAGCAGACTTGCCCACCGCCCATACTACCTATTTTTCGCACTACACAGAGGGAATGGAGAAGGGGACCAGTGGGGGTTGAATCCGCTCAGCCCACATGGCTAGCCCCTAAGCAAGCTATCCCAAATAAAAATCTAAAAACACCTGCATAACCGCATATGACTATATTGAGACGGGCATGATTTTATCCCCTAAACCCTCTCCAACCATTTACCAAAATTACCACTATGCCAGTAGGCGCACTTTTTAAAAGTCACCCTTCAACTTATATTAAAATACATTTCTACAGTGTGCCTAGGCAGAGCATGGAAAGGAGTGGAACCAAGATCTCAGGGAAGGGGTGGAACCATGCCTAGGGAATATTGAGTGCATCAGAAAGATTCCATTGGGTGCATAACTTTTTGGTGTCAGTTTGGGAAAAACGTTATGCCGATTTTACACCTTGCAGTGATAGGAACTTAACAGTGATGTCCGTTTCTACATAAGAGCTGTCCATTTTTCATCCATTTTTCAAATTGGGGGTATAAGGGTGTTTTATGTAATTTTACTTGTACTTTTTCTTCTTATTTCCACTTAATGAATTAAGGCCTCTGCACTGTTGAGCAAGGCCTAGAGATGTAGTCCACATTGGACGATCTCTGTAATCAATTTTTTTTTGTATGGATATCATGTAAGCTATGTTATTTTTTTCTCTTCATTTTATATGCTTATGTTTCATGGTTTTAAGTGTTATATTATATGTAATTATTTAATGAATCTATAAGAAAAATATCTTGGATCAAGTGGTATTAGAGTAGGTCTTTGTTGATCCAAATGCAATGAGTACAGGCTAACCCGAATCAAGCTTCAAAGAGATGAAGGAAAGCTTAAGTACTTTGATCTCGAAGCAGAATGTGCACCATAAATAAGAGACATGAAAGATGAATAATCTCATTGGGAAGAGGAATGAAATTACCACAAGGAATTCTACAACATGGCAGAGAAAATAGACAAACTGTTTGCAGAGTATTAAAACACCGTCAAGCCTGAGAAGAAGGATGTAGATGATCATGGATCAGTAAATCATGGATATTGTGGAGAAGCACCCCCTCCCTCTCCATATTCTAATGATATTTCCTCTTCTTCTTTTCATAATTCTCAAAGACGTCATAGGCATACATCTAAGAAACATTTCCGTAAACTATATGTAAAGTTTGGCTTGCCTATGTATACAGGAGAATGTAATGTGACAAAGCTCAACAATTGGATTAGAAATATTAAGGTCTACTACCGAATTCAACAGATCAAGAAAGACGTGGAAAATATCTAGTTGGCATCCCATCGACTCGCGGGCACCGCTCTCCTTTGGTGGGAGAGAAAATTGCAAGGAGGAAAAAATCTAGGTAACCCTATCTCCCCATGGTCAAATTTTATTTCTGAATTGAAAACTCAGTTTTACCCATTGGGCTATAACCAAAAATAATTAATGGAATAGAAACACCTAAAGCAAGGCAAAGGCCAAAATGTGCAAAAATTCACTGAAGAATTTAGAAAAAAAGCAATGAAATTAGACATTTCATTAGATTCACCAAATATTATAGGTAATTATATCGGTTCTTTACATGGTTACATAAGGCATTCATTATTATTTTTTGAGCCTACTAATATCGATGAGGCCAGTGTGAAGGCCATGCATCTGGAAATCAGGAAGACACATGAACAAAATGACCACCCAATAAGAGCCGCGACAACCAAGAGAAGAGGAGAAAAGCCCTCCTTTACACATTGTGAGAAAGAGGGACACGATGAAGAGAACTACTGGAAACTACACTCTGAGCTGAGAGCTAAGAGGGATGGTAGAAAGGATAGGAAAAAGAGAGTTTCCACCATGCAACAAGATCAAAAGTTTGAATCAAAGGATGATGAGAAGATCACGGCTGTGGGAGTTGCACTAGGAAGACCAATTGACTTGGGATGAGATTCTGATGATGAAAGGAGGATTGAAGCTCTTGGAATCACAATATATGAACCCATCGATTTGGGGTTAGATTCAGGCGATGAAACAATAATTTCAATAGATAGTGTACCAAAGATGAAAAGGTCGCCCAATGTGATGTGGCTCCAAGAACTTGAGGATATCAATCAAAGCGTTCAAGCAAAGAATACTGAGCTAAGGAGACTCATACAGGAAGCAGAAAAGGAGAAACAAACGTTGCTACACCAGTTACAAGATAAGGGTGAGGCCTTGGAAAAGCTGCAACATGACCCCCTTGAGGTAAGGAGTGATCCTTCCATTTCATATACTTTTCATGATAATTATTTTTCTATGTTTGATAAATATACTACAGGTATCAGATCTAAACTATTAAAGAAAATGGGGTATCAGGGAAAGGGCCTGGGCATTAATGACCAGGGAATCAGAAACACCATCAAAGTAGAGGAAATACCTCGTCATGCAGGACTTGGGTATATCAGGAAGGAGGTTGGGGAATGCTCCAAAATAGCTAGTGACCCAAAAATGAGAGATGATGAGAGTGCCTTATCACATTTAAGTGACATTGAGGGAGCCATGAACACTTATTAGAGGCATATTGGGAAGAAGTGTTCCAAGGTGATCTGGAAAGTATGAAAGAGGAAGAATCATGGCCCCAAGGATAAACACCAGAAATATGCATATCAAACACTTCAAGACAAAAAATAAGCCATGAAGACTCCAGTCATCAAATATATTCCACAAGAAAATCCGCCACTGGGAGATGACCCATTTACCTTATTAAGTAAAACATGGTTTTTTTAGAGGTAGTAGTTTTTTATGGCCACCATTTGTAAATCATGCATTGCAGATAAATGTAAAAGTGATAATGTGTTTTCCATAACTTCGAAATGCAACAATGATATTTTTGGCCTTCCCTTATGAGTAGATGAAGTATTGATTTCTATCATGTAATCCTTAAACAAAGAGTGTGTGTTATAAACTCTTGGAAAGTGTGGGGTTGATTGAGTCATGTATGGTTTGTATATGATTGCAAAAGATGTACCAAATTTGTGTGCAGGTGATTGAAAGTGTGATTTCGCGAGGACACAAGCAGTGTGTTGGATGTGTTATTGCTTTTTGTGGTCCAAAATATTCTCAGTGGTGATGATTGATCCAAGAGGATCTCAGAGTACAAGTGGCTTTAAAATTTCTCAAAAATAAAAGTGGCTAGATGACAACAAGACCAGGACCATGTCGATGTTTTCTCATTCTGAATCTAATGGTGCAAATGACGCCTCAATAGGAGGTCGTATGAAGAAGTTAGAGCAAGTCAAATTTGCGGTCAAGTTAGTGAGTGGACCAGGTTTAAGTGTCCCATAATTTCACTGTCAATCGACAGGGAACATAGCTCCCGAGAAGTGGTAAAATTCGTTGCATGTTTAATTTTCCTAATAACCTCCATGTTCAATAATTTTTAAAATAGGCCATAGTTGTTAAAAATATATAAAAAATTATTAAACAAATAAATGAGGTGGTGGGCCACAAAACATGCCACCCCAATAGCTATGATATATATATATATATATATAGTGTATAATGGTTGGGGGAGGGTTGTCAACCTCGGTGGCTCAGAGCCTCCACCACCATGTATTAAACAAGAACCACGATGTATTAAAGAGTTTGGTTGGGTCAGGCTATGTGGAGCGAACTCGCCCACAGCCCATATCACCTATTTTTCACACTACATATAGGGAGAAAATAAGGGGACTGACTGGCGTCGAACCCGCGTGACCCATGTGGTCAGCCCCTGAGCGTGCGGTCCCAGATAAATAAATAAAAATACACCAATATAACCGCATATGAATATTTTCAGAGGGACGAGATTTGATCCCTCGACCCCTCTCCAACCATTTACAAAAATTACCACTGCACCAATAAGCGCGCTTTGTAAAAGTAGCCCTTCAACTTATACTAAAAGGAATTTCTTCAGTGCGCCCACGCAGATCAAGGAGCGGAGCAGAAGCATGATCTCAAGAGAGGGGCATAACCATGCTCATGGAATATTGAGGGCTTCAGAAAGATTCCCTGGGGTGTATAACTTGCCAGCGTCATTTTGGGACAAATTTTATGTCGATTTTACACCTCTCGGTGACAAGAACTCAACGATGATGTTTGTTTCTACATCCTAGCTCTCCATTTTTGGCCATTTTCCAGATTGGAGTTATAAGGGTGTTTTATGTAATTTTACTTGTACCTCTTCTTCTTCTTGCCACTTAATGAATGAAAGCCTCCCCACTGTTGAGCAGGGTTCGGAGATGTAGTCCACATTGGAAGAACTTTGTAATCAAATTTTTGGTGTCTGGATCTCAAGAACGCTAGGTTCTCTTTTCTCTTCGTTTTATGTGCTTATGTTTCATGTTTTTAAGTGCTATGTTATAAGTAATTCTATAATGAATCCATAAGAAAAATATCTTTGATCACATATCCAAACCTATTTATAGATGGTCATTGGATCGACCTATTAAACTATCGATTAATGAAGATAATTTGTGCTAGAATATAATTTAAGAGTGTGAATTTATCATTTATGCTCATAATAATTCTCTGAATATATTTTTCAAACTTGGAGCATAAGAAAAATGTTGACTAATTGATGAAATACATGATTTCCTTGTCTTAAATTGCTCTATATGTTGGGTTATTGAATAAGGATCTTTGGTCATTCTTAAACCTACTTGATTCGGTCTTGTTTCACTAGTTTCTCAACAATATTATTTTCGTTCATTACATGGCCCATATGATCTACTTTGTTAAGAATTTTGGGTAAATATTTCAGTGTTTTTTTAACTTTTCGCATCCTAGCAAGCATCCAGTATGCTTTCATTTTCTCGCACACACACTAGATCAGTTACTAATCGCAGAAAGCACCTAATGCATTCTCTTCCCTTCTCCTCTCTTCGATACACCCACACGTTTCCCTCTTGAATTCTCTTTTTCCAAAGCTTTGTGGCCTCCCTACCACTTTCAAATGATTATACTGAAGGCCCTAAGACCCAAGAATGTATATTAAAGGCCTATCACAACATAAAGTCGCAACACAAGAGGAAAAATAAGAGGTGACACTGCAAAAGAGAATAAACTATGTGGTTGCAATATTTGAGGAAGCCACACACAAAACATGGTAATATAAAAATCTAAAATAAAAATGATGTTATTCATGAAAATGATAAGAGAACCACCACTTATAATAATTAATATCAAACAATACCAAAATATTAAATTTTATCCTCTTGAGTCCAATGTTCATGACACTTCCAACCATCATGCAACATGAATATGTGTACATCTACATATGTATATTCATATACCAATTTTTTTTCAAGATAAGGCTCACAGCAACCTTTAAGTATTACATTCTTCAAATGTTCATAGGTTATATTTTCAGCACACACACATATGTCAAGGAGCTTGAGTGAATGCCCCCTCCTCTTTCTCAACATATTGTTTCATTAATGCATGTCCATGTGGATCATAGGGGATAAATTCATTCTTCTTCTTCCTGCAAGGAAAATCTTTTATAATGTACTCTTCTCCACAAAACTAATAGGAAAATATCCGCTTCTCCTTTTCAACCTCATGACCCTCTTCCTGAAAATGTCATTTTTCCTTTTTGAGGATTTAGTTTGACATGTCATTTATTGAAATTGTTTTCACAGTTAAACATTACATTAGCCCAACTCTTTTTGTTTCAGAGTGAGATTTCTAAGTTCCGCCCTATAGATGTTCAACTCATCTTCCAAAACGTCTAGCTCAAGCTTCAAATTCCTGAAGGTTCTTTTACTCTATAGGGATATCCCTCTTTCTCATTCTTGATGGACTTGGTCCATATCTTATTGCACCATGTCACAATACATGTTTCCTTTCATTGATACAAAGTATTTCTATGTGATTCCCAATACACTCAATTGTTAGTGCATTAATAGATATAAACAATTATATTGTCTCCATTTCCCTATTGTAGCAAGAAGAATTGGGGAAATTATGTAAGTCTTTATGTGTGATGGTGCTATGATTCTTTCATAATTTTACTCATGAAATGGGTGTGGATAGGTTTGCGAGGACTTCATAGACTATGAAGTTATGGTGTTCCATAATTTTACTCATAAATACCTGAACGTGGATCAAGCCACAAGGATTAGTTCCAAGATCCCATTAGATCTGATCAAAAGGGGGATGAAGAGGGAAGATGGATATTTTCAGATCCTTTTAAAGAATATCAAAGGGGAAGCTACCAGTCTCTAGCCTACGGGTGCAGATCCTATTGGAGATCTTAAACAAATCATTCAGAAAACCCTTGGAATAGTAGCTCCTTCTCAAAATGTGATATATAAGGGGAAATGTTTACAAGAATTTATGAAAATGAAGGAATATGGAATTATGTAGGATTCTGCAATTGTCTTAAATACGAGGTTACAAGGTGGAGTTCAAATTTTAAGGATTCTTCTGTTTACGGAAGTCGCACATATACGAAGTATGCACAAATTTTTTGTATGCACATATATGGAAGTTGTGCATATAAAATAGATGCACATACATAGAAAATGCACATATATGAAAGGCATGCACATATATGGAGGGTCCAAAATTTTACAAAAGGTCTGCCATTGTACAAAATATAACATAAAACACTAAAAATATTAAAGTTTATGTCCATTTTTCATGATTATGTTCTCGAATATGTCCATTCTAGATTACTCAAACAATCTAGGTTTTTTTTTGTCTAGTCCATATCTAGACTTTGAGAGGTAGTTTGTGGTATAAGAAATATGTGGATAGGTAGTAAACATCATACTACAATGGTCATAATGTAAATTTTCTGAGATCAATTTCTTTCTACATGAATTTTATAATCAACATTGAGTCTCCAAAGATTCGTTATTGGGTTACACCAAACTATAGTACTAATAGTTTCAAGGTAACTGTAAAGCCATCATTTCAAAGATATTATTAGTTTCTTCACCAATTCATACTGAAAATAAATATTATGATTTGAAGATAGATATGATATACCTTTTAATGACCCTTAAAGATATTCCTCTATGAGGCACCATTAAAATATCAAAATAATTGTTTTTATTTATTTCATTTCATCATGCTTATAAGGGATAGTTTTTTCCTAGGTTAACACAATTTCTGCCAAATAGTGGTACTCTCCTACCTTGCAACCTATTTGAGATTAAATAATTTTTTTTTATTAATTCATGAATCATCTCAGGTGGGTGTTTTTTATTACCTTTTTTTCTTAGTGAAGGTCAATACTAATCTGTAATTTTTTTTTTTAATTTGATAAAATTACCAGTTCCCGACAATATGGAAAGCATAGATAATTTAGTGGTTTATATTACTGATAATTTATTTTGTTGTTTTAAATTAATTATGATCCAATCCTTGTATTAATTATGAGATATATACTTACGTAATGTTACTTGGGGACACAAACCTATTCTTTGAATTAGCCTCTACAAATTTTTCACAACAAGGGCCTTTAAAAATAGAAACAAATTTTGAGCTCCCATCCTCCAAGGCTTTTGATAATGCTAAAAATTTCCATGAGTTCAACACCAGATCTTTCTTTATTTATTCTCTAAACCATATAAACTTGTAGCAAATCTTCTTAATGCCCATTTATAGAACATATTTGGGGACCCAAGAAAGAAATATCTAATATGGTGGAATTTCTTTTGAATCACTTTTACCAAAACTAGAGGACCTCCCCTATATAAGAATTTATCACACTAGGTGTTTATTTGCTTCACCACTTTCTATATGATTGATTGCTAATCACATTTTTTATATTGGTTTCGATTCAAATCGAATCCCATATCTCTCAGATCTTCTTTTAAATCAACTACATTAAAAGGAAATAACTAAGTAATAAATTATATTTCCTATTGAGATTTTCCCCATAAGGTCATTCAATAT
This sequence comes from Pinus albicaulis, assembly GCA_034641835.2. NCBI lineage: Eukaryota > Viridiplantae > Streptophyta > Pinopsida > Pinales > Pinaceae > Pinus > Pinus albicaulis. The sequence goes on along the minus strand of CM076584.1, from coordinate 1,005,731,317 downwards.
TTCCCATATTAATGAATATTGAATTTTCCTTACATAATGAATCCATGATACCCTTAAATTTCTTAATGACCCTTCTAATACCTTGAGAAAAAAATAGTATATCATCTACAAACAATAGATGTGCGATATTGCATGAAAATTATTTTAAAATCCCATTTTGAACCATAGGATTATTTTTACTAATTATGTTATTATCACTTGTAGGGACATTTAAATGTCGTCACTATGACAAACCAAATTGAAAAATAAAATATAATGTGAATGTAAATATTCATCTGATAATTAAAAATGTCAAGCTATTGATCGAGAATGAAAGTAGTAATATAAAATGTGATATCGTGAGTGGGAACTATGGAGGGGATTATTAGAAATTATCCATGCCTACTATTGCCCAAAAAACTCGCCTAAAATATCTATGTCAAAATTTGAATTAAAATTTGTAGTTTTTCTCTTCCCACCAACCCCTAACTTAATGAGTGAAGCATTAGGTAGTTGTAGCAACCACCTATCACTTTTATGCGGCCTAAATGGTGGTTTTGGAGTACACTCATATTTTTAAGGGCCACATAAGAAAGTTCCCATCTTATATTTAGAGAGTTTACCCATGAATTGTGTGATAAAATGAGAGAAAACATGTGGAGAAGACATTCAAAGAGACATCCAATCCAAAGAGAGTAGAGATATGAGAACTTAAAGAAACATATTTGTGAGCATAATGCTGCCATTTTCAACCGTCAATATTTTTGGGGAAATTTCAGTGATTACACTAATTTTTGGGTGCCTAAATATGTGCAAAAAAGGTTCTAATGATGGATTGAAAAAATGATGGTGTGTTTTGGTTTCTTTAAAACTGGATTTTACATGCCAAATACTCATTGAGGAGCTATAAAACCTAGCTGAGAAATGGGACTCATGAACTGATGCATGTTGGGAAAACATGAGAAATAATGCACATGGAACTCACTAACAAACTATAGAGAAACAAAGGGATTTACATATTTCTATGCAAGCTAGTTGAGATAAATCTAAAATTTGTGGAGACCTCAAACTCACTAAGAAGAAAAATTCTCTAATATTCTTGTAATTGTGAAGGATGGTTTCCTTCACCCATCCCAATTTTTTGAGTATTGGTTGTTTCCCCTTGTGGTATCATGGTCTATCTATGGGTGGATACCTATAGAGGGTGTTAGTTTAGTTGAGACTATGATTGGGTGGGAAATTCTATTTCCCAGATTGGTTGCTAGCTCAAAACTCTATATGATTGTTTCCTGTGTTCCAAGTGACTATTGTTCATTTTCTACTTGAATGATGTTGGTAAATTAGAAATGAAAAATGTGCCTTTCGTTATATGGGATTTCAAATGTCATACTTACATTAAACTATAATGAATCTCTAGTTATTAGAGTGATTGTTAATTCTCAAAGGGATTGTTATGTTAACTATTGTTGTCTCTATATATAGGGGAAAATTTATGTATGCCTACTAAAAGGATTTACTTGTGGTCATGAAGTTGCATAGATGATGTAATGAATATGTGTCATGTAACCTTAATATGTTGTAGAAATTATACAAAAAACATGTATATCTTGGATTCACCCGATCTAAAAATGTGCTAAAGTTAAATACTGAATCACTTCTACAAATATTTTGTGGAATTAAAAACATAATTGCTAATCACATGAACATGAAGAAATATCAATCACACACAACACAGAGAATTTCCCGGGGAAATATTACAGCTAAAAACCCCACTATATTCTATTGTATATTATATCATGGATCATGAAACAATTACATACAAAACTCTTCTCATAAGATCCCTCAGTACATCAACTAATTGTCTCACACTGTCATACAAAAATTGGCAAATCCCTTAGCCATTTTACTACCTCCAGACAGCCTACCTTCACTACACAATCCCTATTGAATGCAATCCTCGAATTGATGCAATCGTGCCTGCCTTGACTGTGTAAGTATCATGGGCACATCTAATGAGTGTTTGTCTGCATGTGTGCAAGTGGATAATGTCACAACTGATAGTCAACTTCCCTTTCACCTAGAACTCAACTAAGTCTCCATCAGATCTGACATGCATGTAGCTAATAATAGTAAATCCTCTGTTGCATGTGAGATCAATGATTGTGAATTAATTAATATTTAATTCACTAGATCTATCACTAGTGTATCTTCAGTTAAAACTAGCACAACTGAGTTAAACTATTTACAACTTGCACCAACTCATGCACCAAAACACTTTGAACATTGTTACAACTAGAATTACTCTGCATGTCCCACAAACCAACCTCTAACTCGAAATTCACTAGCTAATAGAATTTTTCACTTCAGTTAACTATTTCAAGTCCACATTGAGAATAGATTACAGTTTAATGTCCATCTAAATTAAGGGATAATAAAAATAGAGATGCACCCAAAAATAGCCTTGTGGACCCCACCCTAGTGTAGGTACTTAATGCACTAGTGTGGGTGATGAATCTTCTTGTTGAATCTTAACAGATTTTGTAATTATTAATTCCTTGGTTGTATTTAATTCTCTCATGTGGAACTAAGCTTAAAGATCCTTTCTTTCAAACCATAATTATTTCCTTAATTGAATCCTTGGATTTATGAGGAAGACGAATGGTTATGAGTCTTCACAGAACATGTGAAGACAATAAAACCAAAATTTCACTATGAATTCTAATTCCTATGAGATTAATATTAGATTCCATGTTGGGTTCTTAGTTATTATTAATGGTAGGAAAATTTTGGGACCCCTCTTGTAGTTGATATAGAACTATTGCATACTTAGGAAGAAAAAACAAATGGTATTAAAATATAATTGAATCTTGACAGTCTTGTAAGACTAACTCTTAAAAAAGAATTAAGCAAAGACTTTGGCCTTGATACCTAGTTTTTCATGGGCTTTTAGGAAGCATTAAAATACTTCATGTGAGCTAGAATAACAATTATCATTTAGAATTTGTCAAGTATGGAGAAACCTAATATTTTTCCTCAACTAAATTCACTTGTTTAAACTTAGTAAAGATCTTAAATAATATGACAAGGTAAAAATGCAAAGGTGGGTTACATTATTGTGAGAATCCTAGGCGGAAAAGTCATTCTCCCAACATTTTGGTTGAAGTTTCAAAATTAGTTCGGCCAAAATAATTCGGTTGTTTACATTGATGACGTATTGACGACGTCGGCAAACAGATTTTTTTTTCCAGAGATGGGAAAATCGACAACCAAAGTTTGGGTGAACTAATAGTCCGACCGAACTATTAGTCTAGCCGAACTATTAGTCCGGACAAACTATTATTCTAGCCGAAATATTAGTCCGGCCGAACTATTAGTCCAACCAAACTTTTAAAATAACTCAACCAAACTTTTGGTTACAAATATACCGGCCCACAAACCTTAATAGGTTTCAGGCTTATTACCGTTGTCACATCTGTGTGTCATCTATCTGTCTCGCGTCTGTCTGTTTGTTGTGTCATCTCTATGTCATCTATTTTTTGTTGCAGGGACTTGGTGTTGCATCGTGGCAACGAGGTGATAGAGTTGTTGCTCTATTTTATTTTTTTTATTTTATTCCTTTGTTTCTTTTTGGCAGGGAATTTGATCTGCGTTGTCCACGACGTCTTCGGTGATCTTTCGCCTCTTCTTATCTTTGTGGCCTCATCATCTTATCATCTCCTAATTTCCAGGTATGCGTCATCATAACGTCTATTTTTAGCAAGGAAAAAAATTAAATTAGATGTTAAAATTTAAATAAAAATAGCCCTTATCATTTATGACTGTAGATTTCTATGTCCCATCAATAGAAACGTTCATTGATAGGCTAATTACATATATTTCTACTTATAAATGCATCATGTAAAGGTCATTCCCCTGAATACTTGGTTGTCTGACCCATCCCTCCATTCGATACCTCCGACCGCTTCTAAGAGCTCTAGTGAATAATCTCCATTCTTGTAATTTGAAAGAGAAATAAAATATACTTTCTGTCAGTCTCCATTCTTGTAATTTGAGAGTAGTTATTTGGAACATGACAAGTCTTGCTCAAGATCTAGATGCTATTATATCATATGAATAAATACTTATTATTCCTAGAAATAATATTTTTTTTTTTCTTATCTACCCATTTATTCTTAGTATTCAGCAACAAAAACTATAAAACAGAAGAGAAAAACACCTCAAAGAAATTCACACAGAATTCAGTTGTAATACCCCAGATTTCTATGCTTTTAATTAACAATTGAATAAGTCCAAAGGGGAAGTGGACCCCAATGGAGAACTAGTATGTGGATTTATTTTATTTTAATTAATAAAAATAAAATAGAAAATTATGTGTGCAATGACTAGATTTAGAATTGATATCTGAAACCTAAGTCCATGAGAATGTGGATAAGGTGATGAGAATTTCCCACACCTTCCAGATATCCTTGGAAGGAATATTAACAAAATTATATTTGGAGATAAACATCTAATTTCCCTAATGAAGAGGAAAGTAATTGGGAAGAGGAAGAAAAAGATGGAAAATCAGAAAAGACAGCTTTGAAGTGCCTCTATGAGGGAAAGCCTAGGAAAAACAGGAAGAAAGAATCCTGAAATTTCTCGACGTGGAAATTGGAAACATGCTTGGGAAATCACAACTTAAATAAGCTACTCCAGGATAGACAAGAGGTTATCTATCACTGGGAGCTAAGGTCTCGGCTCGGGGGTGAGTTAAGGAGAGAGAACTCTAAGGTTGGGTGGCACTAGTCAGAGAAATTGGTATGCAAACCTAACTAACATGTTTATGATTGATATGAATTTCGTATATGTTTTACATGACATCTTCTTAGGAAATTATTATGACTTATATGTATGTTATAGGTGAAAAATTGTTGTAGTAAAGTCTAGTGGGATTTAATTAGTTTAAAAGTTTCAATTAGAGTGATGAGCTATAGTAGGCCATACATTTAACATATTATGTTACAGTAGTAACATGGAAATATGCATGGTTGTATGGGGTAAAAATTTGAGTTAGCTCCAACAACTAGAATGTCTAAATCTGAGTGCAGATTTAAATCTGGAGTTAGGAAGTCTAATCGATAATTCTGCTAGTATTATTAAAGAAATAAATTTGTTATTATCATAGGTAAGAATTATCATTATACATGTTTCAAGTTACAGATCAAAAAAATATGATGAACATTGTAAACTATATAGCTAAATGCACATAACTCAGTCATTTCTACCTCTAGAAAAATTAGCTGCTGAAATGAAATAAGCATATGTTGTTGTGACAATATATATAAAGGGTATACATATCTGAAATAATTATGTTCTAATTATTTATGAATAAATTAACAAAAATATAATAACATAAATAAATAACTGCTAAAAGAAAATTCCACTAAGACTTTAACCTTTTGTGCCACAACCAGAAAGGTTAAACATATTAGTCTTACACAAATCTGAAATTTATTTGCATTACAAATTCAGAAAAAAATAGGCAAAAGGGAAATTTCAATCTATGTACTAGATTATATCATTAAACAGAAACGTAAATCCTATTCTGTTAGAGATGTTTTTAGAACTTTATTTCCTACAGTAAATTCTTAAATTCTTAAAATGACATTATATTGTTATGTGTAGTCAATAACATAAACAAAAACTATATTATTATCCGAAGAAGAAATAAGGCTTATTATATTAAAATTAAGAGAGAAGATCTATTAACACACTAATAATACACAGGTATGTCATATAATACCTCACCTAAGGACATCTAGTCAACTACAATAGTTGAGTAGCTCGTAATATGAGAAAAAGACAATTACAGTATATTGAATTATAGAGAAAATTTAACGAATTTCAAACATTACATTTTCAGGTTCAACCCATAAATGTATTTAGATATATATAACAATCGAGCTTAAAAAAAAAAAATCAGTGCCATAGCTGCTGCTAGGGTCATTATACAAAATAAAAATAGACACATCTGCAAAACTCTAAAGAAAGATTTATTGCAGAAGAGATCCCCGGAACCATGATACCAACCTCTTCAAAGGAAAGGTACACGGTTAAGGAGAAAACAAGTTGTTGAAAGAAGCTAATGTACCATAAATGAGCAGAACCCATACTTGTTGAATGCACCTGAAAATAAAAAACAAGAAATTAAAATGATGCTAACAAAGAACTCAAAAACAAGGTAAAGGTTGACTCATATTTCATTATGAGATTCGAAATGTTGTTGGTTTCATCTGTAGGCATAATAAATCAGTGCAGGTTAGATAGACTACACAATGGAGGAGGATATTTTAAATTTTGTTATGTAACTAAAAGAAATATGTGTGAGAAGGATTTAATTAGAAAAAAGATTATACCTGTAGAAATATATGTAAGAAATGAAGCCTCAACCAAAATATCGAAGTATCATAACGCTATTGACACCAGGGATGGGTGGAAGAATACTTCCACTTAAGTAAAAGGGAATTTGTCTCCACTGTGTGGGATATCTCACCCATATGCACGCAAAAGTAGAATATAGAAATTAACCCATGATTCAAACTTGAAATTTTTGGATACAGAAATGTCGATTGAATGAAACGACCCATAAAATTTAAGGGAAAAAAATTGACTACTGTAAGTGGAATCTGGTACAATACTGAAGAAAACTGAGAGTAGAGTCCCTGAGAATTTGGTAGTTACAGGAAGATGACAAGCGAAGAATAAAACAATACAAAAGAAAACTAACATCCCATCTATCTGAATTCAGAAAGAAAATTGAAAGTGTAAAGGCCACATCCATACTAATGGAAGGCACATTGGTAGTGTGACTAAAATGAAAACATAGAGTCAAACCCTATGGTCCTGTGATATTTTAGGAGCGTAAATATTGATACATATCACCACCTTCCTAATCCAAGAAATGAACAAGGAAGGATTTTCATAGATACCCAGCTATTCAAATCATCTACGTAATGGGGAGGAAATCTTTCGGAAAATAAATACTGTCAATCTAAAGGAATTTCGTTGCAGAGCAAGCATGACTTACTAGAGGAATTTGTATCCATGTTAAGGCATGGTGGATAACTGCCATAAAATTCTCTCCATTCAACCCTCGTTCTGGAGTACATTAATCAGAAAAATGAAATCAAATGTGGAAGAATCAATGCGCAAAGTAGAAATGAAACCTATATAAAAAATGAACATGCAGGGAGGCCATCAGGCTAATTCCTTTCACAATTAAGCTAAATCATATATACAAAGTTATATAAATGAAGAGCAATGGAACTAATGGTAGGACTTATCAGTCGAGGATGAGTTTGGAGGACGGCACTGGTTCGAGCCATTCGATGGAGAATAATGCTCCTAAACTTATTTGGCCAGAGTAACACAAAGTTTCATCTGAAAAAAAACAAAGAGAGAAATGAAATCTGTGGATTGAACCTTTTAACAAAAAGGAATGTATTAAACCCCAATCAATCCTAACCTTACAGGTGTCAATATATTTAACCATCTCACTCGGATCCATAGCTCGAAATTCTGAACACCAAAAAATCATTTGATTGCGTATGAGAAAGTTACGTTGATGGTAGAGGCAATTAATATGCAGGACCGTCAAAGTAATGGCCATGTTTGCCTCAGAAAAGTTCCTGTGGCTCAAGAAATAGTGTCATGAGTTGGCCTCATGAATACGGTTCCAAAATTCGAAGAGGAGTGAGGTGTACAATTAGTGAAGTTAGGTCAATATAGTTAATTAAACGATAGTGACATAATGTGTATGAATTTTTGATGCTAACATCGTAGTGTTAAATTTCCATCACTCTAAGTTTACCAAATGGAAGACCTTATGTATAATAGATTTTATGAGGGATTATACTGTATTACGATTATAATATAATATGGTATAAGTTATTGTCATAATTCGAGTATGTGAAATAATGAAATATATACGATCTGATAAGAGGTAAATTAAATGGGAAAAGGGAGATTATATCATAGAATATGTATCTTTCCCATTTAATGATTTTTACAATGGATAATATATTAAAAAGGGTTAGGAAGGGATAAAAGTGATATGATAGGTAGGTTAGGTATAGAGGCCTAATATATAATTATATGCATGTGTTAATTAAAGGAATTCAATTATAGGGAGGAGGTAAAAGAGAAAGTTAAAGATAACATAAATGGATTTATGAATAGTCATGTGTTGGATTGGTATTATTTAATGCCCTAGATTGGGTGTCAAGTATTGCTAATCATAGAAAACGAAAAAAATAGAAGTTAAGGACAGAAAGTAATACTTTTCATATTGATAAGAGAATCTCACCAAATTGTGACAAAACAAGAAAAGACGAAATTGTGGGATTGAGTTAGTTTCTCGTCAAATTTTGACAAGGACTCAAATGTGTAATTAGAGTATCGTCAACTTGCGACGATTTCTTATGAAAAACTGTAAATTAAATCTAATAGAAAAACAAAAAAAATTGGTAAAGTGAGGTACATTACAAATGGTATCAGAGCATTACCTAAAACACTGGGCAAACTATGTGCTCACACAAAAAATATATGTTGTTGTAAAATTTTATGAATTTTATTTTTTTCTAATGTCAATTTCCTGTACAGTGAACAGTATCAAAGTATACAGCTATGAACCCCGACTGAATGGGACGAGCTTTATGTAGATCTCGGTGGCGGAGAAAACACGGCAGATCAAAATGCTCCATTGATGGCTATGTTGCATAGAATACAACGACAAATGGCATAGCTTAAAAGCCACAATGACAGGCTACCTTTAGCCCATGAGGAGAAAGATAGAATAATAAGGGAATTGACTTCTCGGAACAGCCAAGAGGGTGAAGGTTCCAGAAGGAAGAGAAAGGGAAGGGTCAAATTCTCATAATATTTTTAGGAAGATGATGCCTCTAGACAACAGTCTAGAAAAAATAAGGAATTACAGGGTGCATTTTGGAAAATTAAGCCTCCCTCCTATGATGGAGAGAAAGAAGAAGATGTTGAGGCATGGCTTCTAAATATGATAAAGTACTTTCAAGTTTATGAATATGAAAGTAATTTAAGAGTCAGGCTATCTACTTATCAGCTGCAAGGTAGGGCTACCTTGTGGTGGGAGGAAAAAAATATGGTTCATGCCATTGATGAAAAAATGGTGAATTGGGAGGATTTACAAGTCAAGTTTAAAAATCGATACTTGAACGAACACTACTATGACGACAAGGAAAAAGAGTTTCATTAACTTAGGTTGGGAAAGCTCACGATTGATGAGTTTGTAACCATGTTCACAAACTTGTTATGATATGTACCTTATATCAGAGAGGAGAAGGCAAAAGTCCAGAGGTTCCTAAACTACCTGTGCACTATTAAAATGAAAGAAAATTTTAAGTTTTGAGGGAAAGAACGGAGAAATTGGAAACACGCTTGGGAAAGCACAACTTAAATAAGCTTTTGCAGGACAGACAAAAGGTTGTCTATCAATGGGAGATAAGGTCTTGGCTCAGGGGTGAGTTAAGGAGTGAGAAATCTAAGGTTGGGTGGCACTAGTCAGATCAATTGGTATGAACACCTAACTAACATGTTTGTGATTGATATGAATTTCGTATATGTGTTACATGAAATTTTCTTAGGAAATTATTATGATTTATATGTATGTTATAGGTGAAAATTTGTTGCAGTGAAGTCTAGTGGGACTTACTTAGTTTAAAATTTTCAATTAGTGTGATGAGCTATAGTAGGCCATACATTTAACATATTCTATTACAGTGGTAACATGGAAATATGTATGGTTGCACGGGGTAAAAAGGTGATTTAGCTCCAACAACCAGAATGTCTAAATCTGAGTGCAGATTTAAATCTGGAGTTAGGAAGTATAACCGATAATTTTGCTAGTTTTATTAAAGAAATGAATTTGTTATTATCATAGGTAAGAATTATCATTAGACATGTGTTTCAAGTTACAGATCTGAAAAATATGATGAACAGTGTAAACTATATAAATAAATGCACATAACTGAGTCGTTTCTACCTCTAGAAAAATTAGTTGCTGATATGAAATAAGCCTATGTTGCTGTGACAATATATATAAAGGGTATAAATATCTGAAATAATTTTGTTCTAATTATTTACGAATAAAATAACAAAAATATAATAACCTAAAGAAACAATTGCTAAAATAAAAATCCACTAAGACTTTACCCTTTTGTGCTACAACCAGAAAGGTTAAACATATTAGTCTTACAGAGATCTGAAATTTATTTGCATAAAAAATTTAGATAAAAATAGGCAGAAGGGAAATTTTATGCTATGTACTAGATTATAGCATTAAACAGAAACATAAATCTTATTCTGTTAGAGGTGTTTTTAGAATTTAATTTTATAGAGTAAATTCTTAAATTCATTAAAATGAGGTTATATTGTTATGGGTATTCAATAACAGAAACAAAACTGTATTATTAACTGAAGAAGAAATAAGGCTTATGATGTTAAAATAAAGAGAGAAGATCTATTAACACACTACTAATACCTAGGTATGTCATATAATACCTCACCTAAGGACATCTAGTCAACTACAATAGTTGAGTAGCTCATAATATGAGAAAAAGACAATTACAGTGCATTGAATTATAGAGAAAATTTAACAAATTTTAACCAGTCCAATTTTGGGTTAAACCCAGAAATGTCTTTAGATATATAATATAGTCGAACTTAAAAAAAATAAAAAAAATCAGTGCATAGCTGCTGCTAGGGTCATTATACAAAAATAAAAATAGACACATCTGTAGAACTATGAAGAATTATTTATTGCAGAAGAGGTCCCCAGAACCAGGATACCAACCTGTTCAAAGGAAAGGTACACGGTTAAAGAGAAAACAAGCTTTTGAAAGAAGCTAATGTGCCATAAATGAGCGGAACCCACACGAGTTGAACGCACCTGAAAATAAAATACAAGAAATTAATATGATGGTAACAAAGAACTCGAAAACAAGGTAAAGTTTGACTCATATTTCATCAGGGAATCCATACCTTATGAGATTCAAAATGTTCATGGTTTCATATGTAGGCATAATAAGCCAGTGCAGGTTAGATAGAATACACAATGGAGGAGGATATTATAAATTTTTCTATGTAACTAAAATAAATTTTTGTGAGAAGGATTTAATTAAAAAGAAGATTATACATGTAGAAATATATGTAAGAAATGAAGCCTCAACCATAATATCGAAGCAACATAACGCTATTGACCCCAGGGATGGGTGGAAGAATACGTCCGCTTAAGGACAAGGGAAATTGTCTCCACTATGTGGAATAGCTCACCCATATGCACGCAAAAGTAGAATATAGAAATTAACCCATGATTCAAACTTGAAATTTGTGGATACGGAAATGTCAATTGAATGAAACGACCCATAAAATTTAAGGGAAAAAAATTGACTATTGTAAGTGGACTCCGATACAATACTCAAGAAAACCAAGATTAGAGTCTCTGAGTATTTGGTAGTTACAGGAAGATGACAAGAGAAGAATACAACAATACAAAATAAAACTAACATCCCATCTATCTGAAGATAGAAATGAAATTGAAAGTGTAAAGGCCGCATCCATACTAATGGAAGGCACATTGGTAGCGTGAATAAAATTAAAACACAGATTCAAACCCTATGGTCCTATGAAATTTCAGGAGCGTAAATCCTGATACATATCACTACCTTCCTAATCCAAGAAATGAACACAGCAAGGTTTTGATAAATACCCAACTATTTAAATCATGTACGTAATGGGGAAGAAATATTTCAGAAAAGAAATACTGTTAATCTAAACGAATTTTGTTGCAGAGCAAGTATGACTTACCGGATGAATTCATATCCATGTTAAGGCATGGTGGATAAACACCATAAAATTCTCTCCATTCAACCCTCATTATGGAGTACATTAATCAGAAAAGCGAAATCAAATGCGGAAGAATCAACGCACAAAGTAGAAATGAAACCTATATGGAAAATGAACATGTGGGGAGGCCATCAGGCTGAGTCCTTTCACAATTAATCTAAATCATATATACAGAGTTAGAGAAACGAAAAATAATGGAACTAATGGCGATACTTACCAGTCGAGGATGAGTTCGGAGGACGACACTGGTTCGGGCCATTCAATGGAGAATAATGCTCCTAAACCTATTCGGCCAGAGCAACACAAAATTTCATCTCAAAGAAACCAAGGAGAGAAATGAAAACTGTGGATTGAACCGTTTAACAAAAAGGAATGTATTAAACCCTAATCAATATTGACCTTACAGGTGTCAATAGATTTAACCATCTCACTTGGATCCATAGCTCGAAATTCTGAACACCAAACAATCACGTGATTACGTATGAGAAAGTTATGTTGATCGCAGAGGAGGTTGATACACAAGACCATCAAAGTAATGGCCATGTCTTCCTCAAAAAAGTCCCCGTGTCTCAAGAAATGGTGTGATGAGCTAGCCTCATGAATGTGGTTGTGTTAAACACCATGTAAAAGCACACACGTGGTGTATGAGGAAGATAACACACACAAACAACAAGAAACTCAACACAATGGAGGATAAACGTGTAGCTCATATTTTCCATTATACAAAGATGCACATTTATAATACAATGGTGTGACTCTTGGTTTCACATTCCAAGGTCACTTGGACTCCATTGTGACTTTTCGCATTCCACACCTACCCATGTAGGATTAGGTGTTCCAACATCCCCCCTTAATCCGAAGGGGTATGTGTGAGTCCAAGAAAAGAGTTGTAATACAAATCTGCAAAGTATACATGGTAGCACTTGGGTTGAATCAACTCTCTGAAATGTTGGAAAAAAGAGGTGGTTTTAGGATGACCACAAACACTGGAACGCAAAACTTGCTGCAGTTCCCGGAACGCTTCCAAAACTGGCAAGAAGCTGAAAGCTTCTGCTAGAGGAATTGTCCCTCATAAAAAAGGGAGACCTTCGACCTAAAATAAGGGAGGTCTACTACCTGTGATGGTTTTATGATTACCAACAACTCTGGAATGCTTTGAAGCATTTCCTGGAACTCAACCAAAGCTGGCAAGAAGCCGAAGCCTGCTAAGCTAAAGGCTTCTGCTAGAGGAAGTGTTCCTCATATATGAAAGGGAGACTTTCGACCTAAAAGAAGGGAGGTCTACTACCTGTGGTGGTTTTAGGTTGTCCACCAACCAAAGATGATGGTTTTAGGTTATCCACCAACCGAAGGCATGATCATGGGCATCCGTGTCTCTGGCTACATCTCTGAATCCGGAATGACGAATTGTGGCTCAGGCTCGCTTGAACTGCTGGCTACAACTCTGAACATGGAATGAGAGATTGTGGCTCAGGCTCGCTTGATCTGTTTTTGAATCTTGTACATGACCACCATTTTCCCCCCTGTCATGGACAAGGTGAGATGATGGCGAAAACTCAACTGTAAGTTTGCTCAATATCCGTGAAAATGTTCTGACATGCGACTTAAACATCTTCTTGGCTGTTGATGCCCATTGCCAAGAAGCGATCCATCCAAGATGAATCTTGGTTCTTGCAGGAGGTGTGTGTCTGAAGCATATGTCTGAAGAATGAGTGTGCCGACCACAGTGCTTGCATGGATGAAGATCAAAACAATGATATTTCATATGGCCAACTTGATCACATTGTTGGCATTTCTCAATCTGTTGTGGAAGTGGAACAGGATCTGGAACAGCTGCAGGTGAACTGTCATACATGAATCCGGCACTCTGAAGTATGATGGCCTTGGTGTAATCTGGAATATGAAAGGACACATCCTTGTCATATCCAAGACCAGTTCTGTGCTTGTTGTGGACAAGCTTTTCCCAAGGTCTGATGATGGGCTTGAGAAGTGCAGGCTGAGCTGTTGCATCTGCATGTACATCTACTCTAGTGCAAGGAACTGAATGTGAATCAACTGGAACTCTATCTTCTTTCTTCTGATGAGAGTCCTTCTCAATCTTCTAAACGGAAACAGGTTCAGAATGGTGACTCTTTTGCTGAAGTTCGTCTTGTTGGAGCCGAGATTCCAACTGCAAAAAATCAATCTTTTCTTGTGCATCTAGCAAACAAATTTGAATGTTACAAAGAGCATCCTTGCTCATTTTTATCACATCATCAACATTTGAATGAATGAGGCTACTCAACAACACTAATGCCTCATTGATTTTATCCATTTTTCAACAACTTAGGCTCAAAAAATGAAAGGGTGTCGGCTTCAACCGAAAATGCACCCGTTTACAATGTGATGCAATAACAAATACAAATGACTCTAAATAATTTCCAACTATGGAAATCTCAAAGTACAAAATCTGCTCCTCAAATGATGGAGGGCAATCAACAATCTTTCAACAACTCAAGTTCACTGATTCCAACTATGAATGAAGAGGAAAATTCCACTCAAAATACAATGTTAGCTCAATACATATCTCTGCAAAATATTTGTAAATGTGTAGCTAAAAACACTTGTGCAAGAATCTTTTAAGGCAGCTGAATTTTTCTTCAAATAATTGGTTTGCAATGATGGCAAACTTGTCTTCAAATGTGAAATTATTCAAAAAAACACCCTTCAAATCAATGCCACAAATCACAATGTAAATCTGCAAATTTCAGTCCATGTGCTCCTCATATGCCATTTTCCATTTTCTGCGGTTCATAACTCTCTTTCCTCTCTCTCTCTGCTGTTTTTTTTTTTTTTTAATTAAAAAAAAAATGAGAATTAGAAATTGGCGGAGGGGAATTAAAAGGGAAAGGGATTAGAAAATATTTTGAAATCAAATTTAAAAGGGGAGGGAGATTAATTTAAAAGAGGGGGAGGTATTATATTAAAGGGAAGGCAAATATTAAAAAAGGGAAGAAAATTAATTAAAAAGGGAGAGTAATTAAAAGGAGGGAAAGATTTTTTAAAAATTTAAAAATCGAAATATGGGGAAAGGGATTTTAAATGAGAGAAAGGGATTACTTTTAAAATGGGGGAATTTCAAAGTATAAATTCGAATTTTAAACATCGTGGGAGGGGAGGGAATTTTAGAAAAGGTCGTATTAAAAATGGTGGGGGTTTTATTAATGGTGGGGGGTATTAAAAATGGCAGTATTGTGCTGGAGTGAGGGTGTGTGTACGCGCAAAGAGGGAGTGGAGTAATACCGTGAGTGTAATTACAATGGAGGGGAAATTAATTTAAAAGTCGACTTAAAAAAAAATTATAAAACAGGGATGTAATGGGGAAGGGGAAGCATTGAGTAGGAACGGCGTATGGAGTGTGGAGGGTGGGTTAGGCAGAAGGGGAGACGGCATAGTGAGAGTGTAATGTGTGAGTTTGAGTCGTTGGAATCGAGCGCATTCAGTGTGGGGTTGCAGGAGAGATAAGGGGGAGCATGAGCGGGGTTGAGGTATGGCCGTGAGGGGAAGGCCGAGTTGTATGTGCCGTGGAGCGATTGGCTCAAGTGGGATGTGGGAACGATAAGCAGGGCAGGCGTAAGGGTTGGGAGAGAGCTGATATGGAGTGGGGAGGAGGTGAGGATAAGGTGCAGAGTGAGCAGTGCATTGGGTATACAACGAGGAGAGGGAGAGTTTGATGTGAGGGCAAGTGGGGAGCTCGTTGTGTAGTGAGGGTTGCAGAGGTATGTGAGTGAGGTCGAATTGTGGAGGAGAGGGCCAAAAGGCCAATGGTTTTTTTTTTATTTTTTTTTTCTTTTTTTAATTTAAAATAGCAGAGTAGAGCAGGAAATCATCTTTAACACAACAACAAAATTTAATTTTTCCAATAGGTTGCAAAATTCAAAGAGGAGTTAAGTGTACGATTAGTGAGGTTAGGTCAAGATAGTTAATTGAATTACAACAACATAACGAGTATCCATTTTCAATGCTATTATCGTAGTGTTAAATTGCCATCACTCTAAGGTTACCAAATGGAAGACCTTAGATATAATAGATTTTATGAGGGATTATAATGTATTACGATTACAATATAATATGGTATAAGTTATTGTCATAATTCGAGCATGTGAAATAATGAAATATATACGATATGATAAGAGGTAAATTAAATGGGAAAAGGGAGATTATATCATAGAATATGTATCTTTCCCATTTAACGATTTTGACTGTGGATAATAAATGAAAAAGGGTTAGGAAGGGATAAAAGCAATATGATAGGTAGGTTAGGTATAGAGGCCTAATATATAGTTATATGCATATGTGTTAATTAAAGGAATTAAATTATAGGGAGGAAGTAAAAGAGAAAGTTAAAGATAACATAAATGGATTGATGAATAGTCATGTGTTGTATTGGTATTATTTAATGCCCCTGACTGGGTGTCAAGTATTGGTAATCATAGAAAACAAAAAAAACAGAAGTTAAGGACAAAAAGTAATACTTTTCATATTGATAACAGAATCTCGTCAAATTGTGACAAAACAAGAAAAGACGAAATTTTGGGATTGAATTAGTGTCTCGTCAAATTTAGACAAGGACTCAAATGTGTAATTAGAGTATCATCAACTTGTGACGATTTCTTATGAAAAACTGTAAATTATATATAGTAGATTTTTTTTTTTGGTAAAGTGAGGTACATTACATCAGCAACAGAATGAACAGAATTAAACACCGCAAAGAAATTCACACACAGAATTCAGTAACTCATAACATTGGTATCTTTATTCAATGGTTTTACATAAAAACTAAAATTTCATACATTCAAAGAACCATCATGAGATTTTTTGAACCATCACAAGTTATTTCTAGTAGGTTACAAATAATGAAGGGAATCAAAAAATTTTACTATTCATATTGTTAAACAATGTTGATCCAGTGAAGAAAGATTGTAAGAGTAACAATAGCTTTGTCATCCTCTATAGAATAAGACACATGGTACATTCATTGTCTTCATATAAAGGAAACACGATATTATAATAGGTGGAGTTCATCTTAGTTCTGTCCTTCGGGAAAAAATGTATTACATTTTTTTTCGTAGAGTAATTTACAGATGTTGCTTCAGCGGTCCCTCCTTCTAGTCATGTTTCTCTTCTCTCAATCTGAAAAAGTTCCTTTTGAAGTGGAGCACATAGATATCGAATACCTTCAGCATGTCCTTCCAACATCTGACAGAAACAGAGCCATGCTCCTGGTCCTTCTGCGCTTAAGGCCTTCTTGGACGACAACTCTTTTCCCCATGTTGATTTTGTAGCTGACGAAAGTTGCTACCTCGTGCACTGAAGTTTCAGGTTTTTAATATTCATAGATTTATGGTTCTGCTACTACTTTCTACATTTCAATATTATGAAATTCTGGCTCAGCTTCTTCCACCACATTATCCTCCCCGAGTTCAGTAATGAATTGGTCTCGGCTATAAATTACCCATCATGTCCAAGGATATTAAGACATATAAAAAATAAAAACCTTTTTACCAAATCATATAGGAACTTATGAATACCTACAACATTATCCTATAGGTCTCCAACTTCAACATAATCAATAATATGCTATCTTATTTAAGGGACATTTAGTACTTTATTATAAGTCCTCTTAATCCTGTGTCCAAATGGCATGATTCTCAATATCCTATTTACTTTCATTAGAAGCCCCATGGCATTCATCCAAGCTATATGATTATCAATTTTCCTTGATAATAATCACATTCCTTGGTACGTACAAGATTTTGGGTTTTTTAAATACTTTTTTAAGTCACTTCATTATTGGAAACAAGTTCAAATGTTTTTTCAAGGATCAAGAAATGCACAATAGTGATCTGCTGCAAGAAGCACTTCCTATGCCATCATTTCACTCTCCCCTAACCAAATCAGCTACATTTCTAAGAAGTATGTAGTAGTGATTTTCTAAAATAAGCACTTATCATGCCATCATTTCATTCTCTCCTAACCAAATCAGTTACATTCCAATTTTAAACCAATGGTTCTTCAATCGTTGTATTTCAACTATTAAACAAAATACATCAGTCCTCTTAACAATTTAAGGGATTTTTTTGCATGTAGGCATTAATTTTTTATTTACTAGATGGCCAAGCACCATAATTCAGGGGATTTTCTCAACTTCTTGTTCTCAAAATTGTTTCTATCTATTTAATTATTCTTATGTTACAAGTACCTGGTTCAAATACTAACATCAGTTTCTTTTGCTTAGAAATTTACTACAAATACCATAAATTAATGTGGAGATACATCAACCTTTATGTATTTAATCCCAATTTTATATGAAACACAACTAAAATTCAGTGAGAAACAAAGACTAACATTAATATATAGAGAAAATCTAGTATTCTCAAATGCCAATACTAGGAAATAGAAGAAGCATTAGGCGTTTCTCAATATTCCCCAAATTTGTTATTGCATTTCAAGCTGTTTGATGATTTTTTGGACTGGTATATCTTATTATACATACGGGTAGATAAATTAACTCATGATGGATTAAGAAGATCAAATATTCCAATAATTCATCATGCATGTCATGCATTTCTTCTAAATTGTCCTTTACAATATTGGTCCAAGCTATAGATGTAGCTCTAGTACCTTTTCTATACAATTTTCTTTTGAGAAGTGTATTAGCACAACAAAATTACCTACCCAAACAATGCTATTTGATTATTGTTATATTTATGCAATATCCTCAAATGTTTGCATAGATTAGACCTTCAAAATATACCGCAAATTATGAAATAGTCCACCATCCAATGGTTGACAAGGAAATGTTTCTTAGCATTGTCTTTCTTGTTAAGAATAAAGGAAATCAATTGTGACTTTATATCTCATGTTGTACCTTTAGTACCTTCTCTCTTAATTGTAGCTTTATCACTAGTCTCTGCTTCCTGTTGTAATATTTAAAATTTTCTTGTAATATTTAAATCAACACAATTTATTTTATTAATGTACCTAAATCTACATGATACATGATCAACGAGCGATCATAAGCGAGCACGTCGACGCGCTACTCGTATGGCTGAAAAATTTGTTTTGAGACCAAAATTTTTCAAAATGACAAAAATTTCTCCAAATTTGCTCAAATTCGGAGCGAGGACCCTCCATCATGTATCATGCCCAGCCAATGAAGCCTCGGCCAAAATCCGGAGTGGATCAGGTGTTTCACGACGCTTCAGTGTCCTCCTGGTGTATGCAGTTCAGTGGTGCAATCTCTGTCTTGGTCATATAATGTATCGATGTCCGCCTCCATGATGTTGAAAAATCTGTGTTGGCTTGAATGAGATGAAGAATGAGGATTTGGTGCTTTTGTTTCAAACGCCAAATGTGGGAGGAATTGTGGGAAATAGGGCCGTGTGAATAGTGGACTGTGGGAAAATGAGCTATGGGAACAACATGATTCAATTAAGTGAAGAAAATATTCTTGAGTCAAGTGAAATTAAGGATGTGAGTACAGTCACTTGACTGTATGGAATTTTGGAACCTATAACTGATATGAAGGATGGAAAGTGGTAACAAATGGCAAGTTTTAGGGATGGGATGTAGGGAAATAGGAGAGGGACGAAGTGATATGAGTGATTTTAAAGGGAATATGGAAAATGGAGGCATTGTATGATGATATGACAGTAGTGGGGAAAGGAAAATACAAGTGATATATGGAGTGTTTTGGCACCAAAGTCAAATTCTAAAACTTCAAATTCAAACCCTAAAGAGGCATTTCTTTACAAGAGAGTAGGATTTATGTTCTTCAACATTCATACTCTTACAACCAATCTTCAAACAACTCCAAACACTGACCAAAGATAATAGCAAGATGATTTAAACTTACATAAGGCAAAGGAGACTGAGAGAATTTGAATTTTGAAGAGCAGTGGCAAAAATTTTGTGTTCTGGCCCAATGCGTAGCGCGCACTTTTATATGCGTAGCGCTACATAGTGCATTTTGTAGGAGGCTTTTGGAGGCCTTCCCGGTATCCGAATTAGGCGTGTGATAGCTCGTTGGAAATTTGTTGGAGTCTAATTTCCAACCCAAGTGGAATTTTGCAATTTGGAGTTCAATTACCCTGTCAAAAATCAAATCTCCCAACACTACTTCCTGCAGGTGCATCAATTCTCCTGAGGCAACGATATTCTTGACATTTCTCCAAAACCATTATACCTGTGTAAAAAGTGAAGGAATTTTTTCTTCCTTGGCATGTTTTGGACAAAAACCTCTCTCATTTTTCCAAAATTCATCTTTTATTTCTCTGAAACATCATTTGAGTGAAACTTATCCCGATGTGTGAAACAAGGGATTTTGTCGAAATGAAGCGAAATGAAGGGGATAAGGGGCTTCTAAATTCTTGGGGAAATTTTGGGAAGTAGGGAGGGATGTTAGGAAGCAGGGGAAAGTGGAATCTCAGAGATTGAGTGAGGGGAAGGGGTCGAAAAGGGAAAAACACAGGCCTAGCCTAGAAAATTGCCAAGTTGTGCCAAGAAACTAGGGTTTATGCAAAAATGAGGAATTTGGGGAATCTCAGTGACAGGAAGTGTTTAGTAAGGTACATTAATGATAGGGGAAGGTGTTTTAACATCAGGATACAAGTTTTTTCGATGATTTGACCATCCAAGAGAAATTACCCCCAAAACCCTAGGAGAGGGAAATGGACCTTACCTAGGCACAACTGAAACATGAACAAGATGTAAAATGACCCAATGGAACCTAACATGATGATTAAAACCCTCTGAATTATGGCACACTCAGCTGAATGGTGACATGGACCGACATTTGGAAAAAATTGAAAAGAGTGAAAACAAACCCTAGACCTAATGCCTAGTGACCAAATTTTGCTTGAAGACTTATTGAAATGACAAAATTTGACCTTGACACCTTAAAATCACTTTGTAAGAGCATGTTTGATCACTAGAGGAAGGCTACAAAGGCTTGGTTGGATGGGCATGATACATGATGGAGGGTCTTCGCTCCAAATTTGAGCAAATTTGGAGAAATTTTTGTCATTTTGAAAAATTTTGGTCTCAAAACAGATTTTTCAGCCATACGAGTAGCACGTCGACGCGCTCGCTTATGATTGGGACACTTGCTGAAGGAAAAATTTATATTTTTGGATTTTTCATGGTAATTTACGCATGCTCCAGTATGGCCGAAGCATTTCATCAAGTTCTGGATGATCAAAAGGCCCAAAAACACCATGAAAACCACCTTTCTGCCACCTTTTGCACCAGCAGGAAGTACTTGTAGGAGAATGAAGTTTTGGAGGGGCAAATGAGCTATCATCCAGGGCTTTCCAATGAGCTATCATGAGCACAATTTGGATGCCAGGAAGTGCCCCAAAAGTAGGATGAAAGGCGCACTACACATATGGCTCAAGCGCGCTATGCATATAGATTTTTGGTCAATTTTTCACCTTCTAGCTCAGGATTTCGGCCAGTTGGACCAGTTTTGATTGTGGATGTAATTTTTGAGTTATCTTGATGTAATTTTATGGTTGGCATGTAGCTTGGACTCACTTTTACCTATTCTAGATGATTCACTCCTAAAAAAGTAAAAATCAAATGTAAGAATCAGTTTCCTTCCTTTAAGAGGCAAGTTGTTTGGATGCCTATATTCTAGCTCCTTGTTTAGAATTAGTTGGAACTGCTCCTAGAAGGAGGAATTCGACCCCTAGAGGCATGGCAAGGGGTTAGGAAGGTCTATAACATGTATTTTCTCAGTCATTTTCAAAGGTTGGAGAGGTTGGACTCTTGGGAAAAGTTTGGCACACTATTGTACATATTTTTCATATTTTGGCTAAGGAAAGATCAACACCTGTTGGGATTCTTGTGGCTTTCAGTTATTGATGGTGTTTTCTCTCAGTTTATTGTAATTTCTTTCATGTTTAATGTATGCCATTCCCTTCTTATGCTTCTGAAACTAAATGAATGAGTAAATGAGGTTGAATCCATTGTTTCCAGTGCTCTGCCTTTAAATTTGTTTAGTTTTACATGTTTTCGCCAGTTTGGAGAGGATCCATGTTCTCCCTTGCCCTCTTTAGCTCCTTGTCATTCTGATCCATCCATACACCTGATCAAAAGCATCAAGACTACTGCCTACCTCGCCCCAACTCGAATTCTGCAAAGATCTGGCCTTATCCCCGGACCCAAAATTGTTTTTCCCATTTTTTTCAACAAAAACCCAAAAAATCAAAATCAAACTTTCCTATCTCTTTACTAGCCTAAAATCAGTATTCGTTATAACTCATCTCAGCCCCTTTGAAGACCTTTTGCCGAGATAGACCCAGAGAGAGCCCTCTCCTGTCCTCGTAGGGCTAGCTATGAGGCTGAGCGTGGTTTGATGTAGCCTTGAGTTTTACCTTATTTCAGCCTAAGGTAGATTTGAGCGCTAACATAGTGGCGACCATACTGGGGAAGAATTGGTTTGCTGGTTAGTGTTGTTTGATTTATAGCTACAGACGGAGCCTGAAGTCACGCCAGGTAGCTTTCGAACTACTCTTGCTCTGCGAGTGCATAGTAGATAAACGCTGCTTCAGTTGATCTCCGGTCTAGCTTGTAATCGTAACACTTAACTTATAAATTGCCCCTATACATGTATCAAGTTCAGATCTGATCTTTGATGGTGGAAAATGATCAGACATAAGAAGGCTGAAATCATTCACCTGGTGACTCCAATTCAAAGTCTGGAAGACTGACTCTTTCTCTGAGAAAATGGAAGGATCTTACACAAAGTTCAGGTATCTAAAGTGGAATGGTATTCAGGATCTAATTTTCTTTCTTGTGAATTACTTCTTTTCTGGTCTTGAAACTGTCCTGAAAGTTTTTCAAAATTTTTTGTATGATAAAGGTGATCAAAATCTTCACTCGACCCATTCAAAAAGTGTAAATACTGAGTTTCCCTTTGATCCTGGTCTCCTTACTTTTCCCACATATTATGATGACTCTCTTCAGAGTGATGAGCCTAAAGAAAACAAAACTAATCCCACAGCTCTTGTACATGCCCCTACACCTTGTAAAATTCCAGATCGGTGCAAACCTCTTGTTTTACCTTGTGTTCTTCATGCTTTCCCTAAAAATTATGACCTATATCTACCAAGATTTGATGGTGAATGCAACAACGTCACTACTGAGAAACATGTTCGGAATTTTGAGTCTTTTCTTGACCTTTTTGAAGTTGATGATGAAGATGTCAGTATTAGGCTTTTTTCTCTTTCTTTGCAAGCCCAAGTAAAGAGTTGGTTCAAAGCCCTACCTGATGCAAACATTTCAGATTTCAAGTAGTTCGTCGAAATTTTCCTTGACAGGTGGATGATCGGACAGAACTTTTTGTTGATTATAGAAGAGTATAATCAGCTGAAAAGAATTCCAGGGGAGACAATACAACAATTTTCTGCTAGATTTAACCAAGTTTATTATTTGATGCCAGTTGATATAAGACCTTCTCCTAGATCTGCTCTCTTTCATTACCTGGGTGCCTTTGATCCAGAAATGGAGTTTCAAGTTGAGAAAAGAATATTGCAACACTTCATGAGATGCGGAGAACAAGGCGGTGAATGTAGAGGCTCATTCTTCGATCTTGAGGGCAAGGTTGAAGGAAGAAGAAAAGAAAGAATGTTTCGAGGACATGTGACACCTTGAGAGGAAAATCTTGATCTTTTCGTAAATACGATGCAAGATGATCTGGGGAGAAATGAGTTGCCAAAAAATGAAAATGATATTCAAGAACAAGTGGTGACCCAAAACATTTTGTTTCGATCCCGGTTGTCATAGTGATTGTTTTATAGATCATTGTGAAGAAGAGAGTTGTTGATATGATGTGTATGTTTGATGATGTGTTGTATCTCTTGATGAATTGCCTCAGTTTGATCATTATGATGATGATTATGTTTTCCAAACATAAGCTAATCTTACGAGAAAATCATGACTAGTTCGTGCAAGGAGGAAGTTCACTTTCGGCGGCTCGATGGAGACGATCCAGCCGTGCATATCAGCTATGACAATGATGAGGAAAGTGCAGAAAATTTTGAAGTAAGTGAAGGATCTTTGCCTTTTTGTTTTGATTTGTTTCAGTTCATTAGAGATAACTTCCATGCAATCAGAAATAAAACGTCAACAAGTCTTGATCTGGATCGTCTTGAGGGCAACGAAAACTTCTCATATTCAGACTTGCAGCCCCCAAAATTCATTGATTTTCAAGTTGCAGATGAGGACATGGAAGTTTGTATATGTGATCAAATGATACAAGGTGACTCCGTACCATTCTGTTTTGAATCATTTCAGTTTTTGAGAGAAAAATTGCTTAGTAAATCTTCAAATGAGCAGCCTATAAGAAGTCAGCAATCTTTCAATTTCAATGTTGAGGATGAGATAGATAACGAAATTCTTGAGCAACCTGTAGCATCAGATTTGCAGCCATCCAATGCAATTGAAGGTCAGATTACAGATGAAGGTGTGGAAGATGAAATACATGATTTGATGATGCAGGAAAATTCTATACCCTTTTGTTTCGAAGCATTTCAATTTATAAGGTAGAATCTTCGTAATATATCTCAAGGAAAAGATGAACAGCCAGTAGGATGTCATACAGTTTCAAGGGATACAGTGCAACAATCTTCTCAAGTTTTTGATGATCCTATTGGTCGTGTGTTGGATGATGTTTGCTGTAAAAGTTTTCCTTCATTAGCTAACCATGTGCCAGAAAAGAATGGTTGATAGTAATATTGTTCAAAAGTCAATTTCATTTGTGTTGTTCATGATTTTCATATGAGGAGATTGATGAAGGAGACTTTTGTTACGTTTGTGTCAAGCAGTGTTTGGTTATTCACGAAATTTAGGATCCTTTTGGCAAGCTTGCTGCAATCACAAAAACCTTGTACAGAGATGTGAGGAAGTCTTGATATCCGAAGCTATGAAGATTACATGGACCAGAGCTATTTTTATGAAGATCCTTTCGCAGTATTCTTGAAGTCCTCCAGTCAATTCATGCTTTGCAAGTTTATCAGCAGTCCACTTGGTTCAAAATTTTCATGGGAGTTGCCTTTCAGTAGTTCTTTCTTGTTGTTCACAAGTGAGCACTTGCAGAGAAATCAAACAGCAGCCGGAATGCTTACATGGTTACATTGGTCGTTCCATTACACTTGATCGGGTGGTGAAAAGAACAATTAGAGTAGGTGAATAAGCTCTACTTTGAGCATATTTTCCAGTTTGTCAGTTGTGTTTAAGTATCAAGTCAGTTTTTAGTTGAGTGAGAGTCATTTTGTGTCATAAATTGATCAGTTTTCTGTCATGCATTTCAGCTTGAGTTTTTGACTCCATTGCCCAATGGAAAAGGCACTGGTCTACTCTCCCAAAGATCTGCCGTTCTTGGCACCTCCAAGGAGCTACCATCCCCATTGGTGCCAATGTTAGATTCAGCCTTTGCAGCCTTCCTCCAGTGATCAAACATGCTCTTACAAAGTGATTTTAAGGTTTCAAGGTCAAATTTTGTCATTTCAATAAGTCTTCAAGCAAAATTTGGTCACTAGGCATTAGGTCTAGGGTTTGTTTTCACTCTTTTCAAATTTGTCCAAATGTCGGTCCATGTCACCATTCAGCTAAGTGTGCCATCATTCATAGGGTTTTCATCATCATGTCAGGTTCCATTGGGTCATTTTACATCTTGTTCATGTTTCAGTTGTGCCTAGGTAAGGTCCATTTCCCTCTCCTAGGGTTTTGGAGGTAATTTCTCTTGGATGGTAAAATCATCGAAAAAACTTGTATCTTGATGTTCACACACCTTCCCCTATCATTAATGTACCTTATTAAACACTTCCCATCACTGAGATTCCCCAAATTCCTCATTTTTTCACAAACCCTAGTTTCTTGCCACAACTTGGCAATTTTCTAGGCTAGGCCTGTGTTTTTCCCTTTTGGACCCCTTCCCCTCACTAAATCTCTGAGATTCCACTTTCCCTTGCTTCCTAACATCCCTCCCTACTTCCAAAAATTTCCCCAAGAATTTAGAAGCCCCTTATCCCCTTCATTTCGCTTCATTTCAACAAAATCCCTTGTTTCACACATCGGGATAAGTTTCACTCAAATGATGTTTCAGAGCAATAAAAGATGAATTTTGGAAAACTCCAAATTTCAAAATTACACTTGGGTTGGAAATTAGTCTCCAACATATTTCCAAAGAGCTATCACACGCCTAATTTGGATACCGGGAAGGCCTCCAAAAGCCTCCTGCAAAATTCACTATGTAGCGCGCTACGCATTGGGCCAAAACACAAATTTTTTGCCACTACTCCTCAAAATTATAATTCTCTCAGTCTCCTTTGCCACATGTAAGTTTAAATCATCTTGCTATTATCTTTGGTCAGTGTTTGGATTTTTTTGAAGATCGGTTGTAAGAGTATGAATGTTGAAGAACATAAATCCTACTCTCTTGTAAAGAAATGCCTCTTTAGGGTTTGAATTTGAAGTTTTAGAATTTGACTTTGGTGCCAAAACATTCCATATCTCACTTGTATTTTCCTTTCCCCACTACTTTCATATCATCATACAATGCCTCCCTTTTCCCTATTCCCTTTAAAATCACTCATATCACTTCGTCCCTCTCCTATTTCCCTATATCCCATCCCTAAAACTTGCCATTTCTTACCACTTTCCATCCTTCATATCGGTTATAGGTTCCAAAATTCCATACAGTCAAGTGAATGTACTCACATCCTTAATTTCACTTGACTCAAGCATATTTTCTTCACTTAATTGAATCATGTTGTTCCCATAGCTCATTTTCCCACAGTCCACTATTCACACGGCCCTATTTCCCACAGTTCCTCCCACATTTGGCGTTTGAAACAAAAGCACCAAATCCTCATTCTTCATCTCATTCAAGCCAACATAGATTTTGCAACATCATGGAGGCAGACATCGATACATTATATGACCAAGACAGAGATTGCACCACTGAACTGCATACACCAAGAGGACACTGAAGCGTCGTGAAACACCTGATCCACTCCGGATTTTGGCCGAGGCTTCGTTGGCTGGGCATGATACATGATGGAGGGTCTTTGCTCCGAATTTGAGAAAATTTGGAGAAATTTTTGTCATTTTGAAAAATTTTGGTCTCAAAACAGATTTTTCAGCCATACGAGTAGCGCGTCGACGCGCTCACTTATGATTGGGACACTTGCTGAAGGAAAAATTTATATTTTTGGATTTTTCATGGTAAGTTACGCATGCTCCAATATGGCCAAAGCATTTCATCAATTTCTGGATGATCAAAAGGCCCAAAAACACAATGAAAACCACCTTTCTGCCACCTTTTTCACCAGCAGGAAGTACTTGTAGGAGAATGAAGTGTTGGAGGGGCAAATGAGCTCCAAATTTAAAAATTCCACTTGGGTTGGATAACCGACATCCAGGGCTTTCCAACAAGATATCATGAGCTCAATTTGGATGCTGGGAAGTGCCCCAAAATTATGCTGAAAGGCGCGCTACGCATATGGATCAGGCGCGCTACGCATATAGATTTTTGGTCAATTTTTCACCTTCCAGCTCAGGATTTCGGCCAGTTGGACCAGTTTTGATTGTGGATGTAATTTTTGAGTTATCTTGATGTAATTTTATGGTTGGCATGTAACTTGGACTCACTTTTACCTATTCTAGATGATTCACTCCTAAAAAGTAAAAATCAAATGTAAGAATCAGTTTCCTTCCTTTTAGAGGCAAGTTGTTTGGCTGCCTATATTCTAGCTCCTTGTTTAGAATTAGTTGAAACTGCTCCTAGAAGGAGGAATTTGACCCCTAGAGGCATGGAAAGGGGTTAGGATGGTCTATATAATGTAATTTCTCAATCATTTTCAGAGGTTGGACAGGTTGGACTTTTGGGAAGACTTTGGCACACTATTGTACATATTTTTCATATTTTGGCTAAGGAAAGATCAGAGGTTTTGCAACACCTGTTGGGATTCTTGTGGCTTTCAGTTCTTGATGGTTTTTTCTCTCAGTTTATTGTAAGTTCTTTCATGTTTAATGTATGCCATTCCCTTCTTATGCTTCTGAAACTAAATGAATGAGTAAATGAGGTTGAATCCATTGTTTCCAGTGCTCTGCCTTTAAATTTGTTTATTTTTACATGTTTTCGTCTGTTTGGAGAGGATCCATGTTCTCCCTTGCCCTCTTCAGCTCCTTGTCATTCTGATCCATCCATATACCCAATCAAAAGCATCAAGACTACTGCCTACCTCGCCCCAACTCGAAATCTGCAAAGATCTGGCCTTATCCCCGGACCCAAAATTGTTTTTCCCATTTTTTCAACAAAAACCCAAAAAATCAAAATCAAACTTTCCTATCTCTTTACTAGCCTAAAATCAGTACCAATTATAAGTCATCTCAACCCCTTTGAAGACCTTTTGCCGAGATAGACCCGGAGAGAGCCCTCTCCTGTCCTCGTAGGGCTAGCTACGATGCTGAGCGTGGTTTGATGTAGCCTTGAGTTTTACCTTATTTCAGCCTAAGGTATATTTGAGCGCTAACACCTTCCATGATGCTTCTAATCTTGTAAAATGTTAAAAGTGGAGTATTTTATGATGTAATGGATATTAATAATCTAGATTATGTATGGAGTGATATGATGATAGTGTAGGTTGAGGTTCAAGTTGTAAAATTCTTGTACACATGAAGGATGAATGATTTTACAAGCCAAAAATGACATTGTTATAAATTATTAAGAAATTTGTTAGGTGCTAAATCACACTTCTTATTAAGGAAATAAAAAAAGCAAGTGGAAAGTTATTTTTTAATGTTCTTATTCTATTTAGAGATGTCAAAGTAAAGGTTTATGGATGTGATTTCTCCCATAAACTTCAAGGAAAACTAAAATATAAGGCAAACCATGTACATCTCATTCTCCCACAAACTCATCAAGGTGTGACTTTTGACATAAATTCATCAACCAATACCACTATTTGTTTTAGTAAGTGCATAAAAAAAATTTGCAATCCATGTACATTTTATTTCTCCCACAAACACATCAAGGTGTGAATTTTGACATAACTTAATCAACTACTACCACTAGTTTTTTAAGTAACTGCAAACCAATACCACTTTAAGACAAACTGTGTACATGTGTCATTTCTCTTATAAACGTTTAGAAAAAATTTAAGGCATGTGTCATTTCTATGTCATTTCTCTGTAATTTTTATGTCTTTTCTATCTTAAACTCTAGGAAATTGGGAAAACTTTAAGGCATGTCATTTCTAGATGTGATTTCTCCCATAAATTTTAAGGAAAAATTTAAGGCAAACCATGCACATGCCATTTCTCCCACAAACTAAAGGCTTTCTCCCATTAATTGAAGGTAAACTTTAAGGCCTAAAAACTAAACCTAAAGTGGTTGAACCCGCATAGAATTTTGAAATTCCATAGGATTTTAGCCGGTCTGTTGAGTGTTAACTTCTACAAGTTCTAAAGGTAGGGTCTGTAAAGGGACAGGTAGCCTCTGGATCTCATCTTTTCTAAAAGGTGACATATCCAGTAAATTCACCTACAGCCAATCTTTGGAACAGATCTAAATAGAAGTTCTTCAATTTAATATCCATAAACCACTACCACTTTAAGGAAAATTGTGTACATGTGTCATTTCTCCCATATATGTGTCATTCATCCCATAAAATTTTTGGCAAAATTTAAGGCATGTATCATTTCTATGTCATTTCTCCCATAAACTATAAGTCAATTTCATTTCTCCCACAAACACATAAAGCTGTGACCTTTGACATAAATTCATCAACCATTACGACCAGTTGTTTTAGTAAGTGTATAAAATAATTTTGCAAACCATGTATATGTCATTTCTCCCACAAACTAAAGGCTTTCTCCATTTAATTCAAGGAAAACTTTAAGGCCCAAAAACTAAACCTAAAGTGGCTGAACTCTCATATTATTTTGAACTTCCACAGGATTTTAGTTTGTCTGTTGAGTGTTAACTTCTACAAGTTCTAAAGGAAGAGTCTGTAAAGGTCCACGTAGCCTCTAGAACTCATATTTTCTCAAAGGTGACATATCTAGTAAATGCCCCTACAATCAATGTTGAGTGTTAACTTCTACAAGTTCTGAAGGCGGAGTCTGTAAAGGGCCAGGTAGCCTCTGGATCTCATCTTTTCTGAAAGGTGACATAAGTAGTAAATGCCCCTACAATCAATGTTGAGTGGTAACTTCTACAAGTTCTAAAGGCGGAGTCTGTAAAGGGACGGGTAGCCTCTAGATCTCATCTTTTCTCAAAGGTGACATATCGAGTAAATGACCATACAGTCAATCTCTAGAACACATATAAATAGAAGTTATTCATTTTAATATCCATAAACCACTACCACTTTAAGGCAAATCATGTACATGTGTCATTTATCCCTTCTCCCAGAAACTTTTAGGTAAACTCTAAGGCATGTGTCATTTCTATTTCATTTCTCCCATAAACTATAAGAAAATGTCATTTCTCCCACAAACTCATAAAGGTGTCAATTTTGACATAACTTCATCAACCACTACCACCACTTTTTTTAGTAAGTGCATAAAATAATTTTGCAAACCATGTACATGTCATTTCTCCCATTAATTAAAGTCAAAATTTAAGGCCTAAAAACTAAACCTAAAGTGGCTGAAATCTCATAGCCTTTTGAACTTCCAGAGGATTTTATTCTGTCCATTGAGTATTAACTTCTACAAGTTCTAAATCTAGAGTCTGTAAAGGGCCAGGTAGCCTATGGATCTAATCTTTTCTCAAAGGTGACATATCCACTAAATTCCCCTATAGTCAATCTTTGGAACAGATCTAAATATAAGTTCTTCATTTTAATATCCATAAACCACTACCACTTTAACATAAACAGTGTACATGTGTCATTTCTCCCATAAACGTTTGGGAAAAATTTAAGGCATGCGTCATTTCTATGTAATTTCTTTGTCATTTTTATGTCATTTCTTCCGTAAACTACAAGGAAATCTCATTTCTCCCATATACTATAAGGAAAACCATGTACATGTAATTTCTCTCTTAAACTCTAGGCAAGGAAAACTTTAAGGCATGCAATTTCTAGATGTGATTTCTCCCATAAAATTAAGGAAAACTTTAAGGCAAATCATGCACATGCCATTTCTCCCAGGCAATCTTTAAGGCCTAAAAAATGAACCTAAAGTGGTTGAACTTCCATAGGATTTTAATCTGTCTCTTGAGTGTTAACTTATAAAAGTTCTAAAGGCAGAGTTTGTAAAGGGCAAGGTAGCCTCTGGATCTCATCTTTTCTCAAAGGTGACATATCGAGTAAATGCCCCTACATTCAATCTGTGGAAAAAAATATAAATAGAATTTCTTCATTTTAATATCCATAAACCACTACCACTTTATTGCAAACCGTGTACATGTACCATTTCTCCCATACATCTGTCATTTCTCCCATAAAATCTTAGGCAAACTTTAAATCATGTGTCATTTCACAAGGCTTTCTCCCATTAGTTCAAGGAAAAATTTAAGGCATAAAAACTGAACCTAAAGTAGTTGAACTTCCATAGGATAGGATCCCCCAAATTCAGGGCTTTCTCCCATTAATTAAATGCAAAATTTAAGCCCTAAAAACTGAACCTAAAGTGGCTGAACTTCCATAGGATTTTAGTTTGTCTGTTTAGTGTTAACTTCTACAAGTTCTAAAGGTAGAGTCTGTAAAGGGCTAGGTAGCCTTTGGATGTCATCCTTTCTTACAGGTGACATATCCAGTAAACTCATGGAACCATGTACATTTCATTTCTCCCTTAAAATCTAGGCAAGCCAATCTTTAAGGCATGTCATTTCTAGATGTGATTTGTCGCTTAAACTTTAAGGAAAACTTTAAGGCAAACCATGCACAAACCATGCACGAACCATGTACGTGTCATTTCTCCCTTAAACTATAGGAAAGGAAATATCTAAGGCATCTCATTTCTAGATGTGATTTTTTACTTAAAATTTAAAGAAAACCATGCACGAACCATGTACATAACATAAATCTCCCTTCAACTCTAGGCAAGGAAATATTCAAGCCATATAATTTTTAGATGTGAATTATCACATAAAATTTAGGTCAAAATTTAAGGTAAACCATGCACATGTCATTTCTCTCATGCACATTTCATTTCTCCCATGCATTTGCAATAAATTTTAATTTAATAAATTTTATTTAATTTTATTTTTTCAGTGATAAAAAAAACCCACTAAATATGGTTGAAAAATGGACATTATGAAAAGATGTTTCTTGCTATCCCAATCCAGGGAAAGCAATGATTACATATGTACTTTGCAATATTGCAACTAGCAAGGTCTTCTAAAGGAAAATGAATATACAGGTAAGAACAACAAACAATGAGGCATATTATATTACATTGGTAGAAGGATGGGGAACAACTAGAGAGAATGGATCAAATGGAATTGTAGTTTTCACCAATTCTGAACTTGTGTGCAACTAGATGAAAGATGTCTACCAAGTTAAGAAGTAGAGGCTAAAACAACTGCATGGAGAATCAAACAATATTGTTAGCCAATCTCAATTTTTTAGTATAAGAAATTGTACAAATGTTAATAAGATGTATGGTGATCTATTGTGTGGGGCATTGCCAATTCAATATTAATCTATTAAAGATGAATTAATATATGAATTAATATCATACGGGGCAATGCCAATTCAAGATCTATATCTCAAAGATGAATTAGTGTTGAGATGCTCTTCTTCAAAAATTCAAGATTCATCTCTCAAATATTAATTAGTGTCGAGATGCTCTTCTTCAAAAATTCAAGATTCATCTCTCATAGA
The DNA here is from genome assembly GCA_034641835.2 of Pinus albicaulis. Classification (NCBI taxonomy): domain Eukaryota; kingdom Viridiplantae; phylum Streptophyta; class Pinopsida; order Pinales; family Pinaceae; genus Pinus; species Pinus albicaulis. The sequence goes on along the minus strand of CM076584.1, from coordinate 1,005,698,540 downwards.
TGAATTAGTGTTCAGAAGCTCTCCTTACAAATTTATTGATGGACATTGTAACATATCTTTGATATGTGTTTTTTTTTTACTTATAATGTGTCTTTTTTAATGACCATGTGTTTTTTCAATTATATACCAAGTGTGCTCCCACCATGTAAAGAGAAACTTGGTGAACTTCACATTTGCAACCTGGCGATCTTCACGTTTTTATAAAAATACAATTTGAGGAATTCAACAATTTTTTTTAAAATGGAGTTTCACCCTTCTTTTTGAATGACAGTTTGTTTTCTTCAATTATATAACAAGTATGCTCACACTATGTACAGCGCAATTTGGTGAACTTAACATTTTTATAAATTTTTTGCTTCAATTGAGTTTCACACATCAATTAGTGCTTTGAAAGTTGTTTTTTACATAATTTATGTACACTAAATTACATTAATTTTTTGAAATTTATTTCAAATTTATTTTAAATATTAATTTAAAAATAATTGTAAATGTCCAAGTGTACTCCCACCATTTAAGGCGTAATTTGGTGAACTTAACATTTTTATAAATTTTTTTCCTGAATTGAGTTTCACACATCATTTAATGCTTTGTAAGTTTTGTTTTACATATTTTCTGTATACTAAATTACAATAATTTTTTGAAATTTATTTTGAATTTATTTTAAGTAATAATTTAAAAATAATTGTAAATGTCCACTATATATATATATATCATGGATGATGAAAGAGGAAGATCAATAGAATCCCATATCTCTACGAGAGAGGGGGATCGAGGGATGTTCATGATATTTAAATATCATCTTATCTCCATACATACATGTATGTACATATGGAATTGAATTTTTATAAATTTTGTGAGTTAAACTAGTTGTTAATAAGTTTTATTTTTTATGTTTTAGGAGGTAGGAGGACAAATGTGTCTACTCCATCAATGGAGCATGGCCATGGTTCACAAAATCGTGGTATGGTTCACACAATTTAATCAATTAATATGTACACGAATTTATATATATGAATGTATTTTTGAATTTATTATAAATTCATATTTTTTTATGAAGCTTCCCTCTCGTCTCCTGAGGTTGGTGGTGGTACACATTCCCTTGGAGGTCCATCAATAGGTGTTGACGAATTGTGTGAAGGTGGTGATATGTATTCCCCCACAGGCCAATCAAAAAATGGTAATATTGGTTCTCAACCAATCGGTGGTCGTTGTGGTTCTCAACAGTCTCAAGGTGGGCAAGATGCTAACCAACCATATCGAGGTGGCCATCAATCTGAATATTATTTTCATTCAATTTGTACAAATTTGTTTACATGTTTTTTTAATATAAAAAATTTTATATATTGATGCATAGGGTGAAAAATTTGCTCAAAATGTTGCTCAAAAAAGACGTAGGACAAAACACGTCATTCTAGAAGACGGTTGTACACCAACCACGACTTATCCGTTTGAAATTTCGAATATACCTTGGAAATCAAACATGAAAAAATGCACCTTAAAAAGGTTTCAAAATATTCATTCAAAATTGAAAAGAGATCTCATGGCTTTGACTCTCCCTATTGAGAGTCGACAAAGCTTGGAAATAATTACTCACTCTTTAAGTGAACTAGTAGATGTGTACCTAAACCTTGGGCCAACCACTGGTACTTATGTAGAAGTGATGAGAAAAAGAAAGAAAAGAGTGATGGGTCCCGATACATGGGATGTTGTTAAACAAAGAGTTACAATACAAAATGGCCAAGTCTATGTTTAATCTCAAGGAAGGGCTGAAAAGAAAGATTCTAAAGGTGTAATATTTCAAGCACCCTCATATAGCTCGCTATTTTTATGATAGACACCTTGCTTCCTATGGAAGACTCCCATGGAACAACAAGGTTCCAGTTTATTTTGCAAAACTATTTTATGCAGAATTCCTTTTAGGAATGAAACCCAATTATAATGGCCTTCCCTCAGAATTTTTTGGTCCTCGAAAAGATCGATTGTGTGACCGTAGGGGTGCTAGGTGTGATGTTGAGTTGCCTCACCCCGAGCCACCATTGGTTAGTCCACCCCTTCATGTCGAAACATTGTGGTAAAAAATGGATGTCACTTCTTGAATTATTCGAGAAGCAAGGGATGCCATCATTGACAATGTTTATAGCAGATCAGGTGGATTTGATGCTTGTCTGAATAGACAAAGAGCACGTTAGAATGCATGCGCTAATTTTTTGTATTATACATATGAAGAGATAGACAATAGGAGTGTTGAATATCTCAGAACATATATAAAGAATTGTTCCAATGGTTGGCAGAACCTAATTATTCATGAGAAAGAGAGCATGGGAACAATATGTGTTAATGGTTAGGGTGATTATTTTAAGACATGTACAATTTGTAGTAAATACATATATATACACATTAATCTAACAAAAATTCATCATTACATGTTAACATCATTTGTGGTTTTCACGTTTGATGAACGAAGATGATGTGCATATTACGGTTGGAGCCTCTATTTCACACAATCAAGATGGGTCTCACCATCAAGCACACAATCAAGATGGTTGTCACCATCAAGATATGTTGGAAAATTTTAGTGTTTTTTAAGTGAACATGATGATGTACAAATACTTTTTATCTATTATTATATATATCGAAACATGATGACATATTTTTAAAATAAATAATTGTGCACACATGTACATGTATATATAATTAAATTTTAATAGATTATGATTTCGTCCGAAATTTTTTAGATGGCGGTACCTTCTTCTTCCTTGGGATATGTGCCAAATCCACCATCACAAGTATGAAAATATTTTCACTTTTAAATATATTTTTAAGTTATATATTCCAGCTCAAAAGTTCCATTAAATAATGAGATATCTAGATCTTGATTTATTTTAAATTTTTTGAATTTTAGGTTTTTGGAGAATTTATTTCAGAGCCACCCTTAGGAGATGTGCCAGATCCACCATCGCAACTATTAAATTTTTCACTTAAATAAATGTTTAAGTTGTAAGCTATAAATTGAAGTTCAAAAGTTTAATTATTTTATAGTTTTAAATTTTTTGAATTTTAGGTTCCTGGAGATGATTTCTTTTCTCCACGGACTCTGGGGATGAAGTGTATGATGGAGATAGGAACATCCACACCATTTTAACCATTTGAACAAGTTGTATAATATTTTTTTTAATATTATTAAAAATTAGTTTATATATATGCATTTTCATTTGAAATTTTTTAATATATATATATATATATATATATATATATATATATATATATATATATATATATATATATATATATATGTGTATATATATATATATATATATATATATATATATATATATATATATATATATATATATATATATATTGTAGAGTTTACTGTCAAAGATGTTCCTCTAGAAGAAGTTTTAGTTGACCAACAAAAAAACACAATGGAGAGGGAACCTCATGAGGTATTGCATGATTTTTTCCTTTCATTTTGTTTTTTTACATGAATTTCTATATTCTCATTCAATTTTAAAATGTATTAAATTTTAATGTTTGTACACATTGTGTACATGTTACCCATGCTTCACTGGATAGCTCAAGGATCATGACTTTGTTGGGAGAGACACTACATCCATCTGTATTTGATGGATGATGCACATGTGTGCAACATTACATTTGATAGATCTATTCTTAAATTTACTTTTTTATATATAGTCTTATCTAGATGAAGTCATATATTTACTTGTCTATATAACATACGTGTAACACTATACATATATATATACTTTTATTTTTCATGTGAGATACAAATTTTGGAAATATTTTACTGTTTGGATATATATATATATATATATATATATATATATATATATATATATATATATAGTTTTAAACTATGTATTTACTCTTGTCTTGGATAGTTACATTTGGCATGTGATCGCAAAATGAATCTCTAGATGGAAATTTCAAATTACATTTTCACAATGTATATATTTTGGATGGTTAAACTGCATTCAGCACATGTGATTGTGATATAATGCTTTGTTTTTAAAATTAAAGTTGTCATTTTATAAGGTTGTTAAAAATATAAAATGAGTCTCTCTAGATGGTAATTTCAAATTAAAAACCATATTTTGGATAGTTGAACTACATTTTGGCATGTGATCACATGTTGTGATATAATGTTTTGTTTTTAAAACTCAAGTTTTGGATGGTTGAACCACATTTCACATGAACTACATTTGGCATGTGAAGTAATGTTGTGATATAATGTTTTTTTTTTTAAACTCATGTTTTGGATTATTGAAATACATTTGGTATGTGATTGTGATCATATAATGTTTTGTTTTTATTAGATAGTTTAACTAGATTTGGCATGTGAAGTAATGTTGTGATATAATGTTTTGTTTTTAAGACTCAAGTTTTGGATGGTTGAACTACATTTGGCATGTTATTGTGATATAATGTTTTGTTTTTATTGAATATTGGAACTACATTTGGCATGTGAAGTAATGTTGTTATATAATGTAAATTGTTTTTAAAACTCAAGTTTTGGATGATTGAACTACATTTGGCATGTGATTGTGATATAATGTTTTGTTTTTATTGGATAGCTGAACTACATTTGGCATGTGAAGTAATGTTGTGATATAATTTGTTTTGTCTATAAAACTCAAGTTTTGGATGGTTGAACTACATTTGGCATTGAAATTTTGTTGTGATATAATGTTTTGTTTTTAAAACTCAAGTTTTGGATCTATTAAACTACATTTGGCATGTGTTCATTAATGTTGTGATATAATTTTTTGTTTCTTAAACTCATGTTTTGGATAGATGAACTACATTTGGAATGTGATTGTGATATAATGTTTTGATTTTAAAATTCAAGTTGTCATTTTACAAACAAAAAAAAGGTCATGTGAATATATGTACATAGAAATTATTTAAGTACATGTTTGAATATATATATATATATATATATATATATATATATATATATAGAGAGAGAGAGAGAGAGAGAGAGAGAGAGAGAGAGAATCATAAGATTGTAGGTCTTCTTAGATGTGTCAAACAATCATAAGATTTTAAAAATGCATTCTAGAACATATATATCCAGTATGTGCAACATTTTTCATCAATGCACATAGAAAAGCTACTTTCAGTTGATAGTAAACTAGAAATTATAAAACATGTACAACACATTTTGCATTCAAGAATGACTAAATAAAATTTACTTCTAATAGACATGCACATCTAAATGAAATCCTGCAACTTTCAATGGAATTCCATCTTCAATGATCCGTTCATGATTGGTTTTTGACATTTTCGATTTCTTAATTTTCGTTTTTTTCTTCGATTGAACTTCTATAAACTTTATGCATGTTGCACACACCAAGTGACTATATTGACAACTTATGAAATCAAGTTCATATTCTTCAAAGTAAGAAAAATTCCCACTTTGATTAGCTTGTCCAAAAAAATAACCTTTCAGTATAATAGACCCTCTGTCATATGTAAACCCGTGATCATTATAGCTTTCTAATAATTTCATCTATCATTCAGCGCAACGCATCAAATAATACTTCACATTTTCATTGCTGATAGTAGGTGAAATTATAGTAAAAACATCTCCTGCACAATAAAACAAACTTATGTATTTAAATTTAGATCATAATTAATATGAAAAATTAACTTTAAAATTAACATACATGTACTTGATTTTATTATCTATTTCTAGATCTCTATCATTTGAAAGCAATTCAAATGTTACCTTCTCTAACAAGATCGGAAACTTGATCACCACCAGATGATATTGTAGTCTCCTCTAATTGCATTTCTTCAAACATTGCAACGAACATTTCCCCCTTTGTATTTAGCTCTGTATGTTGTCAATATTTTACATACATTTTGTCTTCACAAACATCATTGGATTCTGTGTTGTCTATGCAAACATGACAAAAACAAAATATTTTCTTTTATCCAATGCAAACACATTTGTGGACAAATTTGTTTTAATTGAATAGAATTTTCGAGTCCCTTTTATTGTTTGAACATCATTTCCAATTGATATATCTACATCTTTGACCCCAATACACAAAAAAAACTTATATGGAAAATTCAAAGAAGAATATAAATATGATATGAAACTAACATCAAAGATAATCATTGTGATAAATGTACATTGTTTAAAATTGGAAATCCAATAAAAAATAAATTGAATGTACCTTTTCACTTCTCTCGATCGGTTGGTCTCATGGGTTAGTGTAGGGATGCAACATTGAACAATTTCTTTAGTGTCCACAAGTCGGTTTGCAGAGGGATCCATTTGATATCTTCAAATTTCTTATTTATGCATGCCCTTGCATAGTCATGTTCTCCTTTTCCATCAGCAGTCCCAAAGAAATTCCAACGATGTTCAATGCGAGTTTTTGTATGAAGACAACATAACCAAAAGAATGATCGTGAAGATTTTAATTGACCTGCACATCCATCTAACCATATCCAATGTTCATTGAATTTTATTCCACGACTTTTCAAGTAGTCATAAATCTTTCCAAAACAGTGTTGTAAAAAATATATATCATGTGTACGATCGTCACTGATATAAAAGTGATATTCTGTAATAACATGTCAATTTTCACTGGTGTTTTCTATATGGTAAACATTTTGTTCAGCATTTCTATATAGAATATGGATGAGCATCGAGACTTGGTCAGAATGATAGTATTCACTCTAAATTTACTTATGTGGAACAAATGTGTAGTTTTCTACAAAATCAATTACTGACAAAATGGTCACTGGCGGAAAAAATTCACGGGATTTTTTGAATTTCAAGTCCTTCCATCGAGCTCTATGGGAATTCTTTGTGTATTTATAAATTTCTTACTCAAGCTTTCTCAAAAAATCTATCACAAAAAGTTCTTCTTCTTGTAAATCAATTCTTTTATCACTTGTAGTACTACTTGAACCTTGAATAAACGTATGGATATATTCATATCTCTTCCATTTCACTTTCATGTTGGAAAATGATTGATCATTTATATCAGTACAACATTTGTTTTGAAATTTAGTTAAATTTCCACAATCATCGCATTTTTTACCACCAACACATTTCTTTTGGTAAAATAATTCATGGCTTTCTCTTCCAGATAGAATTTGAGATATGAAATCATGGATAGTGGAAGGAGGAGGTGAATCTTTCCATAATTTTCTATGAAAATTAAGGAATGTGTCATAATATAACTGAAATACACATTATAACGATGACAACAAGTGTCGCGTACGGTGATAGGTTTTACATACCATGGTTTTTGTTGCACAAAAGCACTGATTGAGACATCAATTTCACAATTTTTTTCTTTAAACTTGTTGAAAAACTCTATCTGAGTGGTGTCCAAGAATTTTTTTGGATGTACTTTGTATTGATTTCATGCTATTTTTCTTCGCATCACATCCCTTAGATTTGGTGAAACACATGAATTTTTCATCCAATATTCATATATTGTTTTTTCTTTTTTTCTCCAAGTCTATCTTTGTATGGTTGCCTACAAATCTCTCCAACAAGCAAGTTCACCATTTACATCTATTTGTAACCGAAATTTCTGATATTTGTGCAAAGTTTTTCGTGAGGTTCCTAATTCTCGTGGCATATATTTTACCAAGTGATTCTCTTTAGTACATGATGAAACCAGTGTCATATGTATTTCTCTACGTGCAACTAAAACATTTTTTGTCTAGATCTTCTAATTAAATTTATAATGCTACTTATATTTTGTATTACATTTTCCTTCATTATTTTTTATTTTTTTTCATTTTCGAATACCCAATAAAGTCCTAGCTTCTTTTAATTTCTTGAATGATAGGAGACCTTTCAACAATTGGGCTTCAACTGCCACATTTTCCTTTATGAAGTACCAATGAAATTTTTTATTAACACGATATCATATAACATGGTTATTTTTTTTATCTCCATATGTGTGAATGTCAACATTTTATAATATCTCATCATCGATATTGATTTCATCTCTACATATCTAATTAATAGTGTATAATAAGTTTACATATTCAATAAATAACTAAATTAATAAATATGTATAATTTCTGTTAATACGTGCATGTTCAATATATATATATATATATATATATATATATATATATATATATATATATATATATATATATATATATATATATATATATATATATACCTGGTGATTCAATTTCTTCACTTGAATTTCTTTCAACACTTTCACCATATTCAATCACTGGTTCAATATCTCTTTCACTTTCTCTTTCAAAATTTTGTATCTCACCATCAAAGTTTTGAGGAATATCTCTCTGTTTACATTCCAAAATATTTTTCAAATTAGCTCATCAAATAAAAATTATGTTTCACAATCTACACTAGGAAAATTTTAAATATCAAATTTATAATATTTACATTTACATACCTGCTTCAACTTCTAGTTGAGGTTGATTTTCCCTTTCAAAATTTGAGCGTTCTTCTCTCTTTTTTTGCGAGATTCTCTCCCTTGTTCTTTACTTTCCTCAAGGTCTCTCGTCCGATCATATTTTCCCTTGCAATTCCTTCGATTTCCCATGATAATTGAGTATGAAGTTCAAAAAAATCATTCAAAAATTTAGACAAAAACTCAATTAAAAAAAATGTCACAAAATATTTAATTTAAAAAAAAACTCATTTTAAAAATTTTGCAAAACATACATACTTCAATCCAAAACACTTACTTTAAAAAAGCTGAGAAAAAAATGTCCTATAAAAATGAAATGAAGCTCAAATATTTTCTTATAAGTCCTGCAAAAAAATTCATTTCAAAAGTTAAACAAAAACTCATTTTAAAATATCCTTATAAAATATTTACTTCAACCCAAAACACATACTGTAAAAAAATGTCACTTCAAAAAATCCCTCCAAAAAATGTCCATTGAAAATTAAGCCCAACTTCCGAAAAAATGTCACCTTAAAAATACCTCCAAAAAATTTTCTTTCAAAATGAAGCCCAAAAAGCCTCTAAAAAAATATCACTTTCAAAAATACCTCCAAAAAATGTCCTTTGAACATTAAGCCTAAAAAGTGTCCTTTCAAAATGAAGCCCAAAAAAAGTCCAAAAAATGTCCAAAAAATGTCTTTTGGAAAGTAAGCCCAAAAACCTCTAAAAACAAAATACATCCAAAAAAATGTCCTTTCAAAATTAAGCCCAAAACCTCTAAAAACAATGAAAAGTAAGTCGAAAACCTCTAAAAATAAAATACCTTAAAAATAAATGAAGCCCAAAAAACATCCAAAAAATTTCCTTTGAATGTTAAGCCAAAAAGAGTCCTTAAGCACAAAAAAATCCTTTGCAAAATGAGACGAAATGAAAAAATGTGTGAAATTATGCGAAAATAATGAATCTGTTTAAATCTATTTATATTGACGTGAAATGTTTTTTTAGAGGGGCTTCACTGAATTTTCTGGTCAACGCAAATTCAATTAAAAGTTCGGCGGAACTTTTGTAAAAAAATTGGCCAAACTTTTGTGTCGTTAGACTTAACGGGCTATCAGGGAAAAAACAATTCGATCAAACTTTTTTTTAAAGTTCGACCAAACTAACGCATCTACAATTACATAGAGCCTAGCTCTAAACACATTTCTTCAACTTTGGACTGATTAAACTCCATGAAACTTTGTGAATTAACTATTGGAACAAAGACAAGCATTTGCAGAATTCAATCTACTTTCAGGAAATATAACTTTTATGGAATTTCATCAATATTTACTAATTTTAATTAATTTTGTAATAAAATGGGTGCAAACAAATTTTGAAGGTCATTATGATTCAGTGAAATCAATATTTTGTATCTTCCAAAATACACTATCAGAAAAAATAAAAAAATTATGGTGCATTACATTTGTCTGTTGTCTGTAATGGGTAGCTTTTAGAGTTTTAGTTTATAACTTATATGTTGAGAAATTTTGTGCGCACCGAACCATATTCAAAATATGTAGTTTTTTCATATTGGATCAGTTCAAAAAATTCTATAATTATGATATGCATCAGTTGCTTTCGTGAATATAATGAAACTGAAGTAGACTCTGTCTAGATTGTTGTAACACATTTTGTTTCTAAAAAATACACAGTTTTCAAAGAATACACCAACGCGTATTAACATGATTGAATTCTTTGATTGTTAAAAAAAACACACTGAAATAAATGCTATGTTGACATATCAAATGTGTATAAAAAAATTCCAAAAAATAAGTAATAGAAAGCTAACAAAATTTATAACCACTTTTATTTTTATTGCAAAATGAAATTCTAAATAAAAAAATTCGTTTTGGCTTGTAGTAAGCTGAAAAACAAAAAAATAAAATCAATTTTTTTTCTCAAAAAAGCGCAAAATGTGCAACCCAACTTCATGCTTGTGGATAAATGTTTTCGTGTCTCCTAATTTATAATAACTTTAAATTAAAAAATTAAATCAATTTAAACTCTAATTTTCTTTAATTTCCTAATTTAGATTGCTACATGAACATGGATTGCATATCTTCAACCCCTCCTGATAAATTTTACAATATAATCTAATAAAAACTAAATCTCACACAAATTATATATATATATATATATATATATATATATATATATATATATATATATATATATATATTCAAGCAAGTATCTTAGTGATTTAAGCAGCATGAGTTGCATCACCGAAAACGACTGTTTCTTTCCCCGTAAAGTTCTGAGTATTTCATAGAAGGATAGCTTGAAATACTCATTTCGTCAGGGGCTCCCGAACACATCATAAGCCAAACCCGTGCTGACAAATAACCAACCTGCAATGAATATAGAAGGTATGGTAATGCTATGGATGACCCAGTATCTAATACTAGTAATAATGTTAGCAAAGGAGCGTTCTCCCGTATTCCCAGACATGCTCAGCTCCAAATATTATTGTAAAGTCAGTCAAGGGGGAATTGATCCCATGAAATATAGAGATCTGGAAATGGAAAACTACTGATATCTTCTCCAATCCTTGTTTGATTGTCAACGTTATACCAAGGGTATCTTTGAAGTCTATAACTGGACCAGTATAGCTAGCTTTCTTTTGACACAGCAATACAATTTTGATGAGTATCGAAAGGAGAATGATTATGTTCCTGCCAGCAGTTATTCTATCTCTGTTTGGGCGACTGAATCCCAATAGAAAGAAGAGAATATTGCGTTCCTAGGTTCGGGCATAAGGAACCCCCTCAATTGATGTTGTAACAATTACATAGACCGTGAAAATTTTCGATTGGAATTAGCTTCTACATACAGGTGGTTTTAGAACCGAAAAAGAGGATGAGTGCCGCACAACTCATCCAGAATATGATACTTTTACTTCTTCCTTTTTCATTCCGACATGAAATTATGCCCGTGTAGATGACCTCAGTAATTCAGATTGCACGGGGATCATTGGTGATACGCAGATATATGTTGCTTTTCCAATAGTATCCGGCGCAGATGGAGTTATGCCGCAGACTTATTATATAGTACCTTGTATTAACGAGTAGGCATTACTCATTAGCTAAAACCAAGTGGATAGTGCAATAGAACCTAGTCAATTTTAGCTATGTGAAATTACGAGTTACTCCTTGCAATAGGTGTAATTTCTGTAATATCGAGTTGTACTGGCTCTAAGAATGAATATTGAAAAAACCTAATCCATCTAGAGGGTCAAATGATTGGATCAATAAGATCTAGAAATGAAAGGAGAAACTGGATATTCATATTCTTACACCTAAACGTGAAATTCACAAAACTTTGGCTATATATGTAGATAGGTTTCTTCCGGTCTAGTCTCTGATAGCTACTGGTAAAAAGATAACACCAGGTGATCCAATCGTACTGATTGAGAATTCATTAACCCTGTAAGAGGATTACATTCGACAATTTGTGAAGGGATTCACGGGTGCTATTCATTAGTTGCTTGATGAATGTGAGGATTTCTAGGATAATGAAGAGATTTCTACCATAGATCTCCTCTCATCCATGTTCATTCATACATATCCTATAGTATAGGATCATGAATTGGTACGAATCGAGACAATTGATCTTTTGTATTCTGATCTTGAGGTTACGAAAATAAAAATTTAGGTAATTGTCTCATGAAGATATGTATAAACCATATTTCATTCAGTCCTTCCACGCCTACTATAACTATAATTAGTTATTTCGGTTTCTTATTGGATTCTATCATTTTCACCCTAGTCCTATTCATTAGTTCGAGAAAGATACAACTTATTCAAAATGAAGGAAGGGGAAACCCTCTCAGTTCACTATTTCAATTTCAATAATTTCGTTTATTCTCTCTATATCAATTTCTGATCATTGAGATTCATAGAAAATTCAGGGTACTATCTAATATAGCTATTATCCCTACTTATTCCGTAGAATCGAAATGATTGAGGCTTTGCCATCCGGAATTGTGTTACGTCTAATTCCTATAACTTTGGCCGGATTATTCGTAACTGCATATTCACAATACCGATGTGGTGATAAATTGGATATTTGATCCTGGAATATCCTCCAATTTCATTGGCCTCCTACTTTTCCTGGGAGGTCAGATTCCATTGCTCGTTCCAGTTGGAATGAATTCTCGATAATTTAGAGGGTTGGATTTGATAGGAATAGAATCACGCTCTATAGGATTTGAACCTACGGCATCATGTTTTGGAGACCTGCGTTCTACCGAACTGAACTAAGAGCGCTTTCTTTCATATTCGTAGATAAAGGAAAATACCTTTTGTTTATACTCTTAGAGTCAAATACTTTCGCATCTGATATGATTCAATTATTTGATGTTCCCATCGAATCGATATCAAATTATCTTTCGTTCCTTTCTTTCCATATAAAATAAGGGAAAGGTAGGGATGACAGGATTTGAACCTGCGACATTTTGTACCCAAAACAAACATGTTACCAAGCTACACTACATCCCTTCTAATCATTAGAGAATTTTATTTTATAGAATTCGAAATTTGTTTCCCACATTTTCCCACCTTCATTTCTCTTCGTTCTCGTGAGTGAAAAGACTTTATACATGCATGTAGGGTCTATTATCTAGAAGATCACTATTCATTATGGTGATGAAACATCTTTTTCCTGTTCTATAAATAGGACCACAGCCCGGATCACATTATCCATATATTAATCAGTTCCGAGTTTTTCCTAGGATTCATAACTATCGATACGATCGAATCACTTACACATTATGATCAATAAGGAGAATTTACAATGCAAGATCTAAAGACCTATCTTTCCACAGCGCCTGTGTTAGCTATTTTATGTTGCAGCTTTTTAGCCGGCCTAGTGATAGAAATCAATCGTTTTTTTCCAGATGCTCTGACTTTGACTTTTCCCTCTTTTGAATTTTTTTCCTCCCCTTAAAGCCAAGGGAAAAAAGATTGTGCTAGATTGACTTCTCCTCCCTCTTGGATAAATTAGTGCATTCAGCCCAAAAAATATCTAAGTTTAGGGGTGAAGGGGGTAAAATTCAAGTATAAATATTGATCTAAATATTCTTTCCACATTTACTTTCGTAAGTACAATTGAAAACTCCTGATCAATCATTTTTTTACTTTCAAATGTTTCACCGTAGGATCTCCGGCTATCAACTTCTATTCCTTTTTCCCTTTTTCTTTTTCAAGTCGAAAAGCAAAGTAGACCCAATATTCAGAGTAAGTTTATGGCCAAGAGAAGAGATATAAGAGTAATAATTACTTTGGAGTGCACTAGTTGTACCCAAGATAGTGTTTATAAAAGATTCCTGGGGATTTCTAGATATACGACTCGGAAAAATCGATGCAATACACCTATTCAATTGGAATCAAATAAATTTTGTCCCTATTGTTACAAGCATACCATTCATGGAGAGATAAAAAAAAGAGATTGATTAAACGTACTACTCCTACCCAGGGATAGGAATAGATCATAGATATAAAAATAAATGGTATTTCCACAAGATCTTTAATGGAACAATATTTTCAAAAGGTTCATGAAACAAACTATGGATAAACCCAAGCGATCTTTTCTTAGACATTTGAAACCAATTCGTAGACATTTGAAACCAATTCGTAGACATTTGTCACCAATTAGGTCGGGAGATCGGATCGATTATAAAAATATGAGCCTAATTAGTCGATTTATTAGTGAGCAAGGAAAAATATTATCCGGCCGAGTGAATAGATTAACTTCAAAACAACAACGTCTAATGACTAACGCTATTAAACAAGCTCGTATTCTATCTTTGTTACCTTTTCTTTATAATGAGAACTAATTGAATCCATGGAAATAAGCCTACTCCTTAATCAAATCGGAGTTGGGATATCTGTTTGATAAAGATGCAGATCTTGAGTCTATTGTTGAAAAAGTCGACAGGATTTCATTTTTGGAAAAGAATTCGATTGAATTCTTTTCGTTCATTTCCAATCCAGTATTGAAATTTTTTTCAATGTTTCGACCTTCTCGGAGGGAATTCTCTAGGATAATATGTTCTATTCATTCCATCTTTACCTATTTATTTCATCATACGATAAGTTCTTCAAGATGGTAGAAAAACAATTACTATCTAATACAGCTATTTGTGCAAGTGTTTTACGATTTGGAAGCAACTGCCTCTTGTACAAATATTGGATGAATCTGTTATAAGAAACCCAATTGGCACGGGATGCTGCATTGATCCGAGTAATCCACATACGACGAAGATCTCTCTTGCGTTTACCTCTATCTCAGTGGACGGAAACTAAGGCTCTAGCTTTCTGTTGGTTAGCAGTTCGAAAAAGTTTTGAATGGGCCCCTCGAGAGCCTGATACAAATGCAAGAATTTTTTTCCGACGTTTTCGGGTTATGTATCCACGTTTCAGTCTGGTCATTGAAGTTTGAATCACTAATATTTTTCTTGGTTAGTCATTTGTTTGGTTCATTGAGAATAACACTGATTCTTCTTATTTAGAAAATAAAAGTTCCAATGGATTTTGCTATTGCAACCTTCCCAACCATAATTCCCTTTGGATAGGCATCTTCCTGGTAGGCAAGGGCTGGGACCTTTCACTGAGAATGAGAAAAAATCATGGGTTTCATAGTTTCTATGGTTCTTTCTCCAATGGTAAGGTCCTCTCTATACGCCGGAGCCTTTTATTTATTTCCAAAATAGGATATGAGTATGTTATCGGTAACTTGTATGGTTTACCATCTCCAACTCTACTCTTGAATCATTAAGTAATAAATACTCTCATTACAATATCTATTAATACAGTAACGACATGTAATTCTGGGGTTGGCCAGGTAGCTGACCCTGTTGTTCCGTTCTCGCCATAACTCGCATATGATGAGAACTAAAGGGGTTTCTGTTTTCACCAGGTAGTTGGTATGATGTGTCAGAACTTTACGGGGAAAGAAACAGTTATTTTTGGTGATGCAACTCATGCTGCTTCAATCACTAAGATACTTGCTAGAGAGATGGGAATTCATGTGAGTTGTACAGGTACTTATTGTAAACATGATGCAGAATGGTTCAAAGAGCAAATTAAAGATTTTTGTGATGAGATGATCATCACAGATGATCATGCTGAAGTAGGAGATATTATCGCTTGCGTGGAACCCTCTGCAATATTTGGTACTCAAATGGAACATCATATTGGTAAACCTCTTGAGATTCCCTGTGGAGTTATTTCCGCACCAACTCATATCCAAAAATTTTCCTTGGGATATCGACCCTTCCTGGGTTACGAAGGTACTAATCAAATAGCTGATCTAGTTTATAACTCATTCGCTCTGGGTATGGAGGATCATCTTCTAGAGATTTTTTGTGGTCATGATACGAAGGAAATAATGACTAAATCATTATCCACGGATATTAGTCCAATTTGGGATCCTGAAAGTCGGCAAGAATTGGGTAAAATCCCCCGTTTTGTAAGAGACGAAGTAAAGATAAATACAGAAAAATTTGCACGACGAAAGGGCCTTTTGAACGTTACCGTCGAGGTAATGCACGCAGCTAAAGAAGCATTAAGTTAAGTACCTAATCAATATCAATTAATTGATTACATTGAGTGTATTCTATACAAAAAGAGTGGATCCAATTCGATACCTATTCCTATCATATAAATTGAGTTAATGACTATTCATAATCACGTCTCGATCATGATTCGAGATCAGGGAGGGATCTTCAAAACATCGTCTGAAACGATGTGGTAATTTACATAATTGGTTTCGTGAATATGGATTATGACATCATTTCATATTCGGATCAAGTGCCCTTGGCTCAAAAATATTCTTATTTTCTTATATACTCTCCAAGTCAATCTTGTTTCCATGTGATTCCATACAAAGATGACGAATATTTGAATCGTTCTATTGTTAAAGCCTAGGATTTTCTATCGATGTGTCTAACATCTCGTCCCAATACAACGACAATCCAACAATTCATTTATCTCTTATTCTGGATTGAAAATAGTGTATTGTGTCAATATAATTCGTCCATATACAATAGAAATATATATCTTAGGTTCATCATTTATCAGTGATTCTATCCAATCATGATAATTCTGTTGATGGATCATTTATTCATAACCTAGATTACTTTATTCTGGAATGGTGGATCGAAACTATACATATCCATATATGAACTGACGAGTGAATTATTTGGTCATTCACATAGGTTTTTGATCCCTCCCGTTCGTCAATTAGATTGGTAGGATTCTATTTACCGGTTCATATTGAGTAACCTCGCATTCCACTTCTATCGTATATATACTCAATATCTATTCGCAATATGGGTTGCTAACTCAATGGTAGAGTACTCGGCTTTTAAGTGCGACTAAGATCTTTTACACATTTGAATGAAGTAGAAAACTCGTCGATACCATCGGTAAAGTTCGGAAGACTACGACTGATCCTAATGAACGGAAAAAAAAGCATGTCGCTCCAACATATGATCTTTATGATACCTGATATTATTTCTCGGATACCTGATTGTATTCGATCAGGACCGGATCTGATTCAAGGAATCAAATGGGTGGAAAATGTCTATTATATACCTGGACGGATGTATAATATGCTCATCCTTTCGGATCAAATGTGATAATTGTGAATAGGATTTCATCAATTCGCGGTTAAGTCGAATGAGTCAATGGAGAAAGCTATATGACTTGAATCATAAGTAGACCCAGAGAAACAAGCTTATGTTCCTCGTTCCAATTAAGCGAGCGAGGAATTCCCTTTACTGATCAGAAGTTAAGAGCAGTTTAGTACCTGATATCGGGAGGTTTTCCCTGAGTAGATCAGGGATTTATACACTCACAATGAGTCCTAAGTACTCGAGTACAGATGTGTAAGATAAATAGTGTACTGACCAGGTTTATTTATTCCATGAGTCAGGAGAGCGATTGGTTGCCAGGATAAAAAAAATTGTGTTCTTCCTCATGACGAATGAGATCCTTGGGTAGTAAATCTATAGAAGATAGAATCTTTATATTTGGATATATCTCTTTTTTCCTATCTTGTTCCGACTAGATCGCACCATGTATTTTCTCAGAAATGAAGAGGTTATTCTCATGAACGAGGGCCATAGCCGAGGTTTGGAAATGGATGAATTCCATAGATACGGAAAGGAAGATAACTCTCGGCAACAATGCTTTTTATATCCACTCTTTTTTCAGGAAGATCTTTACGCAATTTCTCATGATCATTATTTCGATGGATCAAGTTCTTCCGAACCGATGGAACATTTAAGTTCCAATGATCAATTCAGTTTCCTAACTGTAAAACGTTTGATTGGTCAAATACGTCAACAAAATCATTCAAATGTTTTATTCGTGAATTGCGCTCCAAATCCATTAGCTGATTGCAAGAAGAGTTCCTATTCTGAATCGGTACTAGAAGGACTTACATTGGTCCTGGAAGTTCCGTTCTCTATACGGTCAAAATATTATGTGGAAGGGATGAATGAATGGAAGAGTTTCCGGTCGATCCATTCAATATTTCCCTTCTTGGAGGATAAATTCCCGCATTCAAATTATATATCAGATGCACGAATACCCTATTCTATTCATCCGGAAATTTTGGTTCGAACCTTTCGTCGCTTGATCCGAGATGCTCCCTCCTTGCACCCATTACGCTCTATTCTCTATGAATATCGAAATAGTCCAGAGAATTTACAAAGATCAATTATTGTCGTCCCAAGAGTAAATACAAGATTCTTCCTATTCCTGTGGAATTATTATGTCTATGAATGCGAATCCATTTTCTTTTCCCTTCTTAAACGATCCTCTCATTCACGATCGTTGTCTCATAGACCTTTCGCTCAACGAACTCATTTTCATTGAAAGATAAAACATATTATCATATTTTCTCGTCAAAATTCACTGAAAAGTATCTAGTTGTTGAAGGATCCTAAAATTCACTATGTTAGATATGATGAATGATCTATTATAGCTATAAAAGGTACTCATCTCCTAGTGAAAAAATGTAGATATTATCTTCTACTTTTTCGGCAATGTTATTTCCATCTTTGGTCCGAACCGTATAGGGTTTGTTCTCATCAATTATCCAAGAATTGTTCTTCTTCTCCAGGTTATTTTCTGAGGATTCGTATGAACCCTCTTTTTGTCAGAACCAAAATGCTAGATGAGTTATTCATTGCCGATCTTATTACCAATGAATTTGATCCAACAGTTCCAATTGTACCAATACTTGGATTATTGGCTAGAGAAAAATTATGTGGCGTATCAAGACGGCCAATTAGTAAATTGTCTTGGACCAATCTAACAGATGATGATATCCTCAATCGATTTGATCAAATTTGGAGAAATATTTTTCATTACTACAGTGGATTCTTTCGTCGAGATGGTTTATATCATATAAAGTATATACTTTCATTATCATGTGCTTAAACTTTAGCCTGTAAACATAAAAGTATGATACGTGTAGTTCGGAAGGAATTAGGTCCAGAACTCTTTCAAAAATAGTTTTCAAAAGAACGAGAATTTGATTCTCTGCCTTTTTCATGAAAAGCGGCCGCCCGTTCGTAGAGAGAACGAATTTTGCATTCAGATATTCCCCAGATAAATCCCCTAGCTAATTCCTGGCAAAAGATACAGGATCTTAAAATAGAAAACTTATTTGACCAATAAAATGCTCTTTGAGTAATTGCCTCGATTCAGAATCATTTTTCTTTTTATATCCGAAAACTAAAATGATTAGGAAATAGATACATTGCATGGGGAAAGCCGTGTGAAATGAGAATTGCAAGCTACGGGAAATTAACAACATTTAAGGATGATTAAAATTTAGAACAAAGGATTACAGTAAATAGAAAGAAAATAGTTTCTCAAGATATAGTTTATCTTTTTATATTTTTGAATCTTTATTTGATTTTAAATAGAACACATGTGAGAATCAAATTGAGATAGAACAAAGCATTCTAACGTTTTTTCTCATTCTAATATTTTTCCTCATCATTTGTAAAATTTTGTTTTTTAAACACAAATAAAAATAAAATTCTAACTTTTTAAACATAAATAGAATAAAGTTCTATTTTTTATCATTTTATATTTCTATTTTAAAATCGATAACAAAATTTTTAATCGTAAAATTCTTCTACGGATTTCCAGAAGTCTATTTTTTTAAGCACAAATAAAAGGATTGTTCTAACTTTTTTTAAGCACAACTAAAAATAAAAATAAAGTTCTAAATTTGTATTGTTTTATATTTCCTGTTTAAAATCCATTACAAATATTTTAAATAAAATTCTTAAACCAAAAATAACAATGGCTTCATTTCTAGCAGAGCTTTCACAGTAACCGCCGCACCGCCCTTGGTTGAAAGAAAACAGGTACGAAGGACATAACAATTAAATCGACCCAATGGTAGAGTGTTCCAGTTATTAAAACCCCTAAAAATTAACAAATAGCCTGTTATAGTTATTAAACAAGGGAAATTGTAATAGATTAAGTATTAAATTTGGATATTTGTGAAATTCACTGTTATTTGTTTCTATATACAAATTGTTCTAGTAAATAGAAGAAAAATAAATATTAAAAAAAAAAAGCAATTTACTATGGTAGAAACTGTAAGAGATGCGCTCAACAAGCAAGGGCAGTCTCCTACATATCATCTAGAGAAGGTCTCTATGACCTGCTCTTCGAGACCAAGTGCTCCCCAAATGCCATCCTCAACTCCGGATCATGGCAGTGCAACAAAAAGTTTTCATCCATCCAACTACAGCACTCAACCGGAAGATCGCTTGACTTGCCCTTCTCTGCTGATGGACCGCCCTAGACACCTCTTTTGTGGCGGCGGCGAGGTTGATTCTCCGTGGACAGGTCAGAGTCGAGGACTGAGAGCGGCAGTAGAAAGGAGAAAAATGCCAACAAAAAGAAATAGGAAAGGAAACTTAAGCACTTTCGATCTTGTGAATTCTCAAGATGAACACCGATAGAACCTGGGCCTAGCTTACGGACATGTAACAATCCAACAACAATTACCCATTCAAGCGACGCCCCTCGCAAACCAAACATGAAATCAGTTGCTAGATTTACAATGTCCGCAGCCCGCTTGAGTTAAAAGCCCGCCTCATTTTAAATTTCAAAATTTGAATGTTCCACACTGTCCCTCCACCATTGGCAAGCAATATGTATGTATGGGTCATTGCTATCAATTACATTAAATCACAGAACGCATAATATGGTATGATGCGCAATGCCCGCCTGCCATGGGATGTCGTTCCATTTGGATGGAGAGAGGATGGGTTGATGATGTGACGGATTGGGAAGATTGCCGGAGGTGCGGACGGATGGAGGGTCCGCGGTGTTGTTATCACCGGACTTTGTTCACAGGGATTCTCCATTTCCTCGAACTGAAATGTTATGTCATCTGAGAGTTATCACGTTTTTAATTTGGTTTTAATGGATGTAATATGTTTCAGGCCTAAGTGTTTTTTTTATTTTTAGTTGTAGGTTGAAAATATACAGATAAGCTCTATTGCTTGAAGTAACTAATATGTAAATTTAACGCGGTTAAATCATTTATATCATTACTAAATATTAAAATTTAATATAAATATCGTTTAATCTCATATTAATCAATCTAAATGGTTAAATATTTTAAATTTTACGTAAACTAATTTTTGGCCAAATTTCAAATAAATAATTAATATAAATTTAGCTTCCTTAGAATACGAAATAGCATCTTGTATAATTTTATGATGTATAAGGAAATGGCAGACTATTCCTAGGATTCACGACGGGTCATGTCAATTCAAAAGTTAGGTGCTTTTTAAAAGAAAAATGATTCTGGATATCTCTTTCACGAAAATACCTATCACATCAAAGTATGTCTCGATTTTCATAGACGGAATTTCATGCGAGCCACATGTTTAATCTTATCCAAGTAGGTTGGTAATATCTAGGGAGCGCTGTCTTCTTTCAATGTGGAGAGCAAAGCCGTGTTCGAAGTTGAGTATGTCTCGATTTTCATACCTATCTCATTAAATTACGTCTGAAATTTCAGGGGAGCCACATGTTTAATCTTGTCAAAGTAGGTTGGGAATATCTAGCTAGCGCTAATCTTATCCAAGTAGGTTGGTAATATCTAGCGAGCGCTGTCTTCTTTCAATGTGGAGAGCAAAGAAGTGTTCGAAGTTGCGTACGTCTCGATTTTCATACCTATCTCATTAAATTACGTCTGGAATTTCAGGGGAGCCACATGTTTAATCTTGTCCAGGTAGGTTGGGAATATCTACCTAGCGCTAAATTCTTTCAATGTGGAGAGCAAAGCCGTGTTCAAAGTGGAGTCCTCTAATTTTATAGTCCAATTGGTCCTGCAGTTCGAAGTTTTTCAATTTGACTGGTCGGCTACAATGCTAAAATCACTGTCGAGCCGACCTCCCTCAACATGGCCGCTTTTTAGAAATAAGCATGTACTAGCAAAAAGAGGTGTTGGAATTTCTGAGAATTCCAGAACAATATAGAGAAAATTATACTCTCTTTCTAGCACAGAGAAATTTTAAAAAAAATTGCTTCACTCGTAGACAGAGTTTTGCACACACTTCAAATTTTATTTCATTAAAAAAAAAATTGTTACAAAAGTCTTCTTCTGTTAAGGGATTACAAAAATGGATTGCTGCAATAACACAGTTCCATGAATAACTACTCTTTTTCCAAAAGAAACACACAAAAATAGTGCTCTGCAAAACTCTGATTTTCACTCTGTTTTGTTTTTAATACACGCTGTTGTGTATATAAAAAAAATTTCATTAGCCTCTCACACTATTTCCCTTTTGTGACGCAGCACAAGTAATAACAAACAAAATATAACATATAACTAAAAACTAAACATGTGTATGGCCCACTGGGCTCCTATTACAAAAAAAAATGTGCATATAACATTTATTAAAAATATAAAACTCCAAAAGTTTAAAACCTTTATCGTGCGATGCAAAACATTAACAAAAGAACTTGAACCATAGTTTTAAAACCTATACGCACGGACTTCAAAACGACTAAATCTAATTGCAAAAGAAATTCGCATTAGAAAATTAGATGATGACTTAGGGCGGAAGTGTAATGCGAAAATGTTATGGACTCGAGTTTATAAACTTTCGGGTCTGAAAATGGGCTTTGGGTACGAGCCCAAAATAAAACTCGAAAACTTTATGGATTGTGGCATATAAAACTTCGAGTCCGTGATTGAGGATTGTGACTCGGCTCAGGAAAAAGTGTGATCGAATAAAATTTCTCCGCGTGCCCCTGTTGACTCTTTTCAAACAAAAGAATTGACCCGCAAAATCAAACATTGATTTGGGTTTAAAAGTCCGAAAATGACTGTCTTTCCACAAACTGATACTGCAGGGTTTATGTACAAAGACCCAAGCTTTCCTTATATTCTACAGCTGTGGCTTCTGTCAGTAAAAATGACTTCCTTACAAAACCTTGAGTTTCTGAATAACGTGTGTTGTGAAGTGCATTTCAACAGCGACCTTTCCTTCTGTACTTTTGTCCTCTGCAGAGAATCAACAAATGGATTTATATTTTCAACACTCTCCCTTAAATTCAATTGTTGGGTTACCTGTCATACCCATGCACTTCCTCAGATATTCAAAACTCTTTTGTCCGAATGGCTTT
The DNA here is from genome assembly GCA_034641835.2 of Pinus albicaulis. Lineage (NCBI taxonomy): Eukaryota > Viridiplantae > Streptophyta > Pinopsida > Pinales > Pinaceae > Pinus > Pinus albicaulis. The sequence goes on along the minus strand of CM076584.1, from coordinate 1,005,675,394 downwards.
GTCAGTATATCAGCGAACTGCTCCTGAGTTCTGCAATGTTTTAAAATTATTTCTCCATTGTTCACTAACTCCCTAATGTAGTGAAACTTAGCATCTATGTGGTTTTTCCTTTTGCGAAACACAGAAATCTTAAACAATGCTATGACTGAGCTATTGTCACAATAAATTACTATGCCTTTTACTTGTTCTTGACATAGACTCCTCAACATTATTCTCATCCATAATACTTGACATGTTGTTTCTGTAGTTGCCACATAGTCTGCCTCTGCTATAGATAATGCTACAATAGGTTGTTTCTTAAAAGCTCATGAAATGGCTTCTAAACCCATGTGAAAAACATAACTAGAAGTACTTTTCTGGTCATCTACACTTCCAGCCCAATCACTATCAGTGTATCCAATTAATTTTGAATTTTCTGAAGTAGTATACAAAATACCATACTTTTTATTTCCTTTAACATACCTCAGAATTATTTTTGCTGCTTGTCAGTGTGCTTCTTTTGGCCTCTCCATAAATCTGGAAATTAAACTAACAACATGCATAATATTTGACCTAGTTGCAGTCAAATACATGAGGCTGCCAACTATGCTTTTGTACAAACTAGGATCAAAATCCTTGCTCCTGTCCTCTTTGCCGAGTTTTAATCCCATCACTGTGGGAGTAATTGTTGCCTTGCAATCCTGAATGTTAAATCTCTCCAAAACTTCATTCACATACTTTTCCTCAGAAATAAAAATTTTATTTTCATTTTTCTTTACTTCTATTCCTAAGAAGTATTTCAGTAGACCCATATTAGTCATTTCAAATTCATCTTTCATGACCTTTTTAAAATTTTCAACAAGGTAATCATCATTACCTGTAAATATCATATCATCAACATATAAAACAACAATTAGCATCTTACCATCTTTCTCCTTGATGTATAAGATGGGTTTTCCCTTACATTTTTCAAACCCATTCCCCTGTAGATAGGAATCTATCATACTGTACCATGCTCTTGGTGCTTGTTTCAGCCCATAAAGAGCTTTCTTCAATTTGCAAATTTTGTGCTCTTGCCCCTTTTTCTCATAGCCTAGAGATTGTTCAACATAAACCTCTTCTATTAACACTCCATTTAGGAATGCTGATTTGAGATCCATTTGGTAAAATTTCCACTTGTTTTGTGCTGCAATAGTCAACACCGCTCTCACGGTTTCCATTCTTGCAACCGGTGCGAAAGTTTCCTCATAGTCTCTCCCATGTTGATGCTTGTATCCTTTGAAAACAAGTTTGGCCTTGTGTTTTTCAATCTTACCTTCAACATTACTTTTGGTTTTGTAGACCCATTTAACTCCAATGACTTCCTTACCTTTTGGGAGTTCAACCAAATCCCATGTTTTATTTCTTTCTATGGCATTAATTTCTTCATCCATAGCTTCTATCCATTTACTATCTTTTATAGCTTATTCAAAATGAATAGGATCATCAACATGACAATATAAAGCAAATAAAGAGTGCATACCTTCATTTGCTGTCTCTTGCTCATAAATGTCATTTAAATTTCTGAATCTTATTTTTCTTTCATTTGGTGTACATGTGCTTGAAGTAGTGCTCAACTCAGCTCCTTGTGGTGTGCTTGGAGAAGCACTCTCATTACTTCTTAAGGGTGTTCTTACTCTAGCTTGTGGTGTCCCTTGCTTCCCTTGTGTTGGTGGAGGTAGTGGTGGTAATGATGGATGTATTTCAGCAATATCATCCTCATTTTCATCATGAGACAAACAATGCCTTACATTGATTGTTTTCTCAATGCTTCCATCCCAAGCTTCTTCCTCAATGAATTGAACATCTCTGATCACAATAAATTTCTTGGTGAATGGGTTATACAACCTGTAAGCTTTGGATTCCTCACTGTATCCAATAAAAATACATTTCTCCCTCTTGCTGTCCAACCTCTTCCTTCGCTGATCTGGAATGTGTGCGTAAGTCACATAACCAAAAACTTTCATGTGGGTGACTCCTTGTTTTATCCCACTCCATGCTTCTTCCAAAACTTTATTCATCACTGCTTTTGTTGAGAATCTATTTATTATATATGATGCGCAATGTACCGCGTCAGCCCAATAATCATTTGGCAAATGTTTTTCCTTTAGCATACTCCTTACCATATCCATGATTGTCATATTTTTCCTTTCGGAAACTCCATTTTGCTGCAGAGTATACCTTGATGTAAATTTCTTGCGTATGCCATTTTCTCTGCAAAAGCGCAAAAATTCTTCATAGATGTACTCACCTCCTCTATTAGTCCTAAGGAATTTGATATGCTGCCCACTTTGGTTCTCAACAAGTGCTTTGAAATTGAAATTTTTTTCAAACACTTCACTTTTATTTTTCAAAAAATAAACTCAAGTTTTTCTTGTAAAATCATCAATAAAAGTTAACATACAGTGGTTGTTTTCAAGTGATGGTGTTTGCATTGGTCTACATAAATATGAGTGGACAATTTCTAAGGGTGTTTTTTCCCTTATGCTTTTTCTAGATGGAAATTTTTCTCTATGTTGTTTGCCCAAGATACAATCTTCACATAAGTTGTCCAACTTCTCAATCAATGTAATCTTCTTACCATTCCTTTCCTATGTAACAAATTAAGGCCTCCAAAGTTGAGATGTCCAAATCTCAAGTGCCATAACAAATTCTCATATTTTTCTTCTCTTTGGAAAGACTCTTGTGTCACTCCTTCCATTTCTTCTCCATTCTTCAAATCTGCCCTCATCCTGAGAGGGAACATTCTATTCCTTGTCATCCTTATTTCAGTAATACATTGTTTTATTTGAGGTTTGTCCATGATGGTGCATACATCATCCTCAAATAAAACATTGTAGCCCTTTTGAATGAGCTGCCCAGTGCTTAGCAAATTACATTTCATACGTGGTACATAATATACATCAGATATGCCTTTTCCTGTGATAGAAATCTTACTTTCTATTCCCAATGTTACTTGAGACTTCACATTTTCATCTAACATAGAAAATATAGCAATGTTTCTTGTCAGATGGTTACTACATCCTGAATCTAGAAACCATAAATCTTCACTCTTTTCCTCAGCCATATTACATGCTAAAAACAGTTTATCTTGGCTGATGTTTTCTCCAGTGAAATTTGCACCAGGTCTATTACCCATATCATTCTTCTTCTTCCTACATTCATTTGCATAATGCCCATATTTTTTACAATAATGACACCGGACATTAGATTTTTCATAACTTTGTCGATGAGCATGTTGTTGTCCACTTTGCTGGCTATTGCTTTGGCCTTGGTTCTGATTTTGATTGTTGCCCCTTCCTTGATCATTTACTGGCTTGTTTCTTCCTCCTCTGTTTTGGCTTCTGCCTCTTCCTCTCTTGTTTCCTCTGCCTTGACCTCTTCCTCTTCCAAATGACATTTGGGTCTTGAAGGCATGCTCCAAAGATGAGTTTTCATTTATACCCAATCTTTGTTCATGTGTCATCAGTGATGCATGAAGCCCATCAACTGAAAATTTCTATGGTGGTGATTATAACATCAAACCTTGAGGGTAAGCTCCTCAAAAATTTCTCTACAATCCTTCTTTCTTCAAGTGTCTCTCCATGATACCTTATCTGTGTGACCATACCAATCACATGTGTGAAGAATGAGTCTATGTTATCAAACTCCTTCATACAGAGAGTCTCAAAATCTATCCTCAGCAATTGTAGTTTTGCTATCTTCAATTTCTCCATGCCTTGATAGGCTGTCTTGAGAGTTTCCCATGCTTCCTTGGATCTCTTAGCTACTGCTATCCTTAGAAACACACTCTCATGCACTGCTTGATAAAGATAGAAGAGGGCTTTAGAGTCATTCTTCTTATTGATCTTCAACAATTCATTCTTTGCATGTGTTAAGGCATTAAACTCATTTTCATCTACTAGTTCTTCAAAACCATCCTCAACAAGTTCCCATAAGTCTTGAGAGGCAAACAGGGCTCTCATAGTGATTGCCCAATAATCATAGTTCTTCCCATTGAACTATGGGATCTGAGCATTACCAATACTCATGCTTCTGTTGGCTGCTGCCATGCCTAGCACTCTGAACTATGCTTTAAATTTTGACTATGATTTTTTAAAATAAACTGACTATCTTCAAACAGTGACACAAAAAAAATCTGTCTTGAAAATACCTTGGATTCTTTTTTATTGAGCCTTCACTCTGCTGGAGAAGCTGTTGCAACAGAAATCCTTCCTTCATCTTCTTTGACACTTTCAAAGAGCCTGGATTAGCTCTGATACCATGTTGGAATTTCTGAGAATTCTAGAACAATACGGAGAGAATGATACTCTCCTTCTAACATAGAGAAATTAAAAAAAAAAATGCTTCACTGGTAGATAGAGTTTGCACACACTTCAAATTCTATTTCATTAATTAAAAAACACTGTTACAAAAGTCTTCTTCTGTTGAGGGATTACAAAAATGGACTTCTTCAATAACATAGTACCATGAACAACTACTCTTTCTCCAAAGAACGCACAAAAATAGTGCTCTACAAAGCTCTGTTTTTCACTTTGTTTTGTTTTTCATACACGTTGTTGTGTATATAAAAAAAATTACATTAGCCTCTCGGGCTATTTCCATTTTGTGACACAGCACAAGTAATAACAAACAAAATATAACATATAACTAAAAACTAAACATGTGTATGGCCCACCGGGCTCCTATTACAAAAAAACGCGCATATAACATATGTTAAAAATATAAAACTCCAAAGGTTTAAAACATCTATCGCGCGATGCAAAACATTAAAACAAAAAAACTTGTACCATAGTTTTAAAACCTATACGCCCGAACTTCAAAACGACTAAACCGAATTGCAAAATAAATTCACATTACAAAATTGGATGATGACGTAGGGCGGAAGTGTAATGTGAAAACGTTATGGACTGGAGTTTATTAACTTTCGGGTCCGAAAATGGGCTTCGGGTACGGGCCCAAAATAAAACCCGAAAAATTTATGGATTGCGGCATATAAAACTTTAGGTCCGTGTTTGAGGATTGCGACCCAGCTCAGGAAAAAGTGCGATCGAATAAAATTTCTCCACGTGCCCCTGTTGACTCTTTTCAAAAAAAAGAATTGGCCCGCGAAATCAAACATTGATTTGGGTTTTAAAGTCCAAAAATGATTTTCTTTCCACAAACTGATACTGTGGGGTTTATATACAAGGAACCAAGCTTTCCTTATATTCTACAGGTGCGGATTCTGTTAGTAAAAATGGCTTGCTTAAAAAACCTTGAGTTTCTGAATAACCTGTGCTCTGAAGTGCATTTCAACAACGACCTTTCCTTCTGTACTTTTGTCCTCTGCACAGAATCAACAGATGGATTTATATTTTCAACAATAGGGAGGTCCATGCACCTGAAATTCATCAAACGCTAACTACTTTCGTGTTGTAATCTGAATTCAATAGGAGCAATTAAAACAATATGGAGCATTATATTTATGTCGCAATCATCCCGTTTAAAATAAAAATTTCATGGCCACATAAAACTCTGATAAAGGTAAGACCGATAGCACTCCGATGATAGGGTACATTATAAGTATTCACATCCCTTCCCATTTTTTCTCATCCAACTCTTTTAGCTGTCGGAGTTGTAGTTTTTCCATACTCACACTGACATACTCTTTCGCGCATCTGTCAAATTTCAAATCATTTGTGGGTAAAGAGTGATACCCTATCTCATATCATATCATTCATCAGATAACAAGCTTTATGATGAAGAGCCCTGCGGCGAATATTCTGATTATGGCCTCATTCCTTCTTATAGCAGAAAGTATCAATGGCATGTTGCTTATGAAGAATAACCAATTTGGTTTGCCATACAAACTATTTGGCGTAGATCCCAATCTCGCTTCCCTTGAAGATGATGGCTCCCAATAATTACACACAATAGGCAATCATGTGGAGAAAAATGCGGTGCAGTATGATCGAGAGAGAAGAAGCATGTCTTCAAATAGTGCCAGAAATCACCAGAATTTATAGTTGAGGCTTAGCGTGGGTGGCCAAAAGACCAATAAAATCAAAGCCAATGGCGTATTCAATTTAATACCGGAGGGCAGAATAACACTATCCAGACCTAGTCCTATTGTAAAACCCATGGTCACCGAACATGAGTTGTCCACGTCGAAGGATAGCCCCGAGGTTGGTCACATGCAGATTATCTGGCCTAAATATCAATTAATAAGAGCTCCAAGCCCGGAGGCAATAATTAATAGCTTTGATTATATTTTGAAGTACAGAACAAGCCGAGAATGTTTATTTTCTGTGTGCACTCCATCGAGCATTAAAGCCATGTCTTTAAACCCTGCAAGTTCATTTTTTTTATTAAAGGCCATAGCCTTGTTTTTCAATGAATTTCATGGTTTGACTATGTAACCCTGCCTCTTGTTAAATCCTTAAACCATGCAATACCCGCTTTAAAACCCCCACCAATCAAAAATCATCCCGCCATTTGTTTTATATTTGAATTAGGGCGACGTCATATATGTGGAGCCTATATTCCACATCATTCTCCTCGACCAATCAACGTCAATTCGCGTTGTTTGGAGCCTAAGCCACTACACCCTCTAACCATGTGATGAACCATACCCCACCACTACCAACACAACAAACCGTCAACCAATCCTCTGCGTATCGCACAAAACTGATCTGACATCATCCACCCACAAAATGGATGCGATAAGGGCAGAAACATGAACCTGGGTTACAGTTTTGTGAGAATTGCGGGTTGAAATTTTTTTTCGGAACTAGTTCGGCCGAACATTTTATCGAGTTCGGCCGAAACTATGAAATAGTTCGGCCGAACTCGTGATTCCATTTAGCCTGGCGGCCCACTGACGGCGCGGGCAAACAGAATTTTTGCCGGAGATTGGAAAACCGGCAACTAAAGTTCGGCCGAACATGGAGTTCGGCCGAAATTTTACATTTAAAATAGTTCGGCCGAACTATTTTCTATAAATAAATCGCCCGCGAAGTTATGTGGTTTATTGTTCTCGCGTTTTCTCTGTCGTTGTTTCTCCCGCGTTTTCTCCGTCGCTGGTGCTGTCGCTGTTTCTCGTCGCCGCCACGGTCGTCCTCGTCGCAGCGCTGGTCATCGGGTATTACGAATATGATTTACTGATATGTATGTTTAGTTTTTAATGTAAATGATTTGATAATTTTTTTACTGATTTGTTAATTAAAAATTTGTTAGTATATGTTATATTTTAGTTCAGAAAAATTAAAAAATATATTATGTTTCACATTGGACATTGAGATAATCCCCTGTTTTCATTTATGTTTTTCATAGGCTTCAAAGATTAGCTTGACATTTAAAAATGAAAATGCACTGAAAATTTAGCTTTTCACAGAGAAAAAAAACAACATATTTTGCATTAATAAATGAAGTCGTTACATCATATAAGTTTCTCTATATCCAACCCAGAAATAGAGCTGCAATAGCCACTAAACAGGCCCTGAAAATTTAGCTTGTTTTGACAATTGTAGGGATATTGTGGCTTACTAAAACTTTCCTTGTAGTTTTCTTTATAAAAATTTGCTTATTCCTCAGAGCAAAAATTACAATAGATTTTGATGGGCAGTAACGTTGCTTCAGATTTGGGCTAAAATGGCTTATCCACGCGCTTCTATCACTGAATTAGACAGTTCAACAAAACTTCCCTTCAGTTAAAACTGAATTTCAACACAATAGCTTCATTCACAGACTCTAAGATCAAATTTCACTCCGATTTTCAGACTCTAAGTACGGATTAAAATTTCACTGGTATATGAGGTAGATACTTAAGTTATCCTATCAAGAACTGTTGCCAATTCCTGGATCTACAACTGAAGTGTTGTAATATGGCTGCTAATCCCTGTCCCACTGTACTTCAGACCTAATGAAATATATTTTCCTGCCAAATCCCTCTAGTGCCTGTGCATTTCCTTTGAAGGGTAGGGTCATATTATCGAAATTGGAGTTAGTACTAGATATGTTTACTGATAAAGATCTTATTCAACCATAACTACTATTTCCAAAACTCTAGAGGACTGTATCTTGTAATATTATGTTTTTATTCACATTTATTGTTACCACATTGCTATTGAATTAACCTTTTAATACTCTTCTTAATTGTGGACATGTCTTGGTATATTATGGTTTTAGGAGGAAGTTTTCCTGGCCAGTTATGGGGCCGTGTTAGTCTTTGTATGCGAGATCCAGGGAAACCAAGTCTAATAACTTATTTAGATATGGCCTTGAATTGTAAGTGGTCTGTGCCTAGTTTTTTATGCTTGTCAATGGAACATATCTATTTTTCTCTTTTCACCAACTTACATATTCACTTACTGAAAATCCTGTGACATTGGAGCAGAAATGTCATGTTTTTAAGGGTTGTTTATTTGTGTAGTAGAATGAGTTATGGCATAGAATGGAAGAACTTGAAATGCCATCAAACTGAAAACACATCATTTTTCTCCTTCAAAGAAAAAAAAAATTCACATCATGTGAATATGTCCATGTACTCTTACATATTGGGGTACAAAACCATCAACCAAACACAAGTTGAAAAAACATGCCTCTTCAAACAACTGACTCTTAAGTCAAATAATAGAGCTCATGTACTTTCAACATCTTTCTTCATGCAACATGCACCATACTTTGAATTTGCAAAGAAATTCATGAAACATCAAAATACATGCTAGGCCTTAATTGGATAAGAAATCTAACCATTTGTTAGCAAACCATTTCAATGGCGCTTCATTTTCTTTCAACTATGTTGAATTTAGTTTTTAGTTATATTTTTAATTTTGGAGAAAATAACTATTTATTTCATGTGTAATTAGATTAGTGATTTCATGTGTTAGGGTTGTGGATTTAGGCATTGAAACAACACCATTATATTTCAAATTTAAAAATGATGGTTCGAGTCCTAGGTAGCTTAGAATCCTACTTGTTTTCAAAATAAGGATGCACTCCCATTTGATTCTCACGGATAGGTTGTAATCATGAGGCTCTCGCTCAAGAGTGGACCTTCGCAAAATCTTGTGACGTCTTGTCACAGACAAAACCATCAAACTGAAAACACATCATTTTTCTCCTTCAAAGAAAAAAAAAATTCACATCATGTGAATATGTCCATGCACTCTTACATATTGGTGTACAAAAACATCAACCAAACACAAGTTGACAAAACATGCCTCTTCAAACAACTGACTCTTAAGTCAAATAATACAGCTCATGTACTTTCAACATCTTGCTTCATGCAACATGCACCATACTTTGAATTTGCAAAGAAATTCATGAAACATCAAAATACATGCTAGGCCTTAATTGGATAAGAAATCTAACCATTTGTCAGCAAGCCATTTCAATGGCGCTTCTTTTTCTTTCAACTATGTTGAATTTAGTTTTTAATTATATTTTTAATTTTGGAGAAAATAACTATTTATTTCATGTGTAATTAGATTAGTGATTTCATGTGTTAGGGTTGTGGATTCAGGCATTGAAACAACACCATTATATTTCAAATTTAAAAATGATGGTTTGAGTCCTAGGTAGGTTAGAATCCTACTTGTTTTCAAAATAAGGATGCACTCCCATTTGATTCTCACGGATAGGTTGTAATCATGAGGCTCTCGCTAAAGAGTGGACCTTTGCAAAATCTTGTGACGTCTTGTCACAAACAAAACCATCAAACTAAAAACACATCATTTTTCTTCTTCAAAGAAAGGAAAAATTCACATCATGTGAATATGTCCATGTACTCTTACATATTGGTGTACAAAACCATCAACCAAACACAAGTTGACAAAACATGCCTCTTCAAACAACTGAATCTTAAGTCAAATAATAGAGCTCATGTACTTTCAACATCTTGCTTCATGCAACATGCACCATACTTTGAATTTGCAAAGAAATTAATGAAACATCAAAATACATGCTAGGCCTTAATTGGATAAGAAATCTAACCATTTGTCAGCAAACCATTTCAATGGCGCTTCTTTTCTTTCAACTATGTTGAATTTAGTTTTTAGTTATATTTTTAATTTTGGAGAAAATAACTATTTATTTCATGTGTAATTAGATTAGTGATTTCATGTGTTGGGGTTGTGGATTCAGGCATTGAAACAACACCATTATATTTCAAATTTAAAAATGATGGTTTGAGTCCTAGGTAGCTTAGAATCCTACTTGTTTTCAAAATAAGGATCCACTCCCATTTGATTCTCACGGATAGGTTGTAATCATGAGGCTCTCGCTCAAGAGTGGACCTTCGCAAAATCTTATGACGTCTTGTCACAAACAAAACCATCAAACTGAAAACACATCATTTTTCTCCTTCAAAGAAAAAAAAAATTCACATCATGTGAATATGTCCATGTACTCTTACATATTGGTGTACAAAACCATCAACCAAACACAAGTTGACAAGACATGCCTCTTCAAACAACTGACTCTTAAGTCAAATAATAGAGCTCATGTACTTTCAACATCTTGCTTCATGCAACATGCACCATACTTTGAATTTGCAAAGAAATTATTGAAACATCAAAATACACGCTAGGCCTTAATTGGATAGGAAATCTAACCATTTGTCAGCAAACCATTTCAATGGCGCTTCTTTTTCTTTCAACTATGTTGAATTTAGTTTTTAGTTATATTTTTAATTTTGGAGAAAATAACTATTTATTTCATGTGTAATTAGATTAGTGATTTCATGTGTTAGGGTTGTGGATTCAGGCATTGAAACAACACCAAATTATATTTCAAATTTAAAAATGATGGGATTGAGTCCTAGGTAGCTTAGAATCCTACTTGTTTTCAAAATAAGGATGCACTCCCATTTGATTCTCACGGATAGGTTGTAATCATGAGGCTCTCGCTAAAGACTGGACCTTCGCAAAATCTTCTGACGTCTTGTCACAAACAAAACCATCAAATTGAAAACACATCATTTTTCTCCTTCAAAGAAAAAAAAAATTCACATCATGTGAATATGTCCATGTACTCTTACATATTGGTGTACAAAACCATCAACCAAACACAAGTTGACAAAACATGCCTCTTCAAACAACCGACTCTTAAGTCAAATAATAGAGCTCATGTACTTTCAACATCTTGCTTCATGCAACATGCACCATACTTTGAATTTGCAAAGAAATTCATGAAACATCAAAATACATGCTAGGCCTTAATTGGATAAGAAATCTAACCATCTGTCAGCAAACCATTTCAATGGTGCTTCTTTTTCTTTCAACTATGTTGAATTTAGTTTTTAGTTATATTTTTAATGTTGGAGAAAATAACTATTTATTTCATGTGTATTTAGATTAGTTATTTCATGTGTTAGGGTTGTGGATTCAGGCATTGAAACAACACCATTATATTTCAAATTTAAAAATGATGGTTTGAGTCCTAGGTAGCTTAGAATCCTACTTGTTTTCAAAATAAGGATGCACTCCCGTTTGATTCTCACGGATAGGTTGTAATCATTAGGCTCTCGCTAAAGAGTGGACCTTTGCAAAATCTTGTGACGTCTTGTCACAAACAAAACCACCAAACTGAAAACACATCATTTTTCTCCTTCAAAGAAAAAAAAAATCACATCATGTGAATATGTCCATGTACTCTTACATATTGGTGTACAAAACCATCAACCAAACACAAGTTGACAAAACATGCCTCTTCAAACAATTGACTATTAAGTCAAATAATAGAGCTCATGTACTTTCAACATCTTGCTTCATGCAACATGCACCATTCTTTGAATTTGCAAAGAAATTAATGAAACATCAAAATACATGCTAGGCCTTAATTGGATAAGAAATCTAACCATTTGTCAGCAAACCATTTCAATGGCGCTTCTTTTTATTTCAACTATGTTGAATTTAGTTTTTAGTTATATTTTTAATTTTGGAGAAAATAACTATTTATTTCATGTGTAATTAGATTAGTGATTTCATGTGTTAGGGTTGTGGTTTCAGGCATTGAAGCAACACCATTATATTTCAAATTTAAAAATGATGGTTTGAGTCCTAGGTAGCTTAGAATCCTACTTGTTTTCAAAATAAGGATGCACTCCCATTTGATTCTCACAGATAGGTTGTAATCGTGAGGCTCTCGCTAAAGAGTGGACCTTCGCAAAATCTTGTGACGTCTTGTCACAAACAAAACCATCAAACTGAAAACACATCATTTTTCTCCTTCAAAGAAAAAAAAAATTCACATCATGTGAATATGTCCATGTACTCTTACATATTTGTGTAGAAAACTGTCAACCAAACACAAGTTGACAAAACATGCCTTTTCAAACAACTGACTCTTAAGTCAAATAATAGAGCTCATGTACAAATTTCCATATTTGTTGAATTTAAGTGTGTCTAACATAACTATACTTTCAACATCTTGTTTCATGCAACATGCACCATACTTTGAATTTGCAAAGACCTGAATTCTCCACCCCCCATTAAAATGACCCTACAAGTTGATTCTTTCAGTTTTTTCACTCTATAAGCATCAATGTACGATTATGCATGATGGAGAATCTCTAGCGCTTTCCCTTGTTAATATATTTAATAATCTCAATATTTATTTAAAAGTATCAATAGTATTTCGACCATGAGATTTGAACAATGTGATGTCAGCGAAATACTATTCATACTTTTAAATAAATATTGAGATTATTAAATATATTAACAAAGGAAAGCGCTAGATATTCTCCATCATGCATAATCGTACGTTGGATTTGGTGATAATTGTCTCCATATTTTGGCTTTCTGACCCGCAAAACATAATTATTTTACAAGGGAGGGAAGGAGGGATGATCACATTGACTTGCTTGATGACATGTCTATGAATATTAACTACCTCAAGAACTATTTTTTTGCGTAGGGAAAGAGACACATTCCCATGTCTGAGCATGAAAACGTTCTTTGATATTGTTAATGCCTCTAGTGTTTACTTCTACAAGTTCTATAGGCAGAGTCTGTAAAGGGCCAGGTAGCCTCCGGATCTCATCTTTTATGAAAGGTGACATATCTAGTAAATGCCCCTGCAGTCAATCTCTGGAATGGATCTAAATAGAAGTTCTTCATTTTAATATCCGTAAAACACAACAACTTTAAGGTAAACTATGTACATGTTCCATTCATCATGAACAAAAACCTCACAAGCCTCCTTGGCTTTGGAGCATTTTCCATGTTTTCCATAACCAAGACCCAAATAATTAGGCCCTTCTTGAAGAACATTTGGCTCAACTATGCCTTGTACATGCTTGCCTTTAAAACCCTTTACCTTCATAGCACATTTTCATCAAAAATTTGGACCTTATTCCTCTAATGTCTCTAATGTCTCTCAAAAGCACGTACACATTCATTTTCAGAGGAAATTGAAGGTACTCTAATGCCTGTAATGTCTCTCAAAAGCACATACACATTCATTTTCAGAGGAAATTGAAGGTAGAAACCAATAGCTAATTCTTCTAACTAACCTTGACTAAAATGAGCTAAATTGTACTTTGATACGAACTTGATTTAAATTGTCCACCCCACATTAGGTACCAATGATTATAACCTTTAATGGGCTAGCACTGGTTTGTAATCATCATCTCAAAATGACCTAGTAGATGAAAAATTACCATGTTTGTAATCATCGTTTCACACCATCTACATATGACCCTTCTACACATTATATGATTGAATTTATGGTAGGTCATCCTCTCTACCTAGACCATGATTGATTGTGACATTAGGTGAATAAAGGAAATTTGATAAGGAAGGGATCACTATAAGTTTGTCCTCCTCCACCCACTCCATATCCAGTGATTGCCTATTTTTTCTCTTCCAACATTTTATTTTGGAAATTCATTTTGGTAGTTAATTCTACTAATAGTCACAACACACCTAGAAGTCAAATAAATTGTTATATACACTACTAAACTCAATTAACATTGTTTTTTATTAGACTTTAGAATAACAAACAACGTAGATTTCATTAATGTAGTAGTGTATATGATAATTATATGTATAGTGGTGTGGCTATCGATAAAATTAGATGATAATGAATTTCAAGAATAGAAAGTTGGAAGTGGAAAATTGAGAAATCACTAGCTATGGGGCGGATGGAGGAGGACAAACTAGAAACTATCTTCTGCTTATAAATTTTATTTTATTCACCTGTTGTCACAATCATTCATGGGATAGGTAGAGAGGATGACATTCCAAAAATTCATGCATATAATATGTAGAAGGGGTCATGTATGAGATGGTGTGAAGTGATGATGATTGACGTGGTAAATTTTCATCTGCCAAGTCATTTTTAGATGATGATGACAAACCAATATTAGCCATTTTAAGGTTATAATCATTAACAAGAAATATGGGGAAGGAAATTCAAATGTCTCATCATGGAAATTATAAAAATTGTAAGGATGGTGTTATAAGCGTTATGGAAATTCTAAGTGCCAAATTCTAAGGAACAAGCCATATTTGCTTCTCAAAAACTTTATTTGATATATTCTTAAAAAACCAAGTACAAATTTTAGTAATCCTAGAATCATGCTTTACATAAGGTAAAATTGGGGAACTCATGACTTGTACTATAGATAAAAAAAAATATTTACACTTGCCAAAAAATATATGATAAAAATTGACAAACTACATACCCTTAAGCTCAAGGGGATATAATCATTCTTGCCTTCCATATAGATAATGAAAATGATTGTTCTAAGTCTCATGTTGCTTCTCATGTTATTTTATAAACCTTGGTTGGAAAGAAAAATAGGAGGGCAGAAATGTAAGAAATATAGAACATACCGGATTTAACAGCCCCAAACTGGATTTTACTCTGAGGTATTGATTTTTTGAAATCTATTTTGTGAATGTCGACCAATAGATATATATCATGGAGGATGAAAGACGAAGATCAGCCGAATCCCATATGGAGGCTCAGGGATCTGAGGATGTTCACGGTATTTAAATATAATCTTAAATCTCCATACATGTGTGTACATATGGAATTGATTTTTTTATTAACTTTGTGAGTGAAATTAGTTGTTAATAAGTTTCATATTTTAATTTTTAGGAGGCAAGAGGAGAAGGCTTTCTACTCCATCCATGGAGCGTGGCCAAGGCTCAACTGGTCGAGGTATGAGTGGTAGCAGGTTGCGGGAAGGGGGTGATATTTATTCCCCCGAAGGCCAGAAACCAACGGCTGCTGGTTCTCAACAGGGTCACTGTGGGTCTGGTTCTCTGCAGCGTCATTCTGGGGTTGGTTATCAGCAGGGTCATGTTGGAGATGATGTTAACCAACAACATCAAGGTTGCCATCAATTTCAATATTTTTTCATTAAATTTGTACAACTTTTTTTACACGTGTTTTTTCTAATATATGAAATTATATATATATTGATGCAGAGGCTGAAAATGTTCGAGCCAGTGGTCAAAAAAGACGCAGGGCAGCGCGCTACATTGAAGAAGAAGGCTGTCAACCCAGCACAACTTATCCGGCTGAGATTACTGATATACCATGGGAAACGAACATGGCGGAATGCACCTTACAAAGGTGTCAAAGCCTTCATGCAAAATTGCAAAGAGATCTTGAGTCTTTGTCTCTACTTGCTGAGAGTAGACAAAGCCTAGAAATAGTTACACATTCATTGAGTGAAATGGTAAAAGTGTACAAAGATTTGGGGCCAACGACTGATTTGTTTGTAGAAGTGATGAGAAAGAGAAAAGAAACAGTGATAGGTCCCGATAAATGGCAGGACATAAAAAAAAGAGTTTCAAGAGATGATGCTAAGTCAATGTTTAATTATAAGGAAGGGCCAAAAAGAAAAATGTTGGTGTAGTATTTCAAGCACTCAGACAAAGCACAATATTTGTATGGTCGACATCTTGCGGCCTTTGGAAGGCTTCCATGGAACGATGAGGTTCCTCTTTATTTTGCACAAATGTTTTATGCAGAATTTTTTTTGGGTATGAAACCCGACTACAATGACCTTCCTTCAGAATTTTTTGGCCCGGGGAGAGGTCGATAATATCAATGTAAGGGCGCTAAGCGAGATGTGGAGTTGCCTCGCCCTGAGCCGCCATTGGTGAGTCGACTGTCTCGAGTCGAAACACCGCGATCAGAGATGGATGCGACTTCTCAAATAAGTCGTGAAGCAAGAGATGTTATGATCGAAAATGTTCATAGCGGATTGAGTGGAGTCGATATTGGCTTAAATCGACAAAGAGCATGTGAAAATGCACGTGCCAATTTTGTTTATCATACAGATGAGGAGATTTACAACATGAATGTTGAAGATCTCCGAACATACGCAATAAATTGTCACAATGGTCTGCAAGACCTAATTTTTCGTGAGGAAGAGGGCACCGGAACGGTATGTGTTAGTGACCTTAGGGTTTGAAATTATATTTACATATACATGTGTAAAATTTGTAATAAATACATGTGTATGTACACATGTATACATTTATTTGTATGTGTACATTAATCTAATAAAAATGTATGATTATATGTTAAAACACCATTTGCAGTTCTCAGGCATGATGCGTGATGAAAATGTTAATATTACGTTCGGGACCTCTGGCTCAAACGATGCAGATGGGTCTGACCATCATGATATGTTGGCACATGTATGTTAGTGTGTTTTAAGTGACTCTAAAATAAATAATTGTTGCCACACATGTACATGTATGTATATATATAATTTGATAAAATGTTTTAACAGGTATCGATTCCGTCTGATGTTTTTGGGATGGCGGTACCTTCTTCTTCCTTAGGAGATATACCTTCTACTTCATTGGGAGATGTACAAGTATGGACAATTCTTCACAAGTTCAAAATTTATGTTACCTCAAAAAGTTCCATTAAAAATTGAGATATATAGAGAGATCTATATTTTGAGTTATTTAAAAAATTTTGAATTTAGGTTCGTATAGATGATTTTTTTAATCCGAGGACTTTAGCGATGGAGATAGGAACATCCACAGCATTTGAAGAAGTTGTCTTTAGTTCTTTTTTTTATTATTATTGTTCAAATAAGTTTATATATGTACACGTGCATTCTCATTTGAAAGTTTTTAATTTATATAAATTATTTATGTATATATATATATATATATATATTTAACTGTATATGTATATTGTACAGGTTACCACTGCAGATGTTTCTATGGCAGAACCTGTTCATCAAATGGAGAGGCAACATTACGAGGTATTGCGTGATTTTTATGTTATATTTTGTTTTTTACATGAAGTTCCAGATATATATATTCTCATTCATTTTTAAAACTTCAAATTTTAATGTTCAAGTACATGTGCATTGTGTATGTAGGTTTCCTATTTACAGGATAGGGCGCTATCTGAGACTCAGAGGCTAGATCCTCCATTTGATGGACAAGATTTACAGTAGATTTGATTTGATTTTAAAATTTAGATGGTTTTAAAATTTGTTAAACTTGATACAGTTTGATACTCTAGTGAGATTTACAATTTTTGGACATATTTTATTACAATAAGTTTTTTGGACATATTTTTGGACATATGTTAAATTTTTTTGTTGGATAGTTGAATTATAATTGGCATGACATGTGATATTTAATGTTAAATGTTTTTTTTAGATAGTTGAATTATAATTGGCATGGCATCTGAAGTTTTTAAAACTACATGATTGATAGAATGTGAACCTACATTTGAACATGTGGTAAATTGAAATGTTACTTGTAACAAGACAATCCCCATTGATTTCATTACAATATATGTTGATTTCTGATTTGATATAATTGCATGTATGATGGTACATTACTTGTAAAGTCATTGGATTAATAGTGTTCATTGATTTCAGTGTAAGCGCAAAAAATTATTGACAATGTAGAACGATTTTTGTGTTATAATAATTAAACCTAATAATATTGGAGAGCAAGAGAGACTGAGGTATGGTGTTTACTACAAGAGTTCGAGCTAAATATTTAAATGGTTTACCTATGTGTTGATTTCTGATTTGATATAATTGCATGTATGATGGTACATTACTTGTAAAGTCATTGGATTAACAGTGTTCACTGATTTTAGTGTAAGCGCAAAAAATTATTGATAATGTAGAACGATTTTTGTGTTATAATAATTAAACCTAATTACTCGAGTGAGATTTACAATTTTTGGACATATTTTATTACAATAAGTTTTATGGACATATTTTTGGACATATATGTTAAATATTTTTGTTGGATAGTTGAATTATAATTGGCATGGCATGTGATATTTAATGTTAAATGTTTTTGTTAGATAGTTGAATTATAATTGGCATGGCATCTGAAGTTTTTAAAACTACATGAATGATAGAATGTGAACCTACATTTGCACATGTGGTAAATTGAAATGTTACTTGTAACACGACAATCCCCATTGATTTTATTACAGTATATGTTTATTTCTGATTTGATATAATTGCATGTATGATGGTACATTACTTGTAAATTCATTGGATTAATAGTGTTCATTGATTAAAGGTGTAGGGTGTGTTGCCAAAAATTATCGACAATGTAGAACGATTTTTTGTGTTATAATAATTAAACCTAATAATATTGGAGAGCAAGAGAGACTTGAGGTATGGTGTTTACTACAAGAGTTCGAGTTTAATATTTTAAATGGTTTACCTATATGTTGATTTCTGATTTCATATAATTGCATGTATGATGGTACATTACTTGTAAATTCATTGGATTAATAGTGTTCATTGATTTCAGTGTAAGCGCAAAAAATTATTGTAAATGTAGAACGATTTTTGTGTTATAATAATTAAACCTAATAATATTGGAGAGCAAGAGAGACTTGAGGTATGGTGTTTAATACAAGAGTTCTGTTAACATTAACACATCAGCAGTTGATTGATTGATATAATTGCATGTATGATGGTACATTACTTGTAAAGTCATTCGATTAATAGTGTTCATTGATTTCAGTGTAAGCGCAAAAAATTATTGACAATGTAGACTGATTTTTGTGTTATAATAATTAAACCTAATAATATTGGAGAGCAAGAGAGAAAAGGTATGGTGTTTACTACAAGAGTTCGAGCTAAATATTTAAATGGTTTATGATTTATGATTTATACTTTCTTTTTAATATAATCGATACGGAAAGATGACAAAACTAATAAGGGTGACAATAAGAATAGAAGTTAAGAAAATAGTTTAAGATTGATCACAAGAATTAAGAGAATGTCTCAGTCCATCATTGGTATGGCTTGTGCCACAACCATGAAGTCTCGTCCCAACACCATAGAATGATCATCCATGTCAATGACTCTTAGGTCTATCTTTCCAAAGAGATTAAGTTGCCTTTCGACTTAGGAAGCTATGGGTAGCTCCTGTGTCTATCAAAGCAGAGAAATTTTTCCCATGTACGGTTGTTGACACGAATCTCAAGTCCAAGGAACTTCCATCATCATTCCTTCTCCTTGTATTGCGCCTTACTTCCACAATCTTCTTCAACATTTCCTCTTCCAATATGTCTTTCGAACTAGCCCTTGGCTTAACAGTATTTTCACATATCTCTTCTCATGAAGCTCCATAGAACAATCCGATCATGGGTCTGCTTGAATTGGTTCAAGCTCTTTCCTTTTCGAATTCTGTCTAATTTCTCCAATGTCTTGACTTTAGCCTGCAACGTGGTGCTTCTTTCCTTGAAGTGAGCCCTTTCCATAAAGAGTTCTTGAAGTCATTGTTCACCTTGTCGTATCTCCATGTCAAGCTTTTCAATTTCAGCAATTTGTCCCAGAGGAAACCATCCGGAATTTCTTGCGAAAAACCATGAGGTTGAACCAACTTTGGTCTAGTGCATTGGAATTCATTAAAGAATTGGGTCATTGGAAGGCCAAGCTAGGAGTGAGCATCATCACCAACCTACATTGAATATTTTACACTCCCTAGGGTGAATGATACTTTAAATTGATTGACAGTCTAATACTTTCTAGTTTTTCCGAATGCCAAATGATCTTACAAAGTTAGTATTTATAATATTTAGTAGGTCATTCGGTGACAACTTTTACTGGAAACTTGAATCAACTTTGGCATGTGATATTTAATTTGTTGAATGTTTTTGTTGGATAGTTGAATTATAATTGGCATGACATGTGAAGTTTTGGATTGTTTCAATCTACATTTTGCATGTGATATTTAATGAACTTTAAATGTTTTAATGTTGCACAATATATAATCAAAAGGGTTTTAAAACTTAAAGTTTTGGATAGTTTCAATTCACAACTAAACTTAAAGTTTTGATGGTTTCAACCTACATTTGCACATATGGTAAATTGAAATTATGTTACTTGGATTAATAGTGTTCATTGATTTTAGTGTAAGCGCAAAAAATTATTGACAATGTAGAATGATTTTTGTGTTATAATAATTAAACCTAATAATATTGGAGAGCAAGAGAGATATGGTATGGTGTTTACTACAAGAGTTCGAGTAGGTCATTCGGTGACAACTTTTACTGGAAACTTGAAACAAAGAGAATTTATCTTTGACTAGGACATCATGTAAGATGCCCGACATAAACAGTAAAATTGTACTTAAAAGTTGAGATTCGGGCAAGTGGGGACAACCACTTGTTATCTCGTCCCTTGGAGGCTGGCCATGTGGGCACCGAATCTGACCTTACAAAAATAAAGTGAAATAATTTGTACCATATGGTCGGAGAACATATACAAGAACAATTAAAATACAAGAACAATTAATTTATCCAATATTGGATATATATATATATCCAATACATATAACATTTTTCATTAATGCACATGTATAGAAAAGCTACTTTCAGTTGATACTAGAGCATGTGCTTGTACCCAAACAATTTGTACATGTGCAAACACTTGCACAAATAACATACGCAGCTCAATTTTTAGTTGAGTACTAGAAGTTCTAAAACATATTTAATCCAAGGCGAATAAATTGTTGGACAATTCACTCAAAAAAATTCTAATGGAATTCCATCTTCAATAATCTGTTCATGATCATATTTTGACATTTTCCATCTCTTAATTTTCGATTTTTTCTTTGATTGAACTTCTATCAACTTTATGCGTGCCGCACACACCAAGTGACTATATTGACAACTTATGGAATCAGGTTCATAGTCTTCAAAGTAAACAAAGTCTCCATTTTGATGAGTTTTTATGAAAAAATAACCTTTCAGTATAATAGACCCTTTGTCATATTGAAATCCGTGATCATTATAGTTTTTTAATAATTTCATTTTTCGTTCAGTGTAACACATCAAATAATACTTCACATTTTCATCATTGTCAGTAGGTGCAATTACAGCAAAAACATCTCCTGCACAATAAAACAAACTTAACAAAATTATACATATTTAAATTTATTTCTAGATCTTTATCATTAGAAAGAAATTCAAATGTTACCTACTCTAACAAGATCAGAAACTCGATCACCATCGAATGATATTGTAGTCTCCTCTGATTGCATTTCTTCAAACATTGCAATGGACATTTTTCCCTTTGTATTTAGCTCTGTATGTTTCCAATCTTTTACATACATTTTGTTTTCACAAACGTCATTGGATTCTGTGTTGTTTATGAAAATATGACGAAAACAAGAATATTTTCTTTTATCTAATGCAAACACATTTGTGGACAACTTTTTTTTAATTGAATGCAATTTTTGAGTCCCTTTCATTGTTTCAACGTCATTTCCAATTGATCTATTTATGTCTCCGATTCCAATATGCCAAAAACCTTTATATGGAAAATTAGAAAAAGAATTTGTAAATATGATATCAAAATACAATCAAAGATAATCATTGTGATAAATGTACATTGTTTATTTAATTATATATTCAATAAAAATTAAATGGAATGTACCTTCACACTTCCCTTGATCGGTTCGTCTCATGGCTTAGAGCAATGATGCACCATTGAAAAAATTATTTTGGATCCACAAGTCGGATTGCAAAGGGGTTCATTTGATATCTTCCAAGTGCTCCTTTTATGCACGCCCCTGTACTGTCATGTTCTAATTTTTCCATGGCTAGTCTCAAAAAAATTCCAACAATGTTTAATGTAGGTTTTCTTATGAAGAGAACACAACCAAAAGAATGATCGTGCAGATTTGAATTGACCTACGCATCCGTCTGACTATATCCAATTTTCATTGAATGTTATTCCATGATTTTTCAATGAATCACAAATTCTTCCAAAACAATGTTGTACAAAACATGTATCATGTGTACAATCGTCACTAATATAAAAGTGATATTATTTAATGATATGTCGATTTTCACTCGTGCTTTCTATATGATCGACATTTTGTTCAGCATGTCTATATGGAATATGGACGAGCATGGAGACTTGGTCAGAATGATAGTATTCACTCTGAATTTCTTTTTGTGGAACAAATGTGTAGTTTTTTGCAAAATCTACTACTAACAAAATGGTCCCTGGTGGAAAAACTTCACGGAATTTTTTGAATTGCAAGTCTTGCCATCGATCTTTATGGGAATGCTTGTTGTATTTGTAAATTTCTGCCTCAAACTTTCTAAAAAAGTCTAACACAAAAATTTCTTCTTCTCGTAATTCAATTCTTTTAACACTATTTGCACCTTGAATCGATGTATGGATATATTGATATCTCTTCCATTTAACTTTCATGTTGGACAACGATTGATCATTTATATCAGTATGATATTTTTTTTGAAATTTAGTCAAATTTCCACAATCATCGCATTTTTTATCACCAACATATTTCTTTTCGTAAAATAGTTCATCGCTTTCTCTTTCACATAGAATTTGAGATATGAAATCACGGATAGTGGAAGGAGGAGGTGAGTCCTTCCAAAATGTTCTACCAAAATCAAGGAATGTTTCACAATATAACTCAAATTCCACATGATAACGGCAACAACAAGTGTCGCGTATGGTGATAGGTTTTACATACCATGGTTTTTGTTGAACAAAAGCACTAACTGAAACATGAATTTCACGATTCTCTTCTTTGAACTTTTTGAACAACTCTATCTGAGTGGTTTCCAAGAAATGTTTTTCATATTCTTTGTACTGATTTCATGCTATTCTTCTTCGCATCACATGCCTTGCAGTTGGCGAAACACGCGAATTGTTCATCCAATATTCATATATTATTTTTTTAACATCTTCTCCAAGTCTATTCATGATTGCTTCAAATAGCTCTCCAGTAAGCAAGTTCATCATTTACATCTATTTGCAACACCTTTCGATGTTTGTGCAGAAGTTTTTCATGTAGGTTCCCAATGCCTCAGCATAGATGTTATCTAACGATTTCATTTTAGTACTTTATGAACATTTCATTTATATTCTCGACGAAGATGAAATGAAACATCTTATTGACCATTCTTTAATGGACTCATGACGCACTACGATATTTTTAATACTTTATTTTGCTTTTTGTCTGTTGATTTTTCAGAATAACTTAATAATAGCCACCTAGTTTTTAATTTTCTTTATGTATAAAACTTTAACATTAACTTGAATTGCCTGCCATTTTGAAAAACATTTCAAAAATTTTATCGACACGATATCGTATAACATAGTCAGGTTTTTAATCTCCATATGTGTGAGTGTCGACATTTTCTAACATCTCATTATCGATAGTGATTTCATCTGTACATATTCGAAAAAATAGTACATATTCAATAAATAACTAAATTAATAAATATGTCAATAAATATTACGAAAATTTTAAATATATTAATAGATCATAATATTTACATTTACATACCCGATTCAATTTCTGCTTGAGGTTGATTTTCCTCTTCAATATTTTGAGGAGCATCTCTGTCTGTTTACATTAAAAAAAATATTTTTCAAACTAGTTCATCAAATAAAAATTAAGCTTCACATTTTACATTGGGAAAACTTTAAAAATATATCAATAGATCATAATATTTACATTTACATACCTGCTTCAATTTCTTCTTGAGGTTGATTTTCTTCTTCAATATTTTGAGGAATATCTCTGTCTATTTACATCAAACAAAATATTTTTCAAACTAGTTCATCAAATAAAAATTAAGCTTCACATTTTACATTAGGAAAATTTTAAATATATATCAATAGATCATGCAATATTTACATTTACATACCTGCTTCAATTTCTGCTTGAGGTTGATTTTCCTCTTCAATATTTGAGAGAGCTTCTAACTTTCTTTTGCGATATTGTCTCGTCTCTTCTCTACGTTCCTCGGGGTCTCTTTTTCGATCAAATTTTCTCACACAAGTTCTTCGATTTCCCATGATAATAGGGTATGAGGTTCAAAAAATTTCCTTCAAAAAATTAGACAATAACTCAATTACAAACAATATCACAAAAGATTTAATTTAAAAAAATATTTTCTAAAAAATACGTAATCCAATCCAAAACATGTACTTCAACACAAAACAAGTACATACCTCCAAGAAAAATCACACTGCCTCCAAGAAATCTTTTCCAAAAAAATTCTTTAAATCCAAAATTTGAAGAAAAGTTTTTGAACAAAGAAGCTCAGAAGATTTATTTCAACACAAAACACGTACATACCTCCAAGAAAAATCACGCCGCCTCCAAAAAAATGTCTTCCAAAAAAGTTCTTTAAACCCAAACTTTGAACCTCCAAGAAAAATCACGCCGCTTCCAAAAAATGTCTTCCAAAAAAGTTCTTTAAACCCAAACTTTGAAGAAAAGTTTTTGAATTCAAACCAAGTTGTAAAATGAAATGAAGTGCGAAATGTGCGAAAATTGTGAATCATTTCGCGGCAATTTATATTGACGCGAAATATGTGTTTTGTAGGGGGCTCCACAAAATTTTCCGGCCGACGGAGAATTACACAATAGTTCGGCCGAACTTTTGATTAGAAGTTCGGCCAAACTATTAAGACGTTAGTTTTAACGATTCATAAGCGGAAAACATAGTTCGGCCGAACTTGGAATAAAAGTTCGGCCGAACTAACGCGTCACCAATTACGCAAAACCAGGCTCTGAAAACGGTTCTGCAACTTTGGACTGATTAAACTCCATGAAAGGTTGTTAATTAACTGTCGGAACTAAGACAAGCATTTTCAGAATTGAATCTACTTTCAGGAAATATAACTTTTATGGAATTTCGTAAACGTTTATTAATTTTAATTATTTTTCTAATAAAATGGGTGCAAACAATTTCTGAGGGTCATTGTGATTCAGTGAAATCAAAATTTTGTATCTCTCAAAATACATTGTAAAAAAAATTGAAAAAATTATGGGGCATTACATTGGTTTGTTGACTCTAATGGGTAGCTTTTAGATTTTTAGTTTATAACTTATATGTTAAGAAATTTGTTGCCACGCGAAACATATCCAAAATACGCAGTTTTTCGTATTGGACCAGTTCAAAAAATTCTAGTAATTATGATATGCATCCATTGGCTTTGTAAATATGACGAAACCAAAGTAGACTCTGTCTATATTGTTGTAACACATTTTGTTTTCTCAAAAACACAAATTTTCAATGAATACAACATTACGTCATAACATGACTTCTTATGAATCCTTTGATTGTTAAGAAACACACACTCAAAGAAACGCTAAGTTGACATATCAAATCTGCATAAAAAAATTTCAAAAATAAGTAATAGAAAGCTAACAAAATTTCTCACAACTTTTATTTTTATCGCAAAATGAAATTCTACACAGAAAAATTGTTATAGTTTGCAAAAAGTTGAAGAACCGAAAAAAATGAAAATTTTTTCTCAAAAAAGGGCAAAAAGTGTAACCCAGCTTCACATTTTCACCTAAGGTTTATGAATTTTTTTGGATAAACGTTGAACTCCACCACCATTTCAAGCATCGACCAATCACAACACTATCACACCGATTGAATTCCAGTCGACTAGGAGGCCGAAAGGATGCGATAAGCATATGAAAAAGATATTTATTTTTAAGTTTGAAGTCCACGAAACAATATGTAATAATGTTTTAACTTTAGGGTAAAAGGTTTAATGTTTTATTTGTTTTATTATGTTGTGATAAAGTTTTAGTTTTAAAACTTTGAATTATATATTATATAATTTTTTATATTATATACTATAAACATCATATGTTTATAATATATATAAACATAGATACATAGAGGGTTGTGTATTGCAATTAAGCCTGAAAGGAAGAATTGAAAGAAAAAGGAAGTGAGACAAAGTTTTGAAGAGAACATTGTGTGTGTAGCAGTTAACAAAAAATTCTGAATGTAATCCAGAACACAGCAGTTCTGAAGTATTTTCAAATTTTGTAACAGTCTTGGTTTAAATGAAATAGTATTCTTGTCTCACATCTTTGTTGACATACTATTTATAATCTCTGCCTTTAGTTGAGGAATTATTATTTCTCTGTGTGTTAGGAATTATTCAGAAATTCCAACATGGTATCAAAGCTAGTCCAGGCTCTTTGCAATTGCCAAAGAAGCTGAAGGAAGAAGGAGTTGTTGAATTTTTCTCCAGAAATGTGAAGGCTCGGGAAAACAAGGTATTTACCAAACTAGAGTTTGTTTTTTTTTTCTTTAAAAGAGTGCAATCCAGGGAAGTATTTAAAAGACATATTTTATCTCGTAGGAGAGAGACAGTTTGTTTGGAAACACAGTCAAGTTTAAAAGCATAGTTTGGTAAGCTAGCTATGGCAAGAGCCAACACAAGCACGAGTATGGGAAATACTCAACTTCCACAGTTCAATAGGAATAACTATGACTATTGGGAAATCATAATGATAGCCATGTTTTCCTCTCAAGATTTATGGGATCTAGTTGAAGATGGTTTAGAAGAACCAACAGATGAATAATCATATAATTCCTTAACACAGACAGAGAAGGATTTGCTCAAGAGTAACAAGAATAAGGACTCAAAAGCCTTCTTTTATCTCTATCAGGCAGTGCATGAAAGCATATTCCTGAGAATTGTAGTAGCAAAGAGGTCCAAGGATGCATGGGATACCCTCCAGACAGACTACCAAGGTATGGAGAAGGTAAAGAGAAAAAATCTTCAATTAATGAGATGGGATTTTGAATTTATTTGCATAAAAGAGTATAACACAATAGACTCATTCTTGACATTGTTGATTGGGTTGATTACCCAAATGAGATCTCATGGAGAGACAGTAGAAGGGAGAAGAATATTGGAGAAAGTGTTGAGGAGCTTACCCTCAAAATTTGATGTGATAGTAGCAACCATTAAAGAGACAAAGGATATCTCAAAGTTTACTGTTGATGGGCTTCATGCATCATTGATGACACATGAACAAAGATTAGATAGAACAACAAACTCATCTTTGGAAAATTCCTTCAAGACCCAAATGTCCTTTGGAAGAGGAAGAGGTTAAGGCAACGGAAACTACAAAGGAAAATGAAGAGACAGAATCCAAAACAGAGGAAGGAACAACCCTGCAAATACTAGTGGAAGGGGAAGCAACCAAAATCAGAACCAAGGCAACAACCAACAAGGTGGAAAAAATCAAGCACATGGAAAAAGGTATGATAAATCCCAAGTCCAATGTTATTATTGTAAGAAGTATGGTCATTATGCCAATGAATGTAGGAAGAAATAGAGTGACATGGGTAATAGACCCAATGTTAATTTTACTAAGGAAAATATCAATCAGGAAAATTTATTTTTAGCATGGTATATGGCTGAAGAAGAAAATGAAGATATATAGTTTCTAGACTCAAGATGTAACAGCCATATGACTGGAAAAATTTCTATGTTTTACATGATTGATAAGAATGTGAAGTCTCAAGTAACATTGGGGATAGAAAATAAGGTCTTTTTCATGGGAAAAGGCAGAGTGAGTGTTTTAACAAAGAAAGTAGAAAGGAGATCCATATCAGATGTATACTATGTGCCTGGTATGAAGTGTAACCTTTTGAGCATTGGACAACTCATTCAGAAAGGCTACAATGTATTCTTTGAAGATGATGTATGCACCATCATCGACATACCACCAAGCAAGCAGATGATTTCTCAAGTCAAGATGACAAAAAACGTAATGTTTCCTCTTAAGATGAGAGAAGATTTGAAGAAAGGAGCTACAATGGCAGCAGTGACACAAGAGACATTCTGAAGAGAAGCAAAGGATGAAACTGGTTAAGGCATTCAAGATTTGGACATCTCAACTTTGGAGGTCTGAATTTGTTGCATAGGAAAGGAATGGTAAAGGAATTACCATTGATTGAAAAGCCAGGAAACCTATGTGAAGGCTGCATCTTAGGCAAATAACACAGAAAAATATTTCCATGAGGAAAGAGCATAAGGGCAAAGAGACCCTTAGAAATAGTCCATTTAGATTTTTGTGGAAAAATGCAAACACCATCATTAGTAGGAAGCCACTATATGCTAACATTTATTGATGATTACACAAGAAAAACATGGGCTTATTTCTTGAATTTTAAAAGTGAAGTGTTTGAGAAATTCTGCCACTTTAAAGCTCCTATATAGAATCAAAGTGGGTAGCACATTAAAGTCTTAAAAATATACAGAGGATGAGAGTATATGTCCAAATAATTTCTGCGTTTTTCCAGAGAAAATGAGATTCATAAACAATTTACAGTAAGGTATACACCACATCAAAATGAATTTGTCGAAAGGAAAAATAGAATCATCATGGACATGGTAAGAAGTATGTTGAAGGAAAAACATTTACCAAATGAATATTGGGCTGAAGTTGTACATTTTGCAGCATATGTACTGAATAGATGCCCAAAAAAGAGTGTAATGAACAGAGTTTCTGAAGAAGCATGGAGTGGCATAAAACAATTTGTCACCCACAAGAGAGTTTTTGGTTATGTGGCTTATGCACACATTCCAGATCAGCTGAGAAAGAAGTTGGATAGTTAGGGGGAGAAGTGCATATTTAATGGATACAGTGAAGAATCCAAGGCATACAGATTTTATAACCCATCAACCAAGAAGTTCATCATAAGCAGAGATGTGCAATTTATTGAGGAAGAAGCTTGGGATGGAAGCATTAAGAAAACAGTGAATGTGAAAAACTGTTTATCTCATGATGATGATGAGGAAGAAATGGCTGAAAGACACCCCTCATTAATAGCACCACCTCCACCAACACAAGGATAACAAGGCACACCACAAGAAGGTATGAGAACACCTTTGAGAAGTTATGACAATGTTTCTCCAAGCACATCACAAGGAGAATATTTGAGTCTTCTACAAGCACAAGTTCAACAAGTGAAAGAGGAACCAGATTTATAAGTCTGAAGGAAATATATGAGAAAGAGGCAACAAATGAGGGTATGAACTATTTATTTTTATTATATTGTGATGTAGAGGATCATATTCATTTTGAAGAAGCTGTAAAAGATAAGAAATATATAGATGCTATGGATGAAGAGATAAATGCCATAGAGAAGAATAAAACATGGGAATTAGTTGATCTCCCAAAAGGAAAAGAAGTAATTGGACTAAAATGGGTCTACAAGACCAAAGGCACAAGGCCAGACTTGTTGCCAAAGGCTACACACAGTAACAAGGAAGAGACTATGAGGAAAATTTTGCACTGGTTGCAAGAATGGAAACGGTAAGAGCAGTGTTGTCCATAACAACACAACGCAAATGGAAAGTTTACCAAATGGATGTGAAATAAGCATTCCTAAATGGAGTATTGATGGAAGAGATTTATGTTGAACAACCTCTAGGATATGAGAAAGAAGGGCAAGAGCACAAGGTATGAAGATTGAAGAAAGCTCTGTATAGGCTGAAACAAGCACCAAGAGCATGGTACAGTAGGATATATGACTATGTACTCGAAAATGGGTCTGAAAAATGTGAAGGAGAACCCACATTATACATCAAAGAAAAAAATAGTAATATGCTGATTGTTTTTTTATATGTTGATGATGTGATATTCACGGGTAATGATGCTTACCTCATCGAGAATTTTAAAACAATCATGAAGGATGAATTTGAGATGACTCGTATGGGATTGTTGAGATACTTCTTAGGAATAGAAGTAGATAAAAATGAAAATAACATTTTTATCTCTCAAGATAAATATGTGAATGAATTTTTGCAAAGATTTAACATGCAGGATTGCAAGGCAACAATTACTCCTACATTGATGGGATTGAAGTTGAGAAAGGAAGACAACAACAAGGATTTTGATCTAAGTTTGTATAAGAGCATAGTTGGCAACCTTATGTATTTGGGTGCAACTAGGCCGGATATCATGCATGTTGTGAGTTTAATTTCTAGATTTATGGAAAGGCTAAAGGAGGCACATTGGCAAGCAACAAAAAGAATTCTGAGGTATGTCAAAGGAACAAAGAGGCATGGAATTTTATACACCACTTCGGAAAATTTTGAATTGGTTGGATATACTGACAATGATTGGGCTATAAGTATAGATGACAGGAAGAGAACCTCTGGATATGTTTTTCATATGGGATCAGGAGCCATTTCATGGGCTTCTAAGAAATAGCCAATTGTGGCTTTATCAATAGTAGAGGCGGAGTATGTGGCATCTACAGTAGCAGCATGTCAAGCAGTATGGATAGCTTGTGTCATGAACAGGTAAAAGGCACAACAATTTATTGTGATAACAGTTCAGCTATAGCTTTGTCCAAGAATTCAGTGTTTCATAAGAGAACAAAACACATTGATACCAAGTATCACTACATCAGAGAGATAGTGAGAAATGGTGAAATTTTTCTAAAGCGTTGCAGAACAAAGGAGTAGTTTGCTAATATATTGACAAAACCATTGGGGTAGAAGAGTTTTATTTATTTCAGAAAATGTCTGGGTATGCTAAAGAACAACAGTTGTAATTAAGGGGGAGTTTTGGAAATATTAATTCCAATTGCAACTGCAAGAAGGAGGATAGGAATTCATTTTTTATTGTGTTTTGAAGCACAGAAGGAGAAGGAAATGTTTAGTTTTTGTGTGCACTCCATCAAGCATTAAATTCACATCTTTAAACCCTGCAATTTCATGTTTTTATTAAAGATCGTAGCCCTATTTTGCAATGAATTTCATGGTTTAACCACGCAACCCTGCCTCTTATTAAACCCTCGTCCACCGCCTTTAAATCATGACATACCCTCTTTAAAACCCCCACCAACCAACACTTATTCCTCCATTTGTTTTTTTATTTGAATTGCCACACCATATATGTGGAGCCCATATTCCGCATCATTCTCCTCGACCAATAAATGACCGTTTGTGTTGTTTTGAGCCTACATCAGTAGACCCTATAACCATGCGATGAACCATACCCCACCACTTCCAACGCAACAAACCGTTGACCAATCCTTTGTGTATCGCACAAAATCGATCTGACACCACCCACCCACAAAATGGATGTGATAAGGTTTATGAATTTTTTTGGATAAACATTGAAGTCTGCCACTGTGTCAAGCGCCCACCAATCACATCTCTATCGCACTGATTTAAGTCCAGTCAGCCAGGAGGCTGAATCGATGCGATAATATATGAAAAAAAATTATTTTGAACGTTGAAGCCTACGCAACCATATGTAATAAGTTTTTAACTTTAGGGTAAAAGGTTTAATGTTTTATTTGTTTTATTATGCCGCGATAAAGTTTTAGTTTTAAAACTTTGAATTATATATTATATAAGTTTTTATAATATATATTATAAACATCATATGTTTATAATATATATAAACATAGAGACAAAGAGGATTGTGTATTGTAATTAAGCCTGAAAGGCAGAATGGAAAGAAAAAGGTAGTGAGACAGAGTTTTGAAGAAAACATTGTGTGTGTAGTAGCTAACAAAAAGTTCTGAATGTAATCCATAACATAGCAGCTCTGAAGTATTTTCAAATTTTGTAACAGTCTTGGTTTTAATGAAATAGTATTCTTGACTCACCTCTTTGTCCACATACTGTTTATAATCTCTGCCTTTAGTTAAGGAGTTATTATTCCTCTGTGTGTTAGGAATTACTCAGAAATTCCAACACTTATCCCAGTTATAGAATTTTGGGAATATTCAACAATTTTGTAGTGTTTACCTTATGGGTGTCGAACTTATCCCCTTGCATAATTCTGGAAATATTTAGCTAAAGTAGGTATATCAAACAAACAATCTACTTGGTTTCTATCTATCAAATTCAAAAATAATGTCTGAATGTAAAATGTAAATTCAAATTCCCCATTTGGATACTCATCTTAACTTATTTTTCCATTTCATGTATCGGTTTTCCAGCCCCACAAGATTATTTGGATTTCCTGTTCAGATATCATGGTTTTGTGAAATGTGGAAAATTGGTTGGAGTGAGTTAATTAATGAAATCTCACTAAATGTTCCATATTTCTTGCCTAATCCTAAAGTGGTAACCATAGGAAGGTTAACAAGACATTCGTATTTGTATGAAGTGTGTAAGTCTTGATCGAAGGTTTTTATCTCTTTCGTGAGTGCTTTGCTAAGAGATCGTCTTTGTGGCCTTATGAAAACTATGATGTGCAAAGCTCTTAATACCTTTCAATTTCAAATCTTTCATAAAGAATTTTCCAAGTGAATACAAGTATCTGCGTTCATCAGTAACGATCCGAGGACATCCAAAGAAATGATGTTTCTAAATCTCAATATAAATTATACTATAAAGTTTCATACAAGGAAATTGAATTAGACAAGCCATGGCTGCAAACCAGCTAAGCCGATGATAGGGAGACGGATGA
Organism: Pinus albicaulis; assembly: GCA_034641835.2. Classification (NCBI taxonomy): domain Eukaryota; kingdom Viridiplantae; phylum Streptophyta; class Pinopsida; order Pinales; family Pinaceae; genus Pinus; species Pinus albicaulis. The sequence goes on along the minus strand of CM076584.1, from coordinate 1,005,642,668 downwards.
GGTACAGAAATGAAATCATCTAATGTCATGTCAGCTAACAAATCACTCTAACTTAACAAATCACAGTATAAATTTAAATTAATGGTCACATTTGAAATTTATTTCTATCTATTAAACATTTTTAATAATATTTATAAGATTAAAGATTATTATTATTATTATTATTATTATTATTATTATTATATATTATAAAATGAGTTAGGGTTATTTTTAACATGTAATATTAATTAATTATGGTATTGCAATAAGCTTTATTTACAAGTTCAAAATCTCCATTATAATGTGGATGGGAATAACCATGATTAATAATCTTATCACATATTATTCTAAATCTATACATGTTTAATTTATATATTAACTCATCTTATAACTATAATAATAATAATTCAAATAATAATTATGGCTTAATCATGCCACATATTTTTCTAAATGTATACTGGTATAATTTATATGTTAACTTATTTTATAGCTATAATAATAATAATTCATAATAATAATTATGGCAATGTGAGATGGATTATCGAATAAGTGTTTTGATGCTTATTGAAGTTTATCCATTATAGATGATTGAAATTTGGAATTATTCTAATTTATAATAACCATATAAATTAAATTTCATGTAAAAGACAATAAACATTGATTTACCAACCATTTAATTTATAGAATTCTTCAAATTACAACACCTAATTTAAACCACTTTCCATTTAAAAGGTGTATACTCGACTACCTTGCACATTAGGTGGTTGCATCTTAGGTAAGAATTCAATTACTATTCATGGTTAGGTGGCTGCTATACAAATTCAAGAATTTTTTATTTTAGTGTATATCAAATCCCTCGCATGACTGCCATGTCGCTGCATGTCGGTTAGGAATTTTATTTCTATGTGGCTAGGCTATGAATTCCATAATGTTTTATGATAATTTATATTAAATTCGTTAGTGGCTATTGATTTACGGAATTATTATTCATTCTGCACAATCAAATTAATTGATCGTGTAGGTTATGCAATATCAAGTCCACTAGCTCGCTTGAGTAGTGAACCCTGGTTTAGTGAGTCGTTGTGTAAGATCAATTAAATTTCTCGGTGTTAGAGTATTGAGTAACTATTAATTTTTATTCAATAGATGTAGTTGGTTGGATATGAATAGTAGGGATGAACCATTATGTCATCCATTATAATGGAATAATAGAGTTTGACATGGCTCATACTTTTCTTTGTAGTTACGTCTATAGGTGTGGTCTATATCATAATCAAGTTTGATGAATTTAATTCCTTTAAATAACGGATGAAATTAAAGGTTGTGAAATGTAACTAACTAATTTTTCAATTTAAAAACCATTTCGAAGTGTTTTCAATCTGTTACGATTTTACCGGTCTTGTGTTTTTCCAATTCATTGTTGTTCGTCTACATTTATTCACTAGCATATCGAATCTTTATTCAATTTGCTTTTATTGAAAGAAGGTTTACCATTAAGTAGTTGCATTGATGGATGTTCGATCATGGATTACCGATATCATACATGAAGACTCAACTCTAGAGCTTGTTTATTTCATTACCGAACACTATTATTTATACATGCATGAGCCGGAGAATAATTGGTGATATCCACTGACTGAAATTTATTTCTTACCAAATACTGTCGAATATTTATTATGTATGATCTACTACTGACTATGGAACAATGATCGGCGTCGTCATGATTAATATTTTGACACCTCCCCTTAATCATCACCCACATGTTAACTTGCTTTCTCGTCTAAGTCTCATCTAGGCTTACAACATAATTTGGATTTTCTATAAAACACAACTTACTTCTACAAATTTCAAGTTTACCTTTTTGAAGAGGCTTGGGAAATATGTCAACCACATTTTCATTTTTATTACAAAATGATCAGTCAATTTCTTTTTATTGCACTTATTCTCTTACAAAATGATGTTGTATGTGTATATTTTCTGTCCTTGCATGCTATATAGGATTGTTTTCCAATTTGATAGAGCTTTGATTGTCACATCTTATTACTATAGGTTCTTGTTATGTTTCTCCAACATCTCCATGTATTCTTCTAAGCCATATTGCTTCGTAGGTGGCACTACTTAATGCTATATACTCAAATTTAGTGGATGACAAGGAAACAATTGGTTATTTCTTACCGCTCCATGATATTTCTCTTCAACCTATATTGAACACGTATCCAGTAGTATATTTCATGTCATATGGATTTGCAGCCGAGTTAGAATCATAATAACCTGCGAAATCAACATCAAATTCATTAGTATACATAATACCAAAAGTATGTTTTCCTTTTATATATCGAAGGATTTTCTTTGCCTCTTTCCAATGGATTTCACAAGGCTTAGCCATGAACTTAATTATGTTGAGAAAATATGTATACCCATCCTGGTAGTGGTGAGGTAGTTCAGACTTCCCAACAATTAACAATACAAGGTTCCAATCACCTCTTTGGTTCCATCATCAATGTACAATTTAATATTTTGTTCTAAAGGAGTAGATACTTCCTTGCATTCAATCATATTGAACCTTTTAAGTATTTCCCTTATATATATATATATATATATATATATATAGTGTCTTTCCATATTCCCTCCAAACTTCAAGGCCTAAAAGGTAACGAAATTCACCAAGGTCCTTCATCTCAAATACCTCTGACAACTGGATTTTAATTTATTCAATCAACTTGGATTCATTTCCTCTTATGATGAGATCATCAACATATACATACATCAAATCAACAGTCCCATCTTCATTTTTCTTGGTGTACAAGTTAGGATCATTTTTTATTCTCGTAAAAGAAAAAATCTATTTTCACATACCAAGATATTGGTGCTTGTTTCAAACCATATAAATATTTCTTTAACCTGCAGACCAAATTCTCCTATCCCTGATTTACAAACCCTTCATGTTGAACCAAATAAACTTCTTATTTTAATTCACCATTCAAAAATCCATATTTGACATATAACTGATGCATTTTCCAACTATGTTTTGTAGCTAATGCAATCATGATTCTAATTGTGCTCAGATTAGCTAGAGGTGAAAAAGAATCTTCATAATCAATTCCCTCTATTTGTGAATAACCTTTTGCAACCAATCTAGCTTCATACTTATCAATACTTACATAAACATTAAACTTTGAATTATACCATTTTCATCATATGGGAACTTTATTTTTATGCAATTCTGCTAATTCCCATGTGTCATTCTTCATTATAGAGTTATATTATTCATTCATTGCATCTCTCTATTCTTCATATTCTTTAGCTTCCTCATATATTGAAGGTTCTACAACATTCATTACAAGAGTCATTAATGCATAATATTTATACCTTATAGGTACCTCACTTTAATGTGATGGCCTTCTTGGTTTTTTATTTCTTTCATCTCTATTTTTGCTTTGTGGAGTCTCTGCTCCTCTTCATGGAGTGTCATGACTACTTGATGCCCTTTTCTCTTAATCTTGTACCTTTTCCTGTGCATGTTATTGTTCATGTTCAACAATTGTATCTATTTTTACATAATTATTAGTATCATTCCATACACCAGTATTATTCATTTTATCACCTTCATCTGCATTCTCATGAAACAACACATCCGTACTCGCAAGAAATCTATGAGTACTAGGATCAAACAACTTCTGTTTTTTTTTTTATCATCACAACAACCAATAAATATGCACTTAACTTTGCATCAGCATTTCTTCTTTGATATTTTTAAATATGAGCAAATTCCCTGCAACCAAAAAATTTTAAATGACTCACTTTTTGTTTATACCCATAAAACTCCATAAGGTGTTTTAAGCTTTAAAATTTTTGTTGGAATCTTATTTTTCAAATAAACAAAAATATTAATGGCCTCAACCCAAAAACCATTAGAAATATTTTTACCTTGAAACAACTACGTGCACATTCTACTAGTGTTATGTTTTTCCTCTCAGCAACTCCTTTTGGTTGAGGTATATGTGACACTGTAAATTATTGTAGAATCTCATTTCTTTTATGATATTTATTAAATTATCTTGATTTATATTCTCCTCTGATCATATCTAAGAAATTTGATGCATTTTCCAGTTTGTTTTTCCACCATACTATTGAACTCTTTAAAGTACTAAAAAACATCACTCTTCTTTCTTATGAAATAGACCTATCGTAAAAAAAAATAAAAAATTCCATGCTACACGAAGATATTTAGTTTTCATACATCCACATACATTAGTGTGAATTAATTCAAGTATTTCCCTCTACTTTTTTTCTTTGTGTAGGAAATTCCTCCGTATGTTGCTTTCTAAGTACACATGTGCCACATTCAACATGATAATTCTCCATAACATGAATACCTTCAACCATTATGTTCTTTTGAAGTAACATTAAATCATTATAATTAAGTTTCACATACCTTTAATGCCACAATTCTACAATTGAAATCATTGTAAATTCCAATGCTTGATGACTTTTCCTGGTCACATCCATCTTATACAACCCTCCAACTATGGTACCTGTGGAGATAAACTTCTTGTGATCTTGAATTTCTTTCATAAAACACTATGATTTAACAAATTATTCCTTTAAATCTTGGTAAAAAATATTAGAAACATAAATTAAATTAATTTTTATACCAGGAACATACATCACATTTGCATCGGTCTCCCTTGTCCATCAGAAAAATTCACACATATTACTCAATAACATTGAACTTTAAGTGATATATTATCTCCTAGATAGACATATTTTCTATCAATGTTCTCATAATATTCGTAAAACCAATCCATATTACAATCCATACAGAGTGATGCACTAGAATCAATGAATCAATCATTCACATCATCAGATTCCACAGACAATGCAATACCAAAAACAAACAATTTAAGATTTTTAAATCCATCACTCATTGAGGTATATTTATCCACAAAATTTCCATTCTTCTTTCTTTTGTATTTTCTTGACTCCTTATATTTTATTTTATATCACTATTTAGAGTGATGAGCAGGTTTTCCACAATAATAACATTCATCATTTCTCTTATCGTGAGTTGAAAATTTATATTGTGTCGTACCTTTTTGTTTTTATTGAAACCTTCCTCATGTGTTCTTGTCCCATGGCCTTTGTTTGTATGGTTGTTTACCCTTGGCTAGAAAATCCAAATATCAACTCAAATAAAGCTCTTCCTTCTCTCCTCCTCTTATAGAAAAATTCATATCAATTCATCAAATGTAGGGGGCTTATCTCTAGCTGAAAAAATTTAAACAAAATTATGATAATCTAGCACTAAGCCATTTAATCTGATGGTAACTAAGGTAGTACTAGACACCTTTTCACCAATATATCCTAACATATCATTTAAATATTTGACACGAGATACGAAATTTCTTATATTTTCATTTTCTTCCATTTTTAGAGATAAAATATTAGTATTAAAAAACAAGATCGAGTGTGTATTTCTTGTTTCATACAAACCCTTGAGCACATCCCACGTTTCCTTGGATGTCTTACAATATCTAATGTGAGGAATAATGGTGTCCTTTACGGAAATACACAACAACACCATTTCTTTCGTCTCTTGTTTCTCCCAATTTGGAATAAAAGCTGAAACAGTGGGTTTAGGCTCATCCCCACTCACAATTGACCACAAATTATAACCCTATAAAATTTTGAGAAAATTGAATTTCCAATTCACATAATTTCCTACATCAAGTTTGGTGGATTGATTCAAATAATTATCAGCGAAAATATTTGACATGATAACAAAAATCTTTCTCCAATCAACAAACTACAACCAAATCCACCAAATCTAAATCCAAATTCACCCAAATTCACCATATTTAGAGCGATCTCATAAGGAAAAATCTTCCTTACACCACAATCACTTTTACTACACTTCTAAAATCCACGTTTCTTAAAAACTAAATTTTAAAATCCTTATTTCTCCTTCAACGATACCCAATACCTTTTTATTTTTTATTTTTTGTTGTGTGGATTAACAAGCACTACTGGATCACCAAATATCCTATGGATTTTTGGAATCGTTGGAATTGGTTAATTTAGGGTAAGGTGAGGTATTTTCCATGTCTAGATCAAACATTGGATCGTATGTTGATGCATATCCCTTTGCCGATTGAAAGGATATATGATATATATCAATCATGTATGTCATGATGATTTTACTCTCTCATCTGATGTGATGTGAGGTAAATTCTTGGTTTTATAGAAATATTTTCCATCCATATTTAGATATGATAGAAAAAATGTTGTGACTATTCAATAAGGGAGAAAGAACATATCCATTTAATGTATTTTATGTTCGAATATCATATGGTATAACTTGTAGAGATTAATTTCAATAGTGGTGGGAGAAATGGATTTTGAGTAGAACTCTACTCTTGCATCTGCAAAAGTCAATTTTGTGAGATAATCAAATGCATGATCCAATCTGTGAGGAAAAACAAATTATTAAGGAGCTTATACTAGCTGTACAATCTTTTGTTGGTCAAAAAAAAAATTTAAAATCTTCTCTTTGTGCTCATTCTTGGGGTGTCATCTAAGTCCAAACGTAGGAATAGTCAAACCTTTTGTTAGAATTGAAATGAATAATTTGATTTTTAAAGGACTTCCTTATTCTCTTAATCCTTATCTAGGTGATTATTCATATTTTAACATGTTGGTGTAATTATTTACGACACGAGACATGACCTAAGTAGTTTATTTATGAAATGGAAATCAAAATCATTCAATCTCTATTTTTTTTTCGATATCTATTAATTGTTGAGATGATTGTTGAAGTAGGGAAAATGTGTTTTAAATTTTGATATCAATCGAAGCATTATATAATATAATGATAATGGGAAGATTATAGAAGATAGAAATAATGTAACGAGAACTAAAATGAATAAGATAACAGTAATAGAGATTTAAAACGAAATGAAATCTAATTGGAAGTAATTTAAACTATCTAATAGTTCAATATTATTTATATATATCAATGTTATACATTTAACTTTCTATTTTTGTACGAAGTAAAATCTTTAAAGTAGATTTGTGCAGTATATGAAGAGTGAACTATAAACGAGTGTTAAATCACTAAAATTTGATATACTCTTTTAACATTTTATCTTTAAACATTTATATAATCTTTGATATTTATACTCTCAAATCAATTTCCATCCAATTTTATACCATAAATCCAATTTTACTTTGGATTTGTTGCTACGGATCTCACTTTGCACTGATCGTCGTGGGAAATATAATTATAATCATCATTTATAGTGTCGATTAGGGTTAGTGGTTTCTTGTGCTAAAATATTAATGTTTATGAGCGTTCTTGTTTGGTTTATTGTGAATGATTCAATCCAGAAATTATGCAGATTTCGACTGGCTTCCAATGTAATATTACGTATTATTTCTTATTCCCTGATATAATTATTTCTTCTTCTTTTTGACAGAATTGTGTGTTGTGTTTTACTTTATCATTTTATGTAAAAAAAAAAATTTGAAAGAAAATTACTTAGATAGTTTTTTTTTAGTAAATTATTAATGTGGTTGTGCATATTTTTGGTATATGTATTCTTTTGTACACTTTGTAGAGCCTTGCTATTTTGTATTCATAAAAAAATTGTAGGTTATAAAAATTTATAGCTTCTTATCTCAACCTGTCCGTACGAAATCATGTATGTTGGTCGTCTTAAAGAGTTATAAGCCATCCAAAACTTAAACAACTTAAAGCAATTTTCTAATTTCTTTAAGGGAGTATTATCTATCTTTTCTTCCAGGGAGTATTATCTATCTTTTCTTCCACATAAACATAAAAAAGTAAATGATATCCGTTATCATATTAAAAACATAGTATAGGAAAATCAATCACTAGAAGACTCTATAGGAGCCAGATATTTACCCTTCGATCCTAGCATATTAGACTCACGCATGATTTGTAATTGTCTGTCAATACATCCGATTCAAACAATCTAATGATGATGCTACAAGTTTATCTCCTGGATTTCTCTGCATATACCCACCAGAGTTGAGGCTCCATGTGGGTCTCCCCTATCTCTTGGATTGAGACAATTGCCTTAACCAAGAGACATTTCAGGATCTAGTTGGTGCCGATTGAATGATGGAACATAGACAATATGTTGCAGGTATTACCTGGGTCAGTTACAATAGGGTCCCATTATTCTTTAGCCAGTTCATCTTCCACTTCCTCTTTTGCCCTTGCATCAATTTATTCCCACCCGTGAATCAATGAATTGATATAAGAGGGAGTACCATTTGAATAGGGCTTAAATATTTTATCCATTATCTCTTTACCATACTTCTGGCCTCGTTTGGCTGATGCAACTTTGGGATCTTTGGCTTTCCCCTTAGCCTTTCCTTCCTTCTTAGTCAATTGGGCTTTCACCATTGTCTTCAAATGCCAGTCTTCCAAAAAGTTTATGTACACATGAGAATTGCTAGGAAAATATACAGTACTATAAATAATGGAAATATTAAAGCTGCCTGAGATAAAAACAGACATGGTGTTGTCTGGGAGAAACCGGAGACTGGTTGCCTTTAATAAGATAAATACCAGCTTGCGCTAGAGCCAACCTTGATAGACAAGGAGGACACAACCTTAGAACAATTGGCAGCGCTTTGACAAACCCACAAGACACAACATATATCTTGAATTTATTGGCCATAAACCTAATGAGATGGACTAGACTCATCCGAACCACAAAACTAGCCCCGACTGCAGAGCAAACTCCCATTTTTAATAGGATAATGCCATCATAACAACTAAAAATAGACCATATGACCGCAACAATGGAACATTTAAAAACTTTAACCAACCAACAAACTAAACTGACCCACTGAACACCCAAAGTATTTTAGCTTAATTTTAAAGACTCACCACACAAAGGAAAATCGTTGTAGGCCATACGATCAATTTCCCATAACTTATGACTACAATACAAATTAGTGACATGCAAAGGATAGGAAAAAGAGGGACACCCAAGAAGGTCAGAAAAGAAGCCCTTGAAAGCCAGAGACGGACAGGAAGAACCATGACGATGCCATGCATGGCCATTACAGCGCCATGCAGTGCCAATACAACACCAAGCAAAAAAATCGGCAGGCAGATGGAGATTAAAGAGGTACAACCATGCAAGGCCAGAAAATAAAACAGAATAGAAAAAATCAACAGAGACAACCATGAAATGAGGATGTTTCCTTTGAATTTCTCTCTTCACAGGATGGTAAGTGGCCAATATACCCACCAAAACCCCATCACTAAAATTTAAAAGAGAAAAGCCACAATCTTCTTCCAAAACCAGGCTATCAACGATGACATTATTAAAAGCCAAGCAATCCAGAGCTATACATTGCAGAAGAAATAGGTAATCTAGAAAGACTAGGACCTTGTTTTCCACAGATTGAGAACCAGAAACATGATTCGTGAAAAGTAAGAAGAGAATTTGATACATACCCTCGCAGAGAACACGTTGAAGATGGAAGAGCTCTCCCTTAAACGTGTAACTACCTTCTGGTGCTATGCACTCAACCGATTACCATACACTAGAAAATGAAAAAGAGAATGTTCATATGTTGTTTACACGTCATGCATCAGCTCTTTCCCCCAAACTCTCCTAACAGCCCACCCGCCGTGCCTTGTTATTCGACATTCATCATTAACATCATTATTAAGTTATGTGGGTGGAGTCGCCCACTGTTGTCAGCTCGCATCATCATCGATGTGGGTTTTATGGTTGTGCGTGCACCCTCCACGTCCACACGTAAGACTCCTTGCGTCGCCAATTGACACCCTAATTGAGGGATATTTTTGTTATATGTTATAGACATATATTGGCCATATTTATTAGTCCATCCCAAGTAGAGCTCTAGAAATAAGATTTCCTCTTGATCACTATAAGTTTATCATTGATCATGACAACTTCTAATGTTTAACTTTATAAATCATTAAATTAGTTTTTAATTTTATTAAAAATAATAATTTGTTAGTATTTGATTGGCTTATATTTTTTTTTTCTTATTTAATGTTTCTTGACATTTATCCCATGTCACCCATATTTTTTTTTTCTTGGTAATGTGGGTCCTTACATGACTTCATGTCAAGCCTATTATCTGAGAAACCACGACCGAGGTGCATCTAAGCCATCAAAATCAGTCGGGGATTGCAATCGGGCTCGAGGACACCAACCCTTATCATTGTTAGATTTGTTTTTTGTTTGGGGTGATTGGAACCGGTGATCCTTTCATCACAAGTATCTTAACATCACACTCTTCACCATCTAACAAAACCCTCGTTTGCATGTCACCCATAAATTTTGGTCACCCTTAGAATTTATCAGTTTTCATGGGGATCATGTTTGGCATCTTGTAATCAAAATAAAACTAAAAATATATTTAAATAAATTATAATAATATTGATTAAAACCAAATGAAATTAATAATATATCCAAACTAAAGAATAAAGTTAAAAAATCAATAATTCAAACTAAACTACAAGCTAAAAACTAATAATATAAAAGTATATTAACTAAGAATCATCTTCACCAAAGTGCTTGGAAGGGAAAATTTTGAAAGATTCAGAATGATGCTTGGACTCACCAACATCCCTTCATATTAAGGTGGCAGATGTTGACACCTGATTCGAAAGGATTGGGATCAATGTAATAATGTAAATAGTTTCAGTTATGTAGTAGAGAAAACCACAGGACCTTGGAATAATATGAAATATCTCTGTTGCAAGTCTGTAGTTTCTTTCTATAATGTGGGATTCAAGATACAACATTGATTAACTAATTAAATAAATATTATTTTCTTAATTTAATTTAAAATTTATTGGTATAATTGAAGATATTTGTTAAAATAGAAACTATGATTTTAATTTTTTCTTTTAAATTTGGAATATCAAAAAGTTATATCTCTATTTTAAATTAATTTCTAATATTTCATTTTATATTTTTACTATATATATATATACTCACACACATAAATATACTTAAAAATTTATCAAAATAATGAAACACTTCTTTAATTATCCAAGTTTTTACAGTGTTCTTTTCACGATCTTGTAGTAGTTATCTAGCAGTGTATCATATCTTATTAATTCATTTGATTGTATTAATCTATTTTTATTTAATCGTGTGTGTGTTTTTGTGTGTATATATGTATATATATATATATATACAGAGAGAGAGAGAGAGAGAGAGAGAGAGAGTTGCATCAAATAACACGTGTTAATGAATTTCCTATTTGAGGTTTTAGTGCATCGTGTTCTTTGTTCTTATTCCTCAAGTGTATTTGTGTGTGTTTGTTAGTATCAATTATGGAAAGGGACATGAGGAAAAACAAATTGACACAAAAAAACACTTATTTTCAAAAAAATCTCACATACACAGTTATCAAGCTATGTCTCTTGGCTCTTATGGCCTCATTCATTTCCTAATGACCCAACCACAGGTATATAAAGACCTAATTTACCAAATATTGAATCTTGCAAAGTCTAACTAGACTTGACTGAAGTTCAGCACACTTGTTCATGCAAACTCACACTAACTTTAACTTTATAAAATATAGACTGAACTCCACATAGATCACACACTCAAATTATCTCACACTCTTAATATAGATTGCAATGCATGCAGGAGTAGTTATTTATTCCCAACACTTCCCCTTAATTACAATGGTATGACTCAACCTAACTCTACCATGCCTATTAGGATTATAATAAAAACTAACTCATTCCTAACTTGAACATTACTACTAGTTTAAGTGTCAACTAGGCTTACAATGACTCGAAGTTTTTACAATGATGGATTTTCTTTTTCGTTTCTTCCAAATTCTATACCCTAAAAAAAATTTCATTCTCTATTACGCTTTCTTGTTGTAAGCTCCACATTTCCTCACTTGTTGTTGCTACAATTATTCTTTAACTTCTCTTGTACTTGTTATGAGTTTTCCTTCTATAGTTTCCTTCTCAACAATTCTTCCAAACGTGGACTGCCGCCACAACTCTTCATCTTCAAATTTTCTTGTTCACTCTACTTCTTGTGCTTCATATTATTGATCTTCTTTCCGGCATATTTGTTGATAGAAAAATTTGATTTCTTCTAGAATCCATTGCTGAAAATTTGTTTCAATTCTTTCTTCATTGTCTTCAGAAACTTCCATCTTTAGCTTCACTCTCATAGTGAGATATTATTATTTTTTTCTTATGATATGCATACTCAAGGTCATCATTTAGGTTACATGTAAAATTATAAGAAATCTTCCTTTTCTTAATCACCATTTCATTTAATTCTTTTATTCTAGATTTTCCTTTTAGACTATCATCAATTTGTTCAATTAGCTTCTTAATTTATTCTTCAATGAGCTTCAAATATGCATCAAAATTTTCAATAAATTTGTTTTCTTTTTTTCCCATACGATTTTGAACACCTTCATATTAAAAAACAATGTTAAAATCATGTTCATTATCCTCTACATGAATAACCTCCTTCTCTTCCTCTTCCTTCATTGTCTCCTATTAAATTGCATTAAGACTATCTTCCACTATTATGTGGTTAGTGGATATCATCATAAAAACTCTTGAGTCACCTTATCCACTTCCTGATCATCACCTACTGCTAGAGCACACACTATTTCATGAGTATCTCCAACTGCTTCATAACTTATTGCTACAGTGGCAACTTCAATATTCAATTTTTCATTAAACATGACACTTACCGTATCTTCAAAATCAATCTCCATTCAAAAAAACACACACACACATACTATCAAAATAATTTTTGTCCACCCTATGGTGAGATATCTAAGCATGCATGTGCTCATTAACAATTTCATCTTCACAAAATTCACCAATTGCGGCTAGATTCACCAATTCACATATCATTTTGTTGTAGTCATCCACGTGTGTCTCAGCATAGTATTATTCACCATCAACTTCACCATCCACATTAAAATGCAGTTCTTGAGAATCTATATGTTCTTTCTATGCTTCACATACAAATACTTCATCTACTCTCTGTGAAATATTTGTTATGACTTCTTCATCCATATGCACGAATTCTCCAAGCTTTGTTGTCCTCCCAAAATCTTGCTCATCTACTCTCATACCTTTGGTTGACTTCTCTATTATCTCTTCGACAAATTTTGCACAACTTGTCGTTACATGCCATTTTCCTTTGTACCAAATTATGATTCTAGGATCTTCCATGCTTCCTTGGAAGATGTATTTTTTTCTACCTTACGCAGAAACTTCTCATCCAATGCTTATTTTATAAAAAATAACACAAAATAATTGCATACTTCACCATATGGGTTATTAAACCGATACTCAATTAAGTCTTTATGTCAAGAAAAGTTGACATTTTAATAACCCAAAAATCAAAAGTTTACCTTTAAACATAAGAGGTGGTAGCAGGTCCATGCTACACTAATCAAGCTTGATTTCTCTTCCTTCTTCTGCTACACTTCTGGGTTCCCCAGTTGTGGCCTAAAACTCTCTAAACATGACACTCATCTTTGACTCTTCCTTTCAATTTCTTCTTTTGGTCTTCTTGAGCCATCCTTTCCAACCCATGATCGTTATCTTTCTTTTGTCATCCAGTCTCTTTCCTAACTGCATGCAGCTTCATTCAATGTCACCCAAAAAACAAATATATAAGATTTTTAATATGTACCCTTGTAAGACACAATCTTCACTAAATTCGCATACACACAAAGAATTTTTCGAACCCAAAGCAATATCATGCTTGACACCATTTCTTTTGTTTTTTTAAGCAAACATACCTTTACAAAGTCCTAAACTCTCGATTTTTTAATTCTCTATAAACAATCAATTTATAAAATCTTCCTTATAACCAAATTTATCTTTTTTTTTGGTAAGTCAGAAGTAGTATATTAAATCAAGAAACAGAGGTTACATGAGTGTACAATAAGGCCTAAAAACAGTTAGACATGGAGCTTCACAGGCTTGCTCCTTTGCGAGCTGACAATTAGACTGACTATTGTTGGGCCATATATAGCATTGATTGGTAGGAGCACCATACCATAAACAAAACTACAGGCCAACCACACAGGGTTGCTTGTGAAAGACGAGAGACTGACCAAAAGTTTACTGAACCCCCGAGGATAGCCTGGAACATACCGACTAAAACTAGTAACAGACATAGACATAGACATAGACACAGTAACATACAAGAAATAAAACTAGAGAGATAGCATAAACATCACTGAATGGGATTTGAAGCTCCAGATTGTCCTACAGTGCTTGGACTTGCCTCCTCGCCACCTTTTGGCTGAAACCTAGGCTTGAACTGTCGAATGATGGTAGTCTGCGAGTCATCCACTAGGATTTCAATGGAGACGTTGAGGACATGATAGAGATAGAGATCAAACCGACGAACGAAATTATCCACAGCCTTTCCGTGCATGTGAAGCTCCTCTGTTAGTGAACTGAGGGCAATTTCCAGCTTGTCTAGCCACGCAGTGTTCTTGGCCAAGGCCATGGAGGTTGCTGCGAAGGTCTCCTTAACCTCAGCTCCCTGCATGGCAATCGCCTTCACCAGCATGGTCTTCATATGCCAGGCAACAACCTGGGTTTGCAGAAATTGCGTGTTACGAGTAGAAGGTGTCCCAGGGTCGACTAACCAGTCGACCTCTTCACTAATAGCACTGTCATTAATCCGAACCTGAGAATTGTCCACCTCTTCTTGCAGCACTTCGATCGTTTGATTTCCCCGTTTGGAAACAGAGGCCTCGTAACTATCCTTGGCTCGCTCGAGGGCTCGCAATGCTTTGATGCTACAAAGGTGGTCTGCCATTTATGCCAAGTAGAAGAGAGTGGAGAATTTGCTGAGAGGAGGAGAGTCGAACCTTGGCTTTGAGCGGAGATACCACAAGGCAAGATGAGAAAGGAGAATGGGGTAGCAAGGATTCATGTAAATAGAGAGACGGGTAGTGGAGTGTGAAATTCCACTTGAAAGCCATTTAATGCTATGATGCATGGAAACTTGCCATCTGAGCCTTCTGCTAATGTTGGGGTCATGAGCCGAGACTTCTTCGCTTGAGCGATCCTTTCGCATGCCTGAGACCTCCGTTTGATCCGCTGTAAGGATCGGTTACCCTTACGATTGTCCTTTCGCATAATGGACTGCCAAACCCGAGAAGTACTTGGTAACATTTCCGGGTTGTGCTGTCTAACGTGATCAATCGAATTGGGGGAATTCATGAGCTACTTATGATTGATAAGCTGTCGTCTGTCCCTACGATATTACCGGCAGTAAAGTCTTGCCTGGAGATGTTGTTGCACTGATCCCTAAGCTTTTCATGCATTATATCCTGCCAACACGTGTCCTGGGCATCAGCTGGGTGATCTACCGCGTGGTTTGGTAGATGGTCTGCTAGAGTATTGGCTTTCCTTCGCACCGCCTGAAGGATGATACCACTGAGGGAAGCGAGGTGTTGCGCGATGAGCTTAGTAACAACAGCTAGGCACCAGTGCTTTATAGCCTCACTGGGCTTCATTCCATGCTGAATTATCTTAATAGTTGTGATGGCGAGCTGGGAGTCACCTTCTACGATGGCCAATCCATTGTCGAGCCGAATTAGAAGCCTTAATCGTTGTTCCAAAGCTGCGAATTCCACTTTGTTATTAGTGGCTTCTCCCAAATCGTTGTAATAGATATGCATAATTTCTCCCTTCTCATTGCGCAGGATGCCTCCCATTCCCGCAGGGCCTGGGTTGCCTTTTGAGGCTCCATCAAAATTGAGCTTGCAGTATCCTGGAGGAGTATTATGCCAAATTGCAGGGGAGGGAGCAGGCCGGAGGGAGTTCTCCTGCATACAGCGCTCGGCTGCTTCAGAGAGGCCGAAAATAGCCAATATCCTGATTTCATTAGGAGACAATGAATTTACGTTCTCGGTTTTGCAACAGGTGAGAGTAGTTTCTTTCAATCCCTACATAATAATGGTTTTTATCTCATCGGGTTGTCTGAAGGGATGTTTTTGAAAAATACAATTGTTCCTTTCCTTCCACACCATCCAGATTAAGAAACCAGGACTTAGGCTCCATAAATTGTTTACCATATCACTGTTGGAATACTTTAAGTGCCAGTTGGTAATAGTTTCATGAATGGAATTGCTACTCCAGTCCGTTTGGTGGAATATGCTTTGTATCCATTCCCATAGGCTGCTAGTCCAGACGCATTCATTGAACAAATGATTCATCATTTCCTCCTACTCCTCACATAAGGGGCAACGGGAAGGTCTTGTGAACCCCTTTTTTAGAAGATTTTCCCAAGTTAAGATCTTCCTATTCTGCAGAAGCCATAGAAAAGTCTTGATTTTGGGCCATAGGTTACAGTTCCAAACATTGTCATACCATGATACCTTATCCTCATTGTCCCTATTTTCAATATAAGAGCGGGCTTATTTCAGGTTAAATGAACCTCAATTAAGCTTTACCCAACGAAGGATATCCAACCCTTGCACTGCCCTTATTAGTCTTTTCCTCAGAATGGTATTGAGGATATTGAGGAGATTCGTCAAGTGTTCGTCCAATGGGGGAGGGATGAGACTCCAAGTCCTCCAATGTTGTTGGCCCGTATCACTAGCCCAGTATTTATGCACTTTTAGTTTTCCATTGTTCTGAAACCATTGTTGCAGAGGGTGTAGGTCAGGATTTTCAATTTTCGGGAGTTGTTGCCAGGCATCCTCCCAAAACAGGGCATTATGACCATTCTTGAGCTCCCAAAAGTAGTGATATTGTATGATATTCCGGTTGGCTCGGGTGAGGTTCCATATAGGAGAGCTTGCAAGGGTGTTTTTTATTCTTACAAGCTCCTCCTGCCGCCAGTGCTCCACATATTTGGCTTTCCAGATGCGTGCCCACGGGGTGTAAGGTTTCGAGAGCCATCTCCACCAGATTTTGGCTCCGTAAGCCTTATTGGTCGATCCCGGATCCTGTAACCCTAACCCTCCAAGGCTCTTAGGTTTACATAACTTGTCCCAAGCTGCAAGCGCCCACTTTGGTTTCCCAGAATTTCCAGACCATAGAAAGTTCCGCTAAATGCTTCTGATTTTCTGAAGGACTCCCTTAGGAGCTGGAAGGATTGAAAGTAGGTATTGAGGAATAGCCTGGAGGATAGCCTTTGTCATGACCAGTCGACCAACCAGATTGAGGACTCAATTGGTCCAGTGATTGCAACTGTCTGCCAACTTGGAAAGAAGCTTTTCCCAATGACATTTTTGCCAAGGTTTGTCTGTAAGGGGAATACCCAAGTATTTGGATGGTAGATTACTTCTTTTGAAACCTAGGATATCCGTCAAATGTTTCTGAATAGCCAGATGCGTGTTAAAAAAGAAGACAGAGGATTTATCAAAGTTAAAGTCCCGAGGCTCGAATTAACAAATTTAAAAGACGCTTGAAACCCCTTGCTTCCTTCACAGTTGGGGTTCCATGTAGCATGGTATCATCCATGAACTATTGATGAGTAGTGGTTGGGATATTGCTTAAGGGATGAAGGCCTTTTATTATATTCTTTTCCTTGGCTGACCTAATGATTCGGCTGAGGCCTTCCATGAGAATGACAAAGAGGAAAGGCGAGATGGGGTCCCCTTGCCGTATGCCTCTTGAAGGAAAGAAAGGTTTGGAGGGGGCCCCATTGACCAAAATAGAGTGACTGGGAGATCTGGCCATCGCTAGAATCCAGGTTGTCCACCTGTGACTGAAGCCAAAAGCCTTGAGAAATGCTTCCAGATAATCCCAACTGACCTTGTCATAAGCCTTTGAGAGGTCTAGTTGAATGATCATGTCGTATTTTCTAATTGATTGCAGAGTGTGGACCATCTCGTGAGCCAGTAGGACATTGTCCATAATTTTTCTACCCTCCACATAACCTGACTGTTCCTCAGAGATGATCTGAGGGAGTATAGGCTTCAATCTGTTGGCCATGACTTTTGATATGAGCTTTTACAGCACATTACAAAGCGCTATGGGCCTGAATTTGGAAGGGATGCAGGCATCAGCTTCCTTGGGAATTAGCGCTATGAACGTGGAATTCAGGGACTTGAGAATTGAAGAGGAGATTCTAGAGTCCTCCACTACTTCCCAAATGTCTTCCTTAACCACATCCCAGCAAGCTTTGAAAAAATCACAGTGAATCCATCTGGCCCTGGTGCTTTTCCATTGGCCATTTCTCTAACTGCTTCCTCCACCTCCTTGAGGGAGACATGTCTCTCCAGAGACTGGTTTTGTTCCTCTGTTATGAGGATGGGAATAGAAGAAACAACTTCGTTGATGGCTTCCTATCGATCAATGACTGGTTCAGTTGCAATAAGTTTGAAGTGGTTTCGGAGTTGATAGGTGATGTCATGGTGTGAGTGAAAGACATTGCCTTGCTCATCTTGAATCCTGGTAATTCTGTTATTGCATCTATAATCCATAGCTGATCTATGGAAGAATTTTGTGTTCCTTTCTCCTTCCTTAAGCCATTCAATTCAAGATTTTTGTTTCCAAAGAATTTCTTCCTGCTCGGATCTTTCATTCCATTCCTGCATAAGTTCCTTCTCTGTGTTCGTTGAATCCTACGAAATTCTTCCGTGAATCCAATTATTATGGATATCTTCCAGTTGTTGCTCTAGGTGTTTTTTGTCTTCAAAGATGTTGCCAGAGACTTCACGGTTCCAAGTCTTTAGCTTGGTCTTGATAAATTTTAGCCTTGCTTGTAGCTTGAACATATCCGTTCCATCTACAGGTAGGGGTTCCTTCCACCATGTTTTAATATTGCAGAAATCCTTGTGAGTTAGCCAGCATTTCTCAAAACGGAAAGGCCTGTTTTTAGGAATGCCCATAATGGAGGCCTGCAGCGTGATAGGGAAGTGGTCTGAACCTCTGGATGGGAGGATATCTGAATCGATAGTGATCCCTTCTAATAGAATGCTTTCAGAAACCAGAAAGCGGTCCAACTTAGAGGCAAGAAGCCTGTCTCCCCCTCTCTTGTTGGTCCAGGTAAAAATGCCATTATGAGGGGGGATGTCCACCAAGTTGACTGCTTGAATGAAGGAGCTGAAGGCTATGGCATCATTGCTAAGTGCTCGAGTACCCCCTTTCTTTTCATTGAGAGAGGTTATGATATTAAAGTCGCCCCCGTAGATAGCTTGGGAATGAAGGTGTCGCTGATGCATCTTGGTGAGATTGCTCAGCAGCAGTAGTTTTTCCTCTTTTCGCTGGGGACTGTAAACATTAGTGAACATAAAGGTACCTTTTTCCCCTATGATCTTCATCTCCAAGGCCAAAAAAGTTTTTGTGGCATCAGCATTAAGAATATGAAGAGTTCCAGCGGTCCAAAATAGAGCTAGACCACCGCCCATACCATTTCCTTCTACTGCTAGGTGTTCTAGATGTTTGCCTAGACGTTTACCTAACTCATCTAATTTCTAATTAGAGCACTTGGTTTCCTGGAGGAGTACCAAGTCTGGTCTTTCTTGAGTAATTTTCTTCTTCAAGAGCCTTTGTTTCCTAAGGCTTCCCAGTCCTCTTACATTCCAGGAGAGGACTTTCATGGTTAACAAATACTTAAGATGAGAAGGAGAAAGCCTCAAGGGCTTTCATCTTTCCCGAATTAATCAACATCTGACCCAGTTCATGAAGAGCATCACTGTTGGATCTTCTGTCCTATTTCCTTCTATGCTTGAGACTAGCTTGTGTGTGGTGGAGAGTCTGTGATTTTATACCCAAGCCTTTGGTTGCTCCTCTGCCTCGTTTCATACCTTTGAATGTTGCATCATGTCTGGTTAGGAATAGGTAGTTTACCCTGTTGATTTCCTCCTCTGCTATTTGGTCTATTCCTTTCTGTTTCCATTGCTCCACTATAGAATTGAGATCTAACCCTTCTTTCTCCAGGATATGCCCTAATTCCTGATCTTCCGTGTGATTTCACTGAGGGCCATATCCTCATTTCCTTCCTCGTCTTTGTCTTATGTTGCAGTCAAGAGCGGGTCTGAAGGTTTGATAGGATCTCGTGACTGGTTGCCTTGTTCTACTGTTCTGATGGCTGGCTGCTGCGCAGCTGGGGTTTGAGCTCTCTTCTCCGATGGAGAGTCGTCTCCCAGTATTTCAAAGGTGTTTAATGTTTCGGTGAGTTGGTCGTCCATTTTAGGTGTGGTTTTGCGATTGGCCTGATGTCTGCCAGTAGGTCGAATAAATCCATCCGAAACTGGGGTGGGTTTCTCTTTGGGTTTCTCGGCCAACTTGTTTTGAGGGCATTCGTAGATTAAATGCCCATGTTCATGACATTTCCGGCATATAAAGGGTATCTGCTCATAGTCGATGGTTTGAAAATAGACCTCATCCCTGTATTCCAACCACAGACCCTCATGCAGAGACCCGGATACATCCATTTCAACACAGATGCGGGCATAGGAAGTGTACCTTTTTTGAAGAGTGGCTTCAGAAGCACAGACAAAAGTTCCCAAGGTGTTGCCAATTTGTTCCAATGCTGCTGGTCTCCAATAATCGATTGGCAAAGAGAATAGTCGGATCAAAACCGGCACCTGTGTGAACGTTTCCTATTTAGGTGCGAAGTTGGGTTTCCAAGGCCTCATATAGAGGCCCGCTGAGGTGTAAAAGTACGGTCCTCCCTCGAAGATTCGATCCTTGTCTTCCAGATTTGCGAATACCACCGTAAAAAAGCCCTTAGCGCCCAGGTGTAGCTGCACATCCCCCCTCGGCTTCCAGACTTGCTTGATCCACTGACAAAGGGCTTTTTCACTGGGCCAAAACCCCATGAATTTACAGATCACTGCATGAACGGACATATGATCCCTACAGGCTTGTAGATCTGGGTCATTAATGATTACCCTAAGGCTTTCCTTAGTCCTCGGCTCACAGCGGCCTTGGTATTTCGGGTGGATATCATTGTCCGCAAACTCCCTTGTAGTTGATCGATTCAGATCGGGACTGCTATTTGCATTTTTGTTCAGATCTGTAACTTCTGCTTGAGGATCAGCTTCCTGTGAGGGAAGCACGGTAATCGATTCTTGTGTTCTCGTGGTGCCTTTAGTTGGATTGACTGTGCGATTGATCAGGATAGAGTCACTATCCTTTGTGTGAATTCTAGCAGCTATAGAGCCTATGATCTTCAAGCCCTCGACCTGCCTTTTGCAGTTGTCGATTGTAACCTGCTTGAAAGTAGGGGCTTCGAGGGCCCCCGGTCTTCCCATTTTCTGGGCCAGTGCTATTCCCCTTTGCCGTAGATCTTGGAGCAGATCTGTACTTCTTGCTAGTGTCTTGGCTAGAATTCAGAGCTCAATGCAGACCCCTTCAAAACCCTCCATTATTTCTTTTATAACCAACTTTATCACACCAAATAAAAGCCTTTTACCACACCGAAAAAGCTATGTATAAACTCTTTACAAACCTTTTATAAGCTTCAAACTTAAATCAAGAAACCTCCAACTTCAAATAAAACATATAAAACATATTTTCGTTTCATGCAAACGTGCCTTCTAAAACTTCAACCTAAACATTTTAAATCACTTTATAAAGAGCTTGATCAAAAAACTTCATTTAACAAACCCCCTTTTCAATATATTCGGAAACGGCTTTGAAACATTCGAAGAGGTTTACAAGTTGAGCATGTGACTTTAACTCATTCAAATAAAATAACTTCAAACCTTTCGCGGTTAAAACGGTTGTAGCTTTGATCTTGCGGTCTACTCGCAACAGCGACGGCCGCAGGTATTTCTCGGCTGTGATCGACTACAATTCCGTTTATGCTAACGTAGGCCTTGGATCGGAGATATTTCTTCGGTGTGAGAAGCATGGCACAATTTATGCAGAAGGTACAAAAATATTTAATAAAGCGAAAGTCCTACCGAAAGTCAAATCATATGCCCCCAGTGAACATTTACTAATTTACTATGAAACCTTCATCCTACGTCCCGATCCAAAGGGTCCAAAAGCGGTCAATTTCTATTTTAGAAAGCTTATTTTTGTTAACATATAAAATATCGGGATTTGGAATTTAAAAAGATTCTATTTATTTATTTATTTATTTTTATTATTAATTTATTATTTTATTTTTTATATATATTTTTAAATTTAATAGTGTTTTCCTATTCATTTATATAAATAAAATAGCAATTTACATAAATTTATAACTTCAACGTGTTTAAAAAAACAAATTTATTAATCATCTCAAAAAATTAAAAACCAACCAAAATTAAAACAATTTAATCATATATATCTAAACCCTTTATAAATTAGAATATTAATATATCTTTTAACATACTAATAAAAAAAATACTATCAAAATTTCATGCTCCAACAAAATACATTAAACTTCTATGATTACTCATATGAATATTTAAGGTTTAAAATGTTTAAAAATAACTGTGATTTAAAAACGTTAAAGTAATAATATAAAAGTGATATAATGATATCGATTTATTAAAGTAATTTATTTTGATGTAAAGTAAGAGGTATAAGGAAAATTTAATGAAATTTGGCATAAAGGAATTGATAGAAAGATATGCGAATGAGTTGATGGGTATGAAATCAGTGGCAAAGATTCTCAGAGTGAAAACAGTGAAAAACATTGACGGCGTTTCAAGTCTGTAGAAGGGTTTGCAAAATGAAAATGAAAATGGATAATAAAAATTAATACTAAGGAAATTACGTTACTTTGACATTTTTTTTATATATAATTTCTAATATAAAATAACAAGAACGGCCTACATGAAGTGAATGGTGGTTGCATCAAATTATTTTGGGACATCAAGATATTTAAAGAATTATTTTAGTCAATAAAATATGTTCTATATATTAAAAATAAAGGCAGAGGAATGCTATTTTATTAACTTAAATTAAATTATAAAAAATGAAAATGGTAAAGTTAAAAAAAAAAATGTTAAATGAAGGATGGTTTATTTTTTGTTTTTACACATGGAGTAAATTTTGTGCAATAAATTAAGTTTGGAGCTAAAAGTTATATTAAAACTCCAATGCAAGTAGATGTGAAACAATTATTTTTGAGGTTTTGTATATTTAATGTCCATGAATTATTGAATTTAATTTGTAATTTTTCAAGTAATATCATGGAGTAATGGTGACATTGTTAGTTATAATTATTTTGTATGCTTGTTGTACCTTATTTGAAATTATGTAATGAGGTTCTTTGTAAAGGGATGCATGTTTAGTGGTACTTACGCCGAGAAAGTTTTGGCCATGTAAAAATATAAGTATAGACAAGTTTTTGTTATCCCCTTAGCTTGTATGCTCTTATGTAAAGAGGGGAGGTGATATCATGTTTTGGAGTTAACTACTAGGAGAGATACAAGTATGTCGGTGAAAATGTGAAGTTGGGTTACACTTTCGTAAGAATCGGGGGCGGAAAATATTTTTCCGCAATAGTTCGGTCGAACGTTTGAGAAAGTTCGGCCAAACTCGCTTTGCCGTTTAGATTGAGGGCATACTGACGACGTGGGCAAACAGATCTTTGGCAGGAAATGGGAAAACTGCCAACAATAATTCGGCCGAACTTTTAAAATAGTTCGCTCGAACTCATATTTTATAAATATATCACCCGCGAACTGTTCTCATTTTCGTGAGTCTTTTTTCACATATTCTATTTTTCGTGGGATTTCTGCTCTGATTTTCATTCTTGTTTGTTTCTGTGGCGCTGCTACTGCCCTGTTCCTGATTTGGCACCCGTGAATCATTTTTGTGGTGCTGCTCCTGCTCTGTTACTGATTTGGCGCCCGTGAATAACTGCTCAAGAGTTGCGCCGAGAAAATTTCCAGTTAATCTAAAACCATGAAATGAATTAGCTGAGGTGTTTTCCAATACAATTAAGAGAGATTGCTTTGATTGCTTTGATGAGATTGCTTTGATTGTTTTAATTGCTAATAGAAATTATTCAATCAAATTCACACTGGAAACCATATGACGACTTCAGGGTGCACACAAAAATTTCGGCATACATACATATGAGACAACAAATTCGCTTCTTCACTTCATGGCATACATACATATCTGCGTTAAGAGAGAGACAACCATCACTGTGTGTTACTACAACACAGTAGACATAATAGGGATATCATATCTGCATTAAAATGAGCTAAAAGTAGTAGGATATAATACGTCATTTGGAACTTGTTGACCATTGTAAGCTCTCTTGATTTGGTTAAATCAAGAGAAAGGCCCCATTGTATCTCCAACAGAGACTTCTAAAGAAGAATTAGAGCCTGCAGCGAATGTTCTTCCTAAAAAATGACATTGATTTCTCTAAATCCCTTGTATGGTTGAAAGGTTGATTGTAACATTGTTCGATAGTTGTTTGGTTGTTGCGATTCCATGCTCTAATCCTTGCCATGGTTGAAAGACTGATTGCAACATTGTTCGATAGTTGTTTGGTTGTTGCGTGAGAGGGTGCGAATGCCATGATGTGTGCAACAGTTACTTAATTTCATTCATAGATTGATACAATTGTTCCAATCTGTTTTGTTTTTTCATTCATGTATTGATACCAGTGTTCCAATCTCTTCTGTTTTTAGTACCAGTTTTCCAACCTGTTATGTTTGTTTTTAGATTGATACCAGCTTTCGAATCTGTTCTGTTTTCTATAAACACGACCCGAGCCCCAATCAATCTTCAATGTATTGATTATTTTTCCTTTCCAACTAATTACAATTTAGAGGTAAAAATCACAATATAACTTGGTACACTTCAGTTTCGCCCAATTATGTGTACCCTCTCCCAATGATTCTTTGAAACAATTTCTTTTTAACTTTCCTCCCAATATAAAACTCCTCTTAGCCCAACTTAGTGTGTCTTGATTCCTTTTATTTTTTTTTGTTTATTAATGTGTCCTACTCCCTTTTATTTTGTTTGTTTCTCAATCCTTCTATGTAGATACATGGATTTTTGCAGATATATACATAATTTTTGGTTCTTTCTTTCTCTTTAGAACATAAATTGTTTTTTATTGTTTCTGGATGTATGTGAAAACTTCATTGTACGGAATTAGTCTTAGTCTTAGAGGGTTTTGTCAAAAAAATAATTGTATGAAAGGCCATTTAGAGTATATTTATGTTTTTTTCTTCATTTCCATTTGTAGTAGTTCAATGTATGAAGTTATTCAATATATCAGTACTAGTGGTGTCCCTTTCAATGATATCTGATTGTGAAATTTTTTGTTTCCCTCTTTTTTCTGGTTTTTTTTATTGCATGTATGAAATTCCCCTTCAATATTAGTATTTCTTTGAGCCTTGTTTCATTTTTTCTTGAATTTATGCACTACCTTATTGGCTGTCATATGCATTTAGATCTTTATTTTCCTTTTCAAAATTTCTTTTTTTAATTATCTTCATGATCTACTCAAAACATTGTGATAAATATAGTCCTCTTGGAGAGATATGAAGAATGGGATGTTAATTCTTCTTCTGCAAATGAATTTTATCTTTTAGAAGACCTACAACCAATTTATACTTCAATACTTTAACCATTCACCATTTGTATACATTTAAATCTAGCATTCAAATATATCATAGCATATATAAATTTTCTTTCATAATACAAAGCTAAAGGATTTAGAGGAATAGTAGTGATGGAATGAAATGTAACATTGTAGTTTGATCCCATGTTGGGCTTTATATAATAGAACCATTTTCATATTTACACAAATATCATAACTGATTAGTTGTTAGACTACATATATTCATATAGAAGTTGCAAATAGTATGGTGGAAATGTGGATCTCATGACTCTTCATAATGTACAATGACTCATTCCATATTATTCATAGATCAAATGTCATTTAAATACAAGATTTATCATAATGTACAATGATTCATTCCATATTAATTTTTAGATTCAGGAGGAGCTTTCGAGAAAGTAATGATAATGCCAATAAAGAATGAGCTAGACTCATATTCAACATCTATTAATTAGATAATACTACTATGTACATTTGACAATATTTGTTTACATGTTTATATAAATTATATATACATATGTACTTTTTTTTCATAAATATTTTCATTAAAAAATGAAGCTTTAAATGATGAACCTAGTTAATGTTGCTTCTTCATGAAGAAGACTACTTGATCTTGCAATTTGATGAGGGTCCTTTGTTATGTTTCTTGACTACTTCAAATTATTGACACAATCATATGCTTCTTTGATGATGGTCCTTTGTTATGCTTCTTGACTACTTCAAATTATTGACACAATCATATTCTTCTTGTTACTCTTTTTAATCCTTCATTGTATTGTATTCTCCCCCTTAGATATTGTGTACTCTCCCACATAGATATTGCACTCAATTTCATATTCTCTGTATCTAGGCTCTTCTTTTGAAGTCAAATAAGTAACAATAATTTACAAGAACTATCCTATATTCTTTTCTCACATATATGCAGAGATCCCATTTTCTTTTTTATTCATAGATAAAATGTCATTTAAATACAACATTTATCATAATGTACAATTATTCATTCCATATGCATTTTTAGATTCAAGAGGAGGTTTTGAGAAAGTTATGATAATGCCAATAAAGAATGAGCTAGACTCATCTTCAACATCTATTAATTAGATATGAAAATTTATAATACTACTGTGTACATTTGAGAATATTTATTCACATGTTTATATAATTTATATATACATATGTACTTTTTTTTTCATAAATATTTTTATTAAAAAATGAACCTTTGAATGATGAACCTAGTTAATGTTGCTTCTTCATGAAGAAGACTAATTGATCTTGCAATTTGATGATGGTCCTTTGTTATGCTTCTTGACTACTTCAAATTATTGACACAATCATATGCTTCTTGTTACTCGTTTTAATCCTTCCTTATATTGTATTCTCCCCCTTAGATATTGTGTATTCTCCCCCATAGATATTGCACTTAATTTCATATTCTTTGTAATATTATAGGCTCTTCTTTTGAATTCAAATAAGTGACAATAATTTACAAGAACTATACCTAATTTGTTTCTCACATATTCAAATGGTTCTCTAACTAGAGGGTTTGTGGGTATGTATTCCATCTTCACTATTTTCTCAAAGACTTGTTGTGTGAAGATGTGTTACTTTATGATGATATGTTTAGTGATTGAAGGAAGTAGAATATTTTATTTTTGAAATTATTATTACACTTGTATTGAAATACTTAATAGATATAGGTTCACTAAAATTTACCTTAATATCTTGTAGAGCCAATTTCATCCAAAACACTTGTCTGCAAAAAGAAGTAACTACTATGTATTCCACTTCTACTCTAGATAGAGAAAGTAATGAATCTTTCTTGCTTAACCATGCAACCAAAGACTTTTCTAAGTAGAATTATACTTTGTCCAAGTAATGACTCTTTCTTCCTTAAACATGGAACGAAAGACTCTTCTAAGTAGAATTATACATTGTCCACTTGTACTTTTCATGTCATCCACACAAAGCTAGTTCAATCTCTCTATGTTGTCAATGTAAATTTCTCACCTTTTGGGTACTATAGTCCATTGTTTGTAGTCTCTTTCAAGTATCTGAATATATGTTTGTTGGTAATAGATGACTATGTTTAGTTGTTTATTTACATATTCCAATTAATACAAATTCCAAAATTATATCTAGTCTAAACCTTGTTATGTATATCAAGCTTCCTATCATATAGATGTAGAGGTTATGATCAACATCACCTCTTTCATCATCTATCATCTGCACATAACTTGCATCCAATTGATATGGAGATTCACTTAGGTCATTCATCACCCATCATCTGCACACAAATTCCATCTAATTGATATTGAGATTCACTTAGGTTTATAGTATTCCATTTCAAACTTTTCAACATATCTCTTAGGTGTTTATATTCAGAAATGGATACGCCTATTGAATTTTATATAATTTATGGCTGGTAGCCCTAGGTAAAAGATAAGTTCTCCAATCATTCACATCTCGAATTCAAATTTCATCTCTTCACCAAAATATTTTACTATATTTTACTAGATGATTTTTATTGATTGTAAACATATAATATAATCCACATACACAGAAAATTCCAGAATATACTGAAACCAAAAGTGATTTGATAAAAACACATTAGCCAATAATCAAACCATTGAAACCAAAAGTGATTTGATAGTTCTATAGACAGAGTTTGTAAAGGGTTAGGTAGCCTTTGGATCTCATCTTTTATGAAAGGTGACATATCCAGTAAATGCCCCTACATTCAAACACTGGAATAGATCTAAATAGAAGTTTTTTTTTTCATATCCATGGTCTCAAACAATGAGAGAGAAAAAACCTTTTATATTCAACATGTAAAACAAAAATTAGCCATAAAAGTTTCCCATTGAAACCAAAAGTGATTTGATACAAAACATATGTTTTAACCTAAGAGTAAATGCCCCTATAGTCAATATTTTGAATGATCTAAATAGAAGTTTTTCATTTTCATATCCATGGTCTCAAAAAATGAGAGAGAGAATAAACCTTTTATATTCAACATGTAAAACACAAATTAGCCATATCTCTAGAATACATCTAAATAGATTTTTTTCATTTACATATCCATGGTCTCAAACAATGAGAGAGAAAAAACCTTTTATACTTAACATGTAAAACACAAATTAGCCATAAAATTTTCCCATTGAAACCAAAAGTGATTTGATACAAAACATAGGTTTTAACCTATGAGTAAATGCCCCTACAGTCAATCTCTAGAATAGTTTTAAATAGAATTTTTTCATTTTCATATCCATGGTCTCAAACAATGAGTGAAAAAACCTTTTATATTCAATGTATGTAAAACACAAATTAGCCACATCTCTATAATAGATCTAAATAGAAGTTTTTCATTTTCATATCCATGGTCTCAAACAATTAGAGAGAAAAAAAAAACCTTTTATATTCAACATGTAAAACACAAATTAGCCATTAAATTTTCCCATTGAAACCAAAAGTGATTTGATACAAAACATAGGTTTTAACCTAAGAGTAAATGCCCCTATAGTCAATCTCTGGAATAGTTTTAAATAGAATTTTTTCATTTTCATATCCATGGTCTCAAACAATGAGAAAAAAAACCTTTTATATTAAATGTATGTAAAACACAAATTATCCATATCTCTAGAATAGATCTGAATAGAAGTTTTTAATTTTCATATCCATGGTCTCAAACAATGAGAGAGAAAAAAACCTTTTATATTCAACATGTAAAACAAAAATTAGCCATCAAAGTTTCCCATTGAAACCGAAAGTGATTTGATACAAAACATAGGTTTTAGCCTAAGGGTAAATGCCCCAACAGTCAATCTCTGGAATAGTTTTAAATATAATTTTTTCATTTTCATATCCATGGTCTCAAACAATGAGAGAGAAAAATCCTTTTATATTCAACATGTAAAAAACAAATTAGCCATGTATCTCTATAATAGATCTAAATAGAAGTTTTTTATTTTCATATCCATGCTCTCAAACAATGAGAGAGAGAGAAAACCTTTTATATTCAACATGTAAAACAAAAATTAGACATAAATTTTTCCCATTGAAACAAAAAGTGATTTGATACAAAACATAGGTTTTAACCTAAGAGTAAATGCCCCTACATTCAATCTCTAGAATAGATGTAATTAGAATTTTTTCATTTTCATATCCATGGTCTCAAACAATAAGAGAGAAAAAACCTTTTATATTCAACATGTATGGTATTTAGAAACAAAAATTAATTTGATACAAAACATAGGTTTTAACCAAGTATATAGGTTTTCATTTTCATATCCATGGTCTCAAACAATGAAAGAGAGAGAGAAAACTGTTTGTATTCAAAATGTA
Source organism: Pinus albicaulis (assembly GCA_034641835.2). NCBI lineage: Eukaryota > Viridiplantae > Streptophyta > Pinopsida > Pinales > Pinaceae > Pinus > Pinus albicaulis. The sequence goes on along the minus strand of CM076584.1, from coordinate 1,005,612,819 downwards.
AAACAAAAATTAGCCATAAACGTTTCCCATTGAAAAAAAAGTGATTTGATACAAAGCATAGGTTTTAACCTAGGAGTAAATGCGCCTACAGTCAATCTCTAGAATAGATCTAATTAGAAGTTTTTCATTTTCATATCCATGGTCTCAAACAATGAGAGAGAAAAAACCTTTTATATTCAACATGTCTAGTATTTGGAAACAAAAATGAATTTGATACAAAACATAGGTTTTGACCAAGTATATAGCTTTTCATTTTCATATCCATGGTCTCAAAACATAGGTTCTAACCAAGTATATAGTTTTTTATTTTCATATCCATGGTCTCAAACATATAATTGTGATATTTTCCCTTAATAGGGTATAATTGGCACTCGTAGTGTTAACTTCTACAAGTTCTATAGGCAGAATCTGTAAAGGGCCAGGTAGCCTCTGGATCTCATCTTTTATCAAAGGTGACATATCTAGTAAATGCCCCTACAGTCAATCTCTAGAATAGATCTAAATAGAAGTTTTTCATTTCTCACATGCATTTGCAATAAATGTCAATTTAATATATATTTTTATTGAATTTTTTTTTTAGGGATAATAAAACCATTAAATATGGTTGAAAAATGGAAATTATGCATAGAATTTTCTTGCTATCCCAATCCAGGGAAAGCAGTGATTACATATGTGCCTTCCAATATTGCGACTAGCAAATTTGTCCAAGCGAGTTCATGTATATATACCAAGTGTGCTCCCACCACAGCATGTAAAGTGCAACTTGGTGAACTTCACATTTGCAACAAGTGGTGAAATTCACATTTTTATGAAATTAAAATGCAAGGAATTCAATTTTTTTTGTTTAAATGGGGTTTCACTTCTTTTTTAATGAAAATGTGTTTTTTTCAATTTTATACCAAGTGTGCTCCCACCATCTAAAACAAAATTTGGTGAACCTATCATTTTTATAACTTTTTTTGCTTAAATTGAGTTTCACACATCAATTAGTGCTTTGAAAGGTTGTGTTTTACATAATTTGTTTACACTAAATTACATTAATTTTTTGAAATTTGTTTTGAATTTATTTTAAACTATTTATTTAAAAAAATAATTGTAAATTTCCACTGTAGATATATATACCATGGAGGATGAACGGTGAAGATCAACAAAATCCCATATCTCTACGAGAGGGGGGGATCAGGGATCGAGGGATGTTCATGGTATTTAAATATAATCTTAAATCTCCATAGATGTGTGTACATGTGGAATTGATTTTTTATCAAATTTTCGAGTTAAATTAGTTGAACTAATAAGTTTCATTTTTTATTTTTTAGGAGCTAATAAGAAGAGAAGTGTCTCTACTCCATCCATGGAGCATGTCCATGGTTCACCCAGTCGTGGTATGGTTTGAACACAATTTAATCAATGAATATGTACGTGTATTTATATGTATGCATGTATTTTTCAATAGATTATAAATTCATATTTGTTTATGAAGCTTCTCTCTCCTCTCGAGAGGTTGGTGGTGGTTCAAATCCCCTTAGAGGGCCATCAATGAGTTGTAGCAAGTTGCGTGAAGGTGGTGATATTTATTCCCCTCGAGGCCAATCAATGGCTGGTGGTGCTGGTTCTTAGCAGGGTCATTATGGTTCTCCACAGTCTTAGGGTAGAGAATATGCTAGCCAACCACATCGAGGTTGCCATAAATTTCAATATTTTTTTCATTCAATTTGTACAAATTTGTTTACATGTGTTTTTTCTAATATACAAAATTATATATATATATATATTGATGCAGAGGCTAAAAATGCTCCAAAATTTGGTCAAAATAGACACAGGACAGAATGCTACATTTAAGAAGAAGGTTGTCTACCCACCACAACTTATCCGATCGACATTTCTGATATACCATGGGAAAGAAACATGGTGCTATGCACCTTAGAAAGGTGTCAACAACTTCATGCAAAATTCCAGAGAGATCTCATGGTTTTGACTCTACCTTCTGATAGTCAGCAAAGCCTCGAAATAGTTACACATTCATTAGGGGAAGTAGTAAAGGTGTACAAAAATATTAGGCCAATGATTGATACATTTTTAGAAGTCATGAGAAAGAGAAAGGAAATAGTAATGGGTTTGGATAAATGGGAGGACGTAAAATAAAGAGTTACAAAAGAAATGTCGAAGTCAATGTTTAATTTCAAGGAAGGACCAAGAAGAAAGACGCTGAAGGTGCAATATTTCAAGCACCCTAATATAAATCACTATTTGTATGATAGGCACCTTGCGGCCTATGGAAGACTCCCATGGAACAATGAGGTTATTGTTTATTTTGCAAAAACAAATTATGCATAATTCATTTTGGAAATGAAACCCAATTACAATGACCTTTCGGCAGAATTTTTTGGTCTTGGGAAAGGTCGATTGTGTGACCGTAGGGGCGCTAGGCGAGATATGGAGTTGCCTTGCCCCTGAGCCACCACTACTGAGTCGACCTTTTCGGCTCAAAACTTTGCGGTCAGAGATGGATGCGACTTCTCAAATAAGTCGAGAAGCAAGGGATGCCATCATCGCAATGTTCACAACAGATTGGGTGGAGTCGATGTTTATCTAAATCAACAAAGAGCACGTGAGAATGCACGTGCCAATTTTGTGTATTGTACAGATGAAGAGATTGATAACATGAGTGTTGAATATCTCAGAATATATGCAAAGAATTGTCACAATGGCTGGCAAGACCTAATTCTTCATGAGGAAGAGGGCACGGGAACGGTATGTGTTAATGAACTTAGGGTTCAATTATTTTAACACATGCATGTGTACAATTTGTAATAAATACATGTGTATGCATATGTATACATTTATTTGTATGTACATTAATCTAAGAAAAATGTATCATTATATGTTACAACACCATTTGCAGATGTCACGCATGATGAATGATGAAAATGTTAATATCACGTTCGGGGCCTCCAGTTCAAACAATGAAGATGGGTCTCACCATCAAGATATGTAGACAAATGTTAGTGTTTTTTAAGTGATATTTTTAAAATAAATAATTGTGCACACATATACATGTACATATATAATAATAAAAAATTTTAACAGATTCTGATTCCGTCCGATGTTTTTGGGATGGCGATACCTTCTTCTTCCTTGGTAGATGTACCTTCTACTTCCTTAGGAGATGTGCCACATTAACGACAAGTATGGACAAATTTTGACTTTTAAAATTTATGTTTAAGTTATATATATATTCCACCTCAAAAAGTTCCATTAAAAATTGTTATATATATATATATATATATATATCTTGAGTTATTTTAAATTTTTTGAATTTTAGGGTTTTGGAGATTTTCTTTGGAGCCTCTCTTAGGACATTTCCCAGATTCATCTGCAGAAGTATTCAATTTTTCACTTTTAAATATATATATGTTTTTTTAAAAGCTGTAATTTATAAATTGAATTTTATTTAAGTTTTATTATAAATTGAGATCTTGATCTTGAGTTATTTTGTACTTTTAAAATTTTGAATTTTAGGTTTCTATAGAAGATTTCTTTAATCCATGGACTCTAGCAACAGAGATAGGGACATCCACAACATTTCAACCATTTGAACAAGTTGTCTAACTTTTTTTTAATATTATTGAAAATACGTTTATATATACACATGTATTTTCATCTGAAAATTATCTATATATATATATATATATATATATATATATATATTGTAGAGTTTACTGTTGGAGATGTTCCCATGGGGGAAGTTGTAGTAGGCGAACAAATGGAGAGGGAACCTCATGAGGTATTGCATGATTTTATTTTATTTTTTTTACATGAAGTTCTATATATTCTCACTCATTTTTAAAACATCAAATTTTAATGTTTGTACATGCATTGTGTACAAGTTCCCCATGCTTCGCAAGATAGCGCATGGATTGAGACTTTTCTAGGAAAGACACTACGTCTATTTGTCTTTGATGGACATGATTTGTAGATTTGATTGAGATTTGTACTCTTAAATTTACTTTTTTATATATTATCTAGATGCACAGTCATATATATATATATATATATATATATATATATATAACTTGATACTTGATACTTGTGAGATCTACAATTTTTGGACATATTTTATTTTGTTAAAATAATTTGTTTTGTTTTTGAAAGTTAAGTTTTGGATAGTTGAAGTACTTTTGGCATGTGAATGTGAAGTAATATTGCTATATAATTCTTTTGGTTTTTAAAACTTAAGTTTTGGATAGTTGAACTACTAGTAATGTTGTCATCTATAAATTAATGTTTTTCTTTTGAAGTACATTTGGCATGTGATATAATGTTAAATGTTTTTATTGGATAGTTGAACTATAATTGGCATGGCATGTGAAGTAATGTTGTGATATATAATCAAAAAGTTTTTAAAACTTATGTTTTGGATGGTTTTAATCTACATTTGGCATGTGATATAATGTTAAATGTTTTTATTGGATATTTGAACTACAATTGGCATGGCATGTGAAGTAATGTTGTGATATAATCAAAAAGCTTTTAAAACTCAGGTTTTGGATGGTTGAAGTACATTAGGCATGTGAAGTAATGTTGTGGTATAATCAAAAAGTTTTTAAAACTAAGTTTTGGATCCTTTCAATCTACATTTGGCATGTGATATAATGTTAAATGTTTAATGTTTTTATTGGATAGTTGAACTACAATCGGCATGACATGTGAAGTAATTTGTTTTGATATAATCAAAAAAAAATTAAAATTAAATTTTTGGATGGTTGAAGTAAATTTGGCATCTTAAGATTGCTTTTGATCTCTACATACTCTTCTCTTGTTTGAGTGAAAAAATTTCCAATGGGAAGAACATAGCTTTTCAATTCAACTAACCATATCAATTGAGCTCTAATTGAAAAAAGAGTAAAGAAAAGTTAACATGCCACAAAACATGTCAGCAAAATAACATTTGTGGTTGTCATTTTTGTTGGAATAGCTAAATCATATTCTAAGGATTCTCCATCGAAAAACAATTTCAATGAAAAAAATCCTTAATATGATTTAGTTATTCCAATAAAAATAACAACCAAGGATGTTATTTTGTTGGCCTTTTGTTTTTTTTTACTTTTTTTTTTTAAATAGAGCTCAATTGATATGGTTATTTGGATTGAAAAGCTATGTTCTTTTCATTGGAAATTTTTTTCACTCAAACAATAGTATGTAGTATGTAGAGATCAAAAACAAAATTAATATTACTTTTAAGTACAATCAAGTGTTCTTGAAACATTTTCCACGTGATGATACCTTCATTGACCTCTAAAAAGTAGTTCATGGGCTATATGTTCTACCTCTTTCCCATATAAATCCCTTTAATTTTGATTGGAAATATAAGAAGTAGATATATGTTTGTTGAATTGGGCTCAATGTCATTAATGCACTCAACTAAGTAGCCTTGTTGATTTATAAATTGGTAAATTGATGAAATTCAGTTAATTGCATTCTAGAACATATATATTTAGTACGTGAAACATTTTTCATCAATGGACATGGGAAAACTACTTGAACAATTAATTGAATTCTAGAACATATATATATATATATATATATATATATATATATATCCAATACGTGCACAACATTTTTCATCAATGCACATAGAACATATCCGACCATTGGAAAGACAAATTTTGTACTATATTTTCAATCAAGAATAGAGATGTGGGTCAAATCCCACCAAAATTCGGAGAAGTTCTCCGAGTCTCTTGTCTAAAAGGAATCTTCATACAAAATTATACTTTGGATGATTTATTTACATTGTGGATACTTTTTACCAAAAACTCCCACAATAAAAACTGGGCGTGCATTCATTTCGTGTATATATCCAGTACGTGCAACATTGATGAATTTTTCATCAATGCACATAGAAAAACTACTTTTAGTTAATTGCATTCTAGAACATATGTATTGAGTACGTGAAACATTTTTCATCAATGCACATAGTAAAACTACTTGAATAGTTAATTTCATTCTAGAACATATATATATATATATATATATATATATATATATCCAATACATGCAACATTTTTCATCAATGCATGTATAGAAAAGCTACTTTCAGTTGATACTAGAGTGTGCATGTACCAAACAATTTGTACATGTGCAAACACTTGCACAGATAACATAACAAGATAGCTCAATTTTTTAATTGAGTACTGGAAGTTCTAGAACATATAATCCAAAGAGAATAAATTGTTGGGTAGTTCAATAAAAAAAAATCCAATGGAATGCCATCTTCAATATTCCGTTCATGATCGGATTTTGACATTTTCCATTTCTTAATTTTTGTTTTTTTCTTTGATTGAACATCTAGCAACTTTATGCGTGCTGCACACACCAAGTGACTATATTGACAACTTATGAAATCAAGTTCATAGTTTTAAAATTAAATAAAATCCCCATTTTGATTAGTTTGTCTGAAAAAATAACCTTTTAGTATAATCGATCATCTTTCATATGGAAATTTGTGATCATTATAGTCTTCTAATAATTTCATTTTTCGTTCAGTGCAACGTATCAAATAGTAATTCACATTTTCGTAATTTTTAGTAGGTGCAATTATAGCAAAAACATCTCCTGCACAATAAAACAAACTTAAAAAAATTATACATATTCAAATTTATTTCTATATCTTTATCATTAGAAATAAATTCAAATGTTACCTTCTCTAACAAGATCAAAAACTCGATCACCATCAGATGATATTGTAGTCTCCTCTGATTGCATTTCTTCAAAAATTGAAATGGACATTTTTCCCTTTGTTGTTAGCTATATATGTTTCCAATATTTTACATACCATTTGTTTTCACAAAACGTCATTGAATTTTGTGTTGTCTGTGGAAACATGACAAAAACAAGAATATTTTCTTTTATCCAATGCAAACACATTTATGGACAACTTTGTTTTAATTGAATGCAATTTTTGAGTCCCTTTTATTATTTCAATGTCATTTCCAATTGATCTATCTACATCTTCGATCCTAATATGCCAAAAAAACCTTTATATGGAAAATTTAAAGAAGAATGTAAATATGATATCAAAATACAATCAAAGATAATCATTGTGATAAATGTACATTGTTTAAAATTAGATATCGAATACAAATTAAATTGAATGTACCTTCGCACTTCCCTTGATCGGTTAGTATCATGGCTTAGAGAAACGATGCACCATTGAACAACTTATTTCGCGTCCACAAGTCATCTTGTAGAGGGGTTCATTTGATATCTTTGAAGTGCTCATTTTATGCATGCCCCTGCACTGTCGTGTTCTCCTTTTCCATGGCCACTCTCAAATAAATTCCAACAATGTTTAATGCAAGTTTTCTTATGAAGACAAAACAACCAAAATAATGATCGAGCAGATTTGAATTGACCTACGCATCTGTCTGACCATATGCAATGTTCATTGAATTTTATTCCATAATTTTTCAAGGAATCATATTTTTTTCCAAAACAATGTTGTACAAAATATGTATATTGTGTATGATCGTCACTCATATAGAAGTGATATTCTTTAATAATATGTCGATTTTCACTAGTGCTTTCTATATGATCGACATTTTGTTCAGCATGTCTATATAGAATATGGATGAGCATGGAGACTTGGTCAGAATGATAGTATTCACTCTGAATTTATTTTTGTGGAACAAATGTGTAGTTTTATGCAAAATAAATTACTGACAAAATGGTCCCTAGTGGAAAAAATTCACAGGATTTTTTGAATTGCAAGTCTTGCCATCGAGCTCTATGGGAATTCTTGGTGTACTTGTAAATTTTTGCTTCAAACATTCTCAAAAAGTCTATCACAAAAATTTCTTCTTCTCGTAATTCAATTCTTTTAACACTATTTTTACCTTGAATCGATGCATGGATATATTCATATCTCTTCAATTTCAATTTCATGTTGGACAATGATTGATAATTTATATTAGTATGATATTTGTTTTTAAATTTAGTCAAATTTCCACAATCATCACATTTTTTACCACCAACAGATTTATTTTCGTAAAATAGTTCATCACTTTCTCTTTCACATAGAATTTGAGATATGAAATCACGGATAGTGGAAGGAGGAGGTGAATCCTTCCAAAATTTTCTATCAAAATCAAGGAACGTGTCATAATATAACTCAAATTCCACATGATAACGACAACAACAAGTGTTGTGTACGATGATAGGTTTTACATACCATGGTTTTTGTTGAACAAAAGCAGTGATTGAAACATGAATTTCACGATTCTATTCTTTGAAATTGTTGAACAACTCTATCTGAGTGGTTTCTAAGAAATGTTTTTCATGTTCTTCGTACTGATTTCGTGCTATTCTTCTTCGCATCACATGCCTTGCAGTTGGCGAAACACGCAAATTTTTCTTCCAATATTCATGGATTATTTTTTATAACATTTTCTCCAAGTCTATGTTTGTATGGTTGCCTACAAATAGCTCTCCAACAAGTGAGTTCATCATTTACATATATTTGCAACAAAAACTTCTCATGTTTGTGAAAAGTTTTTCGCGAGGTTCCTAATTCTCGTGCGATATATTTTACCAAGAAATTGTTTTTAGTACTTGATGAAACCGCTTCCATATGTATTGCTCTACGTACAATTGAAACATTTTTCTGTCTAGATCTTCTAATTGAATTTATAGCACTATTTATATTTTGTATCACATTTTCCTTCATTTTTTCTTAATCTTTGGTTGATTTTTGAATACCCAATAAAGTCATAGCTTCTTTTAATTTCCTTAATGATAATAGACCTTTCAATATTTGGGCTTGAACTGTCACCTTTTCCTTTATGAAATAGTTCTCAAAAATGCGGTTAACATGATATCGTATATAATGGTTAGCTTTTTTATCTCCATATGTGTGAGTGTCAACATTTTCTAACATCTTATCATCGACATTGATTTCATATGTACATATTCTAATGAATAGTACATAATAAGTTTACATATTCGATAAATAACTAAACTAATAAATATATGTATAATTTCAATAATATGTGCATGTGTTCAACATATATATATACACACCTTGTGATTCAATTTCTTCTACTTGACTTTCTTTCAACATTTTCACCATCTTCAATCATCGTTCAATATCTCTTTCACTTTCTCTTTCAAAATTTCAGATTCCCATCGCAAATGTTTTAAGGAACATCTCTCATTTACATTGCAAAATATTTTTTTCAAATTAGTTCATCAAATAAAAATTAAGCTCAAATTTGCTACTAGAAAATTTAAATATATCAAAATCATAATATTTCATTTACATACCCTGCCTAACTTCTAGTTGAGGCTGCAAACTTCTTCTCTCAATATCGAGATTGCTTCTATTTCTTTTGTGATATCTTCATATTTCTTCTCTAATGCTCTCAAAAAATTCTTTTTTCAATCAAATTTTCTCGTACAATTCCTTTGATTTCCCATGATAATAGAGTATGAAATTCAAAAAATTTCCTTCAAAAATTTATACAAAAAATCAATTAAAAAAAACATCACAAAAGATTTAATTTAAAAAAAGCTCATTTTAAAAATTTTGGAAAAAATACATACTCCAATCCAAAACACTTACTTTAAAAAATTCAAGAAAAAAATGTCATATAAAAACGAAACGAAGCTCAAAATATTTCCTTCCAAGTCATACAAAATAATTTCATTTAAAAATTTACACAAAAACTCATTTTAAAAAATCATTATAAAAGATTCACTTCAACCCAAGACAAAAAAATGTCCCATGTTACGTATGTTCCTATGTTAGTTTAATGTTAAATCAAAGAAGTTGAGTCTTCCATTAAGGGGGAAAGTAAGGTGGATTAATATTAGAAGGTTGGGATAATGTCAGAAGGCAAGGACCAAACTATAATGAAGAGAGAGTTTAAGTTAGTGAATCGTGTAACTAAAAATGATTCCAATGAAGTATTTGATGTTCTATTCAATATATGTTCATGAGAAACCAATGATGCATGAATACCATCTACGAAGAATTGTGAGAGATCCTTTCTCTCTTTTATTGCCACAAAAATAAGGTCAAATCTTGATGGTAAACTACTTTAAATTTCCTCAACTATCCTCCTTTCTTCAAGTGTCTCACCGTGATACTTTATTTGGGTAACCATTCCAATTACTTGTGTGAAAAAGGAGTCTATTGTGTAAGAATCCTTCATACATATGGTTTCAAATTATTGAAATATTAGAAGAGGTATTTCAAATACTTTCTCATGTTGTCTCTCAACAAATCCTTGTGTGCTTATGTGAAATAATTATATGTTTTTTCATCTCCTCATTCTTGGAACCCATTCTCCACCAAATCCCATGTATCTTGCGAAGAAAACAAAGTATTCATTGTCATAGCCCAATAATGATAACTTTTTCCACTAAATTGAGATATTTGAGGATTATTCAAACTTCTAATTGATGTTATCACTTCTGATTTAAAAAAAAAACTTTCTCCCTGCTAATAAATATAGTCCAAAAAAAATTGCCTTAAAATCAACCTTTGACACATGTTAAATATTTGCACCAAAAACCTGCTCGTTAATATCTTGAACCCACTCTGATACCACTCTAGAGATGAAGCATAGCGTTATCCTTTGGAAAACAATATGTAAGTTGTTGCAAAATATTTAATTTGCATAACGAAGACAAAGAAAAAGTAAAAAAATCAGAATTTAGGAGAAGTAAAACAGAAAGAAAAACAAAGTTTGAATGGTAAATGTAAAAGCAATATTTTCATAACATGGGTGAAAGAAAAATAACTCATATTATATTTCATGAAGAAAATAACAAACATTTACAAATAAAAACAAAAAATTGTAAAATTGGACTGTTACAGATATTTACACATTTTTGAGCGGTGACTGACTCTAAAAAACTGTAACTTCTAGATTTCATGGGTCCAACTATTTTTTTCCATGATTTTCTCCTTCATACCTCTGACTAGTTAAAGTACTAAAACACAGGATACGCGCTTATAAAAAATGTCAATACGATTCACCGACTCAGCATTAAGTACTTCTTTATTATTAATTATATGATGTGTTGGAGACTAGGGAGTTTGTATTCTTTTAAAATTTTCATTTATGTTCTTATCCTTTAACCTGAAAAACCAAATCTACATCCTTTAATAAAAATTTGTTTGCTTGATTTACTTTTTGTACTGCGGAGAATGGTTGTTTCTAGCTTATTTAACATGGTGGTTGGAAGGACGTGTCTAGAATGTTGTTGAGAGATTTCAAAAAGGTCTTCATTGCACATATTTATAGGTTTCAAAACATCGAGGCAGATTCTTTTTCAAAAGAAGGATTCTAAGCATTTGAAATTGGATGCATACAATGATGTGAAAGCATCTCGATATGATGGGATAACTCATAGTTCTAGTTAAATTTGAAATTTGTCTCTTTGTCCCAGAAGTTGACATAATAGTTTTTGTTTTTATTATTAGATGGATCTCCCTTGTTAAAATATTTTTTTTTACATTATGGTCTCATCAAACAATGTAGTAAAGACATATGTGTTACGGGATGATGTACCCTAGGGTCTAGTTTGGGAACCCCGACAAAGAAAGAAGCATAAGGAAACAAGAAGCATACAAATTTAAAAATCATAATGCTCAAACCAGTAAAATGAGAAGTAGTGATAGTACTCATAGCTGCTATGTTTGAAAGCGATCTCGCAGGTTCCAAACCCTCTACTTTTCCTAGTGCTCCAAAACCTGCAACTCACTCAAGGAAACCACATATACTACTAATAACTGAAAGCATGTTCAAGATCTTAGTGTTATATCATATAAGAATATGAGCATAAAAACATGAAATCATTCATAATATGATCATAACATGTATAAAGCATTAAGATAATGAACATAAATAATGGGACATAGCTTCTTTATTAATGAATGCAAAGAAGTGTGGAGGAATACCACCTAATTCAGTCACTTCTCCAAGTGAAACCGCCCTCCGGATATGTCCATCCCAAGCCTCAACAATCTCCTTCCAAAAGCATACACATGGATTTCATATAAGAAGAATGAACATCTCTGTGAGGGAAATAAGGGTTTTCACAATTTGGGAATGTAGGAGGCACATGGATAAATCAGACTTGATCAAGGACTAAATGGATATAATATCAATACATATCTATCTCTCCATTAAGGCCTTCCCATGAGGTGTATTTATAACACCCAAAAATAATTGTTTTAGTTGGGATACTGTTAGGCCATGAGCTTCTATAGGTAGGTTTCCGGTGTAACTTGTAAACCCCCCATAGAAAAGAGGGAATTTTGTATTTTTTCATATTTCAAATTATATACATGGGTTGGGTATAAATGGACTCACGTGTGCACACACACCTTTTAGAGTGAAAATTCATGCGTGGAATTCAAAATAATGTTTTCTTTAGATAAAGGAAGAAGTCTAAAGGGAAAGGGTTGCACAAGGCCATAACTTAGAGCATCAAGTACACATAGGTGGAAAATGACCCTATACCAGATGCCCCCTAATATATGAGGTTAGAAAAGGTATATGATGGATAAAATATAGTTTAAGTGTATAAGAATAATGATGGGAGGACTTGGAAGGAGTTCACCAGATTTCAGCCTGCCAAAAACCAATGGAAGAGATCATAAAGTAAGTTCATGTTTGAGGCTGGCATACCCATTCTTAGTGAAAGTAAATCATGTCCGCATATCAAGTATGGAGTGGATCCAATATGTATACAAGTACAAAATAAACTGCTAAGTACATGGTGGATCATCTCATCATAGCCTCAAAAATACATATCAAGGTCATGTCATAGAATCACATATAGAAGAACGGATCAATGATGTCAAGAAAGATATCTGATCAATGAAGTCACATAATTGAATCTCCAAGTACCAAGCCATAAGGAGTGGAATAATGGTATTTCATTCAACTTTGGTGCTAACATATAAAATTTTGTTGTGATGAACTACAACATATAAGGTGGATGGTGTCACTGGTAGAAAACTACAAGAGCTGTCAATTTAACCAAAACCATGTTGATGCAAACCTAAGGTCTTCACCGATCACCATGGCGCATTTCTACACTATGGGAATAAATGAGCTGAAGCCGACCATGTGAGAAATCGTTTGATTACCGATCATTGATGTATATCGTTAACAAACATGAGACAACTCACCAATAATGATGATTATATTCAAGGTACTCCAGTACAATCTGATAACTGAGAATAAATGAGTTGAATTCAAACACATGAGAGAATCTACCAACCAAAACACATTAATGTATTCTCACTGTCTGTAGCGAAGGAGTTTGCCACTGATGACTGAAAACCCTAAGGTACTCAAAAAGGACTCTAGACCTTGTTCCCAGAGCAATGAGTTGGAGTCGATGGGAAAAAATCTGTTGGAACGAAGGTATTAAGGCATCCCACATAAATCTAGCACAATTGTAGCCTGTAGGCCAATAATTTGGAAGGAATCAGACAAAGAAAGATGAAGTAACCGACCAAACCAGAAGTATGTTTTTGGCGTACCTAAAATGTGGCTAGCGCAGGATAAAAACCCTCTGAGCCAACCAATAATGAAAGATGGCATAAAGGCGAGGAATCCACCAATAGGGTCAAATGGAAACAAAGGTAATGCATGAATCCCAATGTGTGATAATGAAAGCTGATGTCAAACACAAGGGAAACCACTCAGTCAAATACCCATGAAGCTGATAGATTTTGAGAAAAAGGTCATCTATAAATGATAGAAATATGGCTAGGGTGTGGCTCTAGGCCTACTCTCAGAGAAATTTTTCGAAGTCAATAAGAGCAAGGGCTCGAGAAAGAAGTCAATTGAGACCTTCTTAACTAGCAAGAGAAAAGGACCAAATAGTTGATGTGATAGAACATAAATCTGACAGACTCGGTATGGTCAACTGAAAAAATGATTCAAGAGACACCGCAGAAAGGCCGAATCAGGTTTACTTCCCTTGAACAATAGGACGGCTCAAATGTGACTATATGATAGCATATTTTAACTTTGTATAATTTTTTCATGCAGGAGACATAAACAAAACCTCCATATGATTGGAAGATATAACCAACCAGGGGAGTATTAACTCAAGAACAAGGTTATGGCTCTCCAAAGTCAAACTAAAGCTCATGCCAATGGAAAAAAAACTTTGATTATTATTATTTTTTTCAAGGGAGACACAACTGAATCTAGCCACCATCAATTATGGAAGTAATTTCTCGTTCCTGCTCTTTTTGAAATATATACTTTTTTTTGTTTTTTTCATATTAAAATCCTAAAAAGGAATAAAAGAATGCATATATTACAATGGAAATAATGAGTGTCAGGGTGTATATGCCCTAGTTCCTGGGATTAGAACATTCCTATGCTCAATGAAAGGTGGAGAAATGGGTAAATGACACTCAAGGGGATGTTCTCTCCATGGGAGAAGGTTGTCAAGTTTTCGTTGCTAAGTGATTGCAAGGTTGATTTTGCAGACAGACATAGTCAAAAAGTGGCTTATACATGAGCCCAAGTGAAGTTGGCTTAAGGCCAAAGGATACAAATAGTGAACATGCAATGCAATAGAAAAAATCAACAAGAGGGAGCCTCTAGGGTATAAAGCCAGAAATATATAGAAGAATAAAGAGAATGAAGCTTCATCGCAAAGGTCATGGAAAGACTAAAGAGGAATCCCAGGTGTATGCAATTTTTGCAGCATGGGAAACATATGCTAGCGAGGATCTAACTAGGAATCCCATGTAAAGGATGGGTCTACCATTGTGTCGCGATTTTATAATTAGACTAGTGAAAATGGTTTTAAGAATCATAACGTGATGGGATTGACCCTATGAAAACATATCGCAATATGGAGACTAGAATGAGAAATGCAATGGAAAAGTGGTTTTTCCTAACCTATATGCGACTATTGAAAACGATACCTGCCATGACAAGTCAGCGGTCATGGAATTTAAGTAGAATGAAATTTCTCAAAGTCTTGAATTTGTCCTAAAAAAAAATCTATCCCAACACTTGAAACCAAAAAGGTCATAAAGTTGAAAAATATCTAAAAATAGACATTAGCTTTATAAAAGTGGGTTTTTGAAAATTTTGAAATTTCAATACAAATACACCTTTTTGACATACAATTGTGATTTGTGTTTTGGTAATTTGGAGAAAAGAGCTCTGGAGAAAATAACTAACAACCTCAATCTGCAAAATTTCTCAGCTGGATGATCATGAATCTTCCAGGTAATCCCATCAATCACATTCTTAGTGGATTTTTTAATCATTTCAAGTGATTTCCATACGATTTTACCATAGAAATTTCATTTTTGGATTTAACCTCTGTGTTTACGTGGGCTGAGCATTATTGAAGTCGTGTGTACACACGACTATGTATGAAGTTAACCCGCATATGCACAACATAGTTTTTTGAAACACGATTTTAATGAAATGAAAACTCTTCAATGACACAAGATGTCTATGAGCTAGAGGGAAAGGGAACATAGTGAAATTGACAATGAAGTGATAGAGGATCCATTAGCACTGGATGCCCTTAGACGATTTGGTTTATTGAAATTATTCAAAATGTTGAACATGAAAACAAATACAAGGTTGCTAGTAATGCTTGTAAATTACTAGGATGCATAAGACGATGTTTTTATGATTGATCATATGCCCATGTGGATCATGGTAGAGGATATATATTTCATCATTGGACTTTCACAAAGAGGAGAGCTAGTTAATTTGTAAGGGAAGGCCCTAGGAGGTCTCAATGTGGATGACTACATTCACCTTTACTGTTCAATAGATACCGAGAAGGTAGGGACACAAATCCCAATCAGAGATGTAGAGAGACTACAGATGAGAATTATCCTTTCTAGAATTGTAAGGGTAGCTATATCATCATCTTTTCATCAAGCAACACGTGCTACAATGAGTTTGGTGACAGATTTCCTAACTAAATTATATGACTCATGCACAGTTCTACTGACAAATCTGAAAAATAAATTAACTTCTATTCGGAAGAACAAGAACAAACAATTTGGATATGGTGCAATAATTTGTACTTTTTTTTTTGAGAGATTACTAGGTCTTCGACCCAAGGTGATTTTTACTATCAGCAGCCCAAGAGATCCGTGCATAGCAAGGTGGGTTGACTTCATGAAAATATTAGGGGGTGACGAAGTCCCTAGGATTACCTTTGATGACAAGTTTTTCCTTTTGTTGTGACAAAAATTCATCACCATTGAGGACTACCCCTACGCAGGCATGGACTTCAGAGCAGATCCAAATCTGCTGCTTCCACTTGATGCTGCATGGGGAGCCATTGGTCAGACTTTTTTTAAGATTTTGATATCATTTGATTTTTTGGTATTTTCAAAATATGAAATGAAATTATTTTTGATAAGACAAAATTCTTACAAAATTGTTGATTATAACATAGATGTGGGACCAGTAAGACCTCGCGGTCTGCCTATGCATAGGTGTCATGTTAGATATGCGTAAAATATTGCTGCTAATACTCAGAGAGTCCTTCATGTTGTACAAAGGAGCCTAAAGGGTTTAACTCACAGGGTGCCTATGGCGATAGTAGAGGATATACCAAAGGCTATGCAGTCGTGTGTGGTTGGTGTACCACTGGAGTGGGTGTGAATTTTCCCACGTCTGACAACTGCTATAGTATTTTTCTGGGATGCACATCCAGGGCAGGGCCCTCAGACATAGATTAAGGATGACTTGATATTTTTTATGATAGACATTATCAGACTTAAACCCTAATTTTATAGGACATTTTTGTCCCAATTTTTTACAACAATTTTGAACATGTGACTCCTATTTATATACAGACAGTTTCATGATGTGACACTCATATATGTAAATGATGATTGATTATTTTTTATTTTTAATGCGATGAACGAATTATATGCCAATATAATTCTTGATTATCTATATGAATAAATGTAATAAAATTAAATGATCTATGTAAAAATGCACTCTAAAAAGTTGACGATATAAATAAGAATCCCTGACATGGTAGATTTTATTTAATTGAGACACCACCAATTGTGAATCCAAGTATACTAATAATGAACCAACACGAAGAGATATTTCTTCATATAGTATATTAAAAACAATAGTATATTTGTAATTATTATTTGAAGCAGGACCGATACATATGCTCCTTGAGACTAATAATTGACCGGATAGATAATAAATTACCCAAGTTGTGGAACCCAAATTCTAGGTATGTCGACTAGCACCATCGATAAATCCTAAATATATCATATCATCTATAGATATCTGCCAAGGCAAGTCAAAAACATCAACGTCATAATGAAACCTATAGATAGATATGCAAAAAAATATACAATATGTACAAATCCAAGGTAAATTCTAGGCACATACCTAAGCATAATAATTTTTAAGATAGAGCCCATTTCTAGGCTCCACCAACTCGTTTCCATTAAAATCAACCAATTTGTAAGATCCCTTTTTCAATAATCTTTTAACGATGAAAGGACCGTACCACATGGAATCAAATTACCTACCCCCAAGGCATCCTTGTCTTGATCATAGCCCAGGAAAAGGTAGCCTTCAGAGAAAACCCTAGGGCGTACAATCTTATCATACTAAACCTTCACCCTCTTCTTATGAGATTTGTTAATTGTGGATATGTCTCGACACTGCTCATCAAGACATTCCAAATAAATGAGGCATTCTTCAAGACTGGTAGTGTGTGGAAGAAATTTAACAATTAGCTTAAGAGAATGAATTTTGACATTTCACAGGGAATGTTGATTCGAACCCGTAAACTTATTGAAAAGGAGTGAAATGAGTTACAGTCCTAACTGACATCCAGTATGCCCAAAGCGTAGGATACAACATAATTTTCCTATTGGATCGAGAGTTATTAATTTTCCTTTGCATGATAACCTTCAAGGATTTAGTCACGGCTTCCACTTTACCATTTCCCTGAGGATAATAAGGATATGAATTCTCCTATTAGAAACCTAACTTGAGAGCCAACTCAGCCATAATGGTGTTCTGAAAATGACTACCATGGTAAGTGATAATCTCCTTAGGAATACCAAAATTATAAATGACTTGGTTGAAAAGAAACATGGCTATTGTTTCACCATCGTTCGCGAAGGTAGGAATAGCCTCGACCCACTTAGTGAAGTAGTCCACTGCGACAACGATATACTTATGACCCTTTCCCAAAGGTGGGTTACAAGTTGTAAAATTGATTCCCCTCTTTGTGAACAGGCCGAGGATAGTAATATGGAAGAGTGGAGTTGGATGAGCATGCATATTTCGAGTATAAAATTAACAAGGATGACATTTCTTGACCGCTTCAACAGAACCAATGAATATCGAAGGAAACAAATATCCAACACGCAATTTTTTTTCGGGTGTAGTAAGCCCTAATAAATTACCACAACAAGATCCATTGTGGCAATCATTCATCACTAACTCAACTTATTATAGGGTTAAGAAACACCTAAGGAATTAATCAACCCCGTGATGATATAAGGTGTCACCAATGATAACATAACTTTTAGCCAAGTGAAATAATTGTCTCTTCTCATCCTTCAAAAAAGTGAGGGGAAAATTCAAAGTCTGAAGATATAAAATAATATCCCCATACCAATGATCTTGTGAATAAATAAGGAAAATATGTTCATTAGGGAATGATTCCTCATAAACTATTCCTTCTTCACAAGGAAACTCCGAGATTAATTCTGCGAATATTAAAGATTTCTTGAATTTAGCAAACAAGAACTCAAGATCAATTTCTTATAGAATAACAATCCATCTGTTATATTTTCCTCCAATCACCCGCCTACTAAAAAAAAAACTAAAATGGATTGACAGTTTCCAACACAAAAGTTTTGCGAAGCAGAATGTAATGTCTAAGTCACTGGAAAACATGAACAACTCCCACAGCTAATTTTTCAACAGGATAATATCGTAATTCAGGACCAACCAAGCCTCGATTTAGATAATAAATCACATGCTCATGGAGAGCATGATTTTCCTGAACTAGAACCATACCTATGGTTCAATATGTCGGAGCGAGATACAAGAGGAAATACCTGTTATAATTGGGTGTACTCAGTAAAGGAGCAGAGGTTAATGTTTTTTCAAAGCAACGGATGAGCATTGAGCGAAGTTGCCCATATAAATGGAACTTTGTTTTTCAACAATCTCATAAATCCCTTTTTAATCTCAACATAACTGACGATAAATATCCTTAAGAAATTGGCTTTTCCTTGGAGACTCTGACGTTGATGAATGGTAGAAAAGGGAGGCAACTGAAGTATTTCCTCAAACTTGAAAGGATCTACAAGAATCCCTTCAGTAGACACTATGAACGCCAAAAACCGATTGAATGTGACAATGAAAATGCACTTATTTGGATTCAACCAAATTTTATAATAACGACATCTCTAGAAAATCAATTGAAGATGATGAGGATGATCAATTATATTTCATGAACGAGTACCTAAGTAATCCAAATAAGCTTCGATGATATGCTTAATATCATGGAAATCATAAGACATGGCCAGCTAGAAAGTCGCTCCATCATTTTTAAGACTGAAAGGCATATTTTTATATGAAAAGGTACCCCAAGGCTAGATAAAGGTTATCTTATGTCGATATTCAGCGTGGATAGTAATTCGTTTATAACCGAAGAAACCATTCATGAAGGAGAAAATCTCATTCCTCGCACATTCATCGATAATATGATTTTTTTTCCAAAGAAAAAAACATCAACTTTCTATTAATGGAAATGAAAAGTTACATTTAGTATATGCAATTAAGCATTAAGAAAAATCCCAAAGGGCCCGTGTTCTTATGCACACAATGCAATGTAGTGAGGCTACTGAAGCATTCCATAAGAAGTAAACAAGAGGAGCCAAAATAAAAGAAGAAAGGGAAAGAAGGAAAAGAATCACAACCTTGAAATATCCCCAGCCACCAGAGTGGGAGGGAAAGCCCTACAAATAAATTTTTCCTCCCTTTCTGCTTCTCGATTTTGCACCATTCATTCTGAGATGGAACGCATCTGGCAAAGACAATCTGATTATCTGCTACCTAAGTTCTATTGTCCTTGTCTGCATCTAAATTATCTGATGAATGTTGTCATTTAATCCCTCCATTTCCCATGTCCTCTCAATTCCTATATGATTGTTTTCGAAGAGTTTGTTGATAAATGTGTACTGCTGTAGAATTCCTTTCTACCTCAGGTTCCTTTGTAGGTTGATTATTTTCCATAGGAACCATATCATCCTCTTCTTCTAACTCGTCCTCCTGTGACTGAGATGGGGGATATTTCCCACCTTTCTTTTGTTTCCCATTTATTTTGTTTTTTATATTTTCGTTTTTGGCGTCACGGCATCTGTTTTTTAAATGTCCTGTCATCCTACAAACTCTAGATGTGAATGACATGTTTTCCTAATCTAGTGACTGCAACAAGTTTCGTTGATTGTAGATCATCATGATATTCTTTGGTAAACCTTTACTTATATCAAATTCCACGCAGATCGGTGTGAAATTGTAGATCCTCTCCTCTAATCTCTCAACATCTGTTTTGATGTATTACCCAATACTATTCCCAATACCTTTGAAACCCTAGTCATTCTAGAAGTGAAGGGGGAGATTATCTAATCTGACCCATACCGGCATTCTGATGACTGTCATAGTGTTTGCGTCAAAATCTGAGAACCATGGGGTAATGAAAAGGCTGGTAGATCCCCAAAACCCAGGTCCTTCTCTGATAATGATATCTCTATCCTCCAAGGATTTAAATTTAACAATGAAGAACCCCTTGGAACAAAGGTGGATTTCATAGTTTGTGGTCCACTATGTAAAAATCCAATGGAAGAGCCCCATCAGTTTAGGCCAGAAGCAATTAAAACGACATATTAAGGCCTGAGATTCATATGTCTTGCAGTGCTCCTCTGTTCATGGATTATCTATTTTTAGTGCTGGTGTTTGGCCCAGTTGTTCTACAATGTATGGTCGTGGGGCATTTCCAACTTTCTCTGGAGGTATTATTGCCACTTTTTTCACTGTAAAATATTTATGTAAGATGGGTCATTGTTTCTTTGTTCCTGATTTTTGGGTTTCTTCCCCTTTTCTCCCCATGCATATCTGGAAGTGCCCAATTCTGGAGCACCCCCTCTCAGTTGGAGGTTAAGGGATATCGACGCCTTAGAACCAATAGTGTGGTCCTTCAAAGATCAGCAGTCTTGAACAAACCGACTGCCACTAATAAGATATTGCAGACGAACAGGGTAACCCATCAAATCCTAGATTTATTGTTTCGGATGAATAACGGTGTTTGATTCCTGTACCCATACTAACGAAGATTTTCCCATAGGGGGTCTAATAAAAATATGAAAAATAGAAAGGTTTACCCATTCCTGAGTTTTTGCATCTGTTGGTTATTCTTCACGTTGTTCCATGTCTAAAGTCAGAGATGAGAATGGGTTTGGCACATTTTTGTATCTTTCTGCTAGGTTTTGTAGAAGCGAAGAGTGGCCTCCAAGGGGAGGAAAAAGAGCCCTCTCCCACTCCCACTCAAAAGTATTGAGGTCATTTCTAGAGTAGGAGACGACAAGAAACCCCATCCCAAATTTGTGCACAAGGGCTGACCATCCACGTCCTTTCCCAAAACAGAAGACCTGTAGAGCTTCCATGAGAAAAAAAAATAAATTGTGAGCCGAGGGAGGAGGGTCATGTTCCAGCTACCCATGATCGCCTTTGCCTCTACTAACATCCAATGACACATAGTGCTGAGATGCGCTGAAAAGGACGTCTCATGTCCGTGAAGGTAAAACATCAACACCATGACAGTATGGGTGTATTTGAAAGAAATCCCTCTGCCTTAAACACTGGAGTGTGTGTTTCAGAGTCCAAGATCCATTTGTCATTTCGGAGTCCCATCCTACATAACCCGGAGAATGTTTCTTCCTTCGCCCGCAAAAATAGAGCTTGTCGTTTGTACTCAGGGATAGTCGATCGTTGGAGAAAAGTTGGATGGTTGAAAAATGGAGGATACCGACATGTGGAGGCCAGTCCTCCCATCTCCATTCTCGCACATCCCCATTCCCCATTGTCATCTATACCGACGAGATGCAGGACCTTGGAAACCCTGGCGGCACCATTTTTCGCCCTTTTCCCCGCTTACTCACTTCTCATCGATAATATGATTGATAAATGGTGTGGGGAAATTATTTTTAGGAAAATAATTATTTAAATCTATGAAGTCTATGCACACACAGATCATTCCTTGTTTCTTATCAACCGGAACTGGATTTGAAACCCACTGATTCAAAGTAACGGGGTATATAAAACTTTCCTTAAGCAACTTTTCAACCTCGGCTTTGATAGCTGCTACTTTCCTAGGGTTTACTGAATGAAGATTTTTTCCCTATAGGCTTAAAATTCTCATAAGTCTTGATCTCATTCTGGACAATAGATGGATCAATTCCATGCATTTCCTCATAATACCAAGCGAACAAATCATGGAATGATTTGAAAAGATCGGTATAGATTTTAATTTCTTTAGGGGAACACTGGGCTCTGATGACAAAATTCTCTATTATATTGGGATCGCTAAAGATATTCACTGGAATTATTTTAGAAATGATAGACATATTAACTTCAGCAAAAATCTGTCCTGGAGCCAAGGGATTTATAATTTTATGAACATTACCGATTGACGAAAGGCTAGACAAACTTGAATCTACTTCACACAAGTCTTGAAGAAAGTATGATCAATGATTCAAATCATGCCACGATCTTTCCACACCCATCATCACTTCTGGGATTAGCTCCTTAGATGGTAAACCAATATCAAAGCAATCCAAAGGATAATTTGTGTTAAGAGTCCAAGCTAGAGCCACTTCTACATCCAAATCGTTTGGGGAAAGGGGAATCAGATTAGAATATGTAGTGTTAATAATAAATTGATAAGCAATTTCGGTTGTAGACATAGGATATGCCATTCCACCCACTTTTCCTTCTTCTAATGTGGTCGTAGAAGAGGGTAAGGACCAAAGATTCAATAAATAATGAGTTCAGAAGAACTCTCTTTCGGAAGGAGCCTTGGATGATGAAATATAATTTATCTGAGGAATATGAGACAGAAGATCAAACGTACCCATCAACAGAAATACATACAGACTCCTAGATTCTCAATGGGTTTCCTGGAATTCTTCACCAAGAGAACTGTAGAATCGTAGGAGGCATTGCAATATTTCACATAGTAATCCATCTAATCAATAGTAACGATTCTCTGTTGATGAAGAAAGCATAGGATGTGAAATAATGACGATACATTGGAATCCATTTCATAAATCCAATTTCGTCACAATATAAGGTTATAGTTGAAATTAGGATCGACTATTTCTACCTCGATATTGACCAACTTCCCCCCAACACGGATGGGCAAGGCTGGAACAATGCCATGTAACCTATGAGAATGACCATCAAATGCAGTCAAGAGAGTAGGTGAAGTAACGGCTTGAGGAGATATGATCGCTTTCCAACATGAAATGGACATGACATGTGTGGAAGCTCCTTCACCAACTATAGGTCGAAATATGTTCATATTCTGGTAAGTAGATTTAATTTGAAAAGACATATGATGAGGAAGTCTCTTTTGAATATTTGACATGTCAAATGTAATAACATGAGAGCTTTTTTGGATCTACTGCCCTGATCGCAGTGAGCGGCATACTCACTTGTGCTAGGCAACCTAAAGTACGTCTAACTTAGATATTGCAAAAGGACTCTCAGCCAGATCTTTTACAATGGAGTAGTTCTGGGCTACCTAGGCATTAGGGCTAATTGTCAAATGTTTAGCAGAGCCTTTTGGCATCCGAGGTATAATCTCAATTGTGGGCCTTTGAATATGTAGTGGTCTGAAACAACAGGAGCGTCCTTAGCCTTAGAGGGTTCTGGCTCACCATAATCATGTGACCTTTTTTCAAATCAGTTGTAGCAATTAGTCATCTATTTAAGTTGCAACAGTTATTAATTACAACATGCAACAATTAATAATTTGGAGTTGCAACTAAAAAAATAGAGTATATACAAAAGTGAAATAGAAAAATAAATTATAAATGTATAACTACAACTACGAAGTGAGTATAGATAATACCTACATAAGGGGGCGGGGGGGGATACCTCCTTAGTCAGGGCACTAGTTAGAAAATAAATAAAATGTAAACTCTCAACATACCATTACTAGAATAGGAGAAATTATATCGTGGAAAGAAAATATTCAATTATGATTAAAAATTACTAACTTTAAGATTATAACTTATCTCCCATAGTTCAAGGACATCAGGGTTTTTATACAATATATATTTTATATAATAATACACAAAAAAGGTGTATGGACAGACATGAAAATCATATTTTTCATTTTGTTGCATACATTTCTTTTAGAAACAGTAAAATAAAGCATATACTGACTCAATTTAATTGTGCAATAGGTGGTCTCTAAGTTTTCTCCTTTCTTTCTCATCCACTTGTCACTATAATTTTCTAGTGTTGAAAACTATTTCTCAACTCATTTTCGCCTTCCTGGTTACCCTGTGTGGGAGCTCCAGTATTCGCATTTGCACAATCAAGCATTTATTTCCCTTGGGGAAAAGGGTTAGTTGGGATAGCCTGGAAGCTAGAAGAACCCTGCTGAGCCAACAAGCGTTGAGCATCTTGAATGTTAGGGAAAAGATGAGTTAGATGGTCTCCAGTGCATAATTTACAAGGAAACTTAAATTTATTTTTTGACTATTTTTTACCCTCCCGAGCATTATTGTTGGGTTTGTTTGCATTATCCTTCCCATCCTTATCTTTTTTCTTATTACGTCCTTTCTTCTTCCCATCGAATTTTTGGTTTCCTTTTAGGTTAGAGGATTGGATAACAATAGTAGTTAGTGGTTGGGAAGGCATATATGTTGACGATAATTCCTGAATCAAAGAATAATTTTGTAAAGAAAACTGATGCAATTGATTTAAGACATTAGTCGTATTGTTATCGATGGACCTGACTAGCCTGTCGGTATGGGGACATGGGTTCGATTTGGCTAAATCTATATTGGGTCAAAGAGCATCCGGAAAAATCTTATTAAGAATCCCATACTTAAAATATATAAGTTCTAATTGTAGGGCTCTGAAGATAGCCTACTCTTTTGTAAATACCTCAAAAAGAGATACATCCTTCGAGATTTCTAGCCGTAAAGATTTCAGTAACCATTCCAAAAGGAACTCATTGGGAATCTAGGCTTTAATGAGCCTATTCCTTCTTTTCCATTCCTGAATATGGCTAGAAATGTGAGTTTCCTTGTATTTTTGGAAGTTAGCCAATAGCTCGGTTCCAGCATCATACGGAACGAGAAACTAAAAATGATTCAAGAACATAGTAGGAAATTCGCCAATTGAAGAAAAGGTATTCCCAGTAATCTCTATGTACCACTTGGAAACATTTCTGGTCAAGAAGCATTGAAATAATATCAAACTAATTGAGTCGTGAATAAGGGAGTTAGATGATCACCATAAATGGAAATTTGTTACATGGTCACCTAGAACCTCTCCAGTCTTCCCTTCAAATTTTGGATTGTTCGATTAAAGGTTGGTAGGAATTAGAGGCCAAGTCGGGCTATATCGAATTAGATCGTTAGTTAATTTCGAAAGATCTGGAAAATTTAGGGTTGCCAGGAATGGTAAGCATAGAGGACTTTGAGAATTCCACCCACTATGAGAGGGATTCCCAAAATTTTGAAAAGAATAACCTGGATTTTCTAAGGCACCAGGTTTCCATGGATTGTTCGTAGAAGACACTAAACCATAAGGAAAACCTTATGGTCCAAAGAAATTTAGAGTAGAACCTCTGCCTGTGAACGGTTACCATAACGAGGAATGTTTCCCCCAATCAAAGTATTAAAACGACATGAGAATCATTGGTAAGGATTCCATGCATTATCGAAGGGAGAAAAACCCTAAGAGGCTCCTACAGAGGAGAGAGGCATGTTACCCTATTGACCAGAAAAAAATTGATTCTCAGTTTGTAAACCACCAAAAGCAAGGTTCCTGCCTTGAAATGGATTGAAACCTTGACCTCCTTGAAAATTATTGAAACCCTAAAATCATGTGGAGAAATTAAAAGAACCTAAAGAAGGGTTAGAATAAGTAATATGGCCACTTCGAAAGGGAAAACCCTGAAAATATGATGAAATACTAGCCATAGAAGACATAGGTGTGGAGACAATAGATGAAATGGTGAAAGGAACTAAGGGAATTACACTAGAAGTCATCCCAAATGGAAATGAATCAATGTGGGATGAAAAATATTGGGTGCCCCCACTCAAAGATGGAATGGAGGAAGAGCCAAATATTGCAGTACTAGGACTGAAAGTTGATGTAGAAATTGTACATCCTCCTTCTATGAAATAAGAGTATGTACACTAAAAGTACTCATAATTGAAATCATGTTCCCAGCAGTGGTCATTGAAATTAAATTAGGAGAAAGAAGATGAATTTCTGACATGCTAGTCAGGGTCCCAACGTATAATATAACGACCGGAAAATTAGGAGGAAGAGGTGAAGAAGGAGAGACAAGAGACTCAGAAATCTCTTCAACCTCAAATTCACCTTTCGAAGGAAAAAGAAACCTATAAAGGATTGGAGTACTCCTCTCCAAATCACAACTTACACTAGGATCACCCTATAAAATTATAGCCCCAAGTAGAGAATCACTCTCTGACACATTTACTGCTACTGATTGAAATCACCAATAGAATTTCTCCTACGCCTTCTAGAAGAAGGCTCGACACTCGCAAGTGAGAGCCCACGAAGCCTCCTTGATCGAAAAACCGATCGATCAGCCACTTTTAATTGTTAGGAGAACTTATACATATTAAAAACTTGTAAATCTATGGTAGTATATGAGAAAATATCACTCTCTAAAAATGTCCCTAAATATGCAACCAATCAAACAACTCTGAGGTATTTCCGCTCTGGGGGATTAGCACCAAACAAAAAAATACAAGTAAGAGAATATATAAGGACATTCTTAAAATATTATGGGGTAATTATGCCACAGGCCTACTATCAGAGGTAATAGAAGTAGTTACGCTGACCTCTAGAAAAAATCCTTTGCTGGTCCAAGTATCTGAGCTTTGCAAGGGCACCTTCCAGAAGTAATAATGAACGTGATGCAACCTCTGCCTCAGGTACCACAGGCATTCCCCCCTGAAGTCACCAATGTGATACCTAGGAAAGAAAACTAAGGTCACTAGTTCATATCAGTAGCCGAGCGGAACAG
Source organism: Pinus albicaulis (assembly GCA_034641835.2). Lineage (NCBI taxonomy): Eukaryota > Viridiplantae > Streptophyta > Pinopsida > Pinales > Pinaceae > Pinus > Pinus albicaulis. Next base: position 1,005,585,444 of record CM076584.1, on the reverse strand, counting down.
TCTTTGGTTGGGATCCAACAAGTAGGAGAGGGAGTATCTATCTTCCTTGCTTTCACTCGCCCTTGTGCTTAACTCCCTTTTTAGGAGAGTTTTCTCAGAAAAATTAATGACACTGGGTTCACTCTTTTAAGCAACTTATAATTTTAAATTCAGAGTGGTCTGGGAGAGTTAACTCTCCACACACCTATTCCAAAGCCTTAATGAGGTAGACTAGTTGATGTATTTAATGACAAATAAAAAAATTCCAGTAAATTTTAGTTTTATCACTTTATTTTAAAGCTTCTTCTGTAAATCAAGGGTGAAATGGAGGTGCAACTTATGGTTTTATATATGCAAGAAAAATTCAGTAAAAACCTGGCTACATGAAAAATGAAACTTTTTCTTCGATGAAAAGAGAGTCCTACAGAGGGAACTACGAACAAACTAATGAAAGCAAACTTTTTTCTTTTCTGTGAAAATACATGCTCACACACTAAAAATCTACAAAAAAATACTAAAAATGCTTACATTGTAGCTATTCTAATGCAAACTACAAATTCTTAATGCAAGATTCTAGGATTACTCTAAAAAATAAGAAAATGTGCTTCCCAATAAAGAGGTCAAAAACCTGACACAAAGAAGGACAAATTCGAAAAATAACTTTCCCAAACAAAGAGGTCAAAAGCTTGACACAAGAAGGTGAAAATTAAAACAAGAACTTCTCACAACAAAGAGGTCAAAAAATTGACAGAAGAAGTGGAAAATTCAAACAAGAAATTTTCCCAAAACCAAGAAAATTCTACCAAATGAAAAATTCTGGACTTTCTAAAAAATGACAAGGAAGCCTTAAAAAAAAATTGAAAGAAGAAGAAGAGGCAAAAAAGGATGTTTTTTATGTCTTTTTCTTTTTAAGGATTCAAGGAATTCTTTGAGAAAGAAAAAACCTACTCGAGATCTCAAGATCACCAAATTGAGCAAAAAGGGCCTTGAGTTCCTTCAGCCATAAACATCATTTGCATGAGAAGAATTAATAAGCGGAAAGAGGTTACACACTCAAATTAATGACTTGATGAGCGACACAATACTTCAGCAAACAAGAAAACACCAACAAAATCAAGAAAACTCTTCAAGATTGCGAGAAGTACCTTTTTCAAAAATCCAAGAAAAACCAAGAAAACCAACGAAAGAAAATCAAAGGTGAAGCAGTGAGAAAGGCGGGCATGAAAAAATTAACACTAATTCACTGTTCTGAATACTTAGAACAACCAATAACTTCAACAAGAAGCTCTGGTACCAAACACAAAAGGTGAAACTTCACAAAAAGGGGAAACCCTAGGTTAACTAGGTGTTTCACCAAGAAAGATAGGAAATTGATAATTTTCAAAAAGCAACACTTTCCAAGAACATCAATCATTAAAGAGAAGCAATCAAAAGCAAGAAAATAGCTTTACTGGACTCAAAATCTAAAAATTTAATTTGAAAGTGGAAATACACAGGTTGGCAGTAATCAACATGCATGTATACACTATTGTTTATAGGGAAGCACACATATACTCATATTTATTTGGATAAGAATGTGTGTAAACGTGACTACGTAAATTGGAAAGCGCATATAAAAAGGGAAGTAAATAAAAAATTAAAAATCCACTTCTAATCCAAAAGATAAAAAAAAATTTCCTAGATCGATAATGAATAAAGAAGCTGGAAAAATGATCAAACCAAAGAGAAAGATGAGATCCAGAGTGAAACAACCCAAACTAGGAATTACAAGAATGTAATCCCTATTGGAGTTGCCAATTCTATTCCAGGATGAAATATCCCATGGTCTAGGTTGGGAAACCCAACAGAGCAATAAGCATACAACAACAACAAGAATACAAATTGACATTCATAATGCTCAAAGTAGTGAAATGGGAAGAAGGGGTAATACCCATAGGTTCTACATTTGAAGGCGATCCTGCAGGATTCAAACCCTCTGCTTCTCCTAGAGTTCTGAAACCTGCAACCTACTCAAGAAAAAACCATATACTATTAATAACTGAAATCATGTTCAAGATGTTTGTGTTACATCATATAAGCATATAAGCATAAAAACATGAAATCATTCATAATAGGATGATAAAATGGATAAAGCATTAAGATCATGAACATCAAGAATGGGATAGAGTTTTTTTATTGAAGAATGCAAAGAAGTGTGGAGGAATACCACCTGATTGAGCCATGTCACCAAGTGAAACCGTCCTCTGGATCCGTCCAACTCAAGCCTCAACAATCTCTGTCCAAAAGCATACACGTGGATGTCATATAAGAGGAATGAACATCTCTGTGAGGAAAACAAGGGTTTCCACAATCTGAGAGTGCTTGAGGCACAAGGAAAAATAAGACTTGATTAGGGAATAAATGGTTATAATTTCAATACCTATCTCCCTCTCCATTAATGCCTTCCCATGAGATATATTTATACAATGCCAAAATAGTTATTTATGTTGGGAGACAGTTAGGCCATGGGGTTCTATAGGTAGGCCTTCTGTGTAACCTCTAAACCCTACCCAGAAAATAGGGAACTATATATTTTTTCATCTTTCAAATTATATACGCAGGTTGGGTATAATTGGACCAGCATGTGCACGTGCTTTTGAGAGGGGAGAGTCGCGCACGACACTCAAAATAATGTTTTTTTTAGACAAAGGACCAAGTCTGAAGGGAAAGGATGGCCTAAGGCCATAAATGAGAGCATGAAGTATACAAAGGTGAAAAATGATTTTCTCCTCGAGACCTCTGACTGGTCAAAGTATTAAAACACAGGATAAATGCTCATACAAAACACTAGTACGATTCACCAACTCTGCATTAAGTACTTCTCTATTCTTAATTATCTGATGTGTTGGGGAATGGGGAGTCTGTACTCTTTTCAAATTTTCATTTATGTTCTTATCCTTGAACCTGAAAAACAAAATCTGCATCCTACAATAAAAAAATGTTTTCTTGATGTACTTGTTGTACTGCGGATAATGGTTGTTCCTAGCATATTTAATCCGGTGGTTGGAAGGACACGACTAGAATGTTATTGAGATTTCCATTGCACATTTGTATAGGTTTCAAAACAGAGAGGGAGATTCTTTTTCAAAAGAAGGATTCTAAGCATTTGAAGGAGGATGCATACATCGATGTGGAAGCATCTCGATATGATGGGACAACTCACAGTTCTGGTTAAATTTGAAATTTGTTTCTCTATCCCAGAACTTGACATAACAGGTTTTGTTTTTGTTATTAGACATATGTCCCTTGTTAAAATATTTTGGCTTACATTGTGGTTTGATCAAACAATGTACTAACAACATATTGTACTATGAACATATGGAAGTAAAATATTTTGGCTTACATTGTGGTCTGATCAAACAATGTACTAACGACACATTATGTAAGTCATCCAGAGTGTCGTAATATTGCATGTTAAGATACTCTTGTTTTGACTCAAAATACTTGTCAATCACTAACACGTATATATAGCTGTGTTAGGAAAACATGATGGAAACCGGAGTTAGAACTATTGTAAATAAATCTTCCTTTTAATGAAAATGAATGTTTTTTCTTTCTTGAAAAAACTTGAATTGCTATGTTGCGGAATGTTGCAATAAGTTGCAATAAGTTTTAAAACAAACCCATTAAACATTTTAATCGTGGGTGAATTTTCAGATTTGCTTTGTTCGTCTAAAAAGAAAATGTGAGTAATACGGCCATATGAAAAATGTGTCAAATCGTGCAATATACAAATAATCGACATAGAAACATTCATATGATTGGTAAATGGACAACTTCGTGGTTGTTAAATTGAGAAAATTGACGTGCGAGATCGTGCAATATGGGAATAATGCATAAAGCGTTCAAATCGTTGGTAACGCTGCCAATTTTGTAAACGTTCATTCAAAAGCAAATGTTACACATCGTACAATATGCAAATAATGACATAACCATTGAAAGCATTTGGTAAAAGGGCGAAATGGACGCATAAACGCATATTTAACAGATATATAGAACTGTCGAAACGTGGTATGATGAGAGAATATGGAGCAAGACAAAAGTGAAGAGTGAAGTGAAAGAGAATGGGACGAGTGAAATGCATCAAAATTGGAGATAATCTCGCGAGTCCTGAGTCCCGAGTTAAACGTGATAATATGAACTCATTTCCTGCATTGTACTTGTGGATTGTTACTATAAAATGGATACTAAACTTCATCGTACGATTCTCCTCTACACGTTGAGTTTGACATTGTACTACATGTTTTGTCTGAATGTGTTTTCAATAATAGGTCATTTGAGAGTTATCACATTTTTAATTTGGTTTTAAATGATGTAATATATTTTAGGCCATGTTTTTTTTTTTTTTTTTGAAATTTAATTGAATTAAGTAATATGTAAATTTAATGTGGTTAAATCATATGTCATCATTAAACTAATTTTTGGGCTAATTTTCTAATTAAGATAAATTTATATTTCTATAATACGAAAACAACAGCCTGTTAATTTTATGTTATATAAGGAAATGGCAGAGTATTCCAAGGATTCCCTATTGGTCATGTCAATTAAGAAGCCATGGTGACTTTTAAATAAAAAATGATATTGGGTATATCTCTTTCATGAAAATACCTATAGCATTAAGGCACGTCTGGAATTTCATACCTATCTCATCAAAATATGTTTAGAATTTGGAGCCGCATGTTTAATCTTATCCAAATATGTTGGGGATATCTAGCTAGCGCTATCTTCTTTCAATGTGGAGAGCAAAGGCGTGTTTGAAGTGGAGTCCTCTAATTTTACAGTCCAATTGGACCTGGTAGTTTTTCAATTTGACTGTTCTGCTACAATTCTAAAATTACCGGCGTGCCGGCCGCCCCCAACATGGCCGCTTTTTAGAAACATGCATGTACTAGCCAATAGAATGAACAGGTTATAGGCGGGTCCATGCACCTGAAATGTACGTTATAAGTATTCACATCCCTTCCCATATTTTCTCATAGTTGTATTATTTCCATACTCACTCTGACATACTCTTTCGCGCAGCAGACATTTCAAATCGTTTGTGGGTAAAGAGTGATACCCTATCTTATATCATATCGTTCTTCAGATAACAAGCGTTAAGATGAAGAGCCCTGTGACGGATAGTCTGATCATGGTCTCGTTCCTGCTCATTGCAGAAAGTATCAATGGCAGGTTGCTTGTGAAGAATAATCAATTCGGTTCCCCAGACAATCTCTCTGGCGTAGATCCCATTCTCGCTTCCCTTGTCGACGATGGCTCCCGATTACATTCTTTCAGCAATCATGTGGAGAAAAATGTGGTGCAGTATGATCATCAAGAGAGAAGCCCTAGGAGCAGCACGTCTTCAAATAGTGCCACAAAGCACCATAAGTTATCGTTGAGGCTTAGCGTGGGTGGTCAAAAGACCGAGAAAATCAAAGCCAATGACGTATTCAATTTACTATCGAAGGGCAGAGTAACACCATCTGGACCCAGTCCTATTGTAAATTCCATGGTGACCGAACATGAGTTCTCCACATCGAAGGATAGCCCGGGGGTTGGTCACATGCAGATGATCCGACCTAAATCTCAAATAATAAGAGTTCGCGTCCTGAAATCTGAGCAGAGCCAGGTAGATTATCACGTGCAGCGGAAAACGAGCAACAAGCGGAAGCTGGGTTCTACTCCAAGCCCGGGAGGCGGGAATATATAGCTTTCAATGTCATACACAATACTGAAAACAAATGGTCTCTCTTTGTATAATGAATTCATTTATGACAAAGCCTAATCCCAAGTATAGAACAATATTTGCCAAAGTGAACGTCCTGGTTCAGATCCAGGCAGCGGATTCTGAGTTAGCCGCAGTTTTGCTTGAGGTATAGATTTTGATGAGCGTCCAACCTCTTTCAAGAGGTAGCATCAACAGGATGATGCCACACCAATTTAATTTTGAAAGGCTTCAACAATCCCCAAATCAAGTGCTTCTTGCCAACACCAATTTTTTATTGATACATGTAATTTTTCTCAACTGATTGGCATTTTAGAAATGCAATTTTGATTTCAAACTATATATATTTACAGATGGTAATGGTCAATAATATTTCACTCTTCTTCTTTTGTGTAGACATTTTCTTCCAAAAAAAACAAACTTGCCTACCATTCTCATCAAGATTTGTTGTCATAGATGCTTTACAGATATCGAAGACCCTTCTTCATAATAATTAATGTGTGTTCAATATCCGCAACTTCAGATTATGCTCACTTACATGATTCCTATATTTTTTGATGGAATTTCTCACACAATTGCTTGCTGCTTGATGGGATTTTCCAGACAATTGCCTAGACAATTGCCTCTCCACTTAGACAATTTCCTCTCCACTTATGCTGGCCAACAATTTTGTTTTGTTCGCGTTCAATTTTGTAGTTTTTACCTTATGGGTGTTGAACTTGTCCCAATTGCAGACTTTTGGGAATATTTAACTTGTAGAATTTTGGGAATATCCAACAATTTTGTTTTTGTTGGGCTTCAATTGTTGTGTATACCTTATGTGTGTTGAATGTTGAAATTTCTGAACAATTTCAAATACAGAGAGGTATAAAAATTCTTCTCCTCAACACAAAGATTAAGTGATAGATTCAATAGATAGAGATGAAAAAAAAAAAAAACTTACTTACTTTTCATTAAATCAAATGTGGTTACAAAATGGAGATTTTCCGAGAACTTCATTTTTCTGGATTAGAGAAAAAAATTCTTTTTAACTGCTACGAAAGCGCAGTGCTATATCTCTCCTTAAACTGCTCTCTGTTCTCTTTTTAATTCTGCGCAACAAAAGCAATACACAGTCTTGCATATAAAATGCTCTTTTTTTTAATACAAAGTCACACACTCTGTCTTTTTAAAATAAATACACAGCTACATTTATGCCTTAGAGCCCTTTTCCTTTTTATATATGACATAACAATACTTTAAAAAAAATAAAATAAAACTTTATTTTATATATTATAAACTTTATAAGTTTATAATATATATTAAAACTTAAATATATATTTCAGAATCAAAACATATGTCGCGTCATATTCAAAACAAAAGGGTTTAAACCTAAAGCCTTTAAAACATTAAAGAACCTTCATCTAGGATTTGAAAAACAAAAAACAAATCCGTTTGCATAAGTTTATAGCATCTAAATTTGGCTAGTGTGACGTTGGCTTCCGAATGTGAGATAAAAAATTAATTGCGTTATATTTTTTTATCGCATCCAAATTGAGTTGATCCACGTCAGCAACTTTCTATGCGATGGGGTGTTGATTGGCCGACGTCTTTGTGACTTGGCATGGTGGGGACCCTCTTTCGCATTGACCGTCGGTTATGGTGACAAGGCTGGATTTGCATGTGATTGCTTCTTGATTTGTTTGTGGAGTGAACAACATGGAGCATGGGCTCCACAATACTTGATGTGGCCCATTATAAAATTTAAAACAAACTGGCGGGGAGTACATTGGTTGGTGAGATTTTAAATGCGGTATGGAGGTCTTTAAGGTGGTGGACACAGAAGATAAGGCTGTGGATGATTGCATGGTCAACCACGGTTTCATATTGAAGGAGGGTATGGTTACGACCAATTTAAAATTTTAACTTGCAGAGTTTTAAATTAGAAATTCAATGCTGAATGGCATGCAAACAAACCAAAACAAAAAAAAAAATCGTTGTTGTTGTACTCTTCGTCCACCTGCATAGTTGTAGTTGTAGTTTAATATTTCAACACCACCCCTTAAACACAACTATTGTTTTCTTCCATACCCAAACATTTTCTGAAATAATTAAAACTTTTCTACCCCAATGGTTTTGCCAAAATATCAGCAAACTCCTCTTCAGTTCTACAATGTTTCGAAACAATTTCCCCATTGTTCACTAGCTCTATGATATTGTGATACTTTACATCAATGTGTTTCGTTCTTTTTTGAAACACTGAATTCTTTGGCAATGCTATCAGAGCTATTATCAAAATAAATTGTTGTGTGTTTTACCTGTTCATGACACAAACTTCTCAACATTCTCCTCATCCAAACTATTTGACATGTTACTGCTGTAGCTGCTACATATTCTGCCTCTGCTTTTGATAAAGCCACAATTAGTTGTTTCTTAGAAGCCCATGAAATGGATCCTAAACCCATATGAAAAACATATCTATAGGTGATTTTCCTGTCATCTATACTTCTAGCCCAATCACTGTCAGTATATCCAATCAATTCGGAATTTTCTAAAGTGGTGTATAAAATTCCAAACCTCTTTGCTCCTTTGACATACCCCAAAATTATTTTTACTACTTGCTAATGTGCCTCCTTTAGCCTTTCCATAAATCTGGAAATTAAACTCACAACATGCATAATATCCAGCCTAGTTGCAGTCAAATACATGAGGCTGCCAACTATCCTCTTGTACAAACTTGGATCAAAATCCTTGTTGTTGTCCTCTTTGATTAACTTAAATCCCATCACTGTAGGATTAATTGTTGCCTTGCAATCCTGCATGTTAAATCTTTATAAAACTTCATTCACATACTTCGCTCGAGAAACAAAAAATTTATTTTCATTTTTCTCTACTTCTATTCCTAAGAAGTATCTCAGCAATCTCATATCAGTCATCTAAAATTCATCCTTCATGACTTTTTTAAAATTCCCAATGAGGTAAGCATCGTTACATGTAAAGATCACATCATCAACATACAAAACAACAATCAGCATCTTACCATCTTTCTCTTTGATGTATAATGTGGGTTCTCCTTCACATTTTTCAAACCCATTTTCCAGTAGATAGGAATCTATCCTACTGTACCATGCTCTTGGTGCTTGTTTCAACCCATATAGAGCTTTCTTGAATCTGCATACCTTGTGCTCTTGGCCTACTTTCTCATAGCCCAGAGGTTGTTCAACATAAATCTCTTTCATCAATAATCATTTTAAGAATGCTGATTTCACATCCATTTGGTAAACTTTCCATTTGTGTTGTGCTACTATGGACAACACTGCGCTTACTATTTCCATTCTTGCAACCGGTGCAAATGTTTCTTCATAATCTGTTCCTTGTTGCCGCTTGTAGCATTTGACAACAAGTCTGGCCTTGTGCCTTTCAATCTTACCTTCAGCATTTCTCTTGGTTTTATAAACCCATTTCACTCCAATGACTTCTTTTCCCTTTGGGAGATCAACAAATTCCCATGTATTATTTTTCTCTATGGCAGTCATTTCTTCATCCATAACATCTATCCATTTCTTATCTTTTACCGCTTCTTCAAAATGAATAGGATCTTTTACATAACAATAAAATGAAAATAAAGAGTTCATACATTTATTTTTTTCCTCTTGCTCGTAAATATCATTCAGACTTTTTAATTTGGTTCCTCTTTCACTTACTGAACCTGCGCTTGTAGAAGCACTCAAATCTGTTCCTTGTGATGTGCTTGGAGAAGCACTGTCATCACTTCTCAAGGGTGTTCTCGTTCATGCTTTTGGTGTCCCTTGCTGTCCTTATGTTGGTGGAGGTGGTGCTGCTAATGAGGGAAGTATTTTAGTCATTTCTTCCTCATTATCATCATGAGACAAACAACTTTTAACATTCACTATTTTCTCTATGCTTCCATCCCAAGCTTCTTCCTCAATGAACTATACATCTCTGCTTATAACAAAATTCTTGGTAGATGCGTTATAAAATCGGTATGCCTTTTATTTTTCACTGTATCCATTAAATATGCACTTCTCCCCCTTACTGTCCAACTTATTCATTAGATGATCTAGAATGTGTGCATAAGCCACACAACCAAAAAATTTCATGTGGATGACATGCTTCTTTATGCCACTCCATGCTTCTTCAGGAACTCAGTTCATAACACTATTTTTTAGACATATATTCAAGATATATGTTGCACAATGTACAAATTTAGCCTAATACTCATTTGGAAAATGCTGTCTCCAGCATATTTTTTACCATATCCATGATGGTCCTATTTTTCCTTTCAGCAAATCCATTTTGTTGCGGTGTATACCTTGCTGTAAATTGTTTATGAATCTCATTTTCTTTGCAAAAACGAAAAAATTATTTGGAGATATACTCACCTCCTCTATCAGTTCTTAAGACCTTGATATATTGCCCACTTTGTTTATCTACAAGAGCTTTAAAATGGAAGAATTTATCAAAAAATTCAATCTTATATTTCAAGAAACAAACCCATGTTTTTCTTGTGTAATCATCAATGAAAGTCATCATATAGTGGTTGCTTTCTAGTGATGGTGTTTGCATTTTTCCACACAAATTTGAATGGAAAATTTCTAAGGGTCCTGTGCCTTTATGCTCTTTCCTGATGGAAAACTTGCTCTGTGTTGTTTAGCCAAGATGCAGCCTTCACATAGGCTGTCCGGTTTCTCAATCAATGGTAATCCCTTTACCATTCCTTTCCTATGAAACAAATTCAGACCTCCAAAGTTCAGTTGTCCAAATCTCAAGTGCCATAACCAATTTTCATTCTTGGCTTGTCTTTGGTAAGTCTCTTGTGTCACTGCTACAATGGCATCTCCTTTCTTCAAATCTGCTCTCATCTTGAGAGGGAACATTTTGTTCCTTGTCATATTAACTTGTGCAATGAATTGCTTGCTTGGTGTTTTATCCATGATGGTGCATACATCATCTTAAAAAAATATATTGTGGCCTTTCTGAATGAGTTGTCCAATGCTCAAAAGGCTACACTTCATACCAGGCACATAATATACATCTGATATGGATCTTCCTTCTCTTTTCTTTGTCAAAACACTTACTCTGCCTTTTCCCATGACAAAGACCTTACTGTCTGTCCGCGATGTTACCTGAGACTTTACATTTTGATCTAACATGGAAAACATATAAATGCTTCCGGTCATATGGTTGCTACATCCTGAATCTAGAAACCATATATCTTCACTCTTTTTTTCAGCCATATTACATGCTAAAAACAAATTCTCTTGACTGATATTTTCTTTAGTAAAATTAGCACTGGGTCTATTACCCATGTCACTCTGTTTCTTCCTAAATTCATTGGCATAATGGCCATACTTCTTACAGTAATGACATTGGACTTGGGATTTATCATACCTTTGTCCATGTGCTTTATTTTGTCCACCTTGCTCACTGTTTCCTTGGCCTTGGTTGTGATTTTGATTGGTATCCCTTCCATTAGTATTTCTAGGGTTGTTTCTTCCTCCTCTATTTTGGCTTCTGTCTCTTCCTTTTCGTTTGTAGTTTACTCTGCCTTGACATCTTCTTCTTCCAAAGGACATTTGGGTCTTGAAGGCATGCTCCAAAGATGAGTTTGCTATTCTACTCAATATTTTTTCATGTTTCATTAATGATGCATGAAGCTCATCAACTGTAAATTTTGAGAGATCCTTTTTCTCTTCAATGGTTGTGACTATCACATCAAACCTTGAGGGTAAGCTCCTCAACGCTTTTTCCACTATTCTTCTCTCTTCTATTGTCTCTCCATAAGATCTCATTTGGGTAACCAACACAATAAAAAAAGTGAATAATGAGTCTATTGTATCAGACTCTTTCATGAAAATGACTTCAAAATCCCTTCTCATTAATTGAAGCTTTATAGTCTTTACCTTCTCCATACCTTGGTAGGTTCTCTGGAGGGTATCCCATGCATCCTTGGACCTCTTTACTACTACAATCCTTGGAAATACACTTTCATGCACTTATTGAAAGAGATAGAAGAGGGCTTTTGAGTCCTTCTTCCTATTACTCTTTAGCAAATCCTTCTCTGCCTGTGTTAAAGCATTAAATGCATTTTTATCTGCTGGTTCTTTTAGACCATCTTCAACTAGCTCCCATAAATCTTGGGAGGCAAACATGGCTCTCATTGTGATTGCCCAATAGTTATAGTTCTTTCCATTGAACTGTGGGAGTTGAGTATTTCCTATACTCGTGCTTATGTTGGTTTCTCCCATGACTAGCTTCTTGAACTATGCTTTTAAAAAAAACTTGACTGTGTTTTTTAACAAATTGTCTCTCTGCTGAGAAATAAACTTTGTTTCTAAAAACTTCCTTCTTACAGTTCTATGGATTGTATTTTTAAAACAGGCACAAGACAAAATCTGTTTGTGTAAAATACCTTGCTTTTGTTGAGCCTTCACTCTGCTGCTTGAAAGTTGCAACAAACTCCTTCCTTCAGCTTCTTTAACAACTTCAAAGAGCCTGAACTAGCTCTGATACCATGTTGGAATTTTTGAACAATTCCAAATACACGGAGGAATAAAAATTCCTCTCTTCAACACAGAGGTTCAATAGACAGAGATGAAAAAAAAACCTTCTTTTGCATTAAATCAAAAGCTTTTACAAAATGTAGATTTCCTCAGAACTTCATTGTTTTGGATTACAACAATAAAAAAATAAAAAAAATTGACTGCTACTAAAGCACAGTGCTATATCTCCCCTTAAACTGCTCTCTGTCCTCTTTTTAATTCTGCCTTCAGGCAACAAAAACAATACATAATCTTGCATATAAAATGCTCTTTTTTTTCATACAGAGTCACACACTTTGTTTTTTTTTAAATAAATACACAGCTACATTTATGCCTTCATGCCTTTTCCTTTTTATATATGACATAACAATACTTTAAAAAAAAAAACTTTCTTTGTATATATTATAAACTTTATAAGTTTATAATATATATTAAAACTTATATATATATATATATATATATATATATATATATATATATATATATATATCAAAACATATGTCGCGTCATATTCAAAACAAAAGGGTTTAAACCTAAAGTCTTTAAAGAATTAAAGAACCTTCATTCGTAGATTTGAAAAACAATAATTAAACCTGTTTGCATGAGTTTATCGCATCAAAATTTGGCTAGTGTGACGTCAGCTTTCGGACGCGCGATAAAAATTTAATCGGGTTATAATTTTTTATCGCATTCAAACTGGGTTGATCCACGTCAGTAGCTTTTTATGCGATGGAGCATTTATTGGCTCGCAGCTTTGTGACTTGGCATGGTGGGGGCCATCTTTCGCATTGACTGTGGGCTATGGTGACAAGGCTAGAGTTGCGTGCAATCGCTTGTTAATTTTTTTGTGGAGTGAACAACATGGAGCATGGGCTCCACAATACTTGATGTGGCCCATTCAAAAATTTAAAATAAACTGGCGGTGAATACATTTTTTGGTGAGATTTTAAATGCCTTGTAGAGGGCTTTAAGGTGGTAGACACGGAAGATAAGGTGTGTATGATTGCGTGGTCAACCACGGTTTCATATTGAATAAGGGTATGGCTATGGCCAATTTCAAATTCGAACTTGCAGAGTTTTAAATTAGAAATTCAATGCTGGATGGTGTGCAAACAAACCAAAAAAAATAAAATAAAATCACTGTTGTTGTACTCTTGGTCCTCCTGCACAGTTGTAGTTTAATATTTCAACATTGAACTTATCCTAATTGCAGAATTTTAGGAATAATCAACTAAAAGTAGGTATATCAAACACACAATTTACTTGACTATTTTTTATCAAACTCCACAATAATGTCAGAATGTAAAATCTAAATTAAAATTCCCCTTTTCGATACTGACCTTTAACTAGGAATTTTCCATTCAATGTATCAGTTTTCCCGCCAGGTGATTAGGATCCATTGTTCGCATATCACAGTTTAGTGAAATTCCGAAAATTAATTAGAGGGAGTTAATTAAGGAATCTCTCTAAATATTCACATATAACTATAAGCCTAAGTTTTCCATCTTTCTTTACCAATCCTAAAGTGGTAACCATAGGAAGGTTAATAAGACTTTCCTATTGGTTCGAAGTGTGCACTTGATCAATGGCTTTTATCTAAATCGTCCCAAATCCCTTTTTGAAATTGCAATGTGAAAAATGCTCTCAATACCTTTCAATTCTTTGGATAAAGAATTTTCCAAGTGAATATGGGTATCTACGTTCGTCAGCAAGGATCTAATGACATCCAAAGCATTGATTTATAGTATAAAGTTTCATACAACGAAACGAAAATAGAAAATCCATGGCTGCAAACCAACGAAGTCGATGATAAAGAGATGGATGAAGTGTTGAGACGAAATGGCCTAGTGTCACCTAACAAATAACTCTTTGAAGGGCTTCATAATTTAAATTTAATTTAACGGTGACAATAAAAATTTAATTCCATCTATGAAATATTATTAATAATATTTATAAGAAAAAATATTAAAATTCATGTATTTATGTGTTTTTATAAAAAAAGATATGGTTTTTTAACTAGTAATATTAATTAATTATGGTATTGCAACTAGCTCTATTTACAAGGTCAAACTTTCCGTAATAAAGTGGATGTGAATCACCATGAATAATAATATTATTACATATTATTCTAAATATATACATGTTTAATTTATATATTAACTTATCTTATAATTATAATAATAATAATTCAAAATAATAATAATTAAGGCTTAATCATGTCACATATTATTATAAATATATACATGTATAATTTATATATTAACACATTTTATAATTTTAATAATTTTAATTATGGTAATGTGAGATGGATTATGAAATAAGTGATTTGAAGCTAATTAAAGTTTATCTGTTTTATATGATTGAAATTTTAAATTATTCTTACTTAGAATAGTTATATAGATTAAATTGTTTGTAAAATACATTAAACGTTGATTTACCAACCATTTAATTTATAAAATTCTTCAATGATAACGCTAAGAGTTGCAGAACCTAATTTACACCACTTTCCATTTGAAAGTGTCTCCTCCAATCCCTCGGGCTTTAGGTGGTTACATCTGGGGTAAGAATTCACTCACCATTCATGGTTATTTCGAGTTCAAAGTGTCTCCTCCACTCCCTAACTCTTTAGGTGGTTGCATCTGAGGTAAGAATTCACTAACTATTCATGGTTAGGTGGCTGCTTTACAAATTCAAGAATGTTTTATTTTTAACTTATATCAAGTCTGTGGCCTGGCCCCTAGGTAGTTGCATGTGGGTTAGGAAGTTCATGGTTAGGTGGCTACCCTATGAATTCATGATTTTTTTATGAATTTTTTTATCAAATCCCTTAGTAGCTATTTATTCAGGAAATTATGATTCATTGTGCACAATCAAATCAACTAATCATGCAGTTTGTGCAATGTCAAGTCAACCAGCTCGCTTGAGTGTTGAACCCTGGTTCACTTGATCGTTGTGTAAGATCAATTCCATTTCTCGGTGTTTGAGTAATGAGTAATTATTATTTGTGATATGATAAATGTAGTTGGTTGATTATATATGAATCATTAGGATGAAACATTATGTCATCCGTTAAAATGGAAGACATACTTTCTAGTGTAGTTACGTCTATAGGTGTGGTCTATATCATAATCAATTTTGAGGATATTTAATTTCTATAAATAACGATGAAATTAAAAATTGTAAAAGCTAAATATATCATTTTTCAGTTTGAAAACCATTTCCAAGTGTTTGCGATGTGTTACGATTTTACCTGCCTTTTGTTGTTCCAAATTTTTATTGTTTGTTTCCATTTATTCACTAGCATATCGATTGTTCCTCCAATTTTGTTTGATTTCAAAAAGGTTTACTATTAAGCAGGTGCACTGATGGACGGTGGATCATGGATTACCAGGTGGGTGGATTAGCAAGCACTGGTGGATCATTAGATATTGTGTAGATTGCTGGAATCATTGGAATTACTTGATTGAGGGTAAGGTGAGGTATTTTCCATGGCTATATCAAAGGTTTGATCATACGTTGAGGAAATAATGACTGAAAGGACACATATATTTCATAGAAAGGTATGTGCATTAATACACATATTACATTAAGTCATTACTCTGTAATATATATTTGTGATATCTAACGTACATAAGAGCTGTGAGATCTAACACATTCCTAATTTAGAAGGAGACATTGAGAAAATTTATCAACCATCACCAACAATTGATAAACTAACATTAAAAATATAAGTTGTAAGCATTAACTCTAACTTCTCCTCTTAATGCTTACATTACATAAAATTATTGAAACCACCACAAATAACAAAATACACAATCATCCTTTAAATGGTTTACAACTTGCAGATCGACATAGGCTCCATAAAGTTTCCTCATGACCTTTGTGAAGGTGTAGTCAGAAAGTTGGAGTCATGAGTTTGACTCTTGAACTACTGAATCAAGGACCTCCCGAAGTCAATTACTAAACAATGTCCCTATCCATCGCATAAAATCATTAGAATACCACTCCCACATCTTCAACAAATGAGGGATCCTTCCCTATATCCACCACTGCCATACTATCTGGACAACCATCCATGTTGAGACATTTCACTAAAGTGTAGTTGTTCTAAAAGAGTTCAAGAGGTTCAAGTTCTTCATTGAATTCATCATGAGAATTCAATCAATATTCATCTGTAGATATATTTTCTAAATGCACAGAGCTATAGGAGCCTGGGAATGATGTTGTGTTTGTATGCACCTCTAGAAACTTGATCAGTCCATCAAATTCGTGCTCCTCCGATGCCATATTACCCATGTCCTCACACAACCATATGCTCTAAACCTTTCACCAATGTGATGCAACATTCACACATGTTTCAATAGCATGCAGGTTCAACACATGTATCTTTCATGTTCTCAACAACCAATAATCACACCCTCTACTCTAGCACCCTAAGCTCTGATACCAAGAAAGAATAATTGAAAGCATCCATATATTTGTGTAGAATAATTGAAAGCACCCATATATTTCACACAAAGGTATGTGAGTTAACACACACACATTACACTTATCCATTACTTTATAATATAGAGTTTGTGAGATATATTTTATTCCTAATTTAGAAGGACATTCATCCATTACTCTATAACATAGGGTTTGTGAGATCTAACTTATTCCTAATTTAGAAGGAGAACTTGAGAGAATTTTTCAACCATCACTAATAAGTCATAAATTAACATTATAGATACAATATGTAAGCATTAACTCCAAGTTTTTAGAGATCTCCCTTTGCTGATTGAAAGTCTAGTCGATATATCTAAATCATGTATGTCAAGATGCTTTTACTCTCTCGTCTGATGTGAGGTAATGTATTTTATTTATAGAAATCATTTCCATCCATTTTTAAATATGATACAACACATGTTGACTATTGAATAAGTGATCAAGATCATATCCATTTAATTTAATTTTTCGAATGACATAATGTATAGCTTGAAAAGATTAATTTCGATAGTGATGCGAGAAATCAATTGCGAGTAGAACTCTACTCTTGCATTAAAATTTATGTTTTGCTGGAAATCACTCCCAACCACCGCCATGAATAAAGAGTGGCAGTGACCCACACTTCATCAATTTTTTTTGCAAGGAAGGACACAACCCAGTTTTCAAACCGAAGGTGTGTTCACGTGATTTTCATAAATATCATAGCAGAGTACCCGTGGCCATTCTCTACGTTAATTTTCCATCCACCGCCATTGATGTACTGTGCCCGCACTTCACTACCTGCAACATTTAGCTTTAACCTTTTTAAGCCTTTTTCCATATCTTCTTTCCCCGCCGATACGATATCAGAGGGACCCACCATACATCCAACCAAATTTTCAAAACCTGCCACAAAATTTTTATTTCCATTATAACCTTACATTTTTCCTTATCGCGCCTCCCACCATCTAAGTGCCCGCAGCCCGCACTTACCAAAATTTAGCGTTTACCACTTAACACCTCACCAAATGTTAAGTTTCCACCGATGCGATTTGGTGGGACCCACCACATACCTTTATCGCATGCAAACATGGTATTTCTACGTTTATTCCTTATCCTTTGTATTTTGATACTTACTATAGTTTAAGCCACATCGCACCCGCATTTCGCAAGATTTTTCATTTAAGTCTTTAAGCCACCTGTAGTGTGCACTTCGCAAGTTTTCTTATTTAAGTTTTAAGCCACCCGCAAGATAATTTATTCATGATGCGATGCACCCGCAAAAAACACATCGCAAGCTCAGGAGGATAGCACACAAAGGCGCCCGCAAGCTCGGGAGGAGAGACGCCCACAAGTTAAATAATTTACGTTGTGATGCGATGTGCCACATCACATCGCATATCGCAAATTTTAAGGTTTCACATATATGTGCCAAGTTAAAAGTTAAGATCACCGGTATGCGATTTGCGATAAAGCGTCGAATGTGATGTGGTCTCTATGCCAAAACCTATAAGTTTTCAAGTCTTCCAGTTTGTGTGTTAAACGTTGTTTCATGTGTAAATACTCGAAAGAGAGTGCATGATGATTTTTGTTGTTGAACATCCGATTTCCATTGAATTTCTTTCAATGCTCAGGCTTCAGCCATTTGTATTAAAAATGATGTAATTTCATATGTTTTGTGTGATGGAATGAAAAAAAAGTTTCAATCCTCTCTTGTGCTTTTATGCTCTGTCTGTTTGTATGTTTGACTTTTATTTTCCGCAGTATTTTGCATTCTCTGTGTTGTGGGGGAACTACATTTCCTCTGTGTATTATTGTATTCAATATTTCCAACATGGCATCGGAGTAGGTCTAGGCTTTCAGTGAAATAATGAGATCTCTTTACTGAAGAAGCTGTAATATTGTTTGTATAAGCAGAACTCTACAGTGGTGAGAAAGCTTTTACAATAGTGAGAAAGTTTTTTTTGTTACAAAGTCAATATGGCAGCAACAGGCACAAGCTTGAAAAATCCACAATTACCACAGTTCAATGGTAATAATTATGATATTGGGCCATTACAATGAAGGCCCTCTTTGCTTCACAAGATACTTGGGAGCTCGTAGATAATGGTTTCGAAGAACCAGCAGATGAAGCAACACTTAATGCTTTGACACAAGCACAAATAGATTTGTTGAAAGAAAATAGGAAGAAGGACTCCAAAGCCCTCTTCTATATTTTCGAAGCAGTATATGAGAGTATTTTCCCAAGGATTGCAGCAGCCAAAAAGTCTAAAGAGGCATGGGATACCCTCTAGACAGCCTACCAAGGTATGTCAAAAGTAAACACAACGAAACTTCAAATGCTGAGGAGAGATTTTGAAACTATCTGCATGAAAGAGTCCGATAGCATAGACTCATTTTTCACACATGTGATTGGGTTGGTTAACCAAATCAGGTCTATTGGAGAGACACTTGAGGAAAGAATAATAGTTGAGAAAGTGTTAATAATTCTACCATCAAGATTTTATGCCATAGTAGTGGCCATAGAAGAGACAAAGGATCTCTCGCAATTTTTAGTGGATGAGATTTACGCATCACTGATGTCTCATGAACATACACTAAACAGGACAATGACCTCCTCATTGGAGCATGCATTCAAGACACAAAAGTCTGTTGGTTGAGGTAGAGGTTGAGGAAGATCAAACTACTGAGTGAGAGGAAGAAGCCCACACAGAGGTAGAAGAAGCAACCCAGCAAGCACAAGTGGAAGGGGCAACAATCAAAATCCAAGTGAAGGCTCAAGCCACAATCAAGCACAAGGACAGAGGTATGATAAATCTCAATTCCAATGTCATTACTGCAAAAATTATGGGAATTATGCCAATGAATGTAGAAAGAAGCAAATGACATGAGTAATAAACCTAGTGTAAATTTCACAAAATAAAATTAGAACCATGGTAATGTGCTTTTAACTTGTAATGTAGCACAAGAAAAACAAGAAGATGTATGGTTCTTAGATTCAGGTTATAGTAACCATATGACTGGAAATATGGCAATGTTTACCAATATAGATGAGATTATAAAATATTAAGTGACAACATGGACTGATAGAAAAGTCTATGGCATGGGGAAAGGAGGTGTAAAAATATTGTTGGCTCGAGGGGGTCCTGACCCAGGTTTGGAGGTTAAGGTTTGACAACAAACCCCTATAATATTGGCCCTTTCAGTAATGACCTTCTTGCGCAAGCCAAAGTCTCACCCGAAGCAGTATGGGAGGGTGCTGGAACCAAGTTTCCAAACCCTGAGATAGAGTACGTAAGTCAAGCAGATCTAGGTTTCCAACCAACCGAGTTCGCACCAAACGGATCTATTCGCATGGCTATTAACAATATAATTGCAATATACAGATCTAATCTTGTGCACAAATCTAGCTAATAACTTTGCATCCACGTGTGTATCAGCACTAATCAGCACATATCATCATGACGCATCATCAACAGAGTATAGTTATATCATAACATAGATAGATTCACAGCATAAATAGATAACCAACAACGTTCATAACAGATCCAATAGTTCGCATCAATAGAAATACCTTAGATCAAATAACACAAAAGTACATCAACCATATCCGCATATATTAGTATCAACAACTTAATACAATCTGACACAGCCTGCATAAACAGCCGGTAGGGTCCGTAGACAGTAGGACTAAGGATCTCTGCGCACACAGCTAGCATGAGTCCTTACCATAGCAACTACAACAGATCTAACAATTCGCACTTAGCATACAACTTAATTCCTTCCTCGCTTAAGACTAAAAAAGGTTCATCTTTTTATATCAACTTAGCCTATGCTTCCAATGGTCCAAAAACCATGGTTTTCGGACTCTTGGTCTACCCTTGACCCATTCCATTGCATTCGAGTCTTTGACCCAACCCAAAACCCCTGCACTAGACTAAATAATATCAAAACGATACAAAATTATACAAAATTCGCATCTTTTAGGGGACAGTGTTCCAGCAGTCCCCCAACACAATCTTGTGACTCATCCCAAGTCCTTGTGATGGTGGGGTCTCCACCTACGCCTACCATATTTTGGCTATCTCAACCAATGTGGGCAACACTCCTTCACTCTGAGAAGCAGCATTCCATGTAATATCCACTAGATTTTGCGAAGTCGGTCCTTCTGTTGCAACAGTGATGCTCCCCAGAGTCTCGTTCAATTGTTTAATAGTAATATCAATATCCTATGAGAGCTTTAGAGCTTCTTCAGCCCATGGCTTAAGAAGGTCACTGAGAGTCTTCTTCGTCTGGAAGAGTTCCTCTATATCGTCCCGAAGGGCATGGCTAGTCTATAGTCATATTAATCGTTGATCAGGAACTAGAGTAGGCATCGTGGCTTCGACCTTCTCGAACACTTCTTCCTTCTATAGTAGGTCCTAGTTGATTTCAAGCAGGATTGAGTCACGCTGTACTTTAGTCCATAACTGCATAGAAGTATCCAGCAATTGGGCACCCTGGGTAATATGTCCGGTGATCACATTTGTGGTTGCGGTAACAAGTGCAGCTCGTTGGGCCCGCACCTCCAGCGGTGTCTCGGGTTGCAACCTGGCCTGTAAATCCGCGATCTGCTATTCCATCTGTGTTTTGATGATGTGGATATCTATCCTTGAGGCTTTTAATGCTGTGACCAGCCCCTCAATATTGGCCTGGGGGTAGCCATGGCTGGTATCTCATATGTGACATTCACACAGAGTCTACTAATTAAATGTTCCAGCTTTGTCTGTTGTGCGGTGGCAAGGGCCCATGCAGCCTGGGCCTGAGAGACCTTAACAATTTTTTCTTCAATGGTTTTCTCGGCTACATTGAGCTGATGGTGCGCTTGTTGATCCCAATGCTGGATTTCTTCAAGGAGCGCAGTGTGGAGCAACTGCAATGACTCATGAGGTAGCCGAGCTAAATCTAAATGTACTCCTGCACAAGCATGGACTTGCGCACCTAAGTCACGAGAACTCATTATGAGGGCTACGTGAGGCAGCAGACAGGGATGGCTTTCGGTTTTATCCATGACTGTGCTACTAGTTGCGGGGTGTGACCTTGCTTGGGTCATGCTAGTCTGCAAGGTATCTACTTGGAGATGCAAAGCCTAGATCCCTGCCTGAAGTGTATCAACTGCGGCCTTCTGCTATTGCTCGAGATCTAGCCATTTGTCTTCTGCTGCCAAGGTGACCGCATCTACAATCTGCTCCAGATCATCTTCAGTCAGTGTAATTCCTGTACCTCGTTCTGGCCGGATGGTGCATTGTTTCTTGCGTGACCCCTTGATAGGCTCACTCATCTGCTTCGTTACTCGGGGGAATCAGTACCTCCCACCTCCTAACCTTCGGTCCCGAGGTCCTACTGCGCATCCTTCTATGCTACGGTGTTTGTGCCCTTCCCCGTACTCTTACTGGGTTGTGAATCCTTTTGTGATGTAGCTTCGGTGCCCTTTCCTGTAACCTGATCGGGCTGCGAACCCTTCTGTGATACAGCTCCAGTGCTCTTCCTCGTGCTCTTGCTTGATCCTCTAGTATCCTTGGTGATGATAGGTAGGATTACTTTCGTTTTTCTGGTTCCTTTGATGCCCTTCATGCATGTTTTGAAGCCAAGCTTCCAGTGAGAAGGCCATAGTGCAATTACATTGTCAATTTCTTCGTCTGCAACCATATAAGGGAGCGAAACCCATGCAGAAACTTTGCGGCCTCGAATATGGACATTTTTCATAGTCACCTGGAATGCGGCAATGATTTTGTATTTATCATAGATATCTGGTGACAGACGTGGCTGGGAGTTGATGGCTGCTGCGAGCCCACTCTGAAACAAGACCAGAAGACGTGGTTGTCCTCTATGAATTGTGCATCCTTAGAGTCCCACAAGTTCGTGTGTCTATCCCATTCGCGCATGTCTTGGGTGAGCTTAGGGAGGACTAACTCCTCAGGTGCTTCCTAGGCAACCAACGCAATGAGGAACAATAGCCAGGAATAGAAAAAGGCTTGTCCCTGCTCCTGGGATTCTCGAACATTGGCTAAAAACTCATCGCACAAGTATTGAGCCCAATTGAAACAGACCCTTTCCCGCATTGGCCTGCCAACTGAATGACATATGCAGGAATGGTGGTGACCTGGCATTTTTGCATCATCTTGCATACCAACAACATGGTACCCAACTGCGTACTAGGGTCATTGATGGACTTGATTATGAAATCTCAAGTATTCTGCTCCACATGGTAGGTTTTGCATAAGTATTCAACAGTGTCCCCTTCATACCTCTTTCCCATGCATTCCAAGGGGTTCGGTCCTTTCATGGGAAGACCAGTAATTCGATGAATGAGCGCAGCATCGATGGGGATTTGATCCTGAATTAGCAAACATCCATCATCAACCAGGGCGAGAAACTGACGTGCCAAACAATCTATAATGTTGTTGTTGGGTTTTTGTTATATTATTTCCATGAATAGTGACATGCGGAGGGGTCACATGGGGGGCGATAGGCTCCCATGTACATTTTGTTGGGCACAACAGGGGCATCACAGGGGAGGTGACAACCCCCTTCTTGTCGGGGTCTGGGGCACCGCCCCGGGAAAAAAAATTTGGGCCTTATTTTCCGGTGGGCAGACCCACCCATGGTTTTGTGCATGGGTTTGCACATGGTTTTGGGGCATGATGGTTTTCAGCCCCTGGTATTTTGTAG
Source organism: Pinus albicaulis (assembly GCA_034641835.2). Lineage (NCBI taxonomy): Eukaryota > Viridiplantae > Streptophyta > Pinopsida > Pinales > Pinaceae > Pinus > Pinus albicaulis. The sequence goes on along the minus strand of CM076584.1, from coordinate 1,005,562,002 downwards.
ACCCAATCAAGGGAACTACAGTTATGTTCTAATCTAGGGTTAAGAGATTCGGGTTTATGTATGCTTCGGCATGTATATATATCTGTTGCAACACTAAAAGGAATATAATGAAAAATAAAGCTGGTCATCCCAATTTGGGATCCAGGGAAAAATATTCATGTTTATCTGTTTCATGTTTTATGCTCTTGCTATTGTTTATTTTCTGTTTTTAAATATTCATTTGTAGATAATTTCTGACAGAGTTAAAACCTACAGTTGTAGTGGCTGAAGTGCGGTATCCTTAACAGGTTCAGGAGCCCGAACTCGGCCAATCCATGCAGCTAGCACATGGGGATAATATTTATCCCATCGTCTTCCTAAAATCTGTCAAGGTATAACTCAGGCGCCAACTGAGGGAAGGCCTCCAAATTTTCCAAGTCATAATCATCAAATTTTATCACGTGGAACCTTCCAAAAGGGTCGCCAATGACGGGGACTGATCCCGGAGTCAGCCGCATCTGCAGGTAGGTGATCTGGCCATCGAGGTTCTTCGGTGTGCATGTCGAGGGCCTACGTGGCGGAGCAGAGGGGGGTAACCAATTGATTGGTGCGGCGGTCTAGGCCTCTTTATAGGCAGAGCATTCCTGGGGCATCGCTCATGGAGATTTTACATTTCTCTGGGAAGTACTAGGCTTCACCCCAACCCATTTCGCAGGTTTGCCTAAACCTTGAGCTTTTTCCTTTCACTTCTACTTGGTTCGGCTCAGCGTGGAGATAACCTCTTTGGCCTCAGACTCAATCTCCACTACTTCTTCGGTTTCTTGTTTTGCTGAGGTCACTGGTTCTAAGGGCTCAGCAGGATTAGTGGCCATCATTAAGGTGTGAAAAAAAAACTCAGGATGGCTACTGTCCGAGGGGGAAGCGCACTCAGACATCAAAAAAATATAAAATACAGAATTGTACAGAGTATAAACTCAGAAAGTACAAACTATTTAAGAGATACAAAACCCTTGTCTGACCTATCCTCCTCGTTTTATAGCCTTTGCAATCGACCAAGGGTTTGGTAAACTTCACTTGGAACTTACCGTCAAGTAAACGGTAAAAAATCTCCATAAATCACCTCATTAAATGCCGGTCGCCCACTTCTGTTAATGGTAACTTTTGCTTTTTACCCGATTTTCTTGGCAACGATTAGTTTTTGCACCTCCTATGCTCCCAGTGGACCTCCTGCACTCCCAACGCACCTCTGTGCTTCCAGCACATCTTTTGTGCTCTAAAAATGCTCCTGCGTCTCCCGTGCATCCCTCCAGTCATCGAATTCGGTGGCTGCGCCTTGCGCATATCATGGTACCTTCCGTTCTTATCTGCCTTGGTGGGTGTGGCCCAGTTAATACAACTACTCTGGCAATATATTCATTTGATCTGATACGGTTTGAGGCGGCTACCATTTACATAGCCGGGTGGCATATCGCCACGCAGGGTGGCTAATCAAACAGCTCCACCATCTGTGATTTCTTTAACGGCATAGGACCCTAGCCAGTACTGTCAGAACTTCCCCAGATGTTTCACAAACTAGCTATCATAGAGTAGCGCTAGTTCTCCCTACGTAAATGTCTTTTGTCGAATATGTCGATCTTGCCATGCCTTATCCCGAGCCTTCTGAACCTACTGATGGAAATTAGCAATGAAATGGTCTTCCTTGAAAGCCACAAGCTACACTAACTGCTCCTCCATGATATCATTCCTTGCCATATTCTTAAAGGCTACGATGCACAGACTAGGAATAATGTATTCCATGGGCATAATGGACACCTGGCCATAAACCATATGAAACGGTGTTTTCCCTATCAACTTCTTACAGGTGGTTCGGTAGGCCCAAGGAACAGATGGGATAAGCATGTCCCAGTCACTGCAATCAGCATTAAAGACCTTGGTCAGTGCGTGCTCCAAGACTTTATTAAAAGCTTCGACCGCTCTGTTTTCTTGACGATGGTTGGAATGATTTTCGCATGATGGATCCGAAATTTTTTCGTCAAGGCCTGTATTGTTTCATTAACAAAGTGTGTACATATATCGTTCATCAGGTATTTTGGACATCCAAATCTGGTTAGAATATACTCAAATATGAAGTGCACAGTGATATCTACAGTACAATCCTTTATCACTTGTGCTTCATCCCACCTAGTTACATAATCAGTAGTAATTATAATGTAATGCACACCTGTCTTCTTCCTAGGTGGGTTGATAGATCCTACAAAATTGATGGCCCACTTGTCAAATGCTTGGAGGGCCATTTGCATTTGAAGGAGCATTTTATCCCTATGTGATGGCCTTCCGGTTCATTGGCATGTATCACAAGCCTTACAATAGTCGTGACAGTCACTATGCAGGGTAGGCCACCACAATCCAACTCTTAAGATGTTTTGCGTTGTTGCTTTCCCTGTGTAGTGACCTTTTGCTACCCCATCGTGGGCTTCTGCCAAGATAGCATGTTGTTCATGTTCCAAAAAGTACCTTCGTAGCACTTTATCTGCTCCCATCTTATATAGATGACCTGTGATGATGGTAAAATCTGCAACATGGGTTACCAAATCTTTCTTCTGTTGCACTGAATACTTCATGGGTGCCCCGCCTGTAGTCATGAACTGGATGATGTCAACAAAGTGAGCATCAACGAACTTCATATCAAATATCTGGGCATCAGGAAATCCTTCTTCCAGGTTGGTTGGTTCCTCACCAGTCTCAGTTCGGAATAGGTGATCCGGTCCAGCACTCAATGTCCAAAGCTTGACAATGATCTCAAAGTCGTATTCCTAGAATAGCAGTAGCCATCGGCAGATATTCCTCCCCAACACAGGTTTATTCACTAGGTACATCAAAGTTGAATGATCTGTAAACATTTTGAAGTGTCCTCTTGACAGGTAGTGCCGATACTTCTATTTTTCATACACCATCGCCAAGCCCTCCCGTTTCATGGGAGAGTAGTTGCACTCTTCAAAAGAGAGTTTCCTACTAGAAAATGTAACCATATGATCAATGTCTCTATCTCCAGGCTGCATAAGGACCACTCCCAGGGCGATTCCTGATGTATTGACGTGAACATGGAACACCTTTGCCCAATCAGGAAAAATGAGGATAGGTGTAGAGACCATCTTTTCTTTGAGTAGCTTGAAGCTCTTCTGACATTTTTCATCCCAAAAAAATGAAATTTCCTTCTTAAGTAGCTTTTCCATAGGCACTTTGATCAACGTGCACCCCTGAATGAACTTCTTGTAGTAGTCTGTGTGTCCAAGGATCAAATGCAGCAACTTCTCAATTGTGGGTACTGTGAGATTTATGATCACTACAACTTTCACAGGGTCAACCATCAACCCCTGTCGGCACACTATATGTCCGAGAAAGATTCCAAAGGGTACGCAGAAGACACACTTATTGATATTCAAGGAAATATGGTGCTTTCTACAGGCATTCAACATCATGTGCAGGTTTGTCTCATGCTTCTTTACTCAGCCGAAGATAGTCCAATCATCAAAATAAACCTCCAGAAATTTGTGAATGAACTCTTTGAACACTGCGACTACTACTCGCGAGAAGGGGAATTCTTAAGTCCAAACGACATCACTGTGTACTAGAAGGATTCCCATTCAGTGGAAAGTCTAGTCTTCCTACAATATTCAGGAGCAATTCTAATCTGATGGTACCCTAAGAACCCATTCATGAATGAGTATGCTTCCTGCCCCCCTATGCTATCAAGGATTTCATCTGAGAATGGCGTAGGAAAGGGATCATGCATGTAGGCATCATTCAATTTGCGCGAGTCCACACAAATTCGTATCTCCCCCTTCATCTTTTTCTCTTGAACCACCATGGGGCCTACCCAGTTCAACTATTCAACCAGTTCGATGATACCTGCGGCAAGCATTTTATCGATTTATTCCTTAACCTTTTGCATATACTTAGGATTCAGCCTATAAGGCCATTGCTTGATAGGGAACGCATCTAGTTTTAGCATGACGTGCATGATCCCTAGGTTCCCAGTGATCCCCTTATGTTTTGAAAACTTTGTCAGGAATAAGTTTTGATATTCTGTGAGCAGTTCAGCAGCTTTTCCTAGTGTATCATGATCCCAATAATCCCCAATTTTAGCCAGTTTGGGCTACTCTTCCATGCCAATTTTGACTTCTCGCAGCTTCAGAGGAAGTGTAACATCAACAAATTGTATTGGAGGTCTCGTAACTGCGCGCTTTCCCTCTGACTCTGGGATAGAGACATGGTGCAGATTCTCATCACATTCTTCTAAGGTTATATTGTGGTAGTTGGCAATATATTGCATCTGTGTTTCCCATGTCGGCACCCCAAGTGTTGCGTAGGGGCATGATTCATAAAAAATGAAGGTATCTATATCCTGCAGAGCTTCGTCAAATGCCTCTGCTCCCCCTGTCAGCCCAAATGTCCCTACAAATTCATATTTTAATGTTTCTGAGTGGCGGGTGCACTGATGTAGCTCCAGATCTAAGTACCATGCAGTGGGAATTGGTCCCAAGGAATGAACAAGCAGGTGAACCCATTCTTCTGTAGTCCGGTCACACCATTTTTCCATCCAATCGAACAGATGCTCGTGCAAGTCTCCAAGGCCAAGGAATGTTTTTACGCGCAAGTGGGTCGAAGGATCGAATCGCAATATCATCATATTCCGACATTCTTCCAAATCCTGGAATGCCCACTTATGCGTATCCCACCACCTCGCAGGTGTTTCACTCATGGCTAGATTAAGGGCCCATAACCTTCGCTCTCGCAGAACCTCAGCCTCAAATGTTCACAAAAACTCCTTGATACTACTAGAGCGATAAAAGTAGGGCGGTTCTCTTACCTCGGAACAGATGCATAGAAGTCCTTTGTGATCCTAAGACATCGCAGCACAGATACATCATGTAATCGGTTCTGCCAGTTTTCTATTTCCCCATCGGAGTGGGAGAAACACTCGCTATCCTTTTCCCAACAAAGTACACCATTGGCTGTGGGGTTGATCCAATCTTCATCCTGTGTAGTTAAATTATAAAAATGATCCACATCTTCTTCTTCATGCACTAGTTCTGTATATTGTTCTCCTTCTATAGGTTCTAATGGTACTATCACTCGTGTACCTTAATTTTCAAATGCGATGCTTCTTTTATTCAAATTGATGATACCCTCCATATCTATGGCCCAGTCCAATCCCAGGAGAGCAGAATAGGGGCCTGCATCTTCTACAATCTAAATGACTTCGAAGTTAGCCTAGACCTTAACTCTTGTGATATCTACCATGATCTTTGATAATCTCCCCAATGGTATGATCTTCTGCTGATTAGCCATGCGTAGCTGGATAGTGGACCATTCCAACCTTGGTTCTCCCATTCGCTGCCAAGTATGCTTAGATAGTACGTTCGCATCTGATCCTATGTCTAAAATAATCTGATCCATCTCGTAATCACCAATTTTTGTGGTTAACCGCATCTCCCTACCAGTGTACTTCTTATTCTTGTACAGTTTGTTCACATCCTTAACTTCCATGGCTAGGTTTGTTCTTTTTGCACATTTATCTATCAAAGCTTGTAGGTTTTCTACTGCCCTTTCATTGCGCAACAACTTCATACATGCCTGCAGAAATGGTTTGACCTCATCATCTACTTGAGGTTTACGGGGGCTTGAGGAGTAGATATCTCAACTTTAGTAAAGTCTTGGTGAGCTACGACAAAGGTTTCCTGTTCCTTTTGTAGGTCCAAAACTTCTTGTTTGATGGCTACCTTTCGGATAAGAGGCTCCACTTCAGCTTTCTCTGGAGCTCCCCCAGTGGCCATCCCACTGCGTGTTATGGCATTAACACTTGTTCCTTCATCTCGAGGTTCTACCTTAACCCTTTGTACATTCTGTGTAGGTGTTTACTGCTTTTCCTGAATCTTGGCTATCAGAATCGGGCAATTTTCGATCACATGATCCAGTTGTTTACAGTACCTGCAGGACTGTCTCACAGGGCTCATGTAGTCCCTTGCAAAGTACCCTATTTCTCCATAGTTATAGAAAATCAGTTATCCTCTCCCCCTACTTGTGCTTCCACCTCGACCCCCTCCCATGCCCCTAGCTGGGGATCCACCCATACCCGAGGGGGATCTTGGTGAAGAAGGGTATAATTGTACCCTATATAGGTTTCTTTTGTCTATCATCAGATCATAGGTTCGACGGTTCTCTTCTTCATGTCCTACGGATCTACAAAACCTTCACCATTGTTGCTTTACTTCTGGGACATATGCACTAAGGTGAGGGCAGTGGTTAGTATCATGTAGGCCGGCTACATGATAGTCATCACACCATAATGCTGGTCCACTCAGTGTTGGACATAATGGACTGGGCCCCCCGCCTATAGGTAGTCTGCCAATAGTTGGCACTGATCCTTGGTATGCCCTGATACCCTACATCGTATACACCATAGGTCTGCAGTAGCTTATTTCCCTCAATACTTTCGCAGGTTCTGGATCTCGATGTGCATCGCTTCCGGATGTCCTTGGATTTGTTGTACTCCCAGCTGGGTATCATCTCTTGGTGCAACTTATAATTTCATAGCAATATCGAAGAATTTTTCCTGTGATTCAATGGCTTGATGACCCATAGGTACGCACAGATGAGGCAGTAACATATCAATGAACCATTCCTTCCACTGTCTGTCATGATACTCAAATTCTCCTTCTCTGATTTTTTTTTTAGCCATTGGTCAGCTTCCCATACAGACTCAGAGGGTCCTTGCTTGAAATCTTTCATATCATTCACTATCTGGGAGTAGGACTTAGGTTTCTTGAACTGTTGTTTCAAGGCATTCTTAATCTCTTCAATGGTCACATTCGCATGCTGAGCTATCTATCCCATATACCAATCCAAGGCTCTTCCTTCAAAGGCAAGGGATAGTTGCACTCTTTTCATAGCATCGTTGGCCACGTTCTGCGCAGTCCATACCGACCCTTTGACAAACCATAACCGATCCATATCTTCATCTCCTATGCCCTTGAAGGTAGGTATCTTGATGTGTGAGGCCATCTCGTCTTTTGGTGGTGGAGGTACAGGTGAGTTCTTACCCCTATGCTGAATTGAAGGTGGTGTAGTTGGAGGGCTATGCATAGCTGAATTCCTTACTGGGCTGTAGACAGATCTATCTCCCTCTTGATTAGTTGTATAGTATTTTGCACTTTTTGTTGTACGCTCACTCTAATCGGAGATCATTCACTCTGTATGACTACATAGAATGCTCTTTTCACACAATAATATCTTAATTAGTAATGGTAAGGTTTTCAGAAACTTATCCTGGAAACTGTTGAAGAACCTCTGCTTTGCCTCCTAATAAGACACAAATTGATCGATTGCAGATTCCACCACAAATCCCCCTAGCACACTTTCCACCCACTGATCTACTATGCGAGTGATGGTGTTATCAATCTTCTCCAACTTCTCGATCAACTTTGGGGTCTACTACGTGACCCATTTGTCCTTCCAACACTTCTGGAAATCTACAAGCATTGCAAGCCACTCTTGAATCTCGGTCGCAAATGTCACAAAGAAAATTTTGTAGATCTCTGTGAAAATGTATTTATTCTTCCACTTCTCTGTTGTAAACTTTGCGCTGCGATTATCTTTCATTGCAAATTTCTGAAATCGGTTTTCAAACCACTCTTCAATTTATTTCTTCTCAGGTCTCGAATGTTCCCTTGGAATTACCCAATCCCTCTCTCAAAATGTTCCCGGTCCCGGCAACGGAACCATTTGTTGGTTCGAGGGGGTCCTGACATAGGTTTGGAGGTTAAGGTTTGCCAACAAACCCCTATACTACTGGCCCTTTTGGCAGTGACCTACTTGCGCAGGCCAAAGTCTCACCCAAAGAAGTATGGGAGGGTGCTGGAACCAGGGTTTGCACACCCTAAGAGAGAGTAGGTAAGTCAAGCAGATATGCGTTTGTAGCCTATCAATTTCACACCAAACATATCTATTCACAGGGTTGTTAACAGTATGATTGCAATATACATATCTAATCTTGTGCACAAACCTAGTTAATAACTCCGCATCGATGTGCGTATCAACAGTAATCAGCACATATCATCATAATGCATCATCAATAGAGTATAGTTATATCATAAAATAGATATATTCACAGAATAAACAGATAACCAACAGTGTTCATAACATATCCAATAGTTCGCATCAACATAAATACCTTAGATCAGATAACACAGAAGTACATCAACCATATCCACATATATTAGTATCTACAACTTAATACAATCTGACACAACCTACACACATAGTAGGACCGAGGATCTCCGCACACACATACAACAGGATTCCTTACCCTAACAACTACAACAGATCTAACAATTCACACTTAGCATCTGACTTAATTCTTTCCTACCTTAAGACTCAAAAAGGTTCATATATTTATATCGACTTAGCCTATGCTTCCAATGGTTTGAAAACCATGGTTTGCAGACACTTGGTCTACCCTTGAACCATTACATTTCATTTACGGATTTGACCCACCCCAAAACCCCTGCGCTAAACTAAATAATATCAAAATTATACAAAATTATACAAAATTTGTAGCTTTTAGGTGACCCTGTTCCAACAAATACAGAGAAAGAAGGGAGAGAAGAGGTTTGCGCCAGATGTATATTATGTACCTAGACTAAAATGTAACCTTCTAAGCATTGGATAACTTGTGAATAAGGGCTACAATGTGTTTTTTCAGAATGATGTGTGCACAATAATGGATATACCTCTAAGTAGACAGGTCATTGCAAAAGTGCATATGACAAGCAATAGGATGTTTCCTCTTAAGATCAGAACAAACTTGAAGGAAGGAGGTGTTGTAGAAGCAGTCACACAAGAGGTCTTTCAAGAAGAAGTGAAAGATGAAAACTGGTTATGGCATTTGAGAGTTGGACATCTCAATTTTGGAGGTTTGAACATGTTGCACAGAAAAGGGATGGTAAAGGTATCACCACTCATAGAGAAACCAAACAACCTCTTTGAAGGTTGCATCTTGGGCAAACAACACAGAGAATCATTTCCAACAGGAAAGAGTATAAGGGCAAGGGCACCTTTAGAGATTTTCCAGTCAAATTTATGTGTACTAATGCAAACACCATCATTAGATGACAGTCATTATGTTTTGACATTTATATATGATTACATAAGAAAGACACGTGTTTACTTTTTAAAATAGAAAGGTGAAGTGTTTGAACAATTCCACCACTTGAAATCTCTTTTTGACAAGCAAAGTGGACAGTGCCTAAAAGTGTTGAGAACTGATAGAGGTGGATAATATATCTCCAAATACTTCCTACGTTTCTACATGGAGCATGGAATACACAACCAGTTTACCACAAGGTATACACCTAAGCAAAATGGTGTAGCAGAAAGAAAGAATAGTACCATCACGGACATGGTAGGAAATATGTTGAAGGAAAAACATTTTCCAAATGAGTATTGGGCGGAAGATGTCAATTGTGTAGCATATATTTTCAATAGATGTTCAACCAAAGTTGTTATGAAAAAAGTTTCCGAAGAAGCATGGAGTGGAACAAAGTAGTTTTTCACTCACATGAGAGTATTTGGATGTGTGGAATATGCACATGTCCAGGATCAGTTAAGGAAGAAGTTGGACATCAAGAGGAGAAGTGTATAATTGTTGGATGCAGTGATGAATCCAAGGCCTAGAAGCTCTATAATCCATCAACCAAGAAGGTAATAATCAGCAGAGATGTTCAATTCTTTGAAGAAGAAGCTTGGGATGGAAGTTTAGAGAAGACTGTGAATGTGAAGACATGTATTTCACATGAAGACAAAGAGGAATTGATTGCAGAAAACAATTCCTCAATGGTGGTTCCTACTCCACCTACACAGGCTCAAGATAGAACACCGCAAGAAAGCTATAGAGAAGCAGTGCAAAATCAATAAAGTGTTTCTCCAAGCACACCACAAGATCAACAACTCCCTCAAGTTCAAGTGGAACTCCAAGAACATCTTCAAAAAATACAAGAAGACCATGATTTAGAAATTTGAGTGAAATTTATGAGCAAGAAGAAGTAAATAATAATGATGGTTTAAATTCTTTTTTTCTTTGTTTTTTCATGTTGATGACCCAATCCATTTCGAAGATGCAGTCAAAGAATAAAAATGGATTGAAGCAATGAATGAAGAGATTGGAGAAATAGAAAAGAATGATACATGGGAGTTAGTGGACCTCCCACAAGGTAAATAAGTCATTGGAGTGAAATGGGTCTATAAGACCAAGAGAAATATTGAAGGCAAGATAGAAGGGCACAAAGAAAGACTTGTTGTCAAAGGCTACAAGCAGCAACAAGGAAGAGAAAATGAAGAAACCTTTGCACCAGTTGCAAGGATGGAGACAGTGAGGACAGTTTTGTCCATAGCAACACAACAGAAGTGGAAATTTGATCAAATGGATGTGAAGTCAGCATTCTTGAATGGAGTGTTGAAAGAGGAGCTATATGTTGAACAACCTACTGGCTATGAGATAGAAGGCCAAGAACACAAACTATGTAAGTTGAAGAAAGCTCTTTATGGGCTGAAGCAAGCACCAATAGCATGGTACATCAATATTGATGCTTACATGATGGATAATGGGTTTGACAAGTGTGATGGTGAACCCACACTCTACATTAAAGAAAATGACAGTAAAATCCTTATTGTTGTTTTATATGTAGATGATTTAATTTTTACAGCCAATGATGTTTCTCTCATTATTTATTTTAAAGTAGTCATGAAAAGTGAATTTTAAATGACTGACTTGGGTTTATTGAGATACTTTTTGGGGATAGAAGTAAAGAAAAATGAAAATGGAATTTTTATTTCCCAAGAAAAATATGTTGTAGAAGTTTTAAAGAGGTTTAACATGCAGAAAATCAAAGCATCGACAACTATAACTATCATGGGGTTGAAGTTAAGCAAATAAGATTGTAGTAAGAATGTCAATCTGACATTGTACAAGAGAATAGTTGGCAATCTAATGTATTTGACTGCAAGTAGGCCTGATATTATGTATGTAGTGAGTTTAATATCTAGATTCATGGAGACACCGAAGGAGACACATTGGCAAACAACCAACGAAATTTTAAGGTATGCGAATGGAACGAAGGAGTATGGTGTTCTATACTCCTCAACTGATAATTTTAAGCTGATTGGTTACACTGACAGTGATTGGGCTGGAAGTGTAGATGAAAGAAAGAACACATCTGGGTATGTGTTTCATTTGGTATCGGGAGCCATTTCATGGGCTTCCAAGAAACAAACAGTAGTTTCATTATCAACAGGAGAAGCTGAATATGTAGCAGCAACAACAACATGTCAAGTTGTTTGGATCAGAAGGATGCTGAGAGATTTATCATGCGAAAGAAAAAGGAACCACAATTTATTGTGATAATAGTTTAGCAATTACATTGTCAAAGAATTATGTTTTTCACAAGAGAACAAAGCATATAGATGTCAAATACCATTTTATAAAGGAATTGGTTAACAATGCTGAAATTGTTTTACAACATTGCTGGTCAGAGGAACAATTTGTTGATATCCTCACAAAGCCATTGGGACAAAGAAGGTTTGTTTATCTCAGATAGTGTCTGAGAATGATTTATGGAAGCAGTTATGATTAACGGAGAGCATCGGAAATCACTCCCAACCACTGCCATGAATAAAGAGTGGCAGAAACCCACACTTCATAAATTTTAGTTGCAGGGAAGAACACAACCCAATTTTTGAACCGAAGGCGTTTTCACGCAATTTCAATGAATATCAAAGCAAAGTACCCACGACCATTCTCTGCTTTAATTTTCCATCCATCGTTGTTGACTTATCATGCCTACACTTCCCCACCCGCAAAATTTAGCTTTTACCTTTTTAAGCCTTTCGCCATATCTTATTTCCCCGTCGAGGCAATATCGGCGAGACTCACCATACATCTAACTGCATTTGCAACACCCGCCAGAAACCTTTGATTTCCGTTATAATTTTACCTTTTGCCTTACTGCACTTCCCACCCTTTAAGTGCCCGTAGCCCGCACTTCGCAACATTTAGCGTTTACCACTTAATGCCTCACTAAATGTTAAGTTTCCACCTATGTGATCAGGTGGGACCCACCACATACCTTTATTGCATGCAAACCTTGTATTTACACATTTATTCCTTATCCTTTGTATTTCACACTTACCATAGCTTAAGCCGCATCATGCCCACATCTCGCAAGATTTTTCATTTAAGTCTTTAAGCTACCTGTAGTGGGCACTTTGCAAGTTTTCTTATTTAAGTTTTAAGCCACCTACAAGATAAGTTGTTTGCGATGTGATGTGGCCGCAAAGCACACATCACAAGATCATGAGGATAGTGCACAAAAGCGCCCGCAAGCTCAAGAGGATAGGCGCCCGCAAGTTAAACAATTTACATTGCGATGCGATGTGCCAAATCACATCACATATCACAAATTTTAAGTTTTCATGTATATGCACCAAGTTAAAAGTTAAGATCGCTAATATATGATTTGCGATAGAGCGCCAGAAGCGACGTGGTCTTAGAGCCAAAACATATAAGTTTTTAAGTCCGCCAGTTTGTGTGTTGAATGATGTTTCGTGTGTAAATAGTAGAAAGAGAGCACAGGATGATTCTAGTTGTTAAACATCCAATGTGCATTGAATTTCTTTCAATGCTCAGGCTTCGGCCATTTGTATTAAAAGCTATGTAGTTTCATATGTTTTGTGCTATGGAATGAAAAAAAAATTTCAATCCTCTCCTATGTTTTTACGCTTTGTCTATCTATATGTGTCGCTGTTATTTTCCATAGTATTTTGCATTCTCTTTGTTTTGGGAGAAACACATTTCTTCTGTGTATTGTTGTATTCAATATTTCGAACAAATTTGTGAGATAATGAAATGCATAATCCAACTTGAGAGAAAAAAGAAATGATTTAAGAGTTTCTACAGAAAAAAATAATATTAATAATAATAAATAAATAAATAAATAAAATTAAAACACTTCACTTTCTGCTCACTTTTGAGGTGCCATCCAAGTCCAAAAGTGTTATCCAATTCCAGCTCGAGGAATGGTCAAACCTTTGTCGTGTAAGAACAACTTCTGTTAATCATGTAAGACAATTTTTTTTTTTTTTACATTTGCTTATTCTCTTAATCATGGTGTGGGTGATGATTCATATTTTAACACGTTGGTCTGATGATTCATATTTTAACACGTTGGTCTAATTTTTTACGACACGAGACATGACACAAGTAGTTTATTTGTGCAATGGAAATCAAAATTGTTCAATTTCTATTATTTTTGCGAGATTGTTGAGATGATTGTAGAAGTAGGGAAAATGTGTTGGGTAATTTTTATATCAATATATTTTTTATAAGATAATTATAATGGGAAGATTATAGAAAATAGGGATAATGTAACAAAAATTAAAATGAATAAGATAACAGTAATGGAGAATTAAAACGAAATGAAATATAATCGGAAGTAATTTAAATTATTTCAAATTTCAATATTAGCTATATGTAGCGATGCTATACATTTATCTTTATATTTTCGTAGAAAGTTAAATCTTTAAAGCACATTTGTGCGGTGCTCATCATATTTGTGTCTGAAGAGTGAACTATAAACCAGTTCCAGATCACTAAAATTTGATATACTCTTAAACATTTTATCTTAAAACATTTTTCTATTATTTTATATTTATGCTCTCAAACTAGTTTCCATCCAATTTTGTACTATAAATTACATTACAGTGGATTAATTGTGATGGATTGCAGTATCGATTGATGGTCATGGGGATTATAATTACAATCATTATATGTAGTCTGGATTAGGGTTAGTAGTTTCCTGTGTTAAAATATTATTGTTTATCAATGTCTTAGTTTGGTTTATTGTGAAGGATTCAATCAAGAAATTATGAAAATTTCGAATGTCTTTCAATGTAATATTATTTGTTATTTCTTTATTTTTTATAGAATTGTGTGATGGGGTTGACTTTATTATTGTATGTAAATAGAAGGTTTTTGGAAGAAAATTACTAATGTATTTGCCTTTTTTTTAATTGAATTTGGAAGTAAATTATTAATGTGGTTGTGTATATATTATAGACATATATCAGTCATATTTATTAGTCCCTTGCTATGTAGAAAGAGTTTCTGGCTAAGTAAAACTTTAGAAATAGATTTGTCTCTTGATCACTATTAGGTTAGCATTGGCCATGACAATTTCTAATGCTTAACTTTCTAAATCATTAAAGTAATTTTGTTTTAATTAAAAATAATAATTTGTTATAATTTGGTTGAATAACAAATTTGTGTCTTATTTCACTATTCTTGACAGGTATCCCATATCCCCATAAATTTTGGTCATCTTGAAAACTTTACAGTTTTCATGGGGATCATCCTTGACATCTTGTTACCAAAATAAATTATAATCATATTAATTATAAATTAATTAAATTAATAATACAATCAAACTAAAGAATAATTTTAAAAACCAATAAATCAAACTAAATTATAAAATAAAAAATAATAATATAAAAATATATAAACTAAATATGAAAATAAAATTATAAAATTAAACTAAACAACATTATTATAGAAATAAAAATTAAAACTAATTAAACTACAGCAAAAGTAATAACACATTGAAAACTAAATTAAAACAACTAAAAGTTTGTTAATAATGAGAATAAAAAACTATCCCCTGTTACTTCATACAACAACCACAAAGTGCACAACAGTTCCTTATGGAAGTAACTAACAACTCACGACTGCCAAAACCTAGGAAGTAGGAGTGCTTCAAGTTTGATAGCTGCGCAAACTGCCCTGCTGCATCGGGGAGCAAGTTCATGCCGTGGACCGAACAATTTAAAAAAAATTGAAATGAGGAACCATTCATTTGATGAAAAATAAGCTTTGAAATTACTGCGATAAACAGAGAAACATGAAAGCATTGACACTGCATGTATGACCTCTTTCATTGTGTTGTAATTTATTTATTTTTATTAATTTTTTTTTTCAATAATCATAACCACCAGGAAAGTCCAACCATGTTATATTATTATCTATTTCTTGGTACTGTATCAAGGTCAAATATATAGTAAAATACCGTTTAATTTCAAGCATGCAGATCAAGAATTGAATCATGCTTATGGGTCTCTTGTGCTCGGGGATTTTGTTATGTGCATGCTATGATGATTTATGCAGATGATCATCATATTCCTGAGTGCTGGGAAAGAGACTGTCTCATTTTTCGGTCAAAAATTGATGGATGAAACCAATAGCTACTATTTTATTTTTTGAATGGATGCTTTTGCAACGCAGAATTAGATTTATATCTTATATTTAGATCTTCTCAATGTACCAGAATTATTTCCATGTGTTACATGGATGTTAGAATTATTTTGTTTATTAAATATAAAACGTAGGTAGATGACATAGGGTTTTTTTTTAAACAATCAATTTTATGAAAGATAATGATTTCTTCTTTCCTAAATGTATTTTTTTTAATGTATGATTGGATTTATATTCTTTCAAAAAACTATATTGCAGTCAAAAAGGTATTGATTAAATAACTTAAATTTGGATATTAAATGACTCGAAACATATGATTAGTAAAAATATATATTAGATTTTGGAAAAAATTAACAAGCCATGGTTGACAACTTAGTCTAACATTAACACTTATTTTCCATTACTTAGAGGGTGAGCATAATAATTGTTCATCCTAAATTTTTTATCATAAATTGTAGAAATTTCATATATACATGAAAAATATTTTGTGTTAATTTCAATTTAAGGTTAAGCATATTTTAAAATATTATTAAAAAACATTTTTCTAGGTTCATATTGATTTAGGACTACCGATTCTTAATATAATGAAAATTTGTTGAATATGACCAAATTTGCCTTAATTTTATTACATTTCTAAAATATGCAATTAAATTATAGTCACGTCAATTTACCATAACATTTGAGACTTTCATTTTATTGAACTTTATGACAAAATTGTTGCTAGTTATCAAAACTGTCTATTTAAGTGTTTCAGTTCAATTTTTGTTTATTAATTTAATTCAGTTTCACTGTCGTCATTTATCACCATATCTCCTTTAATGTGATTTTAACTCAACCGTAATATTAAGAAGAAAAATCTTTGCTCCACTATTTTCAATCTCTATGTAAATTAGAGCTCCCTATGCCTAAGACTCCAGTGTGATCGAACATGCGAAGCCCTCGTACAGTTACCACGCAATAGTTAACAAACAAAATCGTGATGAAGAGAGGTCTGACGAATGCCACAGAGCCACCACGTAGCATGCGAGCACGAATCTTGAAAAGTCAGCAGAAATTCGTGAGACTGGATTTGATTGCTGGTTGAGGGTTACCAGCATTGATATCCGACTGACCACAAAGAGAAAATATGAGAGAAATTGGAGGCCGATAGTAGCCGAGAGGAGCTAGCTGCAATTTAAAAAACACCCGACGAGACCATCGTAGTGATTTCGTCAATACTGTGTAAAAGTGTGATGGAGCGTCGAAGTCATGTGCAAATAATCTGAAAATTATTTAAAGGGCGGGAATAATCTGTTGCGTCAAAGTCTTTCACTAAGCATGACGCACAAACCGGTCAAAGGCCAGGTACAAATCCGGAGTCATTCTATTCATTGCAATGTGTGTTCGCCTCAAAATGGTACAAATACGCAGTTACATATTTTTTTGAAAAGTATATTTGGCAGCACAAATTTTGGAGAACGAATTCAAAATAATGGTTTGAAATTTGTTTTTTATCACACTTTTAAACCAAAAAAAAAAAAAAACACGAAGAATGGTTTTATGTAAAAGCCGAAAACGATAGTATAAAAGTCTATTAATAAAAGGCACGAAATACGAGTTATTAGGTATGTCTAAAATACCTTATTAAAAAGAATGGTTTTCTTTAGAAAGGTTTCATTCCTCATAAAATCTCTTTTTATAATATACGGGGGATATTCATTTTTTAAAAGGCCTTTTGAAAAAACGGAAGTGGTATATTTGACTGAAGGTCAATGTTGAAAGTAATGGTTTAAAATGAGCAAATTTTAAAAAATAAGTGGAAGCCATGGCAAAGTAAAAAGTATTCGATAATTAGTGTTCAATATTAATGTGAAGCAGAGACCACCAAGAAGCTCAGAAAGTCAAAGTGACAGCAAGAGAGGATTGATTTTTTTTTTTTTTTTTGAAGATGAAGAGTTTGGTGAATCCTACTATACTAAGCCACAATTGTATGATGAATGAAGAATTTGCAGAATAAGTAGAGAATGAGCACATAGATGCTCGTAAACCTTACTGTGCACATCCACAAGTGGACTAAGATTTGGTTAATCTACCAACAATTCTTGATGATGACAGTTTTTTGAATCCAACAATAGTGCTTTATGATGAATATTTGGTTAATATAGCAATAGAGCTTGTTGGTAATAGTGAAGTTTCCATTGGATCAGTAAATTCTATGGTGAATTTAGAAATTAATATTGTTGATGTAAACTTGGATGAAGATTTGTTGACTAATTATGAATGGTTTACATGATGCAACAAAAATATGATATTAAGATGATGCTAGTTGGTGAGATAATTCCACTCGAGTCTAAAAACCAAGTGGAACACAACCTATCTGCAGCAACACAAGTTAGTAAATAAGTGGAAGAGACAAAGTCAGAGAAAAAGACAAAGATGGAGGCATAAGTAAAGAAGGAAGTGCAAAAGGAGAAATCTTTCATTGGAGAAATCTCTCATTGTAGAGCGGAAGGAACAAAACCAATGTAGTTCTGCATATGTTTTTAAACTTACCATTCATTTCAAATGTGCAGGTAAATAGGACGATTATGAAGAATATTTAAATTTCAAATTTCCTTGAAGCATGAATTGCAACACGATGTCTATATGAGATCTACATAAAAGCTGCATAAATGAATGTTGAAGATAGTATGCATGATGAACACATCAATGAAATTTTCAGGTATTAGAGTTTTGAATGAAGAGTTAAACTTTTATTATCATCTTATGTTGCTACAAATTGATGATGAAAAGCGCACTACATAATACAATATGTGGTAGTAACCCACATACAAGTTCTTTTTTTAATAAGTTGAGAACATACTTAGACAACATGGAACAATGAAGGACCTACACCAACAAATGATGAAACTGAGGTTTGAAGGATACAAGAAAAAGAAAAAGATGAAAAAATTTAGAGGCTATAGGATTTTGAAGAAAAGAAAAAGAAAAGGAAATCGAGATGATCTCAAATATTTAAATTGTAAGCCTAACTCAGACATAGACCAACGTGCATCTTAATTAATTTTTTATATGGTTGTAATTAAAGGGATTGTTGAAAAATCTAATTCCAACCACCTTCTAAGTATCAAAACATTACACCAAATATCCTAATTCAATTTCCGTTATTATAGTCTTTTATCGACATAGAATTTTCTTATGTACATCGAACATTTCCTTATCGACATTCAACATGCACACGGAAAACAATAATCAAAGAATTAACGAGTAGTTGACTAGGTGCATTTTTTTTAATATGAATGTCTTCTTAACATCCTATGAAATCATTCAATGGAAAATGGATGTTTTAATTCTAATGTTATAATGGTATGGGATTGTTTTTTCAATAAAATGGTCATACTTATTCTGTGATATTATTTAATTCTAATTGGATATTTTAATCCTATGAGTTTTGTTTTCCAATAGAGTCATTGTAAAAATGAGATTTTGGTCTGTGAGCACTTATAATGAATGCTATGATTTAGGTGAGATGGGTGGTCCCAAGAGTATGAGATGGTTTTGTAAACAAATGAAATGTGAAAATGGGATCTTGGCTGTATGTTATCTCGTCTTTTTGTATAGTTACTGTGGATATCTAGACTGATGCATGTATCAAATTAACATTTTGAGATAGGTATTTCCCATACATTATCAAATTAATATTTTTTTGTTAATCTTTTCAAGGGTTAAAATCAATACGAAACGCTGAAAAATAGGGCATGCAGAGCGATCAGAGTGTAAAATGAATCTCTAAAATGCATCAACATCGGAGGGTTCCTGCCTGTGATTTGAACCGTGTCCCATGAGGTGCGAGCGCCTTCCATAAAGACACAACCCTTTTTTATGCTTCTTCCCTCTTCCTTCCCGCCCTTCAATATGCTCCAGTCTTTTTTAAGACTATTCAATTGCCCAAATGTTCAGAGCTTTCTGCTCCTTCCTCGAAATCTCTTGCTTATAAAGATGGCGAGATTTTAGAAGTCTGAAGCTATCAGAATTCGAGGGTTTTACGCCCTTACGTTCAAAAACCCGAAATCTTAAGCCGTTCAAGAAGCACGGCTGACATTTTCTTCTCGCATTCAACATCCATGAAAATATAGAAAGGAAACGAAATCCGCAGAAGAAAACGAGAACGGAGCCAAACGGCACAAATGCTGCAGATACAGTTTTAATTATTTGGTTTTTGAAGAAGTTAAAAGTGCTTGTAAATCATTTTTATAAATCATTTTTTTTTTTTCGTTTTTAAAGTTTCAGAACATCCCATAGTTAATCATAACAAATTTAGAGCAACATGATTTTTAAAATAAATAACTTATCCGCGTCTTAAATTACTACAATATCATAAAATATGGAATTTCTAATGGTCATGATTTTGTTGATTTAAATAGTTTGTTTCATTGGTCTTTGTGATTTGCAAATTTATTTATCAATACGAAAAATGTAATCATGTGTTTGTTACAAAGTGGTCTTTAATATCATTCCAACGACTTGTTACTGTAACCTAACGTAAACGATCTAGGCGTCCAAGTACTTTTGAAGTCATATAATAAATATTTGTATTATCTAGACTTAGAGAGTTATCAAAATAAATCGGTATAATCTTGGGGAGAAAATCTTATATCCTTTTTTGTAAAAACATGTTGCTATAATTATTGAGAATAATTTGAGATATATAAATTGTAAGTATGTAAATTTGTTTTTGTAATGTGAGATTCAAGATACACGCATAAAAAAAAAAATTAAGTAATTAGAGAAGTCTTATTTTCTTAAATAAATTAAAAACGTGTTAGTATAAAATGAATATATTTGTTAATGGTAGGGAAGAAAAGTATCTGCAATATCTTCATCTTAATTTAACTTTTTTTTTAATAATTTCATATAATTCTACTTTTCAATAAATTTTATAAATTTATTTATTGATTAAATTAAATTTATAATAATAATAATAAATCTATAAATCAAAATAATTAAATATTATTTTAAATATTTTATGAAAATAGAAACTATTATTTTAATTTTTATTTTAAAATTTGGTATATAAAAAATTTATGTCTATATTTTAAAATAATTTAAAATATTTCATTAAGTATTTTTATTATATAATAATTTCTTATATCTATATATCTATACATATAAATTTCATCAAAGTAGTGAAACACTTATGTAATTATGGAAATTTGTAGAGCGTCACGATCATGTGTGGCAGTTATCTAGTAGTGTATCATATTTTATTATTCTTCATGTGTATTTTTTTTGTGTGTTTGATAGTATGAGTGATGGAATGGAAGAGGAGGAAAAAAAATTGACACAAAAGCTACGACTCATGGCTCTTCTAGCCTCATGCATCTCACAATGACCCAACCATGGGTATATAAGGACCTAATTTACGAAATAAAAAATATTGCAAAGTCCAACAAGACTTGACTCAGCTTAGGCTAACTTGTTCATGCAAACTCACACTAATTTTATTTTTCCAAATATAGACTAAACTCGAACTAACTCACATTCTTAAGATAGACTGCACTGCATGAGTGAGTAGTTAGTTATTTCCAAGACCTCCCCTTAATTACAACTGTATGACTGAACATAACTCTACTACGCTTGTTAGGCTTACAATAAAAATTGACTCAATCACAACTTGAACATTACTACTAGTCTAAGTCTCAGGTAGGCTTACAATGACTCGAAACTTTTACAATGATGGATTTTATTTTATTTTTCTTCCAAATTATATACACTCGAAAGTGCATCATTCTCTGCTACACTTTCTTACTGTAAACTACATATTTATTCGCTTAATCCTGCTATAATTTTTCTTTTAATTATATTGTGTTTGTTACGAGCTTGTATTCTACAACTTCAGTTTCAACAATTCTTTCAACCCTCGACTGCTGCCACAAATTTTCATCTTCGAACTATCTTCTTTTCTTTGCTTCTCGCGCTTCATATTCCTGACCTTCTTTGTGTCATATTTCTTGATAGAAAAATATAATTTCTTCTTGACTCCATTGCCGAAAAATTGTTTCAGTGCTTTCTTATTTATATTCAGAAACCTGTATATATTTCTCTTCACTTTCATCATCATTACTACTACATTTTTCCTATAATATACACCCTGAAGATCATCATGAAGATTACCTGTAAAATCATAATCAATATTTTTTCTCTCATTCACCATCTCATTTAATTATTTTATTCCAGTTTTTTCTTTAAGAATATTATCAAAATTTTCAATTAGCTTCTTAATCCATTATTGACTGAGATTCAAATCTGCATCAAACCTTTCAATAAATTTGTTTTCATTTTTTGCTCCCATACTATTTTGAATACCTTCATAATAAATTAAAAAATGTTAAAAAAATCTTTATTATGCTCGACAGTGAGAGATTCCTTCTCTTCCTCTTCTCTTTATGCCTCTTATTCAATTGCATTAAGACTATATTCCACTATTATCAGGTTAGTGGATATTATCATAAAAAACTCTTGAGTGTATCATCACCTATTTCTTGACCACACACTATTTCATGAGTAGTTCCAACTACTTAATAACTTGTTGTTACAATGGAAAATTCAATCTCTATTTTTTCATAAAAAATGGCACTTACCATATTACCATAATCAATTCACAGTTTAAAAATTAAACCACACATACCATCAACATAATTCTCGTCCACCCTATGGTAGGATATATTAGCATGCATGCGTTCATTAAAAATTTCACCTTCACCAAATTTGTTAGTTACAACTACATTCACTAATTCACATCTCACTTTTTAGTCACCATCCACATCTGTCTTGTCACAATGGGATTCACCAAATCTTCACTATCCATGATATAGTGGGGTTCTTAAGCATCTATATGGTGTTGTTGTCCTTCACATACATAAGCTTTAACTTCCCTCTCTCCAATACTTGTTGCGACTTCTTCATCCATATTCATGGATTCTCCAAGCTCTGTTGTCCTCCCAGAGTGTTGCTCTTATACTCTCATATATGCGGTTGACCTCTCTATTTACTCAACATATTATGACACAAATTTTTGTTTCATGCCACTTTCCTTTCTACCGAATTCAGATTCTAGGATCTTACACGCTTCATTGCAAGATATATTGTTTGCTACCTTGCACAAAAAATTCTCATCCAATATGTTTTTGGATATAGTGATGAATCAAAGGCTTACAAGCTCTATAATCCATCAACCAAGAAGGTAATAATTAGCAGATATGTACAAAAGAAGAAGCTTGGGATAGAATTTTAAAGAAGATAGTGAATGTGAAGACATGCATGTCTTAGGAAGAGCAAGAGGAATGCACATCAACAAATAGTTCCTCCACGGTGGCACCTCCTCCACCTACACAAATTCAGCAGAGCACACCACAATAAAAAAATAGAACAACCTTGAGAAATCAAGGAAGTGCCTCTCAAATCACACCACATGGATCTGAAACTCCCTCGCATTCAAGTGGAACTCCAAGCACACCAAGAAGACCAAGATTCATAAATTTGAGTGAAATTTATGAGCAAGAAGCTGCTAATAATAATGTTCTGAATTATTTATTTAATTTATTTTGTCATGTTGATGACCCAATTCATTTTGAAGATGCACAAAAAGAAGAAAATGGATTGAAGCAATGAATGAAGAGATTGGTGCAAAAGAAAAGAATGAAACATGGGAGTTAGTGGACCTCCCAAAAGGTAAAGAAGTCATTGGAGTAAAATTGGTCTATAAGACCAAGAGCAATGTTGAAGGCAACATAGAAAGGCATAAAGAAAGAATTGTTGTCAAAGGCTACAAGCAGCAACAAGGAAGATATTATGAAGAAACCTTTGCACCAGTTGCAAGGATGGAAATAGTGTGGACAATTTTGTCCATTGCAGCACAACAAAAGTGGAAAGTCTATCAAATGGATGTAAAATAAACATTCTTGAATGGAGTGTTGAAAGAGGAGGTATGTGTTGAACAACTTCCTGGATATCAGATTGAAGGCGAAGAGAAAAAAGTGTGCAAGTTGAAGAAAGCTCTTTATGGGCTAATGCAAGCACCAATAACATGGTACAATAGGATTGATGCTTACCTGATGGATAATGGGTTCGAAAATTATGATGGTGAACGCACACTCTACATAAAAGAAAATGACGGTAAAATCCTTATCGTTGTTTTGTATGTAGATGATTTAATTTTTACTGGAAATGCAGTCTCTCTCATTGTTGATTTTAAAGCGGTCATGAAGAGTGAATTTGAAATGACTGGTTTAGGCTTATTGAGATATTTTTGGGAATAGAAGTAAAGAAAAATGAAAAGGGAATTTTTATTTCCCCAGAAAAATATGTTGCAGAAGTGTTGAAGAGATTTAACATGGAGAACTGCAAAGTAGTAGTAACTCCAACTATCATGTGGTTGAAGTTAAGAAAATAATATTGCAGCAAGAATGTCAACCCGACATTATTGAAGAGCATAGTTGGCATTCTAATGTATTTGACTACAACTAGGCTTGATATCATGTATGCTGTAAGTTTAATTTCCAGATTCATGGAAACACCAAAGGAGACACATTGGAAAGCAACGAAAATAATTTTGAGGTATGTGAATGTAACAAAGGAGTATGGTGTTCTATACTCCTCAACTAATAATTTTAAATTGTTTGGTTACACTAACACTGATTGGGCTGGAAGTGTAGATGACAAAAATAACACATCTGGGTATGTGTTTCATTATGGATTGGGATCCATCTCATGCGCTTCCAAGAAGTAACCATGTCACACCTCCCAATTTCCTTCCCAATTTTTTTTTTTTCTTCAGTCAACATTTCAAGTTTAATTTTAGCAAGGTATTTTACTATTACTTTGCAGATTTGATCAGGTCAACTTGTTTCCCAATTTTACAGTTTATTTCCATGTATCAACTACCTTCAACCACTTGAGAATTAAGTATATTTGTAACTCAATTGTAAACATATTTGTAAATAAAATGGGAAATAGATATATTGGTAATAAAACCTAACCATAATTAACATAGCACATTATGGGTTTAATTATCACTAGCTATCCTAGGTTCAACCTTTATTTGTATAACATCAACCTTTGCGCATTCAACATGTTCATAGGTTTGATGACCCTATGTGAAATCGGTTCGATTTCACACGTTGCCCATATTGTTATATGTCAATGGTCCTCTATGAAATTACTTTGATTTCCCACGATTACTACTCCATCTCTCCACTCATTGATGAGATATAACTCTTCGTGCTATGAAATTCAACTATGTTTATATCTATGCGTACATAGAGCTCGTGTCTATTTATTTGCTTTTCGTACGCGTTTAAATCAAGATTTGGAATTATCTGTGTTGGCTTCCACGTAATAAAATTTTGTAAATGTGTGCAACATAATTGTGGATTGAGATGGGACGTTGGATCCCATGCAAGCTCCCATACAATTTTTTTTCTTTTCTGTCTCAGAGTTTGTAATGGTTTTCTGTTCATTCATGGCCATGGGAGTTAGCTCCACGTAACTCTAGATACGTTTCATCAGCCTATCTTGTTGCCACGACAATTCTTATGGCACGATCCAGATGCTGTAACATTTAATTGTGTTGCTTGTCATATTAAATGTTTGACGTATGATGTACATTGCATATTTAACTCTTCGATCCGTGGCTTCTACCCTAAGATATTGCCATATGGACGACTCCGATTCATCCTGAGTGTTAGGGTTTTATGTATCGATTCTGGAAACGTTGATATAAATTCACCACGTTAATTTGCTCCTTGGTTCTTTTCCCTTTCTACGCGTTTGATCTGTCACACCAAAATGAAGTTCGATGCCACCGACAACTGAATGGGACTCAGTCCAGTCTTTGGCGTATCTCTAAGCTGTATTTGAAAATTCAGGTATGAAAATTCCATCGGTTTGAATTTTCACACTTTAATATCACTGTTTACCAATGGATTCCCTTTTCTGGTGTAGGTTTACTCTTCTTACTTCGCGTCAACACTGAGATTTTTGGGTTGAGATGGCTCACTTGCCATCGTTTAGTTCCAGATTTAGTTGCATCTAACAATTGGTCAAGATTTTGGTGCGTTCTCACAACAAGTTCTGTTGTTTTCGCAGAGAATTGGTGGCTTTGTTTTCAAGTGATTCGATTTGCGTAGGTTAAATCCCTTACACGTATTCTCCAGAGTTAGGCATGAATGACTGCACTCAAGTTTCGAAGCTTAACATCTACTCTACGCTCAACGAAGATTTTTCTGAGGTTCTCCACAGGGCTCTAGAAGGAAGCTATCTCTCTCAACATTCTGGTTCGTTTTTGTTTTTTGACCTGTGTAGAACGCCATACCTCTGGTTCGTTCACCATTTGAATTTGAATTCCCAGGTTGTATGTATTGATGAAAATTTCTATTTATATGTAACAGGGCATGGATGGAGTACGTTTCTCTCTCGCCAGGTAGACATTATCCTCTTAGTTATCATTTTATCTTTGTTCCGCCTATTCTTCCTCGCCATACTATGCATCGTATTTATTTTGGGTTTTTGTGTCTTACAGGTAACTATGACCTACGCCTTACTCTCTCTCTGGAGCAATGAGAGTCGTGGCTTCTTCCTACATTTAACATTGACTTCTCTTGCCTCTCACAGGTCGGTATTCACCGAACACTGGTTAGAGGAAGTCTGTCCTTCTACAGCTTAATAATTGTACTGATAAAGTTGTAGAATTTATTTTGTCAATTATAAATGTTAATTCCCAATACTGCATGTAGATTTATATCAGTTCTCGGAGCATTATGAACTTTCCCCAGGCCGCAGTGGCATGTAGACGTTGGATGTTTATATATATATATATATATATATATATATATATATACTGTACCTTACTTTTCATAATACCCATTTTGATTTAATGGATTTCTATGTGTATTTTATTGCCTTGGAGCTTTCAGACCATACAGTCATGAGGCTATCTTCATGAACATGGTGATATTTTAGTGAATACTATACTGCTCTTCTCTATATCATAAATCAGTATCCTGTATTATTATATCTACACATTTTATTTTGTTGTTAAACAATAGTTTTGTAGATACTATTTTCGTAGTAGTAAGATGTTTTATCTAGGGCATTTGCATGTAGTTTTCAGGCCACACTAGTTTATAGTTTTGTTAGGTACAATGACTAAGTCTCTTCGATAATTTTGGAAATAGTACAACATATCACCAACTCTGTTCTATATCTCTGTTATTAATTTGCACAGGATATTTGTCTAAATTATCTACAGGTGGTGTACGAATATGTATCTCTATTTTTTTTTCTAGAAGACATTTGTATTTATAATCTACCATTTTACACCCTTGCCTAGGGTTCACATGATAGACTAGAATACATATATTTAAATATGCCCTGCTATGGTAAATTTGTATGTTAGTTATTTACTTACTTCCTTTCATCCATTAGTTCTGTTCTCTAATATAATATTTGTTCCATTAAGATAAATAACAATGAGTAGTTTCATGCAAATTAATATTTGTTTTCTTCTGCTATTGTATTAGCTGCTTACTTGCCAAATTAATTTACCATTGAGCTTCTGGTTATATATGAATGATGTGCTGACCCTAAAGTCAGTCTGTACATTCTTTCCTTTCATTATTTAATGCATAGTTTAAACTACAGTTCATTTCCTCCTATTCTCAAGTATAATACAGGAACTCCCATACTGCTTTATATTAGTCGTGCTCACAAACGTATATTCATATATCAGAAGTAATTCGAGGTAAGTTATCTGTAGAGGATATGTATCCTCAGATTTAAACCAATCTTGGTTTAGAGGTTCTGTTGGATTCTACCCTACAGGATTCTGTTCTACAACTATACAGAATTATAAAGGTGAATTCCTTATGATTAATTCTGTTAAATGTAGCACTAATAAATATAATAACATATAAATCAAATTTTTCTTTCTTTCTTTTATATGTAGCCAATTCATACTATCTGAAGTAAACACATTCAATAATTTCAAGGACATACCACTCATGAAATTGACCAACCGCCCAACCTTAGAGTTCTTCTGTCTCCCAGAACTCACCCCCGAGATGAGATCATCTCCTAGAACAGATCAACCTCTAATCTGTTTAGGAGTAGCTTATTTAAGCTATTGTTCCCCAAAGCCTGTTTCTAATTATGCGTCCAGAATATCAGGATGCTTTTCTTCTTGTTTTCCTAGGCTTCCCATTTTTGGGATTCTTTAAAGATATTTTATGCTTTTCCTCAGCTTTTCCAGCTTTTTACCTCTTCCCAACTACTTTCCTCATCATTGGGGAATTTAGATTTTTCCTCAAAAATCCAAATTAGAAATAATTTCTTTCAAGGATTTTTGAAAGATTGTGGGGAAATATTTGCCTCATCCATCCTCATGGATTTAGCAAGTGATCTCTTAAATCTCATTTTGGTCAATCTACACCACATCATTTTATTCATTTACTCAATTAATTATTTAATTACATTCACAAAATATTTATCCTTTGGGGTCCACTCCCCTTAGGATTAAAGTTCAATTGTCTGGCTTTGAAATTCAAACACATAAATTGGGGGTGTTACAAACCAATAGTCGCATTATCAATAGTAGAAGCTGAATATGTGGCAGCAACAAGAGCAGCATGCAAAGTAGTATGGATGAGAAGGCTGCTGAGAGATTTGTGTCATGAGAAAGACAAAGGAACCGTAATTTATTGTGATAATAGCTAAACAATAGCATTGTCAAAGAATTCTATTTTCCATAAGAGAACAAAGCACATAGATGCCAAATATCATTTTATAAGAGAATTGGTTAAAAATGATGAGATTATTTTGCATTATTGTAGGACAGAGGAACATTTTTCTGATATCCTCACAAAGCCATTGGAACAAAAGAGTTTTGTTTATCTGCGATAGTGTCTGGGAATGACTGATGGCGGTGGTTGTGATTAAGGGGTAGTGCTGGAATTATACTCCTAACCACCGCCATGAATGAGAGGCAGCAAAAACTAACACTTCAAATAAATTTTGTGCAGAGAAGGAAAAGCAAGGATCCAACAGCCTGAAGGCGTTTTCCCGCAACCATAGAAAATAGAGTACCTGAGCCATCCTCTGCATTTATTTCCTTACCTACAAATTTGACTTACATTTTTCCCGCAGCACGCAATCGCAATGTTTCTATTTTAAACTTAAGCCATTCACCATATTTTATTCTACCACCGATGCCATATACAACGGGACCTACCTTAACCTTACTGCATGAGCCAAAATTTTTTTTGCGTTCATTTACTTCTATTTCCCTTTCCGCACTTACTTTTGTTTACCGCCCACAAAGCGCACTTCGTAGAGTTTATCACTTACCTTTTCTCCATCCATAAGTTATGTTATTTTCCGTGTGATGCGATTGCACTATCAAAAATTGAATTCGTAACCATTTAAGTTTACCGCTTAGAGCCATGAAGTTAAGATGTTTGATTTGTGATGCGATCGTGCCATCGCACATCCGCCCCCAAGAATTTATGTTTACCTATGTTTACACCATTTGAATTTTAAGATTTTCGATCTACAATCTACTATAAGGAGCCAGATGCGATGAGTACTCAGAGCTAGAACAAATAATATTTCAGATCTGCGAGTTTATGTTTTGAACATGTTCTTATGTGTTTTCATGTATAAACCAGAATACGGTCTACGTGTCAATTTAATGAATATATGAGTCTTTTGACAGCCCAAGGACAAATGGTTTTTGAACGTTCGTTCAAAAATTGTATTGCATTGATTAGAATTAGGTTTTTAGTCTTCGACCATTTGTATTAAAAAGAAATGTAATTTCTTTTTGCATGGGAGAGAGTGCTGGAATAGTAACAGTTTTTTGTTCCTCTCCTATGTATTATGTTGTCTGTGTATTGACTATTATTTTTTCCACAATTTGTTTTATCCTCTGTGTTGTGGGGAAACTCATTTTCCTCTGTGTGTTGTATTCAGAAATTCCAACTGCCCACATCGAAGGATAACCTGGGGGTTTGTCACATGCAGATTATCTGGCCTAAATCTCAATTAATAATAACTCATGTCTTGAAATCTGACCACAACCTGGAAGATCATCACGTGCAATGAAAAATGAGCAAGAAGCGTAGGCTGGGATCTACTCCAAGCCCGAGAGGTAGGAATTGACATCTCTCAAAGTCATACTTAATGTTGAAAAGAAAAGGCCTCTTTGTATAATGAATTCATTTATGACAAAGAATAATCCAAAGTATACAACAATATTTTCCAAAGTGAACGTCCTGGTTCAGATCTAGGCATGGGATTCTGAGTTAGCCGTAGTTCTACTTGAGGTATAGATTTTGATTTTTGTCAAAGCTCTTTTAAGAGGTAGCATCAACCAGTTGATGTCACACCAAGTAAACTTTTCAAAGGCTTCAACAATCCCCAAATAAAGTGCTTCTTGCCAGACTCCACACTATTTTTTTATTGATACATGCAAATTTTCTCAATTGATTGGAATTTTAGAAACATAATTTTGATTTCAAACAATATATATTTACAGATGATAAGGGTAAATAATATTTTACTCTTCTTGTGTATATCCATTTGCTTAAAAAAATATATATATATTTTTAGTCATGGAAGGTTTACAGATTTCAATATCTGCAACTTAAGATTATGCTCGCTTACTTTCAACAACTGAAATATTCAGAAAAAAAGTACAAATGATTCCTCTATTTTTTTATGGAAGTTTGTCGAAATCCTTGAATAAAAAAAACATAGATGTATGCGATCCCCTACAACACAGAGAATGAAAAATATGTGTGGAATTAAACAATACATAGAGAGACAGTGAGACACAAGAGAGGAACAAACTTCGGTTTCCTATTCCATTACTAAAAAAAAAATGAAATTACATTTGTTTATACAAAAATGTCCAAATCCTGAGCATTGAAATCAATTCACTGTTGAAACGGGCATTTAACAACCAATCATCCTTCCTCTCTTTTTTTGTTGTTTGCACATGAAACAACATTCAACACACAGAGTGGCAGTCTTGAAATTTTATGCAATTCAGTTCAGGAAACACATCATGTCCATCGCTTCAGCACACATTGACGAACTTAACATTTAAAATATGTGCGAACACGCGAAAAATTAAATCTTGCGATATGCGATGTGACATGGCACATTGCATCATAAATTCAAAATAATAACTTACGAGCACATAATCCATTAACTCCTGATATTTTCAGGCGCCAATATCCATTATCCTCTTGAGTTTTCCACGTGGCCTTTTTTTGATCGCATCAGAAATAACATAAAACATTTTGCGGGCGCTTAAACAGGTAAGTTATAAACTTTGCGAAGGGCGGTCTATGGATGGTAAGCCACGGGAAATGAAAAATAAAAAAAGGTAAGGAAATAAGATGAAATGCACAGTTTTATGAGGTATTGTGACAAAGTATATGATGGGTGCTTCCGGATCACATCGATGAAAATATAAGTTTTGGTGTGGGCTTAAAAGTTAAACCATAAAGTTTGCGAAGTGCAGGTGACGACCAGAAAAGGCGTGGTAAGTGAAAAATCAATAAATCAAAGGAAATGGCGGAATACAAGGGATTTCACGGTTTTGCGAATGTGCTGGAGGTAAGTGGTGGGTCCTGCCAATATCGCATTGGCAGGGAAATAAATTATGGTGGAAGGCTTAAGGGGTAAACAGGAAAAGTTGTGGGATGTGCCTTATATCACATCAGTAGGGAAATAAATTATGGTGGAAGGCTTAAGGGGTAAACAAGAAAAGTTGTGGGATGCGCCTGTGGGAAAATGGTAAGTCAATGCGGAAAGAAATAAATGTAGAGAATGGGCTTCAGGTACTTTGTTTATATATTTTTTTTTTGTGTGAACGCCTCTAGATTTGAAAACTGAGGCTTGTCCTTCCGTGCACATAAAAGTTCAATGAATTTGTTTTCTACTGCCACTATTTATTCATCGCGGTGGTTGGCAGTATTTCCAACACTCCCCCTTAATCACAACTACCACCATAGATCATTCCTAGAAACCATCTGGGATAAACAAAACTCTTCTGTCCCAATGGCTTTATGAGGATATCAACAAAATGTTCCTCTCACCTGCAATGTTGCAAAACAATTTTACCATTGTTAACTAATTCCCTTGTGAAATGGAATTTGGCATCAATATGCTTTGTTCTCATGTGGAAAACATAATTCTTTGAAAATGAAATTGCTAAGTTTTTATCACAAAAGATTGTGGTTCCTTTGTCTTGCTCATGACATAAATCTCTTGGCATCCTTCTCATCCAAACAAATTAGCATGCTGCTGTTGTTGCTGCTACATATTCAACTTCTGCTATTGATAATGAAAGTATTGGTTATTTCTTGGAACCCCATGAAATGACTCTCGATCCCAAATGAAAGACAGACCCTCATGTGCTCTTTCTTCCATCTACACTTCTAGCCCAATCACTGTGAGTGTAGCTAACCAGCTTAAAATTATCAGTTTCAGAGTACAGAACACCATACTCCTTTGTTCCATTTACATACCTCAATATTCTCTTGCCATCTTTCCAATGTGTCTCCTTGGTTGTCTTCATGAATTTGGATATCAGATTTACTGAATATATTATATCAGGCCTAGTTGCAGTCAAATACATTAGACTACCAGCCATGCTTTTGTACAATGTTGGATTGACATTCTTGTTGCAATCTCCCCTGCTCAACTTCAACCCCATGATAGTTGGAGTTTTTGATTCTTTGTTGTTATACATATTGAACCTATTTAAAAATTCTTTGACATATTTTTCTTGGGAGATAAAAATCCCCTTTTATGTTTTCTTCATTTCTATGCCCTAAAAATATCTTAGTAAACCCAAGAAAGGCATTTCAAATTCACTTTTCATGACTTCTTTGAAATCAAAAATGAGAGAAACATAATTTCCTGTAAAAATTGAATCATCTACATACAAAAAAAAAATAAGTATCTTACCATGATTTTATTTGATGTAGAGTGTGCATTCACCATCACACTTTTCAAACCCATTATACACCAAGTAAGCATCAATCCTGTTGTACCATGCTCTTGGTGCTTGCTTCAGCTCATAAAGAGTTTTCTTCAACTTACACACTTTGTGTTCTTGGCCTTCTATCTCATAGCTAGGAGGTTGTTCAACATACACCTCATCTTTCAACACTCCATTCAATAATTTTGATTTCACATCCATTTTATAAAATTTCCATTTTTGCGGTGATGTTATTGACAACACTATCTGCACTATCTCCATCCTTGCAATAGGTGTAAAGGTTTCCTCATAGTGTCTTCCTTGTTGCTACTTGTAGCCTTTGACAACAAGTCTTGCTTTGTGCCTTTCTTTCTTGCCTTCAATGTTTCTCTTGGTCTTATAGACCGATTTCACTCCAATAACTTATTTTCCTTGTGGGAGGTCCACTAACTCCCATATGTCCTTCTTTTTTATTACTCCTATATCTTCATTCATTTCTTCAATCCACTTCTCTT
The DNA here is from genome assembly GCA_034641835.2 of Pinus albicaulis. Classification (NCBI taxonomy): domain Eukaryota; kingdom Viridiplantae; phylum Streptophyta; class Pinopsida; order Pinales; family Pinaceae; genus Pinus; species Pinus albicaulis. Next base: position 1,005,529,124 of record CM076584.1, on the reverse strand, counting down.
CTTTTAATACATCTCCAAAATGGATTGGTTCGTCAACATGACAAAATAAAGCAAATAAAGAATTCATAACAACATTACTATTTACTTATTCTCACTCATAAATTTCACTTAAATTTTTGAGTTTTGATGTTCTTGTATTTGTTGAAGATGTTCTTGGAGTTGCACGATAACTCGAGGGAGTTTATGATCCCTGTGGTGTGCTTAGATAAGCACTTCCTTGTTTTTTCAATGTTGTTCTATTTCTTACTTGTGGTGTGCTCTCTTGAGCTTGTGTAGGTGGACTAGGAGCCACCGTTGAAGAATTATTTTCTGCAATCAATTCCTCTTTGTCTTCATGTGAAATACATGTCTTCACATTGACAGTATTCTCTAAAATTCCATCCCAATATTCTTCTTCTATGAATTGAACGTATTTTTTTATTATTACTTTCTTGGTAAATGGATTATAGAGCTTGTAAGCCTTGGATTCATCACTATATCGAAGAAATATACATTTCTCCTCCTTCTTGTCCAACTTATTCCTTAACCGATATGGTACATGTGCATATGCCACACATCTAAACACTCTCATGTGAGTGGAAAATTGATTTGTTCCACTCCATGCTTCCTCTGGAACTCTATTCATAACACTCTTGGTTGTAGATCTATTTAATATGTAAGCTACACAATTGATAGCTTCTGCCCAATACTCATTTGAAAAATTCTTTTCCTTCAACATACTTCTTTCCATGTCCATGATGGTCCTCTTATTTCTTTCTGCTACACCATTTTGCTGAGGTGTATACCTTGTGGTAAATTACTTATGAATCCCATGCTCCCTGTAGAAATGTAGGAAGTATTTGGAGATATATTCTCCACCTCTGTCAGCTCTCAACACTTTTATGTAGTGTCCACTTTGCTTCTCAACAAGAGCTTTGAAGTGGTAGAACTATTCAAACACTTCAATTTTTTGTTTCAGAAAATAGACCCATGTCTTCCTTGTCTAATCATTTATAAATGTCAACATATAGTGACTTCCAGCTAATGTTGGCATTTGCATTGTTCCACATAAATCTGAGTGGACAATCTCCAAAGGTGTTGTTTCCCTTATACTCTTTCCTGCTGGAATTATTCTCTGTGTTGTTTTCCTAAGATGCAGCCTTCACATAGGCTGTCTGGTTTCTATATGAGTGGTAATCCATTTACCATGTCTTTCCTGTGCAACAAATTCAAACCTCCAAAATTGAGATGTCCAAATTTTAAATGCCATAGCTAGTTTTCATATTTCACTTCCTCTTGAAAGACTTCTTGTGTGACAGCTGCTACAACACCTCCTTCCTAGAAGTATGATCTGATCTTTAGAGGAAACATCCTATTGCTTGACATATGCACTTTTGCAATGACCTGTTTACTTGGAGGTATATCCATGATTGTGCAAACATAATTCTTAAAAAACGCATTGTAGCCCTTATGCACGAGTTGCCCAATGCTTAGAAGGTTACATTTCAGGCCAAATACATAATAGACATCTGGCACAAAATTCTTCTCTCCCTTATGTGTCAATATTTTTACTCTTCCTTTTCGCATGACAAAGACCTTACTATCAGTCCCCGTTGTCAATTCAAATTTTACACTTTCATCTAGATTGGCAAACATTGCTATGTTTCCAGCCATATGGTTACTACACCTTGAATCTAATAACCATACATATTCTTGTTTTTCTTGTGCTACATTACAAGTTAAAAGCACATTTCCTCGGTTTTGATTTTCTTCTGTAAAATTTACACTAGGTTTATTACCCATGTCATTTTTCTTCTTTCTACATTAATTTGCATAATGGCCATAATTTTTGCAATAATGACATTGGACTTGAGATTATCATACCTATTTCCTTGTGCTTGATTCTGGCTTGAGCCTTGGCTTGGATTTTGATTGCTACCCCTTCCACTTGTGTTTGCAGTGCTGCTTCTTCCACCTCTGTGTGTGCTTCTTCTTCTTCCTCGGTAGCTTGATCTTCCTCAACCTCTACTTTGACAAAAAGACATTTGTGTCTTAAATGCATGCTCCAATGATGAGTTTGTTGCTCTGTCCAGTCTATGCTCATGAGACATCAGTGATGCATGAAGCTCATCCAGTGAAAATTATGAGAGATCCTTTGTCTCTTCTATGGCCACTATTATGGCATCAAACCTTGATGGTAGAATTCTTAAGACTTTCTCCACTATTCTCCTTCATTCAAGTGTCTCTCCATGAGAATTTATTTGGGTAACCAAACCGATCACATGTGTGAATAATGATTCTATGTTGTCAGACTCTTTTATACAAAGAGTTTCAAACTCTCTTCTCAACATTTGAAGCTTTGTTGTCTTCACCTTTTCCATGCCTTGATAGGTTTCCTGGAGGGCATCCTATGCCTCCTTAGACTTTGTTGTTATTGCAATCATTGGGAAAATACTTTCATGTACTACTTTGAAAATATAGAAGAGGGATTTGGAGTCCTTCTTCTTATTTTCTCTTAACGAATATCTTTGTTCTTGTGTCAAAGAATTATATGTTGCTACATCTACTCGTTCTTAGAAACCATTTTCCACCAGCTCCCAAATATCTTGTGAGGAGAATAGGGCCTTCATTATAATAGTCCAATAATCATACTTATTCTTATTTAACCATGGTATTTTTGTATTAGTCAGGCTTGTGCCTGTTGCTTCCATCTTGACTATGTAAACAACAACCTTCGAACTGATGGAGAATCAGTTTCTCAAACAACCTTTCAGATTCTTCAGTAAAGACTGATTGAAATCCTTAAATAAAAAAAACACGGAGGGATGTATTCTCCCACAACATATATAATGAAAAATATGTGTGGAATTAAAAAATACATAGACATAGAGCAAGATACAGGAGAGGAACAAGCTTCAGTTTCCTATTCTATCATTGAAAAAAAAATGAAATTACATTCGTTTATACAAAAATGGCTGAAGCTTGAGAATTGAAAGCAATTCACTGCCGAAATGGACGTTCAACAACCAATCATCCTTCTGCTCTATTTTTTTTTTCACACAAAACATAGTTCAACACACAAAATGGCAGACTTGAAATTTATGTGATTCGGTTCAGGAAACACAACGCGTTCGTTACTTTATCACAGATCAAAAAACTTAACATTTAACATATAAGTGAACACGGGAAAGCTTAAATCTAGTGATATGCGATGTGACATGGCACATCACATCACAACTTCAAAACAATAACTTGCAGGTGCCTAATCCAATAACTTCTGAGCTTTGGGGGCGCCGATATGCACTATCCTCTTGAGCTTTCCATGTGCCCTTTTTGCGATCGCATCACAACTAACATAAAAAATATTGCAAGTGCTTAAACATGTAAGTGATAAACATTGCGAAGTGCGGGATGTGGGTGGTAAGCCGTGAGAAATGCGAAATAAAGAAAGGTAAGGAAATAAGATGAAATGAAAAGTTTTATGCAGTGATTACCATCACCTGTATGCATATCATGATTTTGTGAAATGTCGAAAATTAAATGTAGAGAGTTAATTGGAAAAATCTCTCTAAATGCTCACAAATACCTATAAGCCCTAGTTCTCCATATTTCTTGCCCAATCCTAAAGTGGTAATCATAGGAAGGTTGACAAGACTTTACTAATGGATTGAAGTGTGCACTTTATCGATGGCTTTCATCTCTTTCATGATGTGAAAAATTCTCTTAATACCTTTCAGTTCTTTTCCTAAACAAGTTTCCAAGTGATTATGACTATTTGCTTTCCTCAGTAAGGATCTATGGACATCCAAAGCAATTTTTTTTCAAAATCTCGTTAAAAATATTGTATAAAGTTTCATACAAGGAAATGAAAATTAAGAAGCCATGAATGCAAACCAGTCAAGATGATGATAGAGAGATGGACAAAGTCTAGAGACGAAATCACTCTAATTGTCATGTCAGCTAACAAATCACTCTAATTTAACAAATCACAATATAAATTTAAATTAATGGTCACATTTGAAATTCAATTATATCTATTAAATATTTTTAATAATATTTATAAGATAAAAGATTATTTTATATATATATATATATATATATATATAGATATATATATATATATATATTTTAAATTTAAAAAGTATAATAAAGTTATATGTGGAATATTTTGATTATAAAATGATTTTCTAGGTTATTTTTAACATGTAATATTAACTAATTATGGTATTGCAATAAGCTTTATTTACATATTCAAAGTCTGCATGATTAAGTGGATGTGAATCACCATGATTAATAATTTTATCACATATTATTCTAAATGTACACATGTTTAATTTATATATAAATATAATTATTTACATGTTTAATTCATATATTAAATCATTTTATAATTATAGGTCTGATAGGTTGTATTGGTCTTAGTGGACGTTAATCATCATCATCATCATCATCACTATCACCATAATTTGAAATAATAATTATGGCTTAATCATGGCAGATATTTTTCTAAATTTATACAGGTATAATTTATATATTAACTCAGTTTATAATTATAATAATAATAATTCAAAATATTAATTATGGAAATGTGAGATGGATTATGAAATAAGTGTTTTGATGCTTATTGAAGTTTATCTCTTATAGATGATTCAAATTTCGAATTATTCTCACTTAGAATAGCCATCTAAATTACATTTCTAGTAAAATACAATAATCATCGATTTACAAACCATTTAATCTATATAATTCTTCAAATTATAAGATTAGGAGTTGCAAAACCTAATTTAAACAACTTTCAGTTTCAAAGGTGTATGCTCCACTACCTGGCACATAAGGTGGTTGTATCTCAGGTAAGAATTTACTCACCATTCATGGTTAGTGTTACCTAGATTAATCCATCTTTCGGATAAGAGCGATCTCCCTAGAGTCCTAATGGAAAACTAGATACAAATGGACAAAACAATGGTGATTTCATTAGCCTATAACTAAAACATGGAACACATAGTATGTGAAAGATCACTTACCTATTAACAAAGTTCTTTTAGAAGTCCTTTCAGCGCTTTCCTCAACCAAATTTTCCTCAATGCTTTACAATTTCTCCAAATGTTTTCCATAGCTTCTTCATGATGCGCCAAAAGAAATCTGGATAGACCAAATCATTCAAATGGATCAAAGCATGTTGCATATGAAAGAAAAAGTAAATGAAATCCTTTGTCTATCATACAACATATAAATGAATCAATAATCAGTTATAAACCATGTGAGTGATCAAGGAATCCCATAAATAACATTGAAATAAACACAATTAGGAAAGAACAATTACTTTGTATTAAAATAAAAATGGAAAATGATCTTGTAACCTGGTGCCTTCACCTCTCAAGCCTCTTCCAATGGTATCCTTTTGTTCCTTTGATGACAAGATCCTCACACGCAAAACCAACAGCATGAGTTTACCAATCCAAGTCTCTATAACCTGCCATTATGCTGAATTTATAGGAAGGATGAGGAGGTTTCTAGTTCCAGTCATCAAGGGATATGATCCTTAATAAAAAGAGATTAGTTCCATATATGAAGGGATGAGGCGTAGGTATGTAGTGGTTCGAGGTTTCTAATTTGGATAAGATTCCTCAAACAAAGCTTCTCTAATTTATTTATTTATTTATTTATTTTACGTGCGTGAACATACCTGTGCACTTTTTGTTCAGGAAAACTACACACCTTCATAGGTTTTGTTCAGGAAAACTGTGCATGTAATGTCTCCACTTATCAACACTACCAAATATTTTTTTTTCTTATCAACTTTATAAGTATACCCTGGTTTATATTTTTGTTTTTACTTAACACACCTCTATTAAATGGAGTGCGAGTCACTGTTGGTTCGTTTCTTGTTATATTACATAACAAAATACATTCTCCAACCTTGATTTGTCATCTTTGTGTCTTACCATTGAGTAAATATTCCTTTCCTCTTATTATAACTTGAGTGTAGTTATACCGTTGTCTCCCTTGCTTAACTTAATATATTTACTAACTATATAGATATGCATTTCAAGAATACATATATATATATCAAATAGGATCAATACATATATTTTATTTTATACATACATCTTTGTCATTAGATTCGTCGTTCATAGTAACATCATTTGATTGCACTAGATCGTCATTCGAACTAGAGTTTGTTACTTCGTATGGCATTAAAATGTAACTAGATGTATGTGGTTGTAGTTCTGCCCCTCATGCTTTTCATGTCTTGTACGGACCTGGTTGGATCGAGTGATATAGTATTGTACTCGTCTCCATTTGTAATCTCACCTCGTATTTGCGAATTTATGATGTTATAAATGTCATTTATGGTTCTGGCTCCATATGCATCTCGTTTCTAGTTTCGAGAATTTCTTTTTAACCCACTTGCCGTGTATTGGGATTTATTTGGAGTCTTGTTCATAAATGTGATGTTCTGTTAACCATTCGAAACATTTTAACGAGTACCATCGTATTTATGTCAGGGATTTCCTTCCTAAAAATAGATTTTATCTACTTATTTTATTCTTTCTATGTTTATACGTTCAAGAGATCCCGATACACATCTACGATGCAGACTCTATAGCGCTACACGTGTATGGTCGATCTTTGTAGTTGTTTAGGGTTTCCTAAGGTATATATGGTTTGATTTCTTTTACGATCAAGTTCATTTCAACTTCAGCCTTTGGCTCTGGACCTTTCTCTTGAGATCTGTTCGCTTCAGCGGTGCAATGAGTGCATTTTCTTGTCATGGTGCTAAGTTCACCACCGATTTTTGAAGATCCAAGTATATTAGATTTTTTTTTCTCCCTACTCTCGGTTATACTGGTTATTTTGTTCGACCCCATTATTACGTAGATTTTTAACCTTGGTTCGCATGGGATTTACTCCGAAATCCTTGCGACTTTCTGCGTGTATGCTTCGCATTACATATTTTCTTGCTTGTTAAGTTTTCCAGTAAATTTATGCTATCTGTAGGATTTAATATTAACTCTGAGAATGGAAAGTCTTGTTTTATGATTTAAATCGCAAGGAGTTACCGTGTTGTTCTCTTTCATAAGGCATCGTTCAATCGTTTTGACTTTCTTCTTCTTCTCTCATACGATTTTCGTGTGCTTTCTATAGAGATGTGTTCGAGACACTCCTTCATCATCGTACTAATAGCTCGATGATTCGGCAAAGCCTCCATTCCATAGTCGGAATGGCGCAATCTTTTTCAATGGTGAGACTGAACTCTTGTATTGAATTCGTTTTTCCCATCCTTAACATTTTATGAGGTATTCATGCCCCTCGGCATTTCCCTAGTGGAATTAATAAATCACTCTTTACCTTTTTTGGTTCCTTTCTGGTATAAGTTTAAAATGAGGGCTCCAACTACTATAGGTAAGATAGTTCTTAGCCTCATTACTCAACTTGCTTTTCTTTTGGTTTACTATGGATATACTCCAGTCTTGTCTCTTCAGTAGATTAACTAGACTCTGCTATCTGGTCACAGGTACAAAAGCCCTGGCTGGTTTTATATGGTTCATCCCATCTTACGATTTCGAAATCATCTCAACTCAAGAGAGCTCAGAACTATAATAACTCATTCTCATTTTAATTTGTTTTAGGTTAATAAATCACTATCTGGCAACTCCCAGATTCGTCGCCCTCCTCTTCATTTATCTTTTTCATAGGATTTATGTTCTGTGAAATACAAGTTGGATTGTTTTCTCTCGAACAGTCATGGCTATGTCCGTAAATACGACCATTGGTCTATGTATGCGCGGCTTGTAATATTTGTGAACTTTGGAAATTCATATACAAATTTGGTTTCTCAGACCTTGGTTAATCTATAGATAATTAACTTGGTCCTGCATGTAAGACCGAGTGTAGGTCTGTGTATTTCTATTTTTCCTACTGAATTTTTTTTGTTTGTTTAAACATCTATTACATCTATGGTTCATGATATGCAACGTTTTTATTGTGAAGTTAATATTCACCTATCTGTCTTTGCCTCTTATTATTACTTTTTCTATTATATAATATCTTGTTTAGATAAACCCAACTCTTTTATGTGTTAGTAATGAGTCCTTCTGCTCTTTTGAATTTAATTTGGGTTCCAATGTACATTAGATTTAATAAAAATTTTGTCACGTTCTACTCTCTGGATTTCCTATCAGGAACCAAGGTATCTCTTCCCCATTGGATACTATCCCGAGTCAGCTACTATAACTAGACTCTGGTTATTGTTGAGATCTGTACTCATATCACATGTACTTTCATTGCAGGGTAATAGTTTAATCAGATCTCTATTATAGTACTACAATAAATCATAATAATAGATTATTATAAGATGTATTTGGAAAATAGGTATAGATATAGACTAATTTAATACCAGATATCAATGACATCTATCTTTCTGTCATAAAATCTTTAATCGTTCTGTAAAGTAGAGAGTTTGATGCTGATTATAATTTATTTGAATTTTTCATATAGTGATGTTTACCATACTGCTTTCACTGCTGTACAGTAGCACTCATTTTCCTCTTTCTAGTATAAAAATTTTCACAATATATAATGATTTCACAGTATTCTAAATTTTAAATCCTGAGGTACCCCGTCTTACTCATTCCTAATCATTGGAATGAAATGCTTTCTTTGGGTGTGTATATTACCTAGCAGGCCAGATTCATTATTTCTCAGTTACAACTAAATTTTTAACAATAGCTTCATAGATGTTTGTGCATGTACTCTTCCTACTAGCAATAGGTTTTTAAATATATTTAGATAATTTGGTTATTGAATAATAATTGTATCTCCAGATTTAAACCATGTTCTGGTTTAGAGCTTCTGGTTGATATCCAAAAACCACTGTTCCTACAACTATATAGATTCAAGAGGATGCACTTCTTCTAGAAATTCTGTAAATGTATGGAACATTAGAGATAAAATATAATAAGAAAATTATTCATTCACACACCATTAAGCATACCACTGATGCATTTGACCAGTCCTCCCAACCTTAGAGTTCCTCTATCTCCAGAACTCGCCCCCGAGCTGAGATCACGTCCACCACAGAATAACCTCTAATCTGTTTAGGAGTATCTTATTTAAGTTGTTGCTCCCCAAAGCCTATTTCCAATTCTACGTCCAGAATTTCAGGATGCTTTTCTTCCTGCTTGCCTAAGCTTCCCTTATTTAGGGATTTTTAAAGCTGCTTTATGCTTTCTCAACTTTTTACCTCTTCCCAACTACTCTCCACATCATTGGGGAAACTAGATTTTCCTCAAAATCTAATTTAGAAATAAATTCTTCCAAGGATTTTTTGAAAGATTTTTGGGGAATTATTTTCCTCTATCCATCCTCATGGATTTAGCAAGTGATCTCACAATTCTCATTTTGGTCAATCTGCACAACATTATTTTATTTATTTTTCAAAATTAAATATTTAATTACATCCAAAAAGTACTTATCCATTGGGGTCCACTCCCCTTTGGATTAATGTTCAAATGTCTAACTTTGACAGAACATAAAACTAGGCTTGTTACATATTCCCCCTCTGAAAACAAACATTGTCCTCGGTGTTGATATATAACTACTAGAGTTCATATTTTTTTCAAACAAAAATGGATATTTTTCCATCATTTTAGGTTCTCTTTCCCAGGTAGCTTCTTCAGTAGTAAAGTGCTTCCGTTGCACCTTTACTCTTGCTACCGTTCGATTCCTCAATTCAATTTCTTCCCGCTCCAATATTTGAAGCGGTTCTGGAAGGAACTCCCCTTCTGGTTCCACCTGTATCACATTCCAATCAACAATGTGAGAAGCATCATGTATATATCTTTTTAATAATGAAACATGAAACACATCATGAACTTTAACATGGGGCAGTAAGGCTAGCTTGTAAGCCACTGGTCCCACCCTTTCTAATACTTCAAAAGGACCATAATATCTAGGAGCCAGTTTTGCACAACTTCCAGCATAAAGTGTGCTCTTTTCCAGTTTAATACACAAATACACATGCTCCCCCACTTTAAATTCTCGATGTACCCTCTTCTTATCAGCATATTTTTTCTAGTGATCTTGTGCTGTCTTGATGTTTCTCTGTACTTGTTTAACAATTCTTTCCATCTCTTGTAATGCATCTGGTCCTAACATTAGTTTATCTTCAGGTTGGATCCAACTCAAAGGGGTACGGCATTTCCTTCCATAGATTTCTTCAAACGGACTCATTCTAATGGAGTGTTGATAACAGACTCTTCCCACTTTGATGGTTTATCCATCGCATACATTCTCAGAAGATCCTCCAAAATCTGGTTAGTTCTCTCTGTCTGACCGTCGGTCTGAGGGTGGTAGGTAGTACTGAAATTCAACTTAGTACCCATGCCCCCAAACAGACCTTTCCAAAAGGTTGCGGTGAAATTAGCATCTCTATCCAAAACAATCACCTTTGGGACCCCATGGAGCCTTACTACTTCCTTTAGGAACACCTCCGCTACTTGGGCTATCCCGAAAGTAGATTTCACCGGTATGAAGTGTGCAGCCTTTGTTAAAGTGTCTACTACTACCATCACCGAATCGTGTTGATATTTGGTTTTGGGTGGCCCTGTTATAAAATCTATAGAAACTGTATTCCATTTCCATTCTACAATCAGCAAAGGATTTAGAAGACTAGCAGGATGCTGATGTTCAACTTTAAATAGTTGACACTCCATGCATCTAGCTAAATATTCTGCTATATCTCTTTTCATTCCTGGCCAAAACAATTTTTTTTTCAAAGTTGTTAACATTTTCTTATATCCAGGATGCCCTGCATAGGGCTGTTTGTGATATTCATCTAGAATCTCTCTTTTCAAAGACTCTACATTGGGGATGTACAATCTATTTTTGTAGCAGATTAACCCTTTTTGATTTTGAGTGTAGTCATCTATCTCCTTCTTTAGTAGTTTTACTTGTAGTGTTTCATAATTTGGATCCTGGTCTGCTACCTGTTTCACTAAATCTTCTAACTCCAACTTTACACTATTTCCAATGATGTTTATGTGTTGGCAAGCATTTCTATTCAAAGCATCAGAAATTTTATTTTCTTTCCCCCTGATATGTTTTATGTCCATATCAAGCTCACTCAGAAAAGACAACCATCTGGCCTATCTAGCATTCAAATCAGTTTGGGAAAATAAATATTTAAGACTGATATGATCAGTCATCAATGTAAATTTCTTTCCAAGAAGATAGTGTCGCCACATCTTCAAGGCATGAACAACAGCAGCCAAATCCAAATCATATGCACTATAGTTTTTTTCATGTGTCTTCATTTTCCTAGATTCATATGCAATAACTGAATTTTTCTGCAAGAGGACTCCTCCCAGCCCCTCTCTACAGGCATCTGTACACACAACAAATTCTTTATCAGGGTCTGCAATCTTCAGTATAGGGGCTGTAGTGAGTTTTTGTTTTAGTTGTGTAAAAATGTTTTGGCATTTTTCAGTCCACTCAAATTTGACACCCTTCCTTTGTAGTGAGGTTATGGGGTATGCTATGGCAGAAAATCTCTCCACAAATCTGCGGTAATAACCTGCAATCCCCATGAATGATATCACTACTGAAACATCTGTTGGCACATGCCATTCATTAATATCCTTTATCTTTTCAGGGTCAACATCCAACCCTTATTAAGAGATAATATGACCCATGTATTGGATCTTGTCCTTATAGAATCCACATTTACTGAATTTGGCATATAACTGGTTTTCTTTCAAAGTTTGCAATACTATCCTCAAGTGCTCTTTGTGTTGTTTCTCACTTTTTGAGTAAACTAAAATATCATCTATGAACACAAGTACAAATTTATCCAAGTACTTATTTAATACATTGTTCATTAAGCAAATAAAGGTGGCAGGGGCATTTGTCAAGCCAAAAGGTAGGACCACAAATTCGTAGTAACCATACCTGGTTCGAAAAGTTGTTTTGTTGATGTCTTCTTCTTTAATTCTGAGTTGGTGATAACCATTCCTTAAGTCAATCTTCGAAAATACTGAAGCTCCTCTCACTTGATCAAAAATATCATCAATTCTAGGCAAAGGGTATCTGTTCTTAATGGTCAACTTATTCAGTTGATGATAATCAATGCACATTCTAAAGGTTCCATCCTTCTTTTTCACAAATAGAACCGGTGCTCCCCACGGAGATACACTCGATCGACTATAGCCCTTATCCAGCAATTCTTGCAATTGCATTTTCAGTTCCATGAGTTCGAGGGGACTCATTCGATAAGGGGCTTGGGAAACAGGTGTTGCTCCTGGAACCAAATCAATTGAAAAGTCAATCTCTCTTTTGGGGGGAAGATGAGGAATCTCATCTGGAAAGACTTCCTTAAACTCTCTCACTACTGGAAAAGCATCGAGCAGATTGTCTTCAGTTTTCTATTCTATCTCTTCTACGTGCACTGCATAGACTTGGTATCCTTTCCTAGCTATTCTTTTTAATTGCAGTGCTGATATTTGTCTTACAGAGATGGGTTTTTGTTTTCCTTTGAGAATAAAATGTTTTCCTTCTTTATCTATACAATGCAAGGTATTATCCAAACAGTTCATCACCGCCTTTCTCTTTTCCAACTAGTCCATTCCTATTAGCAAGTCATATGAACCTAATGGCAGAATGTTTAGATTTACTTCTGTTTGAAAATCCTTTAATTTAATTGGTGTTTGAGGTAACTTATGAGTTACCTTACTTTTGGTGCCAGTGGCCAGTTGAACCAACCAAGGTTTCTGAAATTATTCAGTTTTGAGATTGCATTTTTCTACAATTTTTGGACTAATGTAACTCAAAGAAGCACCTGGATCAATCAAAATAGTAATAGGTTGGTCAGAAATCTTACCCTCCATTTCCACCATGGTAGCTTGGTGTTCTACTTGTCGATTTTCCAAGGCTGCACTGATGGTGGGTATATTTATTGCTATATCATTGACTGTGGTAGCCTCCTGATCTCTCATAATCATCTGAATATTTCAGTGGGGACAATATCTCAAAAGATGGGGTTCTCCACAGCCCCAACATTTCAGAGGCTCCCTCATTTTAACTGTGCCTTCCTTCTTGTTTTCTCCATCTAGTTGTTTGGAACCAACTTGAGACTGAGCAGTTTGGCTTTCTTTTTGTTTATTAAACTTTTTCCACTGATGATCCCTACCAAAATTCTTTAAGTAAGCTGGTTTCTGTTTCTTCCCCTTAAATTCACTCTTATTTACCCAACTTTTCCCATGTTCATTTTTTCCTTTGAACTGCTGGTAACATAATCTAACCTTTCTCACTGCTTCATCCATGGTTTTTGGATTATCAAACTCTATTTTCTCCTTATACACAACAGGTAAACAGTTCAGAAATCTTTGCACCTTTTCCTTCTCTTCCCGAATGTAAGGGACATATCTCAACAGATTTTTAAACTTGGTGACAAACTCATCAATAGTGAGTTGTCCTATTTTAAGTTCATGAAATTCCTTTGCTTTATCATCATAATAACGTTCATTCAGATAGCGGTTTTTAAATTTAACTTGAAAATCTTCCCAAGTAACCGTCCTTTCATCAATGGCATTAACCATTTTCGTCTCCTCCCACCACAAGGTAGCCTTACCTTGTAGCTGGTAGACAGCTAATCTGGCTTTCAGATTGCTTTTATATTCATAGACTTGGAAATCTTTAATCATATTCAGCAACCAAGCCTCAACATCTTCCTCCTTCTCCCCATCATAGGAGGGAGGTTTGATCTTTCGTAATTCCCCCTCTAATTCCTTTTTCTGCTTAAATTTATGCCTAACAGCATCATCTTCCTCAAAATCATCATTCTTCCTCTTCCCAAAACCTTCACCTTCTTGGTTGTTCCGTGAAGTTAATTCTCTGATGAGCCTTTCCTGCTCCTCACTAGCTAATGAAAATCTGTCATTCTGGCTTCTCAACTAGCCATTTCTCATTGCAAACTATGCAACATAGCCATCACCAGAGTGTTGGGATCTGTTGTATTATCTCCCTCACGTAGATCAACATAAATTTCAGCACTTCCATCCATTGGAATTTTCTGTTGCAGCACCACACTGTACACTTAAACAACACAGATTAGTAATAAAAAAATTATTTTTTCCAAAATAAATAATTTATATAGTGCACACAACAACAACAATGAGCACAACAACAATAGCCCAGCTTATGCAACATGGGCTATGATACCATTTGTAACGTCTCCACTTATCAACACTACCAAATATTTTTTTTCTTATCAACTTTATAAGTATACCTTGGTTTATATTTTTGTTTTTACTTAACACACCTCTATTAAATAGAGTGTGAGTCACTGTTGGTTCGTTTCTTGTTATATTACATAACAAAATACATTCTCCAACCTTGATTTGTCATCTTTGTGTCTTACCATTGAGTAAATATTCCTTTCCCCTTATTATAACTTGAGCGTAGTTATGCCGCTGTCTCCCTTGCACAACTTAATATATTTACTATCTATATAGATATGCATTTCAAAAATACATATATCTATATCAAATCGGATCACTACATATATTTTATTTTATACATAAATCTTTGTCATTAGATTCATCGATCATAGTAACATTCTGTGATTGCACTAGATCTTCATTCGAACTAAAGTTTGTTACTTCGTATGGCGTTAAAATGTAACTAGATGTATGTGGTTATAGTTCTGCCCCTCATGATTTTCATGTCTTGCACGGACCTGGTTGGATCGAGTGATATAGTATTGTACTCGTCTCCATTTGTAATCTCACCTTGTCTCTGCAAATTTATGATGTTATAAATGTCATTTATGGCTCTGGCTTCGTATGCATCTCGTTTTTGGTTTCGAGAATTTTTTTTTAACCTACTTGCCGTGTATTGGGATCTATTTGGAGTCCTATTCATAAATGTGATGTTCTGTTAACCATTCGCAACGTTTTAACGAGTACCATCGTATTTATGTCAGGGATTTCCTTCCTGAACATAGATTTGATCTACCTATTTTATTCTTTCTGTGTTTATACGTTCAAGAGATCCCGATACACATCTATGATGCAGGCCCTATAGCACTACACGTGTATGGTCGATCTGTGTAGTTGTTTAGGGTTTCCTGAGGTATATATGGTTTGATTTCTTTTACGAGCAAGTTCATTTCAACTTCAGCCTTTGTCTCTGGACCTTTCTCCTGAGACTTGTTCGCTTCAGCGGTGCAACGAGTGTGTTTTCTTGTCATGGCACTAAGTTCACCACCGATTTCTGAAGATCTAGGTATATTAGATTTTTTTTTTCTCCCTACTCTCGGTTATACTAGTTATTTTGTTCGACCCCATTATTAAGTAGATTTTTAACCTTGGTTTGCATGGGATTTACTCCAAAATCCTTGTGACATTTTGCGTGTATGCTTCGCATTACATATTTTATTGCTTGTGAAGTTTTCCAGTAAATTTATGTTGTCGGTAGGATTTAATATTAACTCTGAGAATGGAAAGTTTTGTTTTAAGATTTAAATCTCAGGGATTTATCGTGTCGTTCTCTTTCATTAGGCATTGTTCAATCGTTTTGACTTTCTTCTTCTTCTCTGATACGATTTTCGTGTGCTTTATGCAGGGATGTGTTCGAGACACTCCTTCATCATCGTACTAATAGCTAGATGAATCGGCGAAGCCTCCATTCCATATTCGGAATGGCACAATCTTTTTCAATGGTGAGACTGAACTCTTGTATTGAATTCGTTTTGTCCATCCTTAACATTTTATTAGGTATTGATGCCCCTCGACATTTAGCTACCGGAATTAATATATCACTCTTTACCTCCGTTTGGTTCCTTTCAGGTATAAGTTTAAAACGAGGGCTCCAACTACTATAGGTAAGATAGTTCTTAGCCTCATTACTCGACTTGATTTTATTTTGGTTTACTATGGATATACTCTAGTCTTGTCTCTTCAGTAGATTAACTGGACTCTGCTATCTAGTCACAGGTACAAAATCCCTTGTTGGTTTTATATATATATATATATATATACATGTAATAATATTTTTAACCATGGTTAGCAATATTTCTTGCTTATGCTCAAAAAACCATAATATGTATATATATGTATATATGGTTCATCCCATCGTACGATTTCGAAATCATCTCAACTCGTGAGAGCTCAGAACTATAATAACTCGTTCTCATTTTAATTTGTTTCAGGTTAATAAATAACTGTCTGGAAACTCCCAGATTCGTCGCCCTCCTCTTCATTTAGATTTTTCATAGGATTTATGTTCTGTGAAATACAAGTTGGATTGTTTTCTCTCGAACCGTCATGGCTATGTCCGTAAATACGACCATTGGTCTATGTATGCATGGCTTGTAATATTTGTGAACTCTGGACATTCATATAAAAATTTGGTTTCTCAGACCTTGGTCAGTCTATAGATAATTAACTTGATCCTGCATATAAGACCGAGTGTAAGTCTGTGTATTTCTATTTTTAGTACTGAATTTTTTTTTTGTTTAAACATCTATTACATCTATGGTTCATGATATGCAACGTTTTTATTTTGAAGTTAATATTCACCTATCTGTCTTTGCCTCTTATTATTAATTTTTCTATTATATAATATCTTGTTCAGATAAACCCAACTTTTTTATGTGTTAGTAATGAGTCCTTCTGCTCCTTCGAATTTAATTTGGGTTCCACTGTACATTAGATTTAATAAAATTTTGTCATGTTCTACTGTCTGGCTTTCCTATCAGGGACCAAGGTATCTCTTCCCCATTGGATATTATCCCGAGTCAGCTACTATAACTAGACTCTGGTTATTGTTGAGATTCGTACTCATATCACATGTACTTTCATTGCAGGGTAATATTTTAATCAGATCTTTATTATAGTACTACAGTAAATCATAAGAGAAGCTTATTATAAGATGTCTTTGGAAAATAAGTATAGATATAGAGTAATTTAATACCAGATATCAATGACATCTATCTTTCTGTCATAAAATCTCTAATAATTCTGTAAAGTAGAGAGTTTGATGCTGATTATAATTGCTTTGAATTTTTCATACAGTGATGTTTACCATACTGCTTTCACTACTGTACAGTAGCACTCATTTTCCTCTTCCTAGTATAAAAATTTTCACAGTATATAATGATTTCACAGTATTCTAAATTTTAAATCCTCAGGTACCCCGTCTTACTCATTCCTGATCATTGGAATAAAATGCTTTCTTTGGGTGTGTATATTACCTAGCAGGCCAGATCCATTATTTCTCAGTTACAACTGAATTTTTAACAATAGCTTCATAGATGTTTGTGCATGTACTCTTCCTACTAGCAATAGGTTTTTAAATTTACTTAGATAATTTGGTTATTGAATAATAATTGTATCTCCATATTTAAACCATGTTCTGGTTTAGAGCTTCTGGTTGATATCCCAAAACCACTGTTCCTACAACTATACATATTTAAGAGGATGCACTTCTTTTAGAAATTCTGTAAATGTATGGAACACCAGAGATAAAATATAATAACAAAATTATTCATTCACACACCATTAAGCATACCACTGCTGCGGTTGACCAGTCCTCCCAACCTTAGAGTTCCTCTATCTCCAGAACTCACCCTCGAGCTGAGATCACCTCCACCACAGACTAATCTCTAATCTCTTTAGGAGTAGCTTATTTAAGTTGTTGCTCCCCAAAGCCTGTTTCTAATTCTGAGTCCAGAATTTCAGGATGCTTTTCTTCTTGCTTGCCTAGGCTTCCCTTATTTAGGGATTTTTAAAGCTGCTTTATGCTTTCTCATCTTTTTACCTCTTCCCAACTACTCTCCACATCATTGGGGAAACTATATTTTCCTCAAAATCTAATTTAGAAATAAATTCTTCCAAGGACTTTCGAAAGATTTTTGGGGAATTATTTGCCTCTATCCATCCTCATGGATTTAGCAAGTGATCTGACAATTCTCATTTTGGTCAATCTGCACAGCATTATTTTATTTATTTTTCAAAATTAAATATTTAATTACATCCACAAAATACTTATCCATTGGGGTCCACTCCCCTTTGGATTAAAGTTCAAATGTCTAACTTTGACAAAACATAAAACTAGGGGTGTTACAGTGCACATGCTCAAAAATGGTTTTTAAGGAGTGAAAACAAAAATTCCTTTTGTCCCTGGTATTATTTTACTTTAAGCTTCATAGGGGATTCACTTGAGACACTCCATAGAATGGCAAGGTATCCAAATCGACAGTCATGGTGACAAATTTTAGTGTAACAGTTAGGTGTTTTCTTTACAAATTCAAGAATCGTTTATGTTAATGTATAACAAATACCTGTCATGACCACTAGGTAGTTTCATGTGGGTTATGAATTTCATTGTTAGGTGGCTACACTATGAATTCATGAATTTTTTATGATAATGTATATAAAACCCATTAATGGTTATTTATTTATGGAATTATGATTCATTGTGCACAAACAAATTAATTGATTGTGTAGGTTGTGCAATATCAAGTCCATTAGCTCGCTTGAGCACTAAACCCTGGTTCACTCAGTCGTTGTGTAAGATTAATTAAATTTATCGGTGATAGAGTAGTGAGTAATTATTACTTGTGATTCGATAGATGTATTTGGTTGAATATTAATAGTACTGATGAACCATTATGGCATCTGTTAAAATGGAATAATTGAGTTTGACATCACTCATACTTTGTTTTATGGTCACATCTATAGGTGCGGTCTATATCATAATCGATTTTGATGAATTTAATTTCTTCCAATAATGGATGAAATTAAATATTGTGAAACCTAACTACCTCCTTTTTCAATTTAAAAACCATTGCTAAATTTTTTCAATGTGTTACGATTTTACTAGTCTTGTGTTGTTCCAATTCGCTGTTGTTCATTTCCATTTATTCACTAGCATTTTGATTCTTTATCTAATTTGGCTTGATTTCAAGAAGGTTTACCATTATGCAGGTGCATTGATGGATGGTGGATCATGGATTACCAGTATCATATATGAAGAATCAACTCTAGATCTTATTTATTTTATTACCAAACACTATTATTTATGCATGGATGAGCCGAAGAATCAATAGTGATATCCACTGACTAAAATTTATTTCTTGCCGACTACTGTAAACTATTGATTATGAATCATATACCACTAACTAAGGAGCAATTATTGGTGTTGTCATGATTAATATTTTGACACCTCCCCTTAATCATGACCTACTTGTTAACTTGCTTGCTCATCTAAGTCTTAGCTAGGCTTACAACATAATTTGGATTTTCTACAACACACAACTTACTTCTACAAATTTCAAATTTACCCTTTCCAAGAGGCTTGGGAAATATGCAAGCCATATTTCATTTTTATTACAATGTGATAAGTCGGTTTCTTTTGTTTTCACTTTTTCTCTTACAAAATGATGTGTGTGTCTATATTCTTTCTCCTTTCATGATATAGAGGATTTCTTTCCAATTTGATAGTGCTTTGATTGTCACATATGATTACAGAAGGTGCTTATTGTGTTTATCCAACATCTCCAAGTAGTATTCTAAGCCATATTTCTTCGCAGGTGGCAATACTTAATTCTTTATACTCGACTTCAGTGGATGGCAAGGAAACAGTTGGTTGTTTCTGAGAGCTCCACAATATCTCCCCTAAACCTATATTATACACGTATCTAGTAGTAGATTTCCTGTCATCTGGATTTCCAGCTAAGTCTGTGTAATATCCCAAGTTCCTATGCTTTTTCATTGACAATTGAATATGTCTAAAGGGGAAGTGGACCCAAATGGAGAACTAGTGTGTGGATTTATTTTATTTTTAATTAATAAAAATAAATGAAAAATTTATATGTGCAATGACTAGATTGAGAATTGAGATCTAAACCTAAATCCATGAGGACGTGGATAAGGTGATGAGACTTTCCCACACCTTCCAGAAATCCTTGGAAGGAATGTTACCAAAATTAGATTTGGAGATAAACATCTAATTTCCCCAATGCAGAGGAAAGAAATTGGGAAGAGGTAGAAAAATATGGAAAAGTGGAAAATACAGCTTTAAAGTACCTTTATGAGGGAAAGCATAGGCAAAACAAGAAGAAAGCATCCTGAAATTTCTAGACGCAGGAATTGGAAACAGGCTTGGGAAAGCACAACTTAAATAAGTTGCTCCGGGATATATAAGGGGTTGTCTATCACTGGGAGCTAAGGTCTTGGCTCAGGGGTGAGTTATGGAGAGAAAACTCTATGGTTGGGTAGAACTAGTCAGAGAAATTGGTATGCACACCTAATGAGCATAATTCTGGTTGATATGGATTTTGCATATATGTTAAATGATATCTGGTTTGGAAATTATTAATGTATATATGTATATGAAATTTTTGAAGTTAATAATAGTGGATTTTACTTAGTTAAATTGTCATTTAATGCACTATAAGAGGACATACATTTAACAGATTACGTTACAATAGTAACATGGGAATTTGTATTGTTGTATGGATAAAATTCTAGTTAGCTCCAACAACTAACATGTCTAAATCTAATTTCAGATTTAAATCTGGGGTTAGGAAGTCTAACCGAGAATTAAGTTAGTCTTTGGAAGTAATAAAATGGTTATTATTATAGAAAAAGAAATACAATTAGACATATATTTCTAATTATAGATCTGAGTAACACTCTAAAAAGTGCATTCCAACTATATAAAAACATGTACCTGAGTTATTTCTATCTGTAGAAACCTTAAAATTCTGATATGAAATACAAATTTATGATAGTATTATGGTCTAAGGTACTAATTAATATATATATGTGATATATAAATGAATCAATTTTGTCCTAATCCTTTACAAATTATTCAGAAATGAATATAAGAAAAAGGATAACTGTTACGAGTAAGTTCAAACGAAACTTCCGTATTATGTATTCTGCACAGAAATATTTAACATATTTAACATGCTGGTTGGTACAGTATACCAAATTTCACTTTCAAAAAATTAAAAGACATGAAATATGTGGTTATTATTAAACAGAAAAAATGTTACACAAATCTGTACTATAGAAATCGAACTAAAAGAAAGTTTAAATTGTATATGGTTAGCTGTAACAAAGTTTATGCAAGCATGATTTCAACTATACTGTAGATAGATAAAAATCCAATCTAAAAATTTTATACATTCGATACCAAGTAGACTAGGTATCACATCACATTTACATTCTAACTTTCTTAGAAAAATAATTAAAATAGGAAGGAGTTAATTAAGCAGAATTTTACATACATATGTAGGCTAATAGCTATAGATTGATTTACATACATGTTATAACAGTAAAGAAAAGAAAGTTTGAATAAAATTATATGCCTACATATACATAAATAACACGGTTTATATCGAATATATATATAGCTCAGGTTTTATCTGCAATGGCTTTTTCCTTATCGATTTCACAGTTCTACAGTATAATAGCTTGGGTTCTATTTATATCAGTCTTTCAATCAGTATCCCTTGGCAACCATTCTAATGCTATATATATACTAGTTAGTTTATTATATATATATATATATATATATATATATATATAAACTAACCAGTATATAAATAGCATTAGAATGGTAGCCAAGGGATACTGATTGAAAGACTGATATAAATAGAACCTGAGCTATTATACTGTAGAACTATGAAATCGATAAGGAAAAAGCCATTGCAGATAATACAAAATGTCTACTATTAAAGACTACAATTAGCTATTATTCATAGTGAAAGTAAATAACCCATCAAGTGTGTCAAAGATAATTACTTATTACACTATTCCAACCAACGAAGAAAAGTATGCAACTACCGAAGGATATTGATTTAGAAATAGATTGAAAGCAATAGAGTTCAGTGTTATTACAATGACATGCTTTTAAAGTGAAAATTTATAATGTCCAATTACAAGCCATTATGTGCTGGGAAAATGATAATCAGTGTAGGCATCATTCCAGAATTAAAAATATAAAAAACAAGAAGGGAAACTTCCATATAAGTCTTCATGACCAGAATTCATGACCAGAATGCCAAGTTAAGCTCAGGAGATAAATACCAAACTGTAGGGATAGAATAGAAATCGTTTAAAAATACTGGAAATCCCAAAGAAAGAGTTGAAGTACAGATTTGATAGGCAGTCTACAACTAGGCAATATGGTTACCTGCACTAAAAAAAATGATTAATTAGATAAAGTAACCATATAAGAAATATGAATAGAAACAAAACAAAATTCTATCAAAATATCAAGGAGGGAATTCATTTAATACCTTAATGGTATGAATTCCTTAAGCCCCTAGAAAAATTGACAAAGGACAAACAATAAATTAGTATGAGAACCTGAAATGGTAAGTATGGGGTTTACCATGCTACAGAAATAATGCTGGGAGAAGTTTTATGTGTCAATAGAAATAGAAAATGTATATATATAGCAGTCAAGATAGTAGGAATATATTCTGCATAAGAAATTGTCATAAATCTATATATTGACAATTAAAATTTGCTAAACATATGGGAAATGCCATAATAAATCTTACCAAAGGATTAATATGCCAAAGGCTGTGAACTCCAATTCAAGAAAATGGCAGAAACATCCAAGTTACAAGAATTACTGGAAGGGCTATCAATTAAAGGAGGAAGAACTCCTCTTGGGTTAATGTAGAAATGAAGATGCACATAACAAAATCCAAAGAAATTTTTGAAGAAAAATAGTCACTTGGGAATACAGTAAGCTAATGCAGAGAATTCTGAGATATATGATCGAACCATTAAATTTAGAAAACAACAGAGAAAAAAAGATGTTTACCATCCATCGAAATCCCTGAAATGAATTGGGTAGCTCATGTTGCAAGGAGATGGCAAAACATAAGTGCATGTTCTACTGTCAACACACCCGACATACGAGCTATGGCTCTCAGGAGGGAATGCAAAGAATAAAAAATACGATTGATTTCACCTTTTAAACCTAAAAACTTCATAAAACCCTAATGACTCTCAACGCTACAAGTGTCAAGGGACTAAGATCGCCACTCGGATCACCGGGTAGAGACGTCGACAATGAATCCATCACGTGATACACTACAAGAGGAATCACATCAATGACAAAAGAAGTTAAGAAGACAGATGGTAAATTAATGGAAACATCTCCCCAAGAAATGCACGGGGCTCAAGAAATGGTTTCATGAGCTGGCCTCGTTAATACGTGCCCAAAGCTTGAATTCTGGCTAGTTGAAATTTTAATTGTGTTAGGTCGAAATATATTAATGAAGTAAAAATGACATAAGGATTGTACAATTGATTTTCTTATCATGATATTTATTCCAAGAAAATCGAAAGGTGTCAGAGGAAAACGCATAAAAAAACGAAATGTAATACAAGAGGCATGTAAAGAAATAAATTAAAATAAAAAGGAATAATATAACATATATAGTATATGTACAGATGGGATTTAAAAATATTATTCCAGAAACCTTTATTCATATCTAAGTTATATGATATTGGTTAATAAAGGAGAAATAAATCTTGAAAGACTTGGTATTAGAATATGCAAAAGAATTCAACTTAAAATTAATAATGGCAATATGTGAAATATAATTAATTGCATTTATATATGTATAGGGTGGTGAAACACATTACCAAGTCAACCATTTGGTGAGGTGTAGATTCAATAGAGGGGAGTTGGTTAAAAGAAATAAATACATATATATATATATATATATATATATATATATATATATATATGTTACCCAAGGAAATATAGAATAGAATGAGGTAAATTAATAGGCCAAGAGTAAAATTGTCAATAGAAATCAAAATACTAAAACTCGAAAAGAGAAAATAATTATTTTAATATGAAGGTAAGAATCTCGTCGATCTCTGACGAAAATATGATCTAAATGTGGAAACAGAGATTCATCAAATGGTGATGAACATTCATGAAAACTGTTAATAATATGAAAAGAAAAAAACAATTGTGTATATGAGAGGAATTACAGTCAGAATCATAATAAAATTCGAACTCAACATCAAATTCGTTAGTATACATAATACCAAAATTAAGTGTTCCTTGCAGATATTGAAGGAATTTGTTTTCCTCTTCGAATGGATTTCACAAGGCTTAGCCATGAACTAACTAATTATGTTGAAAAAATATGTTATACACAACCTAATAGTGGTGAGGTAGTTCAGAGTTCCCAACAATTAACGATACAAGGTTACATTCACCTCTTTGGTTCCATCATTGATGTACATTTTAAAATTTTGTTCTAAAGGAGTAGATACTCCCTTGCATTCAATCATAATGAACCTTTTAAGGATTTCCCTTATATATTTGTTTTTTTGTGATTAGTGCCTTGCCATATTCCCTCCAAACTTCAAGACCTAAGAAGTAATGAAATTCTCCAAGATCCTTCATCTAAAATACCTATGACAACTGAATTTTAATTTCTTCAATCAACTTTGATGCATTTCCTCTTATGATAATATCATCAACATATACAAATATCAAATCAACATTCCCGGCTTCATTTTTCTTGATGTAGAAGTTAGGATCATTTTTTATTCTCATACAACATTTCTCATAAAAGAAGAAATGTATTTTCACATACCACGATATTGGTGCTTGTTTCAAAACATATAAATATTTCTTTAATGTGCAAAACTAATTATCCTATCCTTGATCTACAAACCCTTTAGTTTGAACCAAATAAACTTCTTAATTTAACTCGCCATTCAAAAATCTAGATTTGAAATATCACTGGTGCATTTTATAGTTATTTTGTGTAGCTAATGAAATCATGATTCTAATTGTGTTCAAATTAGCTACAGCGGAAAAATTATCTTCATAAGAAATTCCCTCTATTCTTTAATAAAATTTTGCAACCAATATAGCTTTACTCTTATCAATACTTCCATAAGAATTAAACTTGGATTTATACCATTTTCATCCTATGGGAATTTTATTTTTAGGAAATTCTCTTAATTCCCATGTGTCATTTTTCATTATAGAGTTATATTCTTCATTCATTACATCTCTCTATTCTTCATATTCTTTAGCTTCTTCATAGATTGAATGTTCTACAACATTCATTACAAGAGACATTAATGCATAATATTTATACCTTATAGGTACCTCACATTGACGTGATGACCTTTGATTTTTATTTCTTT
Organism: Pinus albicaulis; assembly: GCA_034641835.2. NCBI lineage: Eukaryota > Viridiplantae > Streptophyta > Pinopsida > Pinales > Pinaceae > Pinus > Pinus albicaulis. Next base: position 1,005,503,934 of record CM076584.1, on the reverse strand, counting down.
CATCTTTATTTATGCTTTGTTGAGTCTCTGCTCCTCTTCTTGGAGTGTCATGACTACTTAATGCTCCTTGCTATTGATCGTGTACCTGTTCCTGTGCGTGTTATTGTTCATGTTCAAATATTGTATTTATTTTTACATAAATATTAGTATCACGCCATAGACCAGTATTATTCATTTTATCACCTCAATCTGCATCCTCATGAAACACCACATCCTTACTCACAAGAAATCTATGAAAATTGGGATCAAACAACTTATATGCTTTTTATCATCACAAAAACCAATAAATATGCACTGAATTGACTTTCCATCAAGTTTTCTTCTTTTATATTTTTGAATATGACTCACTTTTCTTTTGTACCCATAAAATGCTCCAAAAGGTGTTTTAAGATCTAAAATTTTCCTTGCAACCAAAAAATTTTAAATGACTCACTTTTCGTTTGTACCCATAAAATGCTCCAAAAGGTGTTTTAAGATCTAAAATTTTGGTTAGACTCTTATTTTTCAAATAAACAATAGTATTAATGGCTTCAACCCAAAAAGCATTAGAAATATTTTTACCTTGAAGCATACTATGTGCACATTCTACTAGTGTTTTGTTTCTCCTCTCAGCAACTCCATTTCGTTGAGGTGTATGTGGCATTGTAAATTATTGTACAATCCCATTTCTTTTACAATATTGATTAAATTATCTTGATTTATATTGTCCCTTTGATGAGATCTAAGAATTTTGATGCATTTTCCAGTTTGGTTTTCCACCATACTCTTGAACTCTTTAAAGTACTAAAAAACATCACTCATTTTTCTTATGAAATAGACCTATTATCAACAAAAATAAGAAAATACCATGATACACCAAGAGATATAGTTTGCATACGTCCACATACATTAATATTAATTAATTCAATTATTTCCCTTTTCCTTTTTTCTTTATGTGTAGGAAATTCATCCCTTTGTTTCTTGCCAAGTACACATGCTTCACATTCAACATGATCATTCTCCCTAATAGGATTACCTTCAACCATCGTTTTCTCTTGACGTAACATTAAATAATTATAATTAAGATCCTCATACCTTTGATGCCACAAATCTACAATTTACATCATTGTAAATTGCAATGCGTGATGACTTGACCTAGTCACATCTATCTTATACAACCCTCCAATTATGGTTTCTGTGGAGATAAACTTGTAGTGATCTTGATTATCTTTCACAACACACGGTGATTTAACAAATTTCACCTTCAAATCTTGGTCAACAATAGTAGAAACATAAATTAATTAGTTTTTATACCATGAACATACATCATAGTTTGCATCTGTCTCCCTTGTCCATTTGGAAAATTCACACCTATTTCTCCATAACATTCAACTTTAAGTGATATATTATCTCCTAGATAAACATATGTTCCATCAATGGTTTCATAATATTCATAAAACCAATCATCATTACAAGTCATATGGAGTGATGCACCAGAATCAATGAACTGAGCATTCACATCATCAGTTTCCACAGACAATGCAATATCAGAAACAAACAATTGAAGATTTTTATATCCATCACTCATTGAGGTGTATTTTGGCACAAAATTTCCATTATGCCATTTGTTTCTTTTTCTCAGCTTGTTATATTTTATTTTATAGAAATATTTAGCGTGATGACCAAGTTTGCGACAATAGTAAAAATCATCATTTCTTTTATCATGAGTTGAAAATTTAGATTGTGTCATACCTTTCTTTTTTTATTGAAAACTTCTTCCTTTGTTCTTGCCCCATGACCTTCCTTTGTATGGTTTTTTACTCTTTGCTACCAACTATAAATATGAACTACTATAGCCACAAATGAATCTCTTACTCCTTTCCTCCTCTTATAGAAGAATTCTTATCAATTCATCAAATGTAGGGGGGTTTCTCTCTGGCTGAAAAGCTTTAAAAAAGAATTGATAAACTAGCACTAAGACATTTAATGTGATGGTGACTAAACGGGCACTAGAAATATTTTCACCAATATCTCCTAACTTATAATTTAAATCTTTGACACAAGATATGAAATTGCTTATATTTTCATTTTCTTCCATTTTTAGAGTTAAAATCTTCGTCTTCAAAATCAAGATCCAGGTTGTATTTGTTGTTTCATACAAACCCTTGAGAACATCCCACATTTCCTTGGATGTCATGCAATATCTGATGTGAGGAATAATGGTTTCCTTTAAGGAAATACACAAAAACACCTTTGCTTTCATCTCTTGTTTCATCTAATCTATAATAGAAGTTGCAACAATGGCTTTGGGCTCATCCCCACTCACAATGGACCACAAATTATAACCTTATAAAATTGTGGGAAACTTGAATTTCTAATTCACATAACTTCCTCCATCAAGTTTGGTGGATTGATTCAAATAATTATCAGCCAAAATATTTGACAAAATAACAAAAAATATTTCTCCAATCAACAAAATGCAACCAAATCCACCATATCTAAAGCCAAATGCACCCAAATTCATCCTATTCAAAATGATCTCACAAGGAAAAATATTCTTTACACCACAGTCTCTTTTACTACACTTCTAAAATCCACATTTATAGATTGTTGGAATGGTTGATTGAAGGTAAGGCTAGGTATTTTCCATGTCTAAATCGAAGGTTGGATCATATGTTGAGGGATCTCGCTTTTCCGATTGAAAGGCTAGCTGATATATCTCAATCATGTACGTCATGAAGCTTTTACTCTCTCATCTGATGTGAGGTAAAGCCTTGTATTTACAGAAATCTTTTCCATCCATTTTGAAGGATTATAGAACACATGTTGCGACTATTCAATAAGGGAGTAAGAACATAACAATTTAATGTATTTTGTGTTCGAATAACATATGGTATAACGTGTAGAGATCAATTTCAATTCAATAAGGGAGTAAGAACATAACAATTTAATGTATTTTGTGCTCGAATAGCATATGGTATAACTTGTAGAGATCAATTTCAATAGTGATGGGAGAAATGGATTGTGAGTAGAACTCTACTCTTGCGTGTGCAAAGTCGACAATTTTGTGAGATAATCAAATGCATGATACAATCTGAGGAAAAACAAATGATTAAGCAGCTCCTACCAGCTCTAAAAGTTTCTGTTTGTCAGAAAAGTTTAAAAAACTTCTCTTTGTGCTCACTTTTGAGGTGTCATCTAAGTCTAACTCCAGGAATAGTCAAACCTTTGTCACTTAAGAATAACTTTTGTTTAGTTGAAATGAATATTTTGTTTAAAAAAAAGCATTTTATTTATTCTCTTAATCATTATCTGGGTGATTATTCATATTTTAACATGTTGGGCTAATTCTTTACGACACTAGACATGACCTAAGTAGTTTATTTATGCAATGGAAATGGAAATCAAAATCGTTCAATCTCTAAATTTTTTCCAAAATCTGTTAATTGCTGAGATGATTGATGAAATAGGGAAAATGTGTTTTCATTTTGATATCAATCGAATTATTATATAATATAATGATAATGGGAAGATTGTAGAAGATAGCGATAATGTGACGAGAATTAAAATGAATATGATAAAAGTATAATGGAGAATTAAAACGAAATGAAATCTAATTGGAAGTAATTTAAACTATTTAAAATTTCAATATGGTTTTATATATCAATGTTATACATTTACCTTTATACTTTTGTACGAAGAAAAATCTTTAAAGTAGATTTGTGCATTGCTCATAATATTTGTATATAAAGAGTGAATTATAAACGAGTGTTAAATCACTAAAATTTGATATACTCTATAACATTTTATCTTTAAACATTTTTATATTCTTTGATATTTATCCCCTCAAATCAATTTCCATCCAATTTTATACTATAAATCCAATTTTACTGTGGATTTATAGCCATGGATTTCACTGTCGATTGATCGTCATGGGAAATATAATTATAATCATTACCTTTAGTGTGGATTAGGGTTAGTGGTTTCTTGTGTTAAAATATTAATGTTTAGGTTTATTGTGAACGATTCAATCAAGAAATTATGAAGGTTTCGAATGGCTTTCAATGTAATATCACTTATTATTTCTTATTGCTAGATAGAATTGTGTGATGGTTTTACTTTATCATTTTACGTAAACAAAAAAAATTTAGAAGTAAATTATTATTATTATTATTATTTTAATTGAGTTGGAAGTCTAGTGCATATGATTGGTATATGTTATAGATATAGGTCACTTATATTGATTAGTCTTTGTTGAGCTAAAACTTTAGTAATAGATTTTTAACTAGATCACTATCAATTTATCATTGACCATAATAGCTTTTAATGTTTAATTTTATAAATCATTAAAATATTTTCTAATTTTAATAAAAATAATAATTTGCTAGTATTTAATTGGATTACAATTTTTATTTTACAAACTAAAAAATAATAATATAAAAATATATTAACTAAAAATCAAAATTAAATTATAAAATAAAATAAAATTAAATTATTATAAAAATTAAATTAAATTATTATAAAAATTAAAAATAAATGTAATTATTAAACTAATAACTAAACTACATTAAAAACTAACTAAAAATTTGTTTTCCTGAGTAAAAGTATTTCCCTAAATATAAATAATAAGAATAGAAAAACATACCCTATTACTTCATAATTCCACCGCAAAGTAGGCAACAGTTCCTATAGGCAGTGACTAATAATTACGCATGACACCCAAAACCTTCGGGCTTGATAATTGCTCAAACTGCACTACTACATCGAGGGAGCGAGTTCATGTGGTTGACGAAAAAATTTTAAAAGGAGATTGAAATAAGGAACAACTCATTTGGTTTATAAGGTGAAAATGTGAAGTTCGGTTACACTTTTTGCCTTTTTTCGAGAAAAAAATTTCATTTTTTTCAGTTCTTAAACTTTCTGCAAACTATAACAACTTTTCTGTGTAAAATTTCATTTTGCGATAAAAATAAAAGTTGTGAAAAATTTTGTTAGCTTTCTATTACTTATTTTTTGAAATTTTTTTATGCAGATTTGATATGTCAACTTAGCGTTTTTTTGAGTGTGTGTTTCTTAACAATCAAAGGATTCATAAGAAGTCATGTTATGACGCAATGTTGTATTCATTGAAAATTTGTGTTTTTGAAAAAACAAAATGTGTTACAACAATCTAGAAAGAGTCTACTTTGGTTTCGTCATATTTACAAAGCCAATATATGCATATCATAATTACTAGAATTTTTTGAACTGGTCCAATACGAAAAACTGCGTATTTTGGATATGTTTCGCGACGCAAAAATTTCTTAACATATAAGTTATAAATTAAAAATATAAAAGCTACCCATTAGAGACGACGGACCAATGTAATGCCCCATAATTTTTTCAATTTTTTTACAATGTATTTTGGGAGATACAAAATTTTTATTTCACTGAATCACAATGACCCTCAGAAATTGTTTGCACCCAGTTTATTAGAAAAATAATTAAAATTAGTAAACGTTTATGAAATTCCATAAAAGTTATATTTCCTGAAAGTAGATTCAATTCTGAAAATGCTTTTCTTGGTTCCAATAGTTAATTAACAACCTTTCATGGAGTTTAGTCAGTCCAAAGTTGTAGAAACGTATTCAGAGCCTGGTTTTTGCGTAACTCGTGATGCATTAGTTCGACCGAACTTTGATTAACAGTTCGGCTGAACTATGTTTTGCGTCGACGGCTCGTTAAGTCTAACGAGTTAATAGTTTGGCTGAAATTTTAATCAAAAGTTCAGCCGAACTATTGTATAACATTTTGTCGGCCGGAAAGTTTTGCGGAGCCCTTACTAAAACACATTTCACGGCAATATAAATTGCCACAAAATTATTCACATTTTTTGCACATTTTGCACATTTCATCTCATTCTACAAAGATCTTGGTTTGAGTTTAAAAATTTTTCTTCAAAGTTTGGATTTAATAGCATTTCTTGGAAGCAAACTGATTTTACGAAGAATTTTTTTGGGTTTAAAGAATTTTTTTGGAAGACATTTCTTGGAGGCGGCCTGATTTTGCAAAAAATTGTTTTGAACTTATAAAAATTTCTTGGACATACATTCAAAAGACATTTCTTGGAGGTATGTAGGTGTTTTGAGTTGAAGTAAATCTTTTGAGATTCGTTTGATTTTTATAAGACATTTTTCTCTCGAATTTTTTAAAGTAAGTGTTTTGGATTGGACTATGTATTTTTTGCAAAAAATTTAAACTGAATTTTTTAAAATTAAATCTTTTGTGATATTTTTTGTAATCGAGTTATTGTCTAATTTTTTGAAGGAAATTTTTTGAAATTCATACCCTATTATCATGGGAAATCGAAGAATTTGTGCGAGAAAATATGATCGAAAAAGAGACCCTAAGGAACGTAGAGAAGAGACAAGACAATCTCTCAAAAGAAAGTTAGAAGCCCTCTCAAATATTAAAGAGGAAAATCAACCTCAAGCAGAAATTGAAGCAGGTATGTAAATGAAAATATTATGATCTATTGATATATTTAAAATTTTCCTAATGTAAAATGTGAAGCTTAATTTTTATTTGATGAACTAATTTGAAAAATATTTTGTTTAATGTAAACAGACAGAGATATTTCTCAAAATATTGAAGAAGAAAATCAACCTCAAGCAGAAATTGAAGCAGGTATGTAAATGTAAATATTATGATCTATTGATATATTTAAAATTTTCCTAATGTAAAATGTGAAGCTTAATTTTTATTTGATGAACTAATTTGAAAAATATTTTGTTTAATGTAAACAGACACAGATATTCCTCAAAATATTGAAGAAGAAAATCAACCTCAAGCAGAAATTGAAGCAGGTATGTAAATGTAAATATTATGATCTATTGATATATTTACAATTTTCCTAATGTAAAATGTGAAGCTTAATTTTTATTTGATGTACTAATTTGAAAAATATTTTAAATTATAGATATATTTATTAATTTAGTTATTTATTGAATATGTACTATTTTTTCGAATATGTACAGATGAAATCACTATCGATAATGAGATGTTAGAAAATGTTGACACTCACACATATGGAGATAAAAAAACCTGACCATGTTATACGATATCGTGTTAATTTCATTTTTGAAAAGTATTTCTTAAATGAGCGGGTGACAGTTCAGGCTCAAATGTTGAAAGGTCTCCTATCATTAAGGAAATTAAAAGAAGCTACGACACTATTGGGTATTTGAAAATCAACCAAAGATAAAAAAAATGAAGGAAGATGTGATAAAAAATATGAGTAGTGCTATAAAGTCAATTAAGAGATCTAGAGAGAAATATGTTTCAATTGTACGTAGAGGAATACAGATGGCAATGGTTTCATCAAGTACTCAAGAGAATCGTTTGGTAACATCTATGGCACGAGCACTGGGAACCTCGTGAAAAACTTTGCACAAACATCAGAAATTTCGACTGCAAAAAGATGTAAATGATGAACTTGCTTGTTGGAGAGCTATTTGTAGGCAACCATACAAAGATAGGATTGGAGAAAATGTTAAAAAAATAATATATGAATATTGGAAGAACAATTCGCGTGTTTCGCCAATTGCAAGGCATGTGATGCTAAGAAGAATAGCACGAAATCAGTACGAAGAACATGAAAATATTTCTTGGAAACCACTCAGATAGAGTTATTCAACAAGTTCAAAGAAGAGAATCGTCAAATTCATGTTTCACTCAGTGCTTTTGTTCAACAAAAACCATGGTATGTAAAACCTATCACCGTACACAACACTTGTTGTTGCCGTTATCATGTGGAATTTGAGTTATATTATGACACATTCCTTGATTTCGGTAGAACATTATGGAAGGATTCACCTCCTCCTTCCACTATCCGTGATTTCATATCTCAAATTCTATGTGAAAGAGAAAGCAATGAACTATTTTACAAAAAGAAATGTGTTGGTGGTAAAAATGTGATGATTGTGGAAATTTGACTAAATTTCAAAACAAATATCGTATTGATATAAATGATCAATCATTTTCCAACATGAAAGTGAAATGGAAGAGATATGAATATATCGGTACATCGATTGAAGGTGCAAATAGTGTTAAAAGAATCGAATTACGAGAAAACGAAATTTTTCTGATAGACTTTTTGAGAAAGTTTGAGGCAGAAATTTACAAATACACCAAGCATTCCCATAGAGATCGATGGCAAGACTTGCAATTCAAAAAATCTCGTGAAGTTTTTCCACCAGGGACCATTTTGTTAGTGATTGATTTTGCAGAAAACTACACATTTGTTCCACAAAAAGAAATTCATAGTGAATACTATCATTATAACCAAGTCTCCATGCTTGTCCATATTCTATATAGACATGCTGAACAAAATTTCGATCATATAGAAAGCACGAGTGAAAATCGACATATCATTAAAGAATATCACTTTTATATCAGTGACGATCGTACACATGATACATGTTTTGTACAACATTGTTTTGGAAAAATTTATGATTCATTGAAAATCGTGGAATAACATTCAATGAACATTGGATATGGTCAGACGGATGCGCAGGTCAATTCAAATCTGCACGATCATTCTTTTGGTTGTGTTGTCTTCATAAGAAAACCCGCATTAAACATTGTTGGAATTTATTTGAGACTGGCCATGGAAAAGGAGAACATGACGGTGCAGGAGCATGCATAAAACGAGTACTTCGAAGATATCAAATGAACCACTCTGCAAGCTGACTTGTGAATGCTGAAGAAGTTGTTCAATGGTGCATCGCTGCTCTAAGCCATGAGAGAAACCCATCAAGAGAAGTGCGAAGGTACATTCAATTTAATTTATATTGGAAATCTAATTTTAAACATTGTACATTTATCATGCAATGATTATATTTGATTGTATTTTGATATCATATTTACAAATTCTTCTTCTAATTTTCTATATAAAGGTTTTTCTGGCATATTGGAATCGAAGACGTAGATAGATCAATTGGAAATTACGTTGAAACAATAAAATTGACTCGAAAATTGCATTCAGTTCAGACAAAGTCGTCCATAAATGTGTTTGCATTGGATAAAAGAAAATATTCTTGTTTTTGTGATGTTTGCATAGACAACACAAAATCCAATGACGTTTGTGAAAACAAAATGTATGTGAATGATTGGAAACATACAGAGATAAATACAAAGGGAAAAATGTCTGTTGCAATGTTTGAAGAAATGCAATAAGAGGAAACTATAATATCATCCAATGGTGATCGAGTTTCTGATCTTGTTAGAGAAGGTAACATTTGAATTACTTTCTAATGATTTAAAAATCTAGAAATAAATTTAAATATGCATAATTTTGTTAAATTTATTTTATTGTGCAGATGCTTTGGCTGTGAATTGCACCCTATTGAAAATGATGAAAATGTGAAGTATTATTTGATGGGTTGTGATTTAATGAAAAATGAAATTATTAGAAAACTATAATGATCACGCATTTCAATATGACAGAGGGTCTATTATACTGAAAGGTTATTTTTTCAGACAAACTCATCAAAGTGGAGACTTTGTTTACTTTGAAGACTATGAAACTGATTCCATAAGTTGTTAATATAGTCACTTGGTGTATGCAGCACGCATAAAGTTGATAGAAGTTCAATCAAAGAAAAAATCAAAAATTAAGAGATGGAAAATGTCAAAATCCGATCATGAACGGATTATTGGGGATGAAATTCCATTAGAATTTTTTTGAGTGAATTGTCCAACAATTTATTATCTTTGGATTAAATATGTTTTATAACTTCCATTACTCAACTAAAAATTGAGCTTCTTATGTTATTTGTGCAAGTGTTTGCACATGTACAAATTGTTTGGGTACAAGCACGTGCTCTAGTATCAACTGAAAGTAGTTTTTCTATACATGTGCATTGCTGAAAAATGTTATATGTATTGGATATATATATATATATATATATATATATATATATATATCTGTGTGTGTGTGTGTGTTCTAGAATGAAATTAATTGTTTTAGTTTTACTATGTGCATTGATGGAAAATTATTTACGTACTCAATATATATGTTCTAGAATGCAATTAACTGGAACTAGTTTTTCTATGTGCATTGATGAAAAACTAGTTGGATTTTCTGGTAAAAAGTATGGAAACAATGTAAATAAATCATCTGCAGTATAGTTTTGTACAAAAATTCCTTTCAGACAAGAGACTCGGAGCACACTTTCTCCAACTTCTTGTGATTTGACCTGTTACCCCTAATCCCGATCAAAAATCTAGCTAAAAATTTGTCAGTTCAATGGTTGGATATTTCAATGTGCATTGATTGAAAAATGTTACTTTTCCGGGGATAAATATGTTCTGTAACGCAATAATTAATTGTTCCAAGAAGTTTTTCAAAAAATAATGAAAACTGATGTCTGTGGGGTAGTTTTTCCACATCAGAAATAATTTTTCATATTACCACACACAATAATGATATCTACTTTTTAAATCATTTTTTCAGAATTTAGTCAATGAGTGAAGGTTAGTTCAATGAAAAGCTATGTTCTTCCTATTAGAAATGTTTTCATTAAAAAAAAACTACATGGAGAGATCAAAACAAACTTAAAATTCCAAATGTACTTCAAACATCCAAAAGGGATTTGTGCAACATTACTTGACATGCCATGCCAATTATAGTGAAAAACTATCCAATAGAAACATTTAACATTATATACCACATGTGCCAAATGTAGATTGAAACCATCCAAAACTTTAAATTTTAAAAACTTTTGACAATATATCATGTAACATTAAAACATTAAACATCACATGCGAAATGTAGATTGATACCGTTCAAAACTTGAGTTTAAAAAACTTTTTGATCATATATAGATCGTTACTTCACTTGACATGCCAATTATAGTTTAACTAGATGGACAATAGAAAAATTTAACACTATATACCACATGTGCCAAATGTAGATTGAAACCATCCAAAAATTTAAGTTTTAAAAACCTTTTGATTATATATCGTGAAACATTAAAACATTAAACATTTAAAGTTCATTAAATATCACATGGAAAATGTAGATTGAAACCACCCAAAACTTGAGTTTTAAAAACTTCACATGCCATGCCAATTATAATTCAATTATCCAACAAAAACATTTAACATTAAATATCACATGCCAAATGTAGATTGAAACCATCCAAAACTTTTAACTTTTAATTTAACAAAAAAATATAGATCACAACATTACTTCACATGCCAAATGTACTCCAAGCATCCAAAATTTAAATTTTAAAAACAAAATAAATTATAACACATGTGATTACATAACTTGCCAAATGTAGTTCATATGACAACATTAATTTATAGATGACAACATTACTTCACATTCACATGCCAAAAGTACTAAAACCATCCAAAAATTAAATAAAACAAATTATATTAACAATGTAATAAAATATGTCCAAAAATTGTAAATCTCACAATTATCAAACTGTATCAAGTTTAACAAATTTTAAGACCATCTAAATTTTGAAATCAAATCTACAAATCATGTCCATCAAATAGAGACGGATCTAGCGTCTTCCCTACTAGGGTCTCAGTCTGTGCTCTATCATGTGAATGGGAAACCTACATACACAATGCACATGTACTTGAACATTAAAATTTGATGTTTTAAAAATGAATGAAAATATATATATCTAGAACTTCATGTAAAAAACAAAATATAACAAAAAAATCATGCAATACCTCATAAGATTCCCTCTCCATTTGATGAACAAGTTCTCCCATAGGAACATCTGCAGCGGTAAACTGTACAATATACATGTACAGTTATATATATATATATATATATATATATTAAAAACTTTCAAATGAGAATGCACGTGTACATATATAAACTTATTTTCAATAATATTAAAAAAATGAACTAAAGACAACTTGTTCAAATGCTGTGGATGTTCCTATCTCCGTCGCTAGAGTCCCCGGATTAAAGAAATCTTTTATAGGAACCTAAATTCAAAAAAATTTAAATAACTCAATATATATATATCAATTTTTAATGGAAATTTTTGAGGTAGAATATATATATATATAACTTTTAAACATAAATTTTAAACTTGTGAAAAATTGTCCATACTTGTGGCTCATCTCCCAATGAAGTAGAAGGTATATCTCCTAAGGAAGAAGAAGGTACCGCCATCCCAAAAACATCAAACGGAATCGGTACCTGTTAAAACATTTTATCAAATTATATATATACATACATGTACATGTGTGGCAAAAATTATTTATTTTAGAGTCACTTAAAAAACACTAACATACATGTGCCAACATATCATGATGGTCAGACCCATCTGCATTGTTTGAACCAGAGGTCCCGAACGTAATATTAACATTTTCATCACGCATCATGCCTGAGAACTGCAAATGGTGTTTTAACATATAATCATACATTTTTGTTAGATTAATGTACACATACAAATAAATGTATACATGTACATATACATGTATTTATTACAAATTGTACACATGTATATGTAAAAATAATTTCAAACCCTAAGGTCACTAACACATATCGTTCCGGTGCCCTCTTCCTCATGAAAAATTAGGTCTTGCAAACCATTGCGAAATTTTTTTGCATATGTTCGGAGATCTTCAACATTCATATTGTCAATCTCCTCATTTGTACAATAAACAAAATTGGCACATGCATATTCACGTGCTCTTTGTCGATTTAAACAAAGATCGACTCCACCCAATCCGCTATGAACATTGTCGATCATAACATCCCTTGCTTCTCGACTTATTTGAGAAGTCGCATCCATCTCTGATCGCAAAGTTTCAACTCGAAACGGTCGACTTACCAATGGTGGCTCAGGACGAGGCAACTCCACATCTCGCTTAGCGCCCTTACGGTCATATGATCGACCTTTCCCCAGGCCAAAAAATTCTGAAGGAAGATCATTGTAATTGGGTTTCATACCCAAAAAAAATTATGCATAAAACATTTGTGCAAAATAAACAAGAACCTCATCGTTCCATGGAAGCCTTCCATAGGCCGCAAGGTGCCTATCATACAAATAACGAGCTATGTCTGGGTGCTTGAAATACTGCACCTTCAACATTTTTATTTTTGGCCCTTCCTTGTAATTAAACATTGACTTGGCCACTTCTTTTGTAACTTTTTGTTTTACGTCCTCCCATTTATCGGGACCCATCACTGTTTCTTTTCTCTTTCTCATCATTTCTACAAATGAATCATTCGTTGGCCCAATATTTCTGTACAAATTTACCATTTCACCCAATGAATGTGTAACTATTTCAAGTCTTTGTCGACTCTCAGCAGGTAGAGACAAAGCCATGAGATCTCTTTGCAATTTTGAATGAAGTCTTTCACATCTTTGTAAGGTGCATTCTGCCATGTTGGTTTCCCATGGTATATCAGTAATCTCGGCCGGATAAGTTGTGCTGGGTTGACAACCTTCTTCTTGAATGTAGTGAGCTGCCCTGCGTCTATTTTGACCACTAGCTCGAACATTTTCGGCCTCTGCATCAATATATATAAAATTTCGTATATTAGAAAAAACACGTGTAAAAAAATTTGTACAAATTTAATGAAAAAATATTGAAATTGATGGCAACCTTGATGTTGTTGGTTAACATCTTCTCCAACATGACCTTGCTGAGAACCAGACCCAGAATGACGCTGCTGAGAACTAGACCCAAAATGACCCTGTTGAGAACCAGCAACTGTTGATTGGCCTTCGGGGGAATAAATATCACCCCCTTCACGCAACCTGCTACCACTCATACCTCGATCGGTTGAACCATGGCCACGCTCCATGGATGGAGTAGAAACCCTTCTCCTCTTACCTCCTAAAAATTAAAATATGAAACTTATTAACAACTAATTTAACTCACAAATTTAATAAAAAATCAATTCCATATGTACACACATGTATGGAGATTTAAGATTATATTTAAATACCGTGAACATCCCCCGATCCCTGAACCTCCATATGGGATTCGACTGATCTTCGTTGTTCATCCTCCATGATATATATCTATTGGTCGACATTTACACAAAATAGATTTCAAAAAATCAATTTGTAATTTAGTGTACACAAATTATGTAGAACACAACTTTAAAAGCAATAATTGATCATGTGTGAAACTAAATTTAATCGAAAAAGAAATTATAAAAATGATAAGTTCACCAAATTGCGCTTTACATGGTGGGAGCACACTTGGTATATAATTTACCACTTATACACTTTAGTTTGTGGGAGAAATGACACATGTACATAGTTTACTTTAAAGTTGTTGTGTTTTATGGATATTAAAATGAAGAACTTCTATTTAGATCCATTCCAGAGATTGACTATAGGGGCATTTACTAGATATGTCACCTTTCATAAAAGATGAGATTCAGAGGCTACATGGCCCTTTACAGACTCTGCCTATAGAACTTGTAGAAGTAAATAATGGAGGCATTAACAATATCAAAGAACGTTTTCATGCTCAGACATGGGAATGTGTCTCTTTCCCTATGCAAAAAAATAGTTCAAGGTAGTTAATCTTCATAGACATGTCATCAAGCATGTCAATGTGATCATCCCCAACTTACTTTTCATGAAATTAGGCTTGGAATCCTCTACAACCTGGTGGATGGAGTTGAATGGGAACTAGGTCAAGGCCTTTACAAAAGACATGCTAGTGAATAACACTTACTAGGTTATGCCAACAAATAAAGTGGGAGAAATGTTTTCTCCTCGAGGTTATCCAATTGGGTGTGTAATACCAACTTCACCCATTTCCTACAGGTTTCTCTCTTAGGTTACAAAGTGTCTTCCACCTTATTAGTTATATATTTTTAAATTTCCTGTGGATTCCTTGATTTTTTTCTCCTACCATCTCCCTCTCTCACTCCCCAAATTATTTTCATAAAACATGCCCCATTGAGGATCTGGAGAAATGTTTGCACCATACTTATAACTGTCATTGCTGCTAATTGAAATTGGAGAGTCATGTATAATAGATTGCTTGCTTAAGTGGCTCTTACTTGGACAATATCCTGAGATGAGTTTGACATGATGGTCATATGAGGTTGGAAGCTACTTGGTGTAATTTTCCTTAAATCTTGAAAAAAACAGAGAAAAAATGTCATTTTCGATCATTTTTTATTAAAGCTTTTGCATACAGCAGATGTTATCACAATTGCAACACAATCATGTTCCATGAGCATGAATTATGAATGTTGCAAGCCAAATTGCAAGGAAATTTGCATTAATTTTAGGCAAAAGAAGGCTATGACATTAAGGTCCATGCTAGAAAAAATTATGCAAATAAGGTTGCTAAGTCTTCATACTTACCATGTGTTTCAAAGCCATAACGAAGGTTGGCTTTGAGAGTGTCCTCCCAAAGCCCTGTCTTGAGATGAAATTTAATTAAATGTCTCTTAGAGTTGCAAGGTGGAATTGATAGAACTATTTGATTTCTTTACCATAGATGGATATCTCCTTTCATCTATACCTTTCTCTACCATCTTATTTCCAAGTGAAATGGGAATTTTCACATTTTGAATGCCATTACCATGTAGTTTGGTAGTCTTCTAGCTAGACCTATCACAAGTAAGGTTGTCATACCAAACTATTTCTCTTGCTCAACTCAGTGACCATGACTCTCTTCTCACACTGCTTACCATAGGATCTTCAGTTGTACATGTCACGCAAAGTTGGGGGTTCTAGGTCTACACCTATTAGGTAAAGTTGTATTTTATGGAATTGTGGTCCTTAAATTTGGAGGTGTTCCACCTGAAAAAGTAGGCATTAAATATGGATGAAAAGGATTTGTTTTAACTTTGATAGAATTTCCTTGTGGAATTACTAAATTTGTCGACGACATGATGCTAGCTTTGCTTAGAGAAGAAGGTTTTGGAGGAGAAATTGAATTCTTTTGACTTATTTTTGGCATTGAAGTTTGAAATAGTAGTTTTGATGACTCCATTGATGACCTTGCTGAGGAATTTGATGCACACAATATTGACTTTGAAGATGGTTTAGAAGACATTGAAGAAGTTGTAGATTTTGGTGTTGTCACCGAATGTTTCTTTGTTGTTGGACTTGATCAAGACACAATTTAACTTTACGAGCAGATTGAAGACCTTGAAGAGGTTTTAGATTTTGTTGTTCTCACTGAAGGTTTTTGTCTAGTTTTGTTTCTTAAACCATCATTTCCATAGGACATTTTTGGTGAATATATTCTTGACCTTGATGAGAGGATATGATACCTTGAAGAGGCTACATATTTTGGTGATGTCACTAATTGTTTCTCTATTATTATGTTTGTTAAACATCTCGCTTAGGGCGAGGCAACTCCACATATATTGTACAGTTTATGGGACATAAATCAATATGTAGAAATATTCACTTGGTTTTTATAATTGGATAGAGGAATGACTTAAAATGACCTTGTATGTCTTCTCGTTTTAGAGCTCAAATTTTTAGGAAGGATTTAAGTATCCACCTTTCAGGAATCATTAGAAGAGGTTGATAAAGAATATAGGAAGACAAAAAACTAACCAGTGGTGTAATAAATGGATTTCTTGGGAGGTAGATTGGCATATGGACTTTTGGTAGCTAGAACTTTTCCAAATAAGTGAATGTATTTGAAAACCGAACCTCTAGTTTATTTTGGTTTAGACAAGGTCTAGAATTTGAAAAGTGAATTCCCTCTTTCTTCCTCTTACATGTCCAATGATCGGAATCTGGATTGAGGGAAAAAAATTTCCAAAATAAAATTTTTTCATTTTATTTTTTGTACACATGAGTTTTTAAAAGCTAATTAACTGATAAATTTCTCACAAAATACACTTAAAGCTTGACACATAAACCCCTTCCCAATTGGCTAACTTTAGACGATCCTAAACACATTCTTATTTAACTAATGAGGGAGATATCCCAACAAAACTAGTTTTTCCATATTCAAATCAAGTTGGTATCAAAGTAAAATTTAGCTCATTTTAGTCAAGGTTAGTTAGAAGAATTAGCTATTGGTTTCTGTCTTCAATTTCCTCTCAAAACAAAGGTGTACGTGATTTTGAGAGACACATTAGAGGAATAAGGTCCAAATTTTGATGAAAATGTGCTATGAAAGTAAAGGGTTTTAAAGGCAAGCATGTACAAGGCATAGTTGAGTACAAGGCATAGTTGAGCCAAATGTTCTTCAGGAAGGGCCTAATTATTTGGCTGTTGGTTATGGAAAACGTGGATAATGCTCCAAATACAAGGAGGCACATGAAGTTGTTCCAAGAAGGAATTTTATTTCGTGTTCATTAACTCAAGCTTGTGAAGTTTGTGTTCATGATGAATGGAAAAGTTTGACACCCACTTTGCAAGAAGATGTTAATAATCATGCAGCTAATGAGAATGTAAAAGAAGAGGATGTTGAAAGCTCTAGAGTCATTGAATTCATTGCTAGTATTCAAAGGAGAGCCACTACCTCATCAAATTCACCTCCTCATCAAATTCACCTCCTCAAGAAGGCAACAACGGTGAATGTTCAAGGTATAAATTTGCCTCTAATCAAATTGCTTTTAATTATGATAAACATGGTAAATATTCAAATAAGATTTAGAAAAGAACTTGCATGTTCCTTTTGTGGTTTGAATAATCATAATGTTTATAGATGTTGGAAGAAGATATCCATGCACATGAAACTTTCTAAATAAATGAGGCAAAAAGTCAAAGGCCAATTGCACAAGGAAAATGATGTTGAAAATAAGTTGCAATTGTTTATTACTAATTGCCATAAGAAAGGTCACCTTGTAGAATATTTTTCTACATACAACACTACACATTTTTAAAACATAAACTAACTTCTAGCAAACAATAATATTAAATTAGATTTAATTTTTTGTGCAGTTGAATTGATTTGCATAGAAAAACTGGGAATAGAAATCTTTGATACATACAACACACAAATGAAAAATCTTAAAAGATAAATCAATCTTGCAAACAGAAGGGTATTTAACTAGACAGAAATGTCCATATAGATTCAGTCAAAAACCCAGACCTAGTCAAAGAAAACATGAACCAATGGTTTATTTCAGCTGTACATCAATGTTGAAAAATCGAGCTATTATGATGTGTTACAAATCAGCCTACATGGAAAAGTGTTGGTCTTCCTAAAAGGAAGTAATTCTATCTATATTTATATACCTTGTCTGTGGCTCTTTTGATAAGGAATAACTCAGCAATCTTTGAAAACAGTTTACAGATTCTTGTAAGATTCAGTACAAATATGTTGATGGGCTTTCAATGTGAAGTTTAAAGAGTTTGAAAATAGCGTGGATCTATTGTTCGGTCATCTTTGAAGCAGATTGCAGATAGTATAGTATGAAGCAGATTGTGTATAGTGTGAAGAAAATTGCGGATAGTCTAAGGAAGATTACAAATGCCTGAAACAAATGTATGGATATATGTTGCAGGATGTAGCACCAACTAATGTTGTTGATAAGACTGTTAAAATAGAGACAGAGAACGAACCCAAGGGTTTATCTGACCCTGCTGTGTCAAAGGTTAATGTTGTGGATAAGACTGTTAAAATAGAGACAGAGAACAAACCCAAGGGTTTATCTGACCCTGTTGTGTCAAAGGTTGATCAAAATAAGAAGAAAAAACAAGGTGGCAAGGAAGCAAACAATGAAGATGGCAGTGGCAAAGATAAGTTTGCCGGCTTGATTTTTATGTGTAATTCTCAAACAAAGCAAGAGTGTTTCCGATACAAAGTGTTTGGGTTTCCACCAAGAAAAAAGGAGCTTGTAGAAAAGGTGAATCCTAGAATGAAGCTCTTCTTGTATGATTTTAACTTTAGACAGATGTATGGTATCTACAAGGTAGCGTCTGCCGGAGGAATGAATGTTGAACTAAATGCTTTCCAGAGTTGTAAAAGGCCAGTCCCAGCATAGGTAATATTTTTATACAATGTTTGATCATATATTCATTCTTAATTTGGGCCTATGCAATTTCGGGTTCGCATCTTTTCTACATTAGTTTCCTGTTTTCTGTTGAGATTAACTTTTCTAAATGAAGTATGCAGGTTGCAGATAGTCTAAGGAAGTGTAAAGAGTTTGAAAATAGTGAAGAATAATCAAATACATAAGAGGCATTATATCCCAGTGAAGAATTTTTCAAATACATGTGAAAAATTTGAAAACGGTAAGTTCGAACATACCGGATGAAAGGAGCAACAACGCCAACGAAAGGAGCAACAACGTGGATGGGAGGAGAAAAAACACGGACGGGAGGAGCGAAAACGTATGAACAACAGCGACAGTGACATAAATTCGCAGGAATAATAAAACCGGTAAACAAAACAGCTTCGCGGGCGATTTATTTATAGAAATTAGTTCGGTCGAACTATTTTAATCAAAATGAATGTGTACGTGATTTTGAGAGACACACCAGAGGAATACGGTCCAAATTTTTGATGAAAATGTGCTATGAAAGTAAAGGGTTAAAGGAAAACATGTACAAGGCATAGTTGAATAGAAGGCATAGTTGAGTCAAATGTTGTCGAGGAAGGGCCTAATTATTTGGGTCTTGGTTATGGAAAACATGATGGAGAATGCTCCAAAGCCAAGGAGGCACATGAAGTTGTTCCAAGAAGGAATTTTATTTCGTTTTCATTACCTCAAGCTTGTGAAGTTTGTATTCATGATGAATGCAAAAGTTTGACACCCACTCTGCAAGAAGATGTTAATAGTCATGCAGCTAATGAGAATGTAAAAGAAGAGGATGTTGAAAGCTCTAGAGTCATTGAATTCATTGCTAGTATTCAGAGGAGAGCCACTACCTCATCAAATTCACCTCTTCAAGAAGGCGACAACGGTGAATGTTCAAGGTATAAATTTTCCTCTAATCAAATTGCTTTTGATTATGATAAACATGGTAAATATTCACATAAGATTTGGAAAAGAACTTTCATGTTCCTTTTTTGGTTTGAATGATCATAATGTTTATAGATGTTGGAAGAATATA